>VXAD01008714.1:0-596206 GCA_013399195.1 Dicrurus megarhynchus
TGCTATAGGACAGCAACATCACTGTGCAGGTCTAACCCTCATAACATTCTACACTCACCTCTTCTTTCTGCTTTTAAATATAACTTTTGCAGCACATCTCAAGAATTGCTTTAAATTGCCTCATGTTTCCTTGGGTTTTTCTTCCCTCTGCTGCTTCTATTATTTCTGTGTTTTTCGTTCCTCAATTGCTCCTCAGGACAAATGCTCAGGACATCTTTGAATGCCTGTGATGCACCTTTCCCTTCATGGGCACAACTTCCTAGAAACCTGAAGCTGGGAGACTTTCAGCCATCAGTTTTTTTGGCCTGTAGAGAACATGCTGAAGTGTGGTGGAAGTATTTGTGGCTGGAATGCTGTTAATTACATATTGACACAACAGAGGCATCACTGATCCCTCTGTTTGGAATGCCATCTCCCATCAGAGAAATAACGTGAGGCTACTTTGTGAGGAAGGCATACATGTTACATGTAACACATTATTTTGTGTTCATATAGGTGTGGTGCCTAGTTTTCCAGAAAATAGCCTGTCATCCAGGCAGATCTTTAGGAACATTTTCTAGTGTTATGACGTGCAACCAGTGAGATGATAAAGCTTGGTTTCTCTTTAATACCTCTATTAACTATTGGTGCATCTAGGACGTAGATGGTAGGCTTGAACCTCTTCTGCTTTATCCCTGTAACACACTGTAAAGGTAAAATAATGTATTATTTTATTGGATTGATTATAGAATAAGAGGTCCTGAAGTCTTGCCACAGAACTCCACTTCACAGGAGAGGCCATTAGGGTGAGAAAAGCATAATGCATTTGCCACCTCTCTCTGTAGCTTCCCAGATGTGGGGTTTTGTTTCAGGTCCCATGTGCTGGAAGGCTGTGTGGCAGAGCAGTGTCCTCTTAACAGCAGAGCCAGCTCTGTCTGAGCAAGGTGTTGTGCCTAGACAGCTCTCACAGGGCTCCTCACCGTTGTGCAGAGGGAAGGGGGAACCAGAGGAGGTTGGAAGGTGAAGGTTTGAGTGCTCAACCCTCCTCTGCATCATCAGGCAGCTGAAATGCCCTTGTGATGGCTACAGGAGAGACCCTCCACTGGGCTGGCCACAGGTGTTTGTAACTGAAAGTCTCTCTGCTGCATTCGCATGGGATTTCTCAAGCTTACTTTGGAAATTGTTCTTACAAGGTTTTGGAGAATCATAGCAAGCCTTGGGTTGGGAGGGACCTTAAAGCCCATCCAGTTCCAACCCCCTGCCGTGGGCAGGGACACCTTCCACCAGACCGGGTTGCTCAAGGCCCCATCCAGCCTGGCCCTGAACATTTCCAGGGATGGGGCACCTACAGCTTCTCTGGGCAGCCTGTGCCTGTGCCTCACCACCCTCACAGTAGAGAATTTCTTCTAATCTAACATCTAATCCAAATCTCTTTTCTTTTAGTTTAAAACCCTTGTTCCTTGTCCTATCACTGTGTAAAAAGTTGTTCTCCCTCTCTTTTATAAGACCTCAGTAAGTACTGGAGGGTCGCACAGATCTCCATGGAGCCTTCTCTTCTCCAATCTGAACAACTCCTGCTTTCTCAGCCTTTCCTCAGGGGCTGCAGCCCTTGGATAGTGTTCATGGTTGTCCTCTGGATCCAATTCAACAGGTCCATGTCTTTCTTGTGCTGAAACCAGGACATCATCACCACTAGCTGTGTAGTCTACATGGTCCCAAGGCACAGGGACAGGGTGAGGTGTTTATTTACACACCTTTAACCAAGAAGCATCTAAGCCTGTGACAAAACTGTCCCTCTGCAGAAATGCTGGGAAGCAGAAATAAAGGGTACCATTTGGAGAAGGAAAGCAAACTGCTATACACTTTTGTACTGCAGTACTGTTTTCAGGAAGTGCTTTGAACACTTTAGTGCAATAAATAAAGGAAATTGAGCTAATAGGTTGCCTTGAACCTCTGTTATGAAAAGGAAAATAATAAGCAGATCTCATATTCCAGGAAGCTGAACATATCAGATGTCAGCCTAACATAGTGACATCTCTCCTGTGGGCTGCAACCACCTGAGGCAGGAGTACTTCCTGCAAGGAAAGCAGCATCCAGGAGAACCAGTTCCTCATCTTTCAAGGAATTACCCGGTTTAACAGACACATTTGTTTCCCACTGTAATGTTATTGTACAGTTTTCTGTACTGATTATTTTCTCTCTTTAAAGGCTTTTATTTGTGTGTTAGTGGTCTGAATTTAATGTCTCTTCTGTGGCTGGGGTAAGAAGTGTATACCTTGCTTTTATAGTGCAGCCTATTCACTTCTCAGGTTTCAGACCAAATGCTCTTGCTGCAGGATTGAAACTCATCTAAATTATTAATAAAATAATTTCAGTGGAAATGAAATTGTCATAATGTAATTATATAATAATATATGTGTATAATATAATATTGGGAATAATACATATACATTTGCAAGCTATATGGTGGGAAATATCTTCCCCCTATTAAAGATATGGGCACACATGCAAAGATAAGTGACTGGCCCAGCTAAAATCTCTGCTATTTTTCTGGGCAAACAGTCCCAGCATAACAGTCCAATGGAAAATCATTTGTTAAACAGAACTCAGAACAGGTTGCTGTAGCTGTTGGGAAGGTTATGTGACAAGGATCAAGATCAGTAGTTTGTATTCTAATTTGTCTAAATTCCTGAATAATTTTAGTGTGATTCAAATGCGTAAGGCAATTAAATGTGAGGTTCCACAGCCAGAGAGCACAGTCTGCGTGTCTTCACCAGGTTTAAAATGAGCCCTAAAGCCTTTATAAGACTTGGTGTGTGGGAAGTCTCTAGAATGGCTAGAGGCATGAATTGAATGTACTGTAAATAAACTGTGGCATGAAAACTTTCACTAGTGCCTGGGGAGGAGAGAAAATGCTGATGAATGTCGAAACGGTAACATTTGAATGCAGTGGGTAGCTCCTGCCTGACACACATAGGGCTGGAGCAGAGAAAAATTGATTGATTCAGCCAGCACAATGAGGGAGAAGCCTGACTCTGACACCACCATTAAATAGGAAAAATTTTGACAGGCAAGTCAAGCTATGCCATACATTTTTTTCATCATTGTTATATGCTTTTGAGGAGCTGCTGCCCTGGTGCCTGCCCTGCAGATGTGGTTCTGCAACATCAGGGGGCACCATGATTTTCTCAGGTCTGCCCTGTGAGCCTCCAGGAGAACAGTGATTTCTAGTCTCTATTTCTTGGACAACAGGCAACAGACTCAGCAATAATAACGGCAAAGGTAACTGTAGGCTGGATCCTGAGGGTCTGGGAGGTTTCCAGGCTTGGTTGCTGTTCCTCCCTTATTTTCTGATGGGTCTCACTTCATTCTGTTGTCTGTTTTGTGTCACTGTGCAATCCTAGGCTAGGATTGTGTACCCCACGACATGAAATGGAGACATGCCTCTCTCTTGTGCTCTTGCCTTACATTTTAGCTCCTCCCACACCCATCAAGTATTCACAGCTGTCCAGTCCCTTGCACTATTCATGCCACAGATTTAAAAACCTGCCTGGACAGCCCATGGAATCTCCATCACTGATGTAATGAGGAAATGTTGCTGTGTGGATACAACTATTACTACAGCATCTGTATGGCAACTGAGAGCCTTAAAGGCATCATCTGAGACTTGTGCTGGTCCAAATGTGATCAAAATCTGACTGTCACCAGACTGTGAAAGAGTAGCTGAGAGACTTTGCTAGTTGCTGTCTGCCAGCAATGCTGCACTCATGAGGCTTCTCCCAGGCTCTTGCCAGCTGTGCAGCTCCTGCAGAGAGTGAGTGTGCTCTGCAATGAAGTGGAAAGCCTTTCTCAGATGGGGGGTCCTTCCTTATCACCTCCTTAGCAGCTGTACCAGTCCAGTCCAGTGTGCTCTCTGAGCAGTCTTGCTTCTTTGAAGTCTTCCCTGTTTTGTTTGTTTGGGTTATTTTTTCTCCAGTGAGAGCTGTTTCTTTCAACAGCTGTCTGAAGCTTTATCCACTCAGCAGGAGAATATCTAGAGCAATTCCTAAGTATCCATGTCTAGCTAGTGTGGATGGAACTAATGGGAGAATGCAGGTGTGGCCAGGGTGGTGCCTTTTTTCGAAGAGATCTTTTTTTTGTGTGGATTGATAAATAGCTTTGGCTTGCGAGTATAAATATAAACTGCAGAGTATTGAGAAGTATGATATATGCAGTGTTAGTGCCTGTGGAAAAATGAGGTGGAGCCCAGCTGTTCTGTACTAATTTCCAAATACTGTGTGCTGAGGCTTTTGCTCTTTCAGTTTAAGAAGCTTTGCAAGGAGAAAGGCCTAGCAAGGGAAAGGGAGAGCCCAGGGTAATGGACTTTGTTCAAATACTGGTAGCTCAAATAGTGTCCTTCATTTCTCTGTATGAGGCATGCATAGGTCTGAGGTGAGGTGTTGTAACCCAGGGACTGACCTGTGAATAGGAAATGCTAGATTTCACATCCAAAGGGAAAAAAATTACTAAGGATAAGAAATCATAGTATTTGGTAATGGTAGGCAGGTAATGCAATATGCATGGCATATGCAATTATAATCAAGAGACTATTATGTCAAGAACTGTATAATCATGTAATAAGAGACAATCCATCCTTCATAAGCTTAAAGCATAAAAAGATAGAAGAATTATCCTAACTTTTTATAAGGATAAAATACAAATGTTGGACAAATTACCTATTTGGTAGGGCTTGGGAGCTGTGTGTGCATTTTCATGAGTTGAAAGTTAGGTTGTTTGAGTCGGAGCAACACTTTCTGTCTACACAAAGCAGAAATTTAAAGCTCAAAACAAACTAGTCTTAGAAGTCAGAGACAAGTGGAGTTATGAGCTGAAGCAAGAAATCAAGTTTAATTGGTGTCATCTAGAGTGCCAAAAAGTGCATTTCATCTTCATCATCAATAGAGAATGAAAGAAAAGCAAAAGGCAGTCCAAACCTATTGTAAATAAAATACTTGTTCAGGGTCTTTGCAAAGTGTGACTTCACTGGATTTGTTGTGTTCCCACACCTTGGCTTTCTGGGCTCTGAAATCTCAGTAATGAGCTGTTTGCTGGCATTCTTTTCAATTAGGACATTTCTCCTTGAGTAGCAAATGTTATTCTATTAAACTGATTTAGTTTCAGGATTGTTTTTCCCTACTGACACAAGTCAGGTCTTTATAGGCAGGACTGACAGCTCTAGCAAAAGCCCCCATATCGCTGCAGCTGGCACAACAAGACTTCTTTTTCTCCTTAAAAAGAGCTGGGGGAAAAAAGCCAAAATAAGATTGAAAGAAAATAGTCTGTGTTTCTAAAAGCCTTTTCCTGGGACTTTTTTCATATTGTACCCTAAAAATCAGGGGAATACAGTAAATGTTGTGACTGGAATGTTTTACTGCATTTTGTACTGACAGAGCAATCATCCTTGCTCTGCCTCCATTCCCTGATCTATCTTTGCAGCTTGTCAGGAAAATCCAAGTTGGTTCAAAACAGCAAGATGCAAGTTCTCAGCTCAATTACATATTTTCTCTGGCATTCTATGTATTCTCTGGGCAAAATACAGAAAAACCCCAGTTTTTTTGTAGACAAGCATGACTGTCTTAGAAATAATTTGGCCTTTTAATAGTTTGGATGCACAGATTAATTTCTGAATTTTCTTTCTTCCAGTGTCAGGTCTTTCCTTCCTCACCTTCAGGCTATTGTGGACTCTGTAAGCACAGGCAAGTGGGGATGAAACAGAAAATGATGATTCAGTTCCTGTTCTAAGGCTGAGCTTGAGAACTTGAGCTTTCATTTGTTATCTATTTCTCAAGTTATAAGCAAAAGGCCAAGAGCCTTAAAATCTGCTAAAACTAAAATAGCTAACTCCTTACTATCTCTCTGGGATTAGGCATGTCATCTTAGTGTAACTCCCAGGGCTTTGGGGATAAGAGCATTTCCCTCATTTGGGAAGGATAAAGACTGTGAAGTGCTGAAGCCCCATTGAAGTAAATTGTCAAATTTAAGTCAAGTGAACATAAACCCAAAATTATCTTCTGCCAAAAATAATCCCACCAGATTTGACACTAGTAATTTATCAGTCAGCAGTGCTGTTGCTGTTGTCCCCATTTCCTCAGGTTGGTGGCACAGTGGTTTCTTGAGGTGAGAGGTTCCATGCTGTCTGGACTTCCAGTGTAGGTCTTCCTCCTTATGTCAGCCTACACAGCTGGTCTCCAGCCTAAGAGGAATTCTACTGTAACAATTAAAGCTTTACTTTAACAAAAAACCTCCTGAGTGGGACCCCGCTGAAATTTATAACCCTTATGTGCTGAGGAAGCTTTTATTCCTTGTGATCTGTTTTGCAGTGTCACATGTGAAGACCTGGAATGGGAAAGGACTCTGGCTGACATTGACATTACAAATTTAATTATTCTGGGACTTGCTGCTGTTTCTCTTCTTCTAAATCATAGAGCTGTCATTGCTCAGCTGGGTGTAGTAAATACTGCTGTGGCTCTGCAGCTCGTGCATGTCTGCTCTGACTCATAAATTGCAAAGGAAAAATTGAGATGGGTGAATATATTTAAATATTTATTCTTTAGAGCCGACTTCAAAAATTAGAATTTTTCCGAATAATCCTGTTTAGAGTATTAGTGTATATGTATCGTGATGGGTGTGTTGGTGAGAAGGCATTCAACTCCCATCAGGGATATTTTCCAACAGTTGCACCTTGTATTGATGCATCTTGTTTTGGCCCTTGCAGATGAAGATGTTCTCCCTGCTCTGGGACAGAGTAACAGTCTGCAGGGATGATCCTTGCCTCAGCAAGGGGGGGTGGGAGGGGCTTTACCACTCCCCACAGGTGCGGGATATGGGGCCGACAACGTCCTTAAGGAGCTCCCACCCGGCAGAAAGCAGAGTACCTTTCTTTGCAGCACGGGGGCTGCAGGAGCCTGGGAGAGAGAGACCTCAGGGGCTTGGAACAACAGACTTCCAAAACTTTGGTGCCTTGGACATTAAGCTGCTGTCTAAGATCTTGTGGGGTACAAAAGCAGCAAAACCCGTTCATTGCATGAATATTCAAATTATTCTTTTTAACTGCAGCTGAACAAACCCTCTCAATTACTAAAACACAGCAAAAAGAAAATACCAAAGAGAAAATAATGTGAGAGGAGCTGGAATTCAATGACAGGCTGTTAAAGAATGACTGAATAGCCAGAGTTGTTTTGTAACAATGAAGTTTGTTTTCAAAGACATGGATGGAAGATTGGGAAAACAATGAAAAACTTCCAGTAATGTTGATACAAGACCATGTAGACAACATGACTAAATGTGTACAGATCAGCATGTATGATCATTAGAAGCTGCTCCAATCTGTGTAGTCCTCTCCTTTCCTTGTACTGCACTTTTCTACAGGGGGTTTGAACAGCTCACTGTTCTTACTGAAATGTTAAGGTATTCAGCAGTAGAAAGGTGAGGAGGGTGTTCCTTAAAGAGAATAAGAGGCAGTTAGTGTCCTGAGAGGAGTGTCTTCCAAGAAAAAATCTGAGAGGACTACATTTACATAATTTAAGCAATATTTAAGAAGACATACAGTAATAGTCTGTAAAGATTACAAGGTTGCAAACATGAACAGGGGATAAGAATTTTATATGAAAGTCCAAAGGATGCCAATTAGTACTTTAAAATTAAACAAGGGGAAATTAGTCTAAGTAGCTGCATAATCATGCTCTGTGATAGATTATAGAGTGAAAATTCTTTTTAATTAAAAGTGCTGGAAGGGGAAAGTTTAGTTTGATTAATTTTCTAGTTTGGGTGAAGAAGTTAGAAACTATTGAGTTGAAAATGACCTATGTTATGGCTTACCATGATTTAAACTTAAAAATTTTAGCTATTTCTAGACTTCTAAAAAGTCAAACAAATGGGACTTGCATTATTCATAGTTATTGATTATGTACCTTTTTTTAAGCTTAATTTGGAGTGAGAAAATATCTCAAAAATGCATTTGCTTTCCATGATTTCATAATAGTTTTGGTCTATTATTCCCAATGCATATCACCAGTAGCATTTTGGTAGTCTTGTCGGTTTTGATATGTGATTCAATATGCCTCACTCTGATTTCTTTCAGCCCCTTTTGTTTTCCCCCGACCAGTGCTCTGTGTCATCTACATTCTGCTTTCGGTTTTCATTCATTAAAATGACATTTTTCATCTTCTACTTCACTGCACTCCTGGGGACTTGCCACTTCTTTTACTCACCCTTTCTGTTCTTACTCACGGCAAATGAAATAATTAATCAAATCAAAATTCCTGCCATAGTTACCTACAAACCCTGCATACGGAATTTGATGTAGTTTTTGTGTCAGCATGGAGACACCTTGGCATTCTTACAATGCTTAAGAGAAAATTGGACATTTATGTCCTTGGGAAAAGGTATTTCATAGCAAATTCTCAGCCACTGGAGTGTAGGGGTCTGTGACACTTTGGCTGAAGATCTGTTGTTTTGCATTTCTGGAGACACTTGTCATTAAATGAACATAAGAGTAGAGTTAAGTTTATCAAATCACATCTTTTTGAATGAAAAAGGGAAGTCAGCTGTTCTGAGAAGGATGTTTTAGATGCTGTCCTCTCTCAGAAATGCCCTGCAGAAGGTAAGTGCTCTGAGGAACGTGGTGGCAGACAGACCTACTACCCCTTTCATCTGGGTTAAAGCTTATTGTCTGCCTTTGTCTCTTTTTAACAAGGTTCAATCTCTTAAAATCTCGGTGACTATAAGTCTGTACAAGTAGACTGTCTGATAGCACAGCAGAACTCTGTGGGCTGCTTTAAATATCTCCAATGACATACTCTAAAACTCATCATGATTTTTTTGGATTATTTTCTCCTGGTATGAAAACTGAAGGCAAGCAAAAAATTATGACACTAGTACAAATAAAAATTTATTGTGAAAACCCTTATCATTATTCTGGCCTTATGCCCTCACATCTCTCTCTGTGGATGTCTCAATAAATCTAAATGGAATGTGACAAAATTAACCCCAAAATTCCAGGACTAAATCCTTTATTATAATCTTTCAAAGTTATTTTTGCTTGGAAAAATTAAACCAAACCATAGTATATCTGTAAATCTGAGAAAATTTTGGTGAATTATTAAAAAATGTTTCTTGTCAGGTTTCTGCATTCTGGACTCCAACAGTTTCTCATGTTCATAGAAAAATAGCAAACTTACTGTCAGTTTTTCTAATTAAGGAGAAATTTAAATCAACACGTTAAAGCTGGAAACTTTTATAGCCATTTTGATTGATTCAGTTGAAATTAATTACAGGGTAATATATTGTTCTGTAACAGAATTCATTACAGAAAAGAGTTACAAGGTTATAGGCTATTTTACAAAAACACCCAGTACTAATTGACTGAAAAGGCTGGTTTTAATCTATGTAGTAGTGCACATAAACTGAGAAAAAGAGTCAAGTGAAGCATAGAAGCAGACTTTGAAACTGCAGTAGTATGAAAGAATAAAATAGAACAGGATATTAAATAATCAGAGATATAATATCTAGCAGAAATGTAATTTTGTGTAATTGCCAAAATAGCACTTTAGGTCAAATAATGAACAATATTATAAAAGGATTAGTCTGACACTGTGTTCCAGTTCATAAATGAGACAATTTACTGTTCTGTAGCTTGCATATTTTCTTAGGTGAGATAACAGTTAATTTTCACCTCTTCCATGCAAATCCTTGTATTCACTGACCAGAGAAATGAATGCCTTGCCTTAGGGATTGTCTAAATTTTACATACCTGGATGAGTCAACAGTGAGGATTTTTTCACATCTGTTTTCTATCTTGGTGTTTCGAAGGGGAAATAACAGCTCTTCTGGATCTCCAAGTCAATTTACTGCAGGTCACATCCTGCCATAAGAAGCTCTTGGCCTTTGGAAACCTCCCTGTATGTGTTTATTATCGACTTCATGAAATTATTTGCAGCCTGCCCTATCTCTCACACTCACTGTGAGCAAGTCTGGGAGTGTAAAACCACAAGGCCTGTGACAGCTTTCGTACTGAAATGAGCACCACTTTGGAACCTTACCTTTGCGATATTATTTGCTACCATTGCTCTCCATGGTGCTGCAACAGACCCTGGAGGAACTGCAGGGACTTGGTGCCTGATCAAACAGCACAGCAAGTACTTGCACATGTCAATAATGGTCAAATTTTTATATTATCCATGAAGAAAATGGAGAGCAATGGGAGATTTCAATGCCAAATGCGTTGAATCTGTGGCCTCATGATTGAAGATGCTTATGTGGGAAATGAACAGTTCTGTAGTCCTGGTTCATAGTTAGTTGCCAGGTAACTGCTTTCAGAGAATCAGCAGAAAAAGTGTATTTTCTTAATAGCTACTGAATAGATCATTATTTTAGCTTTACTAGGAGGAGTTTATGTTTCCACAGTGATCTCACTGATTACTACCACACATTGCACTAAGCAAGGGCTTCCCCCATACGTGAGCTGTCAAGATTCAGTATTTTAAGTATAGGATATATGAACACGACTTAAAATAATTATTAAATATTTACTGCTGTATTCTACCTCTTACCAAGCAGGAATACTGAAGCCAGGAAGAAAATCCACAGGATTTCCCTTTCTCTACTTTTTGTTTTTCTCCTCCTCTCCTTTTGCTCTCTCCCTTTTCCTCCTGTCCCAGTTGTATGCCCCATTATGGTGAAATGGTGAGAAACAGAAAAATCGATGGAGGAAATGCCAAAAGTACAGGTGAAAATACATCTTCTGGGACTCAGGGGTAAAGGCTACAGACAGCCAGACTTTCCTTAGGCTTTAGAAAAATCACTGTTAGAAATACCAAGTACATATGAAGAAAGGGCAACTGTGGAACGTAACAGTCCTAAAGACATAAAAGATTGTGTCAAGTATGTGAGTAATAGAGGAGGAGCTTACATCACTGCTTTTTGAGTAATTTTCCAGAAAATACAGAACCCTCTAGTGAACTCAAGACTGTGGATAAACATTTTTTTTTCCTTGCTTACTTTCAACAGGCTGATGAGAAGTCATCCTCCCACACCCAGAGGCCATGGGCTGTGAACCAGTTTTCTCTGGAGCTTACAAAGAAAGAGACACTCCTTTAGAAAGCAATCCAGTTCATGAGCTTTAGTCATTAACTTTTCCTGGACTGATGCCCCTCAGAGCAATTCCATGTTCTATTGAATGAATGGAAAAACAACCCCGAAATATATCCACTGCTGTCTTTTATTAAGTTATGCAAAATACAGTATTAATTATGACACTGCATGCATTTTAGACAATATAAATGCAAGCCTACAGAAAATGTGACAAAGAAACCCTCAATTACTTTTGAGGTAGTATACAAGGAAAAATAGGAAAGCAGAAACACAGTGGATTAAAAGAACAAAATATTAGTATCACTTTGTGCATACATTAGTCACTCATAAATACATTTGTATGAAATAAGTTACAATCCCATTCTTGTTAAAAAATATACTTCTTCAAATTCACTATTCTTGTTTTGATTTCACATGACATTTTATGGAATTTTATCAGGTGGGTTTATTTTTTTTTGTCACTGCCATCATGATTTTACCCTTTTCCTCCAAGAATTTAGGCACAGATGGCCTCATGCACAAAAATAAATAAGAAACCTGCTTGAAGGGAAAAGAATTCTGCTCAAATAGCTTAGGATAGTCTAATAAATACATTTTCATTTATAAAAATATTTCAGGTTTATAAAAGAGGGGAGGGGGCGGTCTCCCATGTGGAAAGGATGTCAAGTGAAAAGTGCTGTATAACGTTTTTGAAGAGATTTTGTTTTAAACATATAGTACCATTATGAATATATATTTTATAATAATCCTGTTTCTTAGAACCTTATTGTTCACTAGAAGTATCAAATGCTCTTTCCTTCCTTTTGTTTGCTGTCTTATTGCCGTTTGGGGAGATGCCTAGTTCAGAAGGGTTCCATATAACTGTGCTTTTGTAAGGCTGTCCTTCCGACTCAGACCAGTGCTCCCAGTCCGCTGAAACTGCTGCTGTTTGCTGTGACTACCCGAATGGCTTCCTTGATCCATGGAAGACTGGTGGATTTCTGAAGCCTCCACTGAACTCTGATTGAGTGACTCTGCCGAGCTGTTGGGGCTCACGTCCACGTACTCCCTTTTCAATACTGGGCTGTTTTCAATGTTTTTGCTACTGCATAACTGGACAGTGATCCTTTCGTTTTTTTGGTCTCTTGATTCCTTGGTTTTGTAAGTGGGCAATTTGTCCTGTTTACAGCTTGTGCTGATGTCAATGTTCAGGCCACTGTCTGTTCTCAGGAAGCAAGAATCCACAAGTCTGCTTTGGCAGATGTCGTCTCCCTCTGAGCAGCTGTCTGCTTTGTAACTAGCATAGATGGGGCTTGTTCGACTGTCCCCCTTCTTGATGGGGCTGCTGTAGTACTGCTCTGAGAAACTGCAGGGCGACAGCCTGCCAGCGTTCCTGTAGGAGTACGCTCCAATGTCCTCCACGCTCAGCTGCCTCCATCGCCCTGGCAAGTCTTCTTCTGACAGGTGGGTGCTCCTGCACTCGTTCCTCATTTTCTGGTTGGCTAAAGCCTGCTGTGGTGTTATGGCTGAGAAATGAAAAGGTTCGTTTGCATATGGAGGCAGAGTCCTGGTAAAAGTGGGTGAGTTCTCGTTGTCGTCAGCGAGCTCCATGTGCTGTGTGGGTTTGGGCTTGGCAAACCTGGGGCTCCCCTGATGCTCGTAACCCGCGGGTGACTTCCTCTCAAACAGTTCGTCTCGGTTGCTCATGTAGATCGCTTGCTGGGAGGCTGTCAGAGTGTTGGCTTGGGCGTTCTCCTTCTCCTCGGATGTGACGCTGAAGCTGGAGTAGGAGCTGGAGGTTGGCAGAGAGGTAATGTACTCTGGGAAGGCTTCGTGGGAGAAGCTGGAATGGAAACCGTCTTCTTCGACAGTGCTGTCCGTGGAGTTTTGGGACCGCAGGAACCCCACGTCTTTCACTTGCGTGTCCACGCTTGGCCGCCTCTCCCTCCTCCTCTCCTCGGGGCAGTAAAGAGCTGTGTCACTGCAGTAGATGTCAGACTTGTACTGGGGTCTTTGTCCGACTTTTCCAGCGGAGTCCTGAAAATTGAGATCCCTCGTAGACGGGCTCGACAAGTGTGAGGACAAGCTGTTGGGGTCTGGTTTTTCCAGTACTTTGGCAATGACGCAAGTGGGAATGGTATCAGCGTAAGAAGTGTGGCACAAGGGGACAGAAAGGCTACACCCGTGCTTTTCCAGGTGGATGCTGACTCTTTCCTGAAAGTCAGTTGGCAACTGCAACATAAAGGGATGGCAAGGAGAAAGGAGAAAAGGGTACATGTTAATAGAGGTGTCAGACGAGTGCTGTTTATGACATTACATAGCTCACTGTGCATGGTTCTTTGGCTAATGTGATGGCCACAATCTTTGTGCATTGCTGGAAACAAATGTAATCAAATGACCTTTGTTTGTTTACTTAACATGTGTTCATCTTCATCTGCTTTCCCTCACGGATAACATGTGAAACTGAAATGTTTCCTTCCAAATTAATTCAGGTTGGGTAGGAATGATCATAGAATCGTTCAAGTCAGGAAAGGCCTCTACGCTCATTGAGTCCAGCCATTAACCCAGCACTTCCAGGTTTACTTTACTGATGTAAATAAAATATGTAGTAAACAACAATCTTAAAAAGGCAGGTAGGGAATTACAGCCTACAGCAACACTTTCCAGACTGTGTGCTTGGGTGTGATTTACAGTTGGAGTGTGGGTGTGCAGAGGTCTCTGCGGGCGTGAGGAAGGAAGAGGAAGAGATCAGATCTATTCTGTTCTTCTTTTGCCTTTCCTTGAGCTCATCTTGCCTACAACCCCATGCCAAACTGGCTCCTGCCTTCCAGCATCACATTTGATAAACAATGCTGTTTGAAGATGCAGAAAAGCTGGCTGACACTTACAGAAGTGGTACTGGCTGCTGTGACAGGATTATTCCTGTGCTGGGAAGAAGCAAATCAAGCTGGCTTCCTTGGCCCTTCAGTCGGACACTGCTTGTCAGATCAACCATCCACGTAAGCCTCAACATGTCCTTCCACACTGACAGAAATAAGCACTAAGACCTGAACTCACATTGTGATTCCTGTGACAGAGCTAATCAATAAGTCTCTTATGCATCAGAAATCGTATAGGGTTTTTTTTAGAAAGTCAGGATCAGGGCTGTGGATGGTGGTTTCACCTGTCATTCTGTCATGTGGAACAGAAGAGAGAGAGAGATGACATTCCTTGGATGCCTACTGAGGTATCACCAAACATGCTTTCCTGTCAAATTTTATCTGCCTTGCTCACTTCAGATCTCTATCAATGATCAGACAGCAATATGAGAGAGGTTGTCTCTCAGTATTTCTTGCTGGAAATCAGAGGAATTCATGTTTGGAATAAGTTTTGAATTTGTGATTGTGATAGCTCCTTTAATATCTGTGTTGATTTATGCCACTTGGGAATTTGTCCCTTCAATGTTTGGCTGAATTCTGATTTACTCAGCACTTTCTTTTTATAACTAGAAATCAAGTTCCTCTTCACAAAATAATCAGTGGTTAACCTTATGACCTTAGCAATCTCACTTCCTCCTTAAATTTGTTCCTTTAGAGGAGAGAATGCTACAAATAATTGTAATTGTCCCCCTCCCCTTTATTTTTGGCAAAGGAAACTTAAGGTGCCTGCACCTTGTCATGGTCTCACATTGTATATGGAGCTCCTCTTTTAGCTTCATTGGGAAGTTTTTAAAGCTGGTTTAATCCTCAAACCTCAGTGTGTTCAAAATAAGGCATGTAGTGAAATGGCATTCTTGTTATTTGTAGTAGTATGAGCGTTTTTTCAATCAACAGACCTTCCAGGATATTTTGGATTAATCATTATGTTGCTAATTAACTCATATGTCTTCCATTGGAAATAAATGATCTTGCCAGTCTGCTGGCAGACAGCAACATTAGTCATAGTAAGTACAGATGCAACAAAAATTGAATAAACAGGTTGTAAAATAGGCCTGGTGTAAATTGCCATAGAAATGAGGAAAAGAAATACAGTTAATTGAATGTGAAAGTGCTGTATGGGGCAGCTCTTATTTCAGTATCCTGTAGCACCACTGTTTGACCTATTTTATATACGTTATTAGTATTATGAAATATGTTACAAAGAACTTTATTTTCTGGGCACTGCACTGGAAACTGGAATTACTAAAATGGTACTGCTGTCACATTACTCTATTGTACTAGAGTTTAGGTTTCTGGATAACATACAATAGTTTATCTGGCAATATTTGCATTTGTAAGGAATTTATTGGCTATGACAGAACATTCACACTTGCTAAATTAATAAATACTTGGACTTATGAGTGGAGACTGCCTACTGAACTGAGTATATGACAGTCTGGGAAATTGTGGGGAGAGCTCACATTTGTGATACTTCTCTGCAAATGAACAACTAAGTGCTTTTAAAGTCCAAATTGTAACAGGTAGGGTGCTTTCAAGTGTGAGTAATGTAATGATAATTCCTGGATACAATTTGCTAAGGGAAGTCAGTTAACAGGAAAAAATAACAAGACCAAGATAATGGTTAATTTGGAAGTTCTGCCTCTGTTCCAGAAAATCATTGCCTGTTTGACAGAAGAATCTTGCTCCATCTTTATTTAACAGGGTTGTTTAGTGCTCTGAAGCCATCTACTGACTTATAAATGGTTTGTACAATCCAAATTTAATTTTGCAATATTCCATTGCAGAATTGCACGAGAGGCTATTTGGGGGAATGTTGGCCTGATGGGACTGATGAAGGAAAAGCTATTCTCTGTAACCTTCACTGAAGCAATATATGAGAGGAAGGTGCTATTACTTTGTGAAGGGCCTGGATCCCTAAAGACTGTCTTGTTCACTAAAATAATATTTACCTCCCCTTTAAGGAGCCTATCTCTCAAGCCTCGTTTCCTTGGAAGCAAGGATTATTAATTAAAGTTTACACCTTGGAAATCAATCATTCGGTGCTCTGGCTTCTTTAGAAAAAGGTATTTGTTCTGTCAGTCCATTTTAAAATTCAGGTTTGGAAACTAGCTGGACTGGAAAATAGCTTCAGGAGGAAAATTGATTATATCAGAATCTCTGACGCCTGTAGCTTGTCATTTCCCTGCTCTCACCCCACTGCTCCTGCCCAGCATTTTGCATTCTAGAGTTCACAGCACTTCAGTGTTGCTAAAACCTTTGTTTTACAGGCAATCAGTGCAGGCCCATTCTACAGGATAGGAGGGGTTTTGGGGAAGAGAGTTCCTTCAAGTTCCACTATGGGCAGTGATTTTGTCAGCAGCTCCCTCGACTGCACAGAACACCAGTGGATGCACAAGGCCTCCCGTGGCTAAAAGGAGGGTGTGTGGGGGACTAAAAGCCTTAAGGGCAAACAAATTCTGGAATTTATATGTGCAAAATAACCTGCTTTCCATACAATATTTATATTCTTGAATATTCAAGAGGTCTGGTCACATTACCTCTGAAAGTTTATGTGCCCTGTCGTAGTTCTTGCTGCACTGGAGCAGCTGAGCAGCTAAATTGCAGTCCTTCCTGTAGAGCTCCTGGAAAAAAACAAAAAATAGCCTCTTTAAAGTTTGTAAAGTGCTTGTGGCTTTCAGCCTTTTCCCCATGCCTGATCAATCTTTTCAAAATTCACTTTGGGGAGATTTGGAGCATACTTTAACTTCTAAACAAATCAAGATGCTGTGTTTCTTGCACATCCCGGAGATATTTCCCCCTTTGCTTTGTGAAGGCTGATAAAATTACTAAGAATAAACTTTTGACACCTGTTACAACAGAACAGTAATCTGCATTTCAGAAGATGGATACTTATCATTAAGAACTGAATTTTATACTGTTAACATGCATGATACTGTGAAGGCAAAAAAACCATGATCTTTTCAGCAAAAAAGAAAATTTTTACTGAGGATTATCCAGACCAGCACTAAAATACTGCTTTAGAAGATGCTAAAATAATCTTATGAGATTGTGGGAGAAATTCATTACAGAAATATACATTGTGTTGGTTTTTTAAATAGGGGGACACTCTCCTTTTGATATTTCTTGCTGGTTCCTGGCTCCTTTAATGTCTTGCAGAACGCAGCTATAGAAATATATTAAATCTCACTGCAAATATTTGATGCTGCAGAACAGAATATTTTCACTGAGCAAGAAATTACCATGAGAATTCCACACAGGGAAGGAGAGAATTTACACAAGCTTCTTATACTGTCTTCACATTGAATGGCTCCCACAGCCTATTTAAAGGGAAAGTTCAGCACACAGATTTGCCCTTCACCTAAATTTAATTTAGCACACATGGCTGAGTAACTGTATCCTTCAACCAGTATCTCTGGGTCCCTGAAGGTAATAGTTGTATGTTGTTTTTCCTTTTCCTTACCTAGTTGCATTAAGACCAAGGTTGGCTTCAGAAGCTGACTTTATAGGTGGGCAGAAACGAAATATACAAAGCATAAAAGTGCTATGGGCACTGGGCTGTGCTAATCTGTAAAAATTAGTATGTGTTTATAGACAAAAGTTGTAGAATATTGATATAATTTGGATTTTCTCTGGTGTTAATAATTTTATTGCATGCTGATTTTTATGGCTCCATTTATTCTCTTAAAAACTGATAGAGAAATTTTCTGTGAAAAAGAAATTCCCCCTCTTTAAAAATACCATTTTAAGGTATTCTGTAATAACATGCAGCAAGATGTTCTTGTAAGCCTATGAGGGATGGGGATAGTTTTCCTATGAACATTAGTTCATATATCTTCATATTCAAGGACCCTTAGATACTTTTATTTTGTCATTTTTTTCTGTGTCTTTGTGAGATTTTATACATGTCACTTCTGCCTCAAATGTACTGGGGAGACATATTCATTTATGTGGGTCTTAAATTTTATATCAGGACACACTATTTTAATTCCTGAAAAAGTAAGAACCCATGAATTCAATTTAGAAGTAAAATCTGTTGCACATGCATGTGATTCTGACATGTTGCATGTACACTAAACCCATAATATATTGCTGCACAATGTAGCACAAACAGGTACCCTGAGTCCCAGATGGCATTTCCAGGCACACAAAAATGATATCTCTCCAGAACCTAATCCTTTCTTCAAAGCTGTGTGCCTCTCTTTCTGCGCAGCCGTTGTCATGGAGAGGACAAAAAGCATTTCTGACACTTTATTTTTAGCAGCTTTAAAAACTACTACAGAAAAATTACATGTGAGCTACATGTGCCACAAGCACTTTGTTCTCAACCTGCTGGGCTGAGCCATGTGACTGGAGTGTCTTTCTCTCCTTTAATACCTGCCTGAATGGAAACCAGCCATATCTGTGGCAACGAGAACAACAACTGGCAACTAATGCCAGAAGTGTTTCCCACAGTTTGAAATACGTTTTTTGTATCAAAAGCATCATTTGACATTTCTGTCAGAAGAGTGAGGCGAAATGGAATTGAAGGAAGAGATCTTGCTGAGACAAAAACTTTCTCCCCATGTAGGATTCTTCAGTTTATCACTTCTCTACTTATCAAGTATTTACTAGTGGCTTGTTTCATAGTCCTTTATTTTAAAATTTGGAATGTAACCTTTACTTTTATTAGTAATACTGCACAGAATCACAGATTATCCTGAGCTGGAAGGGACTCACAAGGATCATCGATGGCCCTGCACAGGACAATCCCCAAGAGTCACACCATGTGCCTGAGAGCATTGTCCAAACCCTTCTTGAACTCTGTCAGGCTCGGGGCCATGACCACTGCCCTGGGGAGCCTGTTCCAGTGCCCAACCACCCTCTGGGGAATGAACCTTTTCCTGACATCCGACCTAAACCTCCCCTGACTCAATTTCATGCAATTTTCTTGAATCCTGCTAGGGCAGAATTTTGTCTGTGAACCAACTTCAAGTCTGAGGAAGTGGTACTGTTACCTGAGGCTTCTGGATCACATTCTAATGCTCAGAGTACCACTGTGAATATTGAAAACACTTCAAATGTGGGTTCAAATCTGACTCCATGAAGTAGTGTAAATGCATGCACACTTAAAGGGAGAGTTCTGCAATTTTTTTCCACCTGTATTTTAAAGCAGAATTAACTCCATTGATTTCAGCTGAATTAGTCTGGAGGTATACCTGTGCTTCCAAAACCTGAATGTAGCCTATTACATTTACCACATTCCATTACTTATGGCTGGTAGAGTTATGAAGTAACTCTTCTTTCAACTCAACTCCTATAAAAGTAAGGGGTCAGATTGGGAACTTTCTGTTTCTGTTGGAAAGCTGTTAATTGCACAGGCAGAGTTCACATCAGCAGGCATTTTAATGGGATTAAATGCTCCCAGCTATGATTAGGAGTTCATGTGAAATATGGGAACACTGAATGTAAGATGCTGAAAAATAAGTGCTTAGAGAAACATGTCTTCTGTAGATGAATTTTTTATTAAGTGTGGAAGGAATGATACAATAATGAACTAAATGCCTGCAATATTCCTCTCTTTGCTGTCTTTGTAGGTTTGTCTCAGGAAGGATTTAATAAGCTTGTTGCCAGCTGCAGTACTCGTGCCATTTTTCAGCAGTGTTTAATGAGATGCAGGGTGACCATAGCCAGAGATGTTCCCTGTTTTGTCCCACACAGAGACAGGTAAATTGTTACACATGAACAACTGCCGGGGAAAGCCTGTCTCCTGCTCCCTGCAGGAGTGATCTGAGTGACCAGCCTGGGTCAGTCCTACCTTCTGCTGGCAGAGCTCCCTTTTGCTGGGATATTTGGTGAGCAAAGACTGAAAGAACAAAGAATTGCAGGAAATGTAGGGGTCTACACTGTGCCTAAAATCCTTCTGATGAGTCCTCACTCCACACGTGTCCCTGCAACAGCTCTGACCATGTGCTTGCACCACTTTGCTGTACTGATGGCAAAATCAATGTGGGAATATTGTCATTTCTTAAAATATTTTTTCATCAGTTTCAGGCTAGACATAAAGAAAAAAATATCAATGAAAAGTCTCACTTCATAGCATAAGGAGAGATGGGAACAAACAAACATAAATTTTAAGTGTTGGAGTGACAAGTTATATTTTATACAAACATAAAAAATTATTCTATAATTTCACGGGAAGTGCAAGACCTAATTTTTTTCTGAATATAATCTCAAAAATAATACAGTCACACAATTAAATACTTACATTGTCTTCTGACAACTTATCTATCGTCACCTTGGCTTCTATTAAGTGATTATTGAGTGCAATTATTTCATGGCTCAAAGCCCGTTTTTCCTCTTCGTAATGCTGGCCCTGTGTAGAAAATGGAGCAGTCAGTGTTTTTTCTACTGTCAGAATATTTCAGATAAAGGCCCACAGGTTGATGTAATTCTCAAATCCAGGGAAAAGCACAACAGACCAATATTTGTTTTTTCTTTCTGCTCCACCCCCCTTATTTATTTTCTCCATTATTTTGCTATTTGTACTCAGCAGATGAGATAAAGTCCTTTAGAAACATGGAGGTCAGACTGAGCTCACATTAGGAACCTTCACAAAAGGCTTTAGTTAGCCTGTGCAAAAGCATTGTATTGAGCATCAATCAATACATCCCTTCTTAGTCACAGGACAGGGTTTCTAACATGGAAGGGACTGGAGCTGCTCTTTTGCTACAAGAATGTTTCACTTGTGCTATTATTTCCCATTCTCATAAGGAAGGAAGAACAATATTTTAAAAGAAAAGCAGTTGTGTTTGAGCCAATTTCATTTTAGCTGTTGACTGTTCTGGCTGATTTAAAAGCCCTGATTAAGGTTGTTCATTTCTCAAGGTGAATGTTTACCTGATTGTAGGGTTAACACTCATTAGCAGAACACGATCCACTGTGGCATATCAGGAAAACAGGCTGATTCATATTTCTTTCTCCGCCCTAATTTAATCTTGTTACCAGTAGGCTGTAACTCTTTATTATAAATGCAAAGAAATCACTGGAAAGAATGAAATGCTACTGGCCCTTCCCATATTTTGTGTCATTTTGATATGCAGTGTTTATTTTACTGCCTCTTATATCAAAAATAATTGTGTACCAGTCATTTATAACCCTGCCTCCAGCCTTACATTGGCTTTAAAAAGTATGGAATCTTCTGCATGCTCTGAGATCAAGGCATCTTCTGTGCTCTCAGAGCTGCAACAAGAAGGCTTGAAAATTACCTTAGGGTCTTTTAGAAATTGCCATGAGAGCAGAAAGTAGGGTGAACCCTAATGTACATCTGTTTTGTTTAGTGAACTTAATCCAAATTAAATCCAAATTAAATCCAAAACAAATTCATAATCTCAGTGGTGCTGAGCAATAGGACAAGAGGCAACAGGTGGAAACTGGAACATGGGAAGTTCATGTGAATATGAGGAAGGAATTCTGTACTGTGAGGGTGGCCGAGCACTGGAGCAGGGCGCCCATAGAAGCTGAGGAGTCTCCTTTCCTGGAGATATTAAAAATCTCCCTGGACACAATTCTGTGTGCTCCAGAGGACCCTATTTGAGCAGGAATATTGGACTAGATGACCTCCAGTGGTCCCTTCCAACTTCAACTATTCTTTGATTCCGTGAATGTCACTTCCCATTCTAAAATTGTTAGTTGCGAAGGACTGAAATTTCCCAAATGCCATATTGCCAGGGTCACACAAAAATCTTCTATCAACACACACTTGACATTGTCAGCTAATTGACAGCAATGGGAATTGGGTGTTTTGAAGTCCCAATGAATATCAAGGTTAATTATCCAGCTGCAAAGCACCAGCCTGTATTAAAGGAGGGTGATTAAATTGGAAGTGGCAGCTCTCATCCTAAGCTGCCATTTAAAGAAAAACACCTTCTCAAATGGTCTAAGCAAACCCACAGCTTGCTTTAGAGTGTGCAGATATGATTGAAGTGTCTCTGTGAAGGTCTGGGCTGGCCTATTTTAATGTCAGTTTTTCTATGGACTGTCTATTCCCTGCTGTTGCCAGCCCTCTGTCCTGACAGCCCAGCTGTGTCTGGAGGCTGGTTCAGGCTTGACACCTCTCCCCTCCTCGTTCCCATTGATCAGGCACTCCTGCCTGGGAACTACCTCATGGAAGGCCAAAGTGCAGCTTTGAGAGCTTGCAAGGCTCCATCCAACCTTACTGATTTTAACCAGACACAGGGCTGGTTTTTTAATCAGGCAGATCGACATGGTTTTATATGAGACCCTTATCTCTCATTGATTTTATAGTGAACTAAACAACCAGGCACTTTGTAAACCTCCTGGCCATCTGTGCACCTCTAAAAATCTGTCTCCTTTGAGACTGTGACTGAAGATTACATTTTCAGAGGTATTTAGCTGTGTAATGAGGTAGACAAGTGACTACCTAAGTACCCACAAAAAATGTGTCCCTTCAATTTTCTAAGTAATTTCATGCTTTTGAAGGATCCAGGTCCACTGAGTACAGACTTAATCTTCCAAATAACCATTCACATGGAAGATTTCATCAGTCCTTTTATGACAAGTTGTCATGCCAGGACAGCTGATTTGTAGAACTCTGTTGCTCTAAATCTCTCTGATCTTAGTAACTGTTGCTCTTGCCTAGACAAATTAAACTTTACTCATTCTATTTTGCAGTTCAGGAGAGAATATCTGATCAAGGATTTATAGTTTTCAGGAGAGAAACTAATAAAAGGGCAGCAGATTCAGGCATTGGAAGCACCACTTTCCACTGCATTTGAGTAATGCTGAAACTGGCTGAATTATGATTTCATTTTATTTCACTTATGATAAAATTTGGATGACTTTTCCCAGACTTTGTATTTGCTCAGGAGTGACTTTAAAAGATATTCTATATTTGTTGAACTGTAAAACTCGCCTCAGTTCAAATTTATAGTATACAGGTTAGCAGGTGGACACCAAAATAATAAACATCTCAGCAGTGCTGTGGAGAAGGGGGAATAAGAAGGAAAGGCCAGTCCCAGTCTTCTCCACCATTATTAGTTTACATCTTTCTCTTGAAATCAGTGTTGTTGACGTGAGCAAAGAGTCTGTTTTAATGCAGCAAAATCAGGCAGCCTAAGGGCAAGCAGGACACTGAAATCCTTTGGCATGTTGGCCACACACTGTGTCCGTCTCTGGAAGTTCAGAGCTTCAGACAGACGTTATTGTGGTGCAGTGGTGGCAACAAGAGGACAAAGGCTTAATCCTGACACCACCTGTGGGAGAATAGTGCAGCTGGAAGAGACAGTATGGTAGTGCTGGATCACTGCATTAGAAGGATTGCTGGTCACTGGGGACTGCAACTTTGAGCTCTCCAGTTGCACTCAAGCAATCATATTTTCAACATCAGATTGTCAGAGGGGCATGAAAGGAGGATGGGAATCATAATATCAATGTTACAATCACAAGTTACAAATATAAGTGCTTATTTTACTTGTAACCACTTTTGGCAGATCCCTCTATTTTTGGTAGCTTACAGAAGGTTGGTCCTCCTACTCTTCCATAAGGCTGGTGACCCCTCCTCCCTCCTTTTGCCGCTGCTTTCTGCTCTGCAGGTGCTAATACCCTGTCTCTCAAAACCCAGTAGTGAATTAAATAAGTGGTGTTATTGATATGCCAATAGCTTGCAGCTGGGCTGAGGGTTCCTGAAGTCCACTCCAAAATGCCACAGCTACAGACGGCAGCACGGCTGAGCGGCTGGTGCATCCTTGTCCAGAAATCTTTGTTGAGTCAGCTCTGTGCATCTTCTGCCTCCCTCATCCCTTGACACAGAGCCAGCACACAAGAATACAGCTCTGTAGTGTCTGACTAACACAAGAGAACTACAGTCATGTGCCCACATCTGAGTCAGATCAAATTTGTACTGCTGGGTGACTCCAGCAATCACAGCACCGATGTTGAGGGCACCTTGCTCCTATCCTGGATTTAGCATGAGCTCAGTGCTTCCTTATCAGATCTGAGGAAGGAATTGAAAATCTGTTCTCCACAAAGGAACCAAATGATATAATAATATATATATTCTCTGTCTGGAACCTTGGGGCCATTTTTATAATTTGTATCTATCACAGTGAAAACATCTCTCATATATTTACAGATCCATAAAAATATGAGTTGATGCTTTCAAAAGTGTTTGGTGCCATCGCGTCCCTGCATCTGAAATCTGTGATGTAAGTGGGGTGAAAAGAATTTTGGTAAGTTGATTCAGCATGAAATAATTAATAGATAAGTGTATTTTTAAAAGTAACAAAAGCTGGATGAAAAGATCTGCTTATCTTGCATATTAGTGGATCCACAAAGGTTCCTACTCTAGTCCTTCAGCAGAAATGGGCAGGCTAAACGTTCTCTCTCTCTCTGGTAATGTTTCAGTCTCCCTTCATTGCTTTCCAGCAGCTGGAGGGTGTCCTACCATAGAGCAGTGTCAGCCTATTAGTCAAGGCTTGGCTGGTTCCTGTCGTCTCTGCTGTCCTGTGGGAGCTCTGATGTGTACAGACCTTTGGAAAGCAGCCTCGAATTTGCAAATGGGAAGTGCTGGTCTGTGGAAATGTCAGACTTTTCAAACAAGGCAAAGTAAATCTGTTCTTGTTGTTCCTGTAAGGAACATTTCTGTGGATGCAATTTCGATGCTACAATAATGTAATGGAAGTACTGACCAGCAAGGTATTACTGGCCAGCAGTATTTCCTTTGGAAATACTTCTAGTAAGTAATGCCCAAATGACAGACAGAAAGAGAGAGACTTTTTCTGTTACAAATACCACCAGAGTGATACTGGTATCCCATCCTGAATACCTGCCAGAGGTGTACTGCAATGTTTTTGGATGAGGAATACAGGCAGAATTTGTTCCCTTTTTTCTTTGCTACTCTACTTGTCCAGGAGGAACACAACACTGGCAGGAGAAATTCCCCTACCTTTGTGGACAAGTGTAACACTGTTAACTCAGTACTTTTCTCCTAGAACAGAAGTCACAATCTTTTCACTGCTTATGCTTTAAGGTATCTGCTAAGAAAATGGGGGGGTTTACTCTTCTGTGGATTGTAGTCAGCAAACAAGTGCTGTGGTGATACAGTTTCAAAACAAAGTTTGTATATTTTCTGGTGATATTTTATAACCTCATTGAAATCATCTTATGAAGGACAAAACCGAGCAGTTGATGATGACAAACTGGGAGGAGTGATTGGTACAGCAGAGGGTGGTGCTGCGCTCCACAGGGACCTACCTCACAGGCTGTAGAAATGGGCTGCCAGGAACTTCATGGATTTCAACGAGGAGAGGTGCAAGATCCTGCACCTGGGGAGGAACAACCCCTTGCACCAATGTATGCTTGGGGCCACCCAGCACACACTGAAGCTTTTCAGAAAAGGATCATGAGGTCCAAGTGGAACACAAGCCACCAATGGGTCTCCTTGCTGCAAAGAAGGCCAAAGGTAACCCTGGGCTGCATTAGGCAGTGTTGCCAGCGAGTTGAGGGAGATGATTCTTCCCTTCAGCACTGCTGTGGCCACACCCAGAGTACTGTGTCCTGGTCAGGCTCCTCAGTACAGGTGGATATGGACATGCCGGAGAGAGCCTAAGAAATGACCAGGAAGATGATTAAGGGATTGGAGCATCTCTGTTCTGAGGAAAGACTGAGAGAGCAGGGACTATTTAGCCTGGAGAAAACACAGCTTGAGTGGGATCTCATCAAATGCGGAAAAATACCTGCAGGGAGGGTGCAAAGAGGACAGATCCAGGCTCTTTTCAGAGGTGCCCAGTGACAGGACAAGAAGCAACGGGCACAATACCAGCGGCACAACACATGAAACACAAGCCACTGCAATGTTCTATCTGAACACAGAAAACTCTTTTACTGTGAGGGTGACTGAGCACTGAAAAAGGTTGCCCAGAGATATTGTGGGGTTTCCATCCCTGGAAGTATTAAAAATCTGCCTGGACATGGTCCTTGATGACCTGCTGTAAGTGTTTGAGCAGGGAGTTTGAAGCAGATGATGCCCAGATGTCCCTTCCAACCTCAACCATGCCGTCCTTTTGTGAGTACTGTAACAATGTATGGCTACCACATCTCACTGGACTGCTGGGATAGGTGGGGTTTTATGATACGATAGTTTAAATTTCTGCTATTAGCAAATCCTGATATTTGCATATAAGTAAATGCTTTTATTGTTATGCAGAGATGATTTACTATAATTAATACATCTTTAGGTCCTAATAAAATTGAGAACAAGGATGCTTGGTATATGAT
Organism: Dicrurus megarhynchus; assembly: GCA_013399195.1. Taxonomy (NCBI): domain Eukaryota; kingdom Metazoa; phylum Chordata; class Aves; order Passeriformes; family Dicruridae; genus Dicrurus; species Dicrurus megarhynchus. Next base: position 26,280 of record VXAD01008714.1, read on the forward strand.
ACAAGTTCACTTATGTTTTTCCCTGGTATTCCATCAAGACTTCAAACAGACCCCAGATTTCACTTGGTGCATGTGAATGTATGTCTTCTGGAGTCAGTGATGCAACATCTAGTTATTACTGATAATTACAGCAATCATGGAGGATGTGAGTGTATTATCTATGACAAAGAAAGGGCCCCCAGATGCCCTGTTCATTCTCAGTGATAGTTCAATGACAGCACTTCAGTGATGAGTGAGGATGAATTTGTTTTATAGTATCTATCAGTACATATCTCGTATCCTGGTGAGAAATTAATAAAAACAGCCATTCTTTGTGGAATTGAAGATTGGGAGATTATGCAATGGTCTCTCCCACCAGGTGTGGAAACTTTTCACTGTTGCAGATGGTACTGTTGTGAATTAGTTCAAGCTTATGAGCACTTTTCTTCCCATCCAGGTGTGTCATGGTCTCAGCTGAGCAAGACACAGTGTTCAAACCAAGGGACCTCTTAGAGTGTAAACAGAGTCTTAAATAGAAACATGTGGTGGTGGGCATGGCTAGGCCAGGGTTATAGCCAACGAGGTAAAGAAAACAAGAATGAGAAATGTGGTGGAAATAAAACCTGTTTCCCTCCTGTAACTCTGAAAGTTAACAGCTGCTTTATTTGTGGTACTTCCCTGCAGACCATATGCATAACTTGTTTTATCAATTGGCTCATAAAGAAGCAAAAGATGGTTTATATTTGCAGGAATAACTGGATATTCTCTGCAGTAATTCCTGATTTTAAACATGTTAATTTCTGCTCTGCAGATTTTCATGTTTTTATGACAGATGACATGTTTATCTGTGTGCCGGTTTATGGATGCCCTGTGTGAGTTTATCTGCCAGTGAAGAGCAGTGGATATCCCCTACTCACACTCAATTGCACCCATGGGCAGAAACTGTAATAAAAACAGTGAACTGACAAGATGAGAAGAGCAAATAATAATGAAAGACTTTTCAATGAATAATGAAACTGACACCAGTTCACGACATGATCCTTGGGGTGCAGGATTTGGTGCTGATCGTTGCAGCATGAAAGCAACATTTAATAGACATTAAATTTTTTGTTTCACTTCTGTGCATAACAATCTTATTTTGGTTTAAGAGTAAAATGAGTATCCAAAGGAGATGCTCACTTACAGATTCACTGAACCCACAAGTCTATTTAAGAATGCGCATCTTTACAAGCAAAAGAGGAAAAGAGCCAAATGTTTAGCAAATTTATGAGGTAATTCTTTATCAAGTTACAAACAAAACTGCAGGAATGTGTAGGGATGTATGCAGAGGCTGTGGCAGCATCCTGATAGCACTTCATCATCTACCACTGTCTCATCTTTGTTTCCCATTGCAGTAATCCCCAGGACACCCATCCTTGTCTCAATACCTCTTCAAAATGCTAATAGAGCCTGGCTTTCAGGAATGCTGCTACATTATGGTAAGGAGCAATGACTAATTCATTATATTTATCCTACGGAATATTAGATGTTTATTTAAAGTGATTTTCTGTTGCCAAGCTGCCAAGGTTGCAGGCAAGGCCGCATTCTTCAGAGACAAATGTATGGCACGAAGGATTTGAAAATGCCCATTTTTCTGGGCAGGTCAGAGAAAATATGTTGCTGATGTGTCTTTTGCCTTAGGCTTTACCTACTGCAAAAATCTGAGTCATGTTGGAGTTCTTCCACATAAAGAAGATAGTGGTAAGAATATTATTCCAATGTGACAGGCCTTTCTTATGATGAACACATGGGATAAAAGGAAGTGACAGATGTATGACCCTTGGGTTGGCTCAGGAAGAGACTGGATTGTCTGTCCTTGCCCATAGCTTAATTTTTTTTTTTAATTTTATCTTTTCACTCCTCCTAGGAGCTCAGCAAAATAATTTAAAATAATTACATGGTCATAGTGAAATGAAAGGAATGGTGACTTCAGCCGAGCTAGTGGTAAGGAGCAAAACATTTTACAAAAAGAAAAAGAAATTGTGTGAATGGGTAGAAAAGGAGAAGTTCCACTGCTGCAGGCCACACAAGGCAGGCTCACCAGCCTTGTAGCTTGAAGCTGTCACTCTAAGGACTGATTGCCTGACACTCAAACTTTCCAGCCACAAAGGCTCCTCTGTGGAAATGGAGAAATTACTGGAGACTGGATATTCTTAAATTAACTACTTAGATGTTCTAGAAAGAGGAGGTGGCATTAATTTCTCTGAGTAAGGAAGTAAAATGGTCTAGGAAGAAAAATGTGGAATTCTGAACTTTGGAATAGTAAATTAATTCATATTCATTGCATATTATTTTAATATGCAAGTGAATTCTAATTAGAGCTGACTATCTAAACAAATCTAAACAAGGACAATTTCCCAACCAAATAAAAAAAGTAAAGGATAGATTATTTACAGTACTTTGCTCTTTAATAATTTGTTCAGCTCCAGGAATTTTAAAATTCACATTTCCTGTCACCTTTTGACACTTTCTTTTAATAATTAGTCGTGTAGAAGAAAACTCAAAGTCCTTTCTTTTCCCCCTGTGACTGAAAGAACAGTTTATCTAAATGCTCCCTCAGGAGCTAAAGTACTTCCCTGTCACAAAAGTTTCCCTGATACATCACAGTCCTGTGGCAAGGCTGACTTTTCATCCCTGGGTTCATCCTTGCACTTGAATGCACAGAAGCCGTTGTTGCACTGAAGACCTGTGATGAGCAGGATTTGTGCCCAAGCCCTGTTTGGAGGACCCTGAACAGCCCAGAGCCAGCCACTGCCCACAGAGCTTGTCATAATGGCAAACCTGCTACTAGGATTATTGCTGCATTATTGTCAAACCTTAGGCTTCTGTCTCCTCACTTTCCCACACCTTGGGTCTTTCCTCTTGTGGAATTTGATCTTTCTAAATATCTCCATGTCCAATGTGTGCATGTCTCTATATTCTGCTCCCCTAATCTCTTATATCTGTTTAATATACATTGAAACATCAGCTGGCTTATTGATTGGGAAGATTCGGTGAGCTGGCTGAGAAATTGTAAGAGTAGTACAGGGAATAAGCACAATGTACTTGTGTCTTTTCTGTGTGAATTACCCTCTCAATTTTTTATTAAAATATATCTCTGATATTTACTTTGTAAAATCTCTTGTTGGGTAAAGGTATTTAAGGTTTGGTGTTTCCCCCACCACCCCAATCAACCCCAGATCCTTGAGAACATTGTGAGAAAATCCCTATAAGCTCTTTTCAAGGCAAAGCAGCGGAAATTCATTAAAATAAAATACTCTGTTCAAATATCCAACCCCTCAGACCCTGCTAAATAGTGTCTTTTTGGCAGCATCCCAATTCAAACTGCCATAACCAAGTATAATGACTGCATTAAATGACTATTGCAAAAAAAAAAAAAAAAGAAAAAAGAAAACAGCCATTATGCAAATTGCTTGAACAAAGACAGAATTTTGCTTCCAACCCTGCTAGTAGGTTACTCGAGTCTTTGTCTCCTAACGCAGGTTGGGTGGTTGTTGTAATTCTTTTTAATATGAATTTAATTGTGACTCTTTGGAATTGCTGAGCTACCCTGCAGGGAGGGACAGGTGGGACTGTGCTGGAGAGCTGGAGTGGTGTTTGTTGCAGGTTGTGGTCACGGGAGGCTTTGCTAGATAGAGCCACATCTGATCCCCACAATGAGGACCCTTTCTGCTCACCAGTGCTTGAGCAGTAAATTCTCCTGGCATAAGGAAAAGCTGCAATGGATTGCTTGATGTAATTGATTGAGTTTTACTATAAGGGAAGTGCAACACTTCCTTCCCATCTGACTGCTGGGATCAAATCCAAGGAAAATTAAAGATGCATGTATTTTTATGGACAAGCAGACAGGAAACTCACTGCTGTGTGTTTCTTGTGTTGCTATTCAGGATGGATATTTTAGCTGGTGCCTCCAGAGTTTGTGTAGATGGGAGAGACTCCACCTTTTGATCAAGAGAAATGTCACAACCTTTGTCCCATGTCATAAGATCAACTGTCTTGAATCAGCACTGCTCTCCTCTGTGCCATTTCAGAGCTTTGCTGGAACTTCATTTGCCTGCTTAACTATCCTGAGTTATACTGAAACTTCACAATCCTTTTTTTTTCAGTCATGAATTTGGTTTAAAGGGCCTTTGCTGCCACACAACATGTCATGGCCCCATCAGCTGTGCTGGCACAACTCTGTGGCCATCCTGAAAGCCAGGCTGATCAAAAATAACCCTTCAAAATTGAAAAGCCCTTTTTTGGGAAAGAGATATTTTAAACTATTTTTGCCATTAAGGAAAGTGTACATGGATTCAATAGCCTCAGTATTTCTCTATGGCATTCAGAAATCTGGCTCACAGTTTAAATATTTCCCAATGCTATCCCAAGATGCAGTTTTCTTTTGCCCTGGAGCCTGGCAAAAATTTGAACACTGTGATTTCTTAATTCCATTTATTATAGCTATTCATATATTTCCTAATAATATTAAGTCTCTAAGGTATTATTTTCACAGCAGCTTAGAAATACTAATATCCTCTTGAGAAGAGGCTAAAGCAAACCTTCCCTTATTTATATGTCAGGGGTGTCATTGTCCACATCTAAGCCTGCCACCTTCCTGCCTTCCTTCAATCAGCATAGAGATTTCTTCAAAGCATGAAATTCCTCATTGCATGGTGATTTTTTTTTTTGGAGGAGCTGCTCTCCAATGGTGCCTGCTTCTCTCCACTGACTGATAAAGATGCTGAGGATAAAAATGCTTCAGACATACACATGCTAAATAGATATCTAGCATGTAGATATCTAAAAGTAGGTAAAATGAAGCTTACTCTGAGTAACTAGCTCAATGACACACAAATGATGTTTGGCAGAGGCAAGGACTGAATCCATATCTCCCAAGACATAAGTCTTGTGATTCATGGGAAGCTTGCTTTTCTGGGTCTGTAAGTGTCCCCAGGGAAGAGCAGCATGAAGAGATTTTGCAACTAATGTGAATCTAGCTGAGACAGACTTTCAGTAATGATTGTAATGACCTGTTTGATGGGAAAACCTCAAGAAATGAGGAATACGCTATTTCCCTGGATACCAGGAGCTCTGTGCCTCTGCATGTGCAAACAGCTTTCCCCCTTTGAACAGGTCTGGATCCTGAGTGTAGTTCTTGCTTTGCCTGATTAAAAAGCTGTCTGATATTTAGCATTTTCTCTCTGTGAAGACATTTATATATGTAAGTTGTCTTTCTTCTCTTCACTAAACTTGTGAGCTGCCTGAGTCTCTTGCTGAGGCAGTTTCTTCACTTTTCAGTCTTTCCAATTCTCAGGCAACTTGAATGATTTTACAAACCCTCTAAAAATTTTTCAATATCAGAACTTCAGCCACTGTCTTCAAACTGGATTTTCTTCTGTCTGAAACTGTGGCAAAATTATCATTCTGCTCTATTCACTTTTCTCATGGTTATACAAATACTACTTTTGTCATTTTTGCCATGGCTTGCTGCTCATGTGGAGCTCATGTGGAGTTGTTCAACCAGTCTGACTTTCAGAGTCAGTGACGTTTCCTGAGTCCCTCCTTTCCAGAGCATAACCCATTCCACTTACTTCTTCTTTCCCATTTTTTGCAATAGGGTCTGCAAAGCACCCTCATAGATTTATGCTTTTAAATCTCTGTGGAAAAACATATTTTGACTGAATGGGAACATCTTATGAAAGGCACTGGTCATTTGAATTGATTTGCTTATCAACATTTAACAACACTGCTAATCCTTTTTATCTCATTTTATCAGCAATAATTTTGTGTTTACTTCTAGGACACTGTTGAAGACATTGGTTTGTGCTGAGACCTGTACCAGTCACTGAGCTGTCCTGATCCAGCCCTCTGAACAGACTCTTAAATGAAAATACCACAGTGCCTGGTACATTTTGAGGTGACTTCTACTGCAACCGTTCTGCCAAATGCTTTTCATACTGTATCATGTTTATTTAGTAATCATAATCATATGAAGTGGTACATATCAAGTCTTACTATCCAGATATATCTACTCAACTGCCTTTGCAAAAGAAATTGTGGCTTATGTAACAAATTTTCATAAAAATCTGTTGGTTTCCATTATTTATACTCTTCTGATTTAATTTTCCAGAAGCTGAACAACATAAAAAATGACTTTGTGTTTTGTACAACCTCTATTTGCCCCATTCTATGCTTGACCTCTTGGATGTTGGTACAGCTGGTTCAGAATTATGTCTACATTCAGAGTCTTATTTAAAATGAATATCGGCTTAACACATTAGAATGTATTTCTAATTTAGCTTGGAGTAGGAAGCTGGGAATCTGTTCAGCTGGTTCTTTTAGGAACCTTCGGTGGAAATTTATGTAGGCTCCTGTTTTTTATAAGAAGGATTTTGCAAGTGTTTGCTAAGACGCATTGCTTAACATTGTCTGTAGTTTCCATTGAATTTGGAAGTTGGGTTGCAATCAGTAGTAAAAAACCCATGTTTGGCCTTAAAGCAAAGAGTGGCTCAAGAACTCTGCCTGCTGCTAAGGGCAGCCAAGTGAAGAGGGAAAGGTGCTCATCTGTTTTCTGGCTCATGTGGCAAGGCAAGGACTTGAAGTGCTGCAAAATGGCCCAGTTAGGTCAGAATGAGACATTTCTTTGCAAAGCTGGTGCAAGAAGCACATTAAAGATATTGTGTAGTCAGGAGGGAGCTGCTGGACATTTAGACTACACAGAGCCATAGGGACACCATGGGGGAGCTTTGCCCAGCACAGTTGTCCCTGAGGTTTGAGGTACCCCAACAGAAGAAGCATTTAGTAAATCTCTGGGCACTACACAGAGAGATTTTGGAAATTTCTTCTGGAAAACATCAGAGATTAAAACTGACCATAATAAACTTTCTACTCTAACTTTGGCACCCTTGATTTATTTTTTTAAATGTGGTGTCTGTCGATGGCCATTGATTTGAAAGTTAATTACTGCTTAATAACTAATTCATTTAGTTTCAGAGACAGCTCTCTGGAAACAGAAAAAAGCAAAACTCAAACCCCAAAACCAAATGAAAAAATCCCAAAACTTCTTGGTAAACACACAATATTAAAATTAACTATTTTTTCTCTCTTTTGGTAATTTGGGTTTATTTGCCACTTTAAGGGATGGTCCTTCAATCATGGACACTGAAGTAATTTGACAGCTATTTCCTTCCTGCCAAGGGAATACCAAAAGCCCTGGGAGCCTGGCAGGTAAACGTCTCTGCCATTAAGAAAATGAGATTTAAATGCCATAACCAAGTCCTCTCTCACTGTGAAGAGTAAAACTTTACTGGTTTATGGAAAACATGAGTATTAGGCAGGATCTTAGGCCCCCGAACCTGTCAGAAGAGGAAGAAAAAAGAATAGACTCCCACTTGAGAACACACTGATTAATCCTTAGGGCTTTGATCTTAGGAAGAAACTATAAGAGAGACTCTTTTTAATCATAGTTTAGGATGAAATGAAAAATATTTGACAGAGGAGAGACCCCAGAAAACTGAAGGTTAGAAGCCAGACCCAAATGCACCACTCTACAAAAGTCCATATCCTCTGGTCCTGTTGATTTCCTTCTGGTTCCTTCCATCTCACTGTTGTTCAAAAGTACTTCTGGGACCACAGTTTTAAATTCAGTGAAACTTTTAATCTAATTAGTCTGATTTTTGTTCCCAGCCTTTGGTTTATGACTTGATCTATTGGCTGTTCTTTTCCTTGTATTTCCACACTGTTCTGTTTGAATTTATCCTCCACACAATGTAATACATTGCATGTACTTGTGGTCTTCAGAATTGACATCTAATTTACTGGTCCTTTTTTAATGCTTCCTGTCACAGCATCTTATGCTTGAGAAGTGCAGATATAATTTGTTTTTCAGCTACTGAGGTTTATTTATTGAGAAAAATGTGCTAATGTGGATGGACACTGAAGAGCTGTGTTGATTCTCATTAATGATAAGAAATTTGTGTCAAGGCTTTAGAAAAAATCTCTCATTGTTAAAAGGGTTCTTTTATCCCAATTTTTAGCTCTAGCTTTGAATCTTAACAAATATCCTTTCTGTTCTGCCACTCCAAAACAAGAGAATGAATACCGTCCCCATCCATGAGTATATTTTGAGTGAGGAAGAGGCCAAATTTCAGGCAACTTGAGAGCTAGAAAGTAATGTTGAATGCCTCTGCACTAGCCTCAAATTTCATCAGAAGTCATAAGAGTTGTTCTAAGAGATAAGGAGATCCAGTACATTCTGAATAAAAACTTTTAAAAATCTCCTTCTGTAACCTGCTGTGGTACGGAAAATTCCTGGTGCGCTCCAGAATCTAGCTCCAGTAAATGCATACAGTGATCAGCAAAACTACTGTTTGGTTCTCTCTCAATTTAACTTTTACCGCTGTAGAAAAATATAACTTAATATAGGTATTTTAAATTTGTCGACGTATAATTTAATCCACATAGGTAGGAGGGAAAAAACGCTTTCATTGAAGGCAATGGAAGAGCTATACTATTTAAACCTCATCACAGCCTGTGCTTTTGATGATAAAACCAGGCACTATTGGAAGGTACAGAAACACTTCCTACTGCTCTGGCATGATTTCAGAGTCCATATTTTCCAGCAGATTAGATACAGAAGGTTGATTCTAAGCAATGTCTTAATTGCTATTTGATAGCTAACAAAGATGCAGCTTAAGAGCTGGCAGGAGATGCCGTGGCAGATTTTAGGGTTCTCTAGATCTGTCTTTGAAGATCCAGGCATTCATAAATAATTTAGCCAAATCAGTCAAAACAACTTGTGTTTTTAATAGTTTTTCTATACCAGCAAGAAGACCACTGTGAGCACTCATCTGATCCATCTACCTCATGCCATAAACATTTCAGTCAGCAATTCCTGCACTTGAAGAATACAAATTTTGATTTCTATTGGTAAATAACCACCAGAAGAACCTGCAGAAAGCTGGCTGGCACTTCATGAGGTGATTGTTGCCTAGCTGGAGAAGGCCGAGTCTGACATGTCCTATGCATGTCCTGGCTCAGTAAGAACCACCCTGGAGGCATCTCTGTGCTCCACATGGCTGAAGGTCATCACCAGAGCAGCTTCTCTAGTCCTTGGGTTTGGCATCCTGTGAAATCCTTGAGCTGTGGCGGTCTGCTTTGAATGGACATATGAATCTGTCCAGTCTTCCCTGGGAAGTCCTTGTCAGAGTTTGCCCCATGCCATCCTCAGAGAGAAGAAAGGCTGCCCTTGAATGGGGCTGAGAGTCAGGTCATTGTCATAAGGGAGGATGGGAGTGTGAGGGCTACAGAAGAAATGAAAAACGCAAGTCAAAGAGTGAGATCTTTAAACTGTACAACATGTCAGTTGTCACTGTTTGTCACTGCCAGGTGACCATGGACTTGTTAGAAGCTTAGAGTTGAAAACCTTAACGTATTCCTTACAGGAACAAAAGCTCCTGAATTACGCAGCAGCCCAAAATGTTCCTACTACAGGTGACTCAGCTTCTAGATGCATTATTTAAAGAGTCCTATGAGATCAGTCTGCAGCTATGGAACTGCAGTCTATACCTCCCTTTTTCACTTGTGTGTCTTTACAAATCCTAATTCTAATTGCAATCATTGAAAACAGTTTTACTAAGAGACTTCTGCAGTTTGCATTCATCTTCATCCACCTTTGCAGCTGCCTCCAGCAGTGTTTTAAATATACAGTAGAACTGATGGTGACTCCTTTCTAATTTTGGAGAATGAAGGCTGGAATAATATTTGCATTTCTAGTCTACAAAAAGACATTTCAAGAACACCTAAACTCTGCTAAGGGATTGTCTGGAAGATGTGGAGCAGCATTAGAACAGCAGTTTTAGATGCTCAAGTGCTCTGTGAATAGGAAAGAAGAGGTGGAAGCAGAACCTTGCAAATTCAAACCATATGCCAAGACAGAGCCCTGTACCTTGTCTCAGGTCAGGGTTTTAATGATTATGTGATGCAGATGAAGGGAAAAAAAGCTTAAGTTATGGTTTATCTTCAGGCTTCAATCAGTAAACCACTGAACAGAAGCTACACATCTCATATCACCTGAACAACTTCTACACCTCTGGAATATCACAGAAATGCCTGGAAGGGACCTCAAAGATCATCTAGTACAGATGTGTATTTCTTTTGTTGTAGTGTTGCTTAAAAAAAGTGGCCTGAACATTTTAAAATATTAAGGGATTATCTCTAAGGCTCCTTTTACATTATTAATCTGTTACTATAAGGTTTTCTTCAAATTAACCCTATAAAAGCTCTGATCTGTATTTCAAAACGCAATAGACAAATCAGTTTTAAGATAGAATTTTCTTTCCAGGCTTAAAACTGAAAAGCATTACCCTGTGCTCATAACATGAATGAGATGCACCACATTTCTTTCCAGAGTGGATTACAAATCAACAATCTCATTGGGATGTATTATGGTGCCAGAACAGAGTTGATGAGAGAACCATTTTATTATCATACCACTTGTTTTGAGGATGAACAGAAATTTCCAAATTAAAGAATCAAGTGTGTGCATGAGAGAGTGTGTGAGTAAAATCCCTCCAGCCTGAACCTTTTCATAACACTGATGTTAATTTCTCTCCTCTCTCAAACTTCATTCTTAAAGGCACTTTTCTTGGCACTCCTGAAAGTGGGCAAAAATATGACTGGCTATTTCTATAGTGATTGCAGATGATGCCATCTCCTGACTGCTCGGAAGAAGTGCTGGATAGGAGTCAAAACTGAAAGATGAGTCAGAACAGGAAATGTGTTCATTTTTCATGCAACAGAACTTCTTGATGATATTTACTACCAGGCCCCATTCCCAAAGTTACTCTAAGTTACTCTGTATATTAACCTGAGCAGGATCCTGAAAACCATATAGTTGCTCTGGTATTTCTAACTATGGAAAACCAATGGTTAACAAGCACTGAATATATTTGGGAAATGAATGGCATGAGAGTGCAGAGGAGCTAATTAATGCTCCTACCTTTTCAAATGCCTGTTGAGATCAGGACAAGTAAAATGTATTTTGCCCTTTAAGAAAAAACTGAAAACAATGTCATTTATGACAGTAATACTGGAAGAAAAAAAGTAGGTGCCATATGGTGTTATGGCATATACAAGGATGATCACTTACTAAAATGAATAGAAATTTACTAATGGGATGTTACTGCATTCCCTAGTATTGTAGTAATGCTTGGGAGTTTTATTCATAAATCAGGACCCCAGTAAAGAGAAAAATGCCATGCAGAGGAAAAAAGTGAAGAGATCCCAATGTCAGTGGGGATCAGCCTAAGCATACCTGAGCCAAATCCCATGTTCTAGTAGAAAGGGGCTGGTTTTGTTTGCTAGGAAAGCCCTTTGGGCTTTGCGCTTCTACATCTGCATTATTCTCTTGAATTCTTCCTCAAAACATGACTCTTGCCAAAGGCAGAGGATTCTTTGGCCTCATCAGCTGCTGGAAAATCTGTCAGGTTTCTGATATGTCAGCTAATACATACACATTTTGTCTGAACAGAGCTCAAGAGTGATAGGTGGGGAGTGCTGCCTTGCATAGGAGATCTGTGCTGTCTCAGAGATGCTGATGCTTATCTAAGTGTGGTTACATGGTGGTTCTCAAAAGAGGAAAAATTACTTTTTGTGTTCTATTTTAGGCACCATTTCTCTGTCTTTGTCTGGATACAATAATTCTGTATCAAAACTGAGTGTGTTGGTAACTCTTGGTATCTCCTCTTAGCCTTCCTATTCGCTTTGCTCTCTTTCCCCCCACTACCTCCTCTTTCCAACCAACCAGCCTCTGTCAGTTTTGCCTTAGCCAGACTCAGCCTGCAGCCAGCTGGCTTTCAGCTGACTCCCTGACTCATGTGAAATATTCTGTGAATTCCTATAGCTTAGATTATTTTTGTTGTAAGCCCTCAGCATGCCTTTATTTTCACTTCTGGCACAGAACATGGTCCCTGAAAGAGTACATGACATGAAAGAAAAGCCATCATCTTCTGCCGAGTCAACACTCAAGTGTGTGAATCCAAGGACAGAAGCCCTAGGACTGCAGAACACTTCCCAAAGTTTGGCCTTTGTCTCCGTGAGGCACAAAGGTCTTTGGAAGTCTGTCACTACACACATAAAGTCATTGAATACAGAGCAATGGTCAGAAAATGCTCAGCTCCAAAAGAGAAATGGAAGAGGCCAAAGGTGCATTAGACTAGAGAGGACCCCATGAGTTAATGACTCCCACTGCTTGCTGTTGCAGGCAGCTGGGCTGGAAATCCTGATCCTAAACGGATCACACTTTGGCACCAACGTGACTAAGCAGTGGAACTGATCCTAATAAAAGTTGTTGTAGTCCTCTGGGGATTTGCAACCTTTTTCCAACAGTCAGGCTAAATTTATTAAAGGGTAATGAGTATCCATGTGTTTTTGCAGCAGAAGTGTCTTTTAGTTTAAATAGCTTTTAGCCTCTGCTAAGTTTACAGAAACTTAGACTGATGAGTTTATAGAAAGCAGTCAGAATCCCCACAACCTTTATTCTCTTAGGCCACACAAGCCAGCATATTTTAATCTCATTTCAGAAGATAAATTCTTCATTTCCTTGATTATTGCAGTTCTGTTACAGACTAAATTAATCTTCCTTGCATCTAGATGCCTGAGACTGCATATTGTATTCCAGATGGCCTCATCATGCTCTTGTTCTCTAAAAATGCCTCACAAGGGACATCTGAAACCAAATTATTTTTCCAGCTATGATTGACTAATCAAGCCAGAATTTTATTGCTTTCTGGCACCTCCAGTGGGCAATCCCCAATTTATAACATATTTTTTTCATTAGTGCGAGGGCATAGTTTTGTCTGGCCTGTGGGTGGGCACATATCTGAGCAAACTGGGGAAGCAAAGTGCCTTTTCTGCTCAGTAAAATGGCTGTAGTCAGTGGAGTGACAGAGCCAGTTTCCCCAAGAAATTGATTTGTGTTCTATCTGATGCTGGAAGTGCTAATCTATCCCTATCGACCACAGAAGGAACATGGGAATTTCATGTTCCTAAATTTGGTTCCTAAACTTGGGTAGGTGGGCTGAGCCTGGCAAATGTGCAGTACACATACACACACCTTGTAGTGTGCACTGCAAAATTTCATCCTGCTCCTGTGAGCCAGGGGCATCCATTCTCTCCTGTACTTCCCAGATCCCAGCACTTCAGCACAATTCATGGAACTGATGTAGGACTGATTGTAGGAAGGCCTTATTATATTTGCTTTCTCTGACCATAAAACTCGGTTCCCTAGAAGGACAATGGTTCAGCAGCCTTTTCACTTAGCATGATTATATCCTGCTTCCATGTGGTAATGTTCTATTTTGTACCTTCTGTATGACTGTCTGCTTCACTTCTTTTTGGGCTATCCTGAACATCAATTTCTTCACTCCCCGTTAAACAACTTCTTTTATTCTTGTGCTAGTATTTACACAGACAAAGTTTATTTTGCTACATGTTTTAGTTTCCCTTGTGTAGTCTAGCATACCTTGAGTTTCGGCAATTTTAATTTTATTTCTACGATTTATGACATACAAGTTTCTTCTTCCAAGCCTCTTAGATACTCTGTTGCAAGGAAGTTTCTCATTCAGTGAGTCTCAGAAATGCTCTAGACAACTTTTCCTTCTAACTTGCAGTGCATAATCCTCTATCCTTGATTTCAAGGGCTCCCAGACCTTTTTTACATTCCAGATTCTTGAATCCTTCAGTCCAGTTAAACAGCCCTTTTAATTCCCCTGAATTCTATCAGTCGAGATAAATATTCCTCTTTGATATCCACTGTAAAGTCCAAAGTCAGATCTGCACATACAGATCTGTTTACTCTGTTACTCGTTTCTGAGGTATCTCTCAAAAGAGAAAAAAGTGTTTTTCTATCCATTATTTCCTTAATGGCAACCATTTGAGTGTTTCCACAAGCTAGTACTCCTTGAGATTCTCAAACTACCTTTGCTCGGGGTGGATCATATCCCCCTTACAACTGCAAGGACCTTCCCTGTGCCATTGTAGTGACTAAGCAACTTTAACTGCACTCAGTGCTCTCTGTGGAAAGCATCTTCAATAGAAATTCTGATAAAAATTAGTAGTAAATAAGGAAGAAAAGAAATGAACTTGCATTCTGCTACATTTCTAACTGTGGCTGTATCTGTTCCCATGACAATCAGTGAATTAGTTTCAGTCTACCCAGTACCACACATTTCTGTTTACTGGATTTTAGTTACTTCTTCTATTTTATTGGGAGAACTGTGGAAGAAAACTCTTCTACCATGGGAACTGTTCTTCCAGGCCGTTCACACCACTGTGAGATGAACAATTTCTCAGTTCTTCTTCAAAGTTTATAAATACAGCTCAGACAATGTTATATCTCTTGTGTTTGTGGGGAAAGAATGAAATAAAAGATAGGTATTTTTTACCCAGAATTCAGTCATCTAACTGTGTGACTTGCACCTAGATTGAAGCAATTGCACTGACATTATGAGGTGCGTAACAGCAAATGGACTTAGAAAATTTAGGGATTCACTTTTTAAGTTTACAGTGCTATCCACAGCAAGTGATTATCCCAGCTCCGTTTTTTTTCTTGCAATTTCTTACCCACTCCTTAGGCATACGTGTTGGTCCTAATAGACCAGAGACTGAGAGAAGGATCTTTAAAACTCAAGATTTGAGGTAAAAATTATCCTGTATGTCGCTTGGAACAGACTTGTGTCTCCTGGTGACATAGAGCAGATGTATATGCTCATTTAAAATAAACCATGGGCTATGGACTTTAGTTGACAGCTTATTTGGTTGACAGTTTAATTTCTCTGGTGTGTGTTCTCTTGTGTGCTCTTTGTCTCTCTCTCTTCCTCCCTCACTCCCCCCTCCTCTCCACTGAATTTAAAGGTAGGATTTCAGAGATCTGTATTTGATCATCCAGTCAAACTTCAGTGAGACGTGATTTCTTTCTCAGTTTGTGTCTTGGGATGTTTGGCTGAATGTAATTTTATCTCCTTGAACCATGTTAAAGCAGGTTTGGGATTTCAGCTATGCTTGTAGGAACTAATTAATAGGTCATAAACACATCACTGGAAGCAAATGTTTACCCTTAATTTTGGGAAGAAGGTAAATTTGGAGATTTTTTCATCCTCACAGGAGGAAAAACGTCTGCTACAACATCACTTGTATGTACCTTTTAATTAGGTTATTTAATCAAGATGCTTTTGATTTGAACATTATTGTTTTGTATTGCAGTCCAGAGGGACTGATCAGCCTGAGATTCAACTTCCCATGGATACCCAGCAACACTTGGCTGCAAAACAGGATGGTCTTGTAAACTATCTGGAAAAGTCTCTTAAGGGCTTTCTCAGAACAGGGGGATTAATCTTGAATTTGTATTTCAGCTCCATTTCAATTCTTTAACTCTTTGCTCACTGGAAAAGAAAATAAACCTTTACTGCTGTTCTATGCAGGCATCTGTGTATTTCAAGCACACAGGAATTTATGTAGAATACAAGCTGGTGATTTAAATTAGGTTGTGGGAATAGCACTGGGAAAGGCTGAAAAAATAAAATGGAACTAGTTCATTCATCATTTTAACAGCATTTAGCTTGGCTCATAAAGATAGTGGCAGCTTCTATTGCTCATACAAGGACTTATGCCACTATTAAAGAACGATGCCTCAGCTACTTCTGCTCCAAACTGCAAAGTATGACAAACCCCAGTGGACTGAATTCTATTTAATACTTAGCACCTAAATGCTAACTAATAAAGCAAAGTGGAAGGGTAGTGCTTAGAAGCAGCAATTGCAATATTTAAAACCTGATTTTAGGCAGAAGAATAATACCTTAGACAAAACTTTTGGCTCAGCATGTTAAAATGTCAGAATTTCCAGATTAAAATCAGTTGACTATTATAAATCCATTTTGCATTAAAACAAGAAGATGCAATAGGATTAAAACTTCACTGAAACATGACTTCTGCTCTAAAAACTTGGGTGATATGACTTAGTCACTGTGGAGAAATCTTGCTAGATACTCTCCTATGTTTTCCTAAATTCGTCACTGACTTTCACCAATCTCTGCATCCAAGGTTTCAAAGAATATCCTGTCAGCACTGACAAATCATTTAGGCTCCCACAGATTCAGGGCTTCTGCTGCAAAAATGAAAGATGAGTGAGAGAGGTGAACTCCCTGTCTTTGGTCAACACTGTCCTTCCAGAAGTGTTCCCTCCAGAGATCTGCAGTGCAGACAGCTCCTGCATGTTTCCCCGTTTGTGAAACAGGATCCCAGGGCTGCTGATGTGTCCTGTAGTCTATTTTTGCTCTGAATCACTGTTGTACCTCATGGGAAGAGTTGATCATTCAGGGCAGATGGTGCAGAGAAGTCATCCAGACAAGGACCCAAATGGCAAATCCCTGAGACACTTTGGTGCTGTTTCTGACAGAGAATGTTCAGGTGAGTCTGCAGTTACAAACTGAACACCTCTCAACTACTTTCTAGATGAAAAGCTGAAATTTGCCCTTAATAATCTGTCACTGTTTGAGAAAAAAATTCAACATCATCACTTTGGAGATCAAGCATCAGACTGGGTAATTTTTCACTGAAAAGTAGTTTAACCAGAGCCTTTCTACCAGTCTTATAAAAAGCCTTCTAGGCTTTTATTCTCTGTTCCCACTGAGTTAAAGTTACCCACTCCTGCAGAGAACAAGGTGTTCCTAAATCATATCCAAACTCTGACGAATCTTTATTGATACCTTTATGTATGTGTTTCCCCCTTGTGAATAGCTGGGGATAGCTCCTAATTGGTTGCTGAGCCCCTCAGGATAAATGGAGTTGCAATTTTCTAATGGGCTACCTAGAAAAGGATGGGTCAGGAAAAGCTATGGGAGGTGAATATAAAAATGTCCTGGTTTTGTATCTAGCCAGGAAGGAATGAAATACAAGCTGTTTATCTCTCACATTTGTTGTGTTTTCATGGTTCATCCTTCTGGCCTAAAGCTTATTTTTTCCAAGTTATTTTATTGAAACCAATAAAAGGTCTAAACAAGAAAAGAACTGTATTACTCAAAGCAGCGATACATCTACCCAGCTATCTGGTTGAGAGCAGAGGTGCCCAGAGTAGTGTACAAGAACAGACCAAGAACAGAGTCATAATTTCCCAGGTATCCCCAGCCTCTGTGAATTTTCAATTCAAATGCTTCCTTACTTATAGGTGATACTATAACAAAGTAGTAATTTCTTGTCACTTTCTTTACCCAGATGTGATTTTAATATTCATAGTATCCTGTGGCAGAAAGATCTTTACCTAGGTGCTATGTGGGTAAAGGCCTCCCCTGTTTTGTTTTGAATCTATCACTTGCCCCTGCCATTTGATGGTCCTGTCCTGTCTGTGTATTTGCATGGAACACACTCCACAGTATTCTCATCCTGTTGCTCTTCACTATGTTTTTTCTATTTTATACATATTTTGAGATGGAGAACTTAAGTTCTCCGTCATAGGGGCATACGATCATCAGTTTATGGATGCACTACTGACTTTTACTAAGGGGCCTTAATGAGAAAGATGGGGACAGATATTTTAGTAGTGCCTGATGCCATAGGACAAGGGGTGATGGTTTTAAACTAAAGAGGATAGATTCAGCCTAGATTTAAGGAAGAAATTTTTTACTATGAGGGTGGTGAAATACTGTCACAGGTTGCACAGAGAGGTGGTGGATGCCCCATCCCTGGAATCAACCCTTCAGTCAAGGTCAGGTTGGATGGAGCCCTGAGCAACCTGATCTGGTTGCAGATGTCCCAGCTCGTTGCAGGGGGCTTGGACTAGATGACTTTTAAAGGTCCCTTCCAACCCAAGCTATTCTGGGATTCTATGATAACAGACAGAATAGTTTTAAGTTGGTATTTTATTAGAAATATATGTTATAACTCAAACCCATGAGTGGTAACAGCGAGTTATGAATCTCTCAGGGCATGTGTGAGGTTAGTGCTGGGTTTCCGACATGCTGTCAGTCACCGCTTAGAAGTCCTTGTGTGGATTGTTGCCATCGCCTTTTAGCCCCATGGCCCTGACTATCTCACTGCTGTCATTGTGCTGATCTATTAATTTCTAAAGGTCATATCTAAATCTACACAGACCTGAGATCAAATCTCATTTTTCTTCATTGAGAAAATGGACCATTTATACATTTCATTTCCAACCTTTCAACATCTCTTAACAAGAGAAAAATACAATTTATAACCAGCATTACCAATAATACCGTAATTTAAATGTAACCACTCATGTCTTCTGTACCTTTTCTACATGGAACATTGCTTTCAGGTACAGTGATTTTATAACAATAACAACTGCAATGCCTTTGTTCTGGTTGCCAGTGAGCACTATAAGGGACATCACACATTTCTGGTGCAGACAATTAGAGGTAACAAGTGTGAAGATATGGATCTGGAGTCAGCCAGTTTGCTGAGATGTATAATTGTGTCATTTCTGTCCAGAGTCATGTGTGTGTCATGCTGTGTCTATGCCCTTCTTTTTTGTTTTGGAGAAGTTTTGTCTTTAGCCATTGAAGACATTGCTCCTGGATCCAGCAGTGTGCATGATATCCTGTTCTCGTTGAGTACGTGCACTGCCAACTTAAGGGTTTAATTTCCCTGTTTTGCATAGTGTTTGGTTGGAGAAGAAGTAGGAATAATTGGGTGCAATAATGGTCTGTTCATGCCTGCAAAATAAAATGAACACATTCATGGGCTCACTTCCTTCTGCTGTTGGTGCAGACTGTTTTACTCAGGCTGATTTGCAGTGGAAGCTTATCTCTAGGTTCTGGCTGTGAGAGAAAAACTAAATAAGCCCAAGCAATTAGTGTAATGTTCATGCAGGTGCAAAGAGCCTGCATAAAGTCCTATTTACTCTTGCCTTCAAACCCCTTTAATCATCATTGTGGAGCTTAAGTTGTACACAAGGCTTTTGTGTGTTGTATTGCCCAGACAGAGTATCTGAGTGCTTCCATTTCACTATAGAAATCCTCAGCCCTAGAGACATACATGGTACCAAAATAACTCTGAACATCTCCTCAGTCCTTGATGGAATGAGCCACTTTAGTAATGAGTGGACAAACTGTAGAGTCTCCAAGGTCATTTGAAAGTTTATAGTACTGCTTACTAGCACTGTAAAAAATAATTCCGATCCGTGTAATTCTACAACAATAAATAAGTGTGGCACACATAAAGTGATGGGAATCAAAGGCTACTGAAAAACATTCACACTACCTTGGTAATTATCTGCACATCTAACAAAATGTAAACCTCTGTGGAAATCAATATACCACTGGGATTGTCTTTTCTGTAATTTAATATTTCTTATAAAATTATTTTTTTCCCTAGCAATGGAATTTCTTTTTGTTTGCTTGCTCTAATAGTACTTTAAAATTGAGCAGTTAAAATGCTGTTGAGAAGACTTCCCAAAAAAGCTTTATTCGTGTTGCTGAAATTCACAATAACTGCTTATTTCTTTCTCATGTGGTGTATCCTAAAAGTGAGCGATTTATCTATTAGGTTTACATTAGTGGTGGCCTGAGGGGATAATTTCAGGCAAAAATTCTATAATATTTTCTGCAGCAAAGCTCTTCCTTCCTAAGGACAAAAAAATCACAAGGCTATTGAACTGATGCTTGTATTCTCTGGTAAATTACAACAACAAAAAAGGCAATTTTAGCCCATTTATTAAGAAAAGCTTTAGGTATAAGCAAATAGTTGAACAATGTGAACATTGTGTACTTTATTTTTGGATGAAGGATTTGTAAAATTGACTCAGTCATAGATTTTAGGGTTCAAAGACAATGTTTAATCAGTTAATGTAATCTCATCTATAAATTAGTTCATTGAATTCCAGTCTTGCATTAAGACCAAAACATGTGTTGGCTTAGGAACTTCTATAATGCATGCAAGCTTATGTTCTTGTGGGTTTATTTTCTTTTTTTCTTTTTTTTTTTCTTTTCTTTTTTTTTTTTTCCTCCTAAAACATGATGTATCTCAGGCACAGAACTTAGAGGTAGCTGAAACTTTTGGGCATTTATCATCATCCCTAGTCAGTCATCAAACTTTGACTCCATCTGCTACCACATGTCTCATTAGTGTACATGTTTTTCTCTTGGTGTTGTCTCCTCCTGGGCTGACAAAATAACACAGTTTTTTCTCCCAGACAGGGTATTTACAGGGAGGACGGAGAAAAATACTGTCAAAAGGGAGCTGGAGAAATAAGAGACAAGAGCCCTCATCAAGTCAGTCTTCCATTCCCCCTCTCCCTTTGGGAATTTAAGGCCAGCCTCATATCCGAGTGTCAAAACTGGCCCAGACATTTCATTGAGGTGGGTCATATTGGGATTTTGAAGGAGTTGTTGATGATGAGGTAGAAACAGGCAATAAAGTGTTCCAGGGGGATCTACACAAGAGTCTCAGGCTTCTACCCTCTTACTCTCATTCCTCTGGAGTACAGGACTTCATCTCTCCTCACTGCCACGTAGTTGACAATCCATACCATTTCCTACAAGAGCCCCCTCGGTCTCCCTCCTTCCTTTCCAAATTCCTGGGAGTACATAAGGAAGATGGAGGAGGTGAAAGCTAGGGTCTCCTAAGAGGGAAAAAAGATAAAGGGCAGGAAGGGGAGGACAAAGGAAGCTGTGGAGGGTGCTGGTGTGTAACGCTTCCTGATCCTGATACAACAGGTAGTAGCAGGGACATATGGCTTCTTGAGAAGTGTGTTGACAACTGTCCCACGTCCTCCATGGACCACACCATGAATGCATGCCCTGCACAGCATCTTCTGTTTCCCATGTTTGCACCCTGAGCCAGATCCTGAGCCAGAAAACTTCAAATCTTTTCTAGACTGCAAGACTTCAGGTTTTGGTAATTTTGCTCTCGGTGGTATTATTTACCAGGAATGATGACTGAACCCTATGAAAATGGTAATTTTGATGATTTTGTATGTCATGCAGTCATTTTTTTTCCAATTGCTTTTGCATCTACTGTTCCAAGTCTATCCAATTCCAAACAAGCACTAACCTATATTGTTCCACTGGTGCATTCTGTCCTTTTTCATGGGGAAGTGATACATCGTGTGCCTGAAATCCATGCGTATCTCAGACATGTTTCTGGTGTACAGCTGAATATAACCAGACCCAGGTATAAGGAACACTGACGAGAGCACCTCACTGGTAGCTAGTTCTACATTCAGGCCATGAGTAATACTTGAATCACTGTATAATTGCTTTAAAGAGATGCAGAAGCCAGCTGCTACAGAATATGGAGGATAGTAACTACTGGCCTCCTTGGTAGTGTTTGTCATTCCATACTCAATGTATTTTCCCAGTTACGAGTTCATGTTAACTTGACAAGTGAAACGTAAGATTTACTTGCCCTTTATTTTGGCTTTTGTACAAATATGTTCAAATTACCCTCTTTTATTGGTAGTGCAAATGTAAGGTGTGTTTTCAATTATCATAAAGAAATTAATCTTGTAGACACCTGATTGCTAAATCGTGACCGATAGGTAAAGCTTTGTAAAGGGAAGGCCTGGTAAAACCATGGCTCCGGCCTGTTACTTAGCCTGAGTAGAAATGGACTGTGGGAGAATGATTGAGCTAGAACAGAAGAACTGAGGCTTGCTGAGTGAATGCCTCGTGCCTGCACCATGGTGTGTGGTGGTTGGTTAAATTTGGTTTGTTGTGCCCTAAAACTATGTAAACTAACAACTGACTAACAGTATAAAAAAGCCAGGTTTTTGGAAATGAACCTCTTCCTTTGCACCTCCCTGGGGACTCCACATTGCTCCATATAGCTACACTAAATCTTTTGAATTATTTGATTTGTATGTTTGTTTCAAAAAAAAAAAAAAAAAAAAAAAATTAGGGGAGGAGGAAGATAATTNAAAAAAAAAAGAAATTAGGGGAGAGTGAGTCGGAAAACAAATATAACAGTTGTGGGGTTAGCAATAGAAACTGTCCTGTTCCATCTTGGACATTTTTCATCCTTCATTATGGCAAAACAGATGTCTGAGTTTCAGCCCAAAAACTAGATGATTTCTGATAGTATACATCCAATCACTCATGAGTAATCACTATTATGCTCAAGAAAAGGGTGGGGGTTTTGTCTATAATGCATTTAACAGAGGCTTAATACAGCACTGTCGAGTTGAAAAGCACTGAGTAAGTTGGAGTTTTCTTTGTGAGCATACAGCAGCTGGAGAGATCTGTTCTGGGAAGGAAATTTGCTGGACATGGGGAAAGGTGGAAGATGCTCAGGAGAAATAAATCTGGAGTCCGTGGAGGTGATAGGACAACCATACATGGGAACTGGAGAGTAAGGCTGGGGTTCTTCAGATCTAGTTAAGCAGCTTGCAATTCAACACCCATGCTTTGAAACAACAGGAAGTGCTTTGCAAACTAGCATCTCCACAGGATAAACCCCTTACATGGAACGCATTTTTAGCCCTTTTTGTAGGAAAATTGTTGGTGGTGTCACACAAGATAGCAGAAGTCTTAGGCTGGATTTAGGTGAAGCAAGACTAAAACCCTCATGAAGTGCAAATTAATTGGAATGAGTTTAATTGGGACCACCAGTTTATTGGGATATCTCCCGGGGAACTGATTTAGTCTAATGAGAACAGATGGGCAGTATCTACTGATTAACTGTGAGAGAGTTAGCATGTGTTGAACTTAATGGGAAGGGCTCTGGCAAGTTTCAAAGTGTGTTCAAGGTTTTTCCTAGCTCAGAAGGATAAGGTCTGCTTTTAGTTACCATTGGCAGAAGAGATTTTATTTAGGAATGAATCCTAGTCACACTGTTTTGCATACAAATTCTTCCTTCCACCAGCAGATTACCCAATTTTGATATAATAAGGGAAACATGTGTGTTTGAAAAGTCAGACCATCTGTCTTCCTGCAGTAAATATAATTAGAGATAGATATAAGGTACCTTAGCAGGGAAAGGAAAAGCAATTCTGATGTCAATGGGCATAGCAGACAAGACAGGATTGACAGATGCTTGTGATATTTTAACAGCTATGTTCCTAGACTTTCTTCTCTGCTGTATCCGTTGGGTGCTAAAAAATTATTCCTACTCTGATCACTTCAGGGACTTACTATATGCTTAAATTTATAGAATTATTGAAACCACAGCTAGATCATGTATAAAATTTTGCCTTCAAAGTTCCTTTGAGTGCCATGTCCAAGATACATCTCCTGTCCTTGCTTGTACTGACTTTTTGTATCTTTTCCCTTTGAAACAATCTGTGATTGTCTAAAATTCTTGGCATCCCAATTTAATATAATTCAGAATTTAATATGCAGTGCATGATGTCATAAACTATGTCTTAATATCTACTGATGTTGCCCTTTGGTTATCCTTAATTGCTTATACAAATTCACTTTGGTTAAGAGTTTTACTTTGAGTTAAAAACTCTCTCCTGGTAGCAAAATGTCCTGCTGAGAAGGTTTTGATTTAAGATCTCCCTCCATTTAACTTGGCTCATGCTTAAATATTTGTACTGTTGAATTTTAATTCTTTGTACTGTTCCCAGGGATCGGGGGAAGAAGGGTTTGAGTGCAACAATAATATGAATGATTGATACAGCCTCTATCAAAGCTGCCAACTTGCTACTCTCAACATTTGCAATGTTAATGTTTTCTACAAAATTGTCAGTTATCTTGTCTATTATGGTATTAAATAACCCTGGCTGCCAGAGCCAAGCTGTGCAGAAGTCAGCTACACAGTTATTAAACACATAAAAGTAGAAGATATGAAAAAAGAGCCTTTTCCCTTCCTCCTGGTGCCTTTCATTTGTTGCAGGTGTTTGATTGCATTTCAGGAGTTCTAGTAGAAAATCCATGTAAACAGGTTACTCTCCAAGGTCCTGTTTGACTGTAAAGACAGCAGTTTATACCACAATTCTGCTTCTTTTTCATTTCTACTGTCAATTCCTGTTACTTCTTTCCACTTCACAATCCAGTGCACTCTTCCAGTGTGAGACCAGACCTCCCACTGACAAACTGTGGTCATAGAGAAGCCATTCCTATTATTTGTTTAGCTATCATTTTCCAGACACCAGGCTGCTCCCATTAAGGCTGTCAATCATCTGAAGACTCCTTGGATTCAACCCCTCTATCTGGACTCAGAGTTTTTCTTCCCTGTCAGTGAAATCCTGCTCTCTCCTCGGCCCACTGTAAGCATGAATTCTTTACTTTTGTAGCCACACTGTCTTCTGTAGGTCAAAAACTGGTCCTGTTTGTAACCAGGCACCGACTGAGGCCATTTTTATTGTGCAGCTCATGCTCTACCTTCAGCTTTCTTGCTCACAGGGGACTCTGTGTGTTACCAGGACAAATGTACAGCATAAATTTCTAATCTAGGGGGAATGTGAAAATACAGTGTTTCCTACTCCGTAAGAAGTGGTGTAATTTTGCAAGGATTTTCAGGCTTTTTCAGCCTATACAAACAAAGTGTATGCTGCAAAAGAAAAAAAAATGATAAAAGCAGCAACCCCCTGTAGTGAGCCATCCAAACTACTATTTCCTTCAACATCTATATGCTGATAAAAGCATTTCATTCTCCAGAAGGAGAAATGTGGGGTAGAGCTTGTGATTTGAATAGAAAGTAAGGATCTCATTAAAAGGAAGAATTAATCTGACTACTCAGTGATTTTCAACATGAAAAAGTTGCATCTGAAAGTTGACTTATATGTCTATATCCATCCCCCAGAATTTTGCTATTGAATACCATAGAACATGTTTAAAAATAACTATTGAATTTATAATACAGAACCTACATTGGCACAATTAAACATGATCATGTCACTCTTCTTCTTCAGGCAAATTGCTTGAAACTCACTTGATGGCACAGTAGGTAGTCAATCATTTAGAAGACAGTGTCAAGAATCTTGCTCTCCTAATTGTGTTAGCAAATTTTGACATCATGAGCAAGAGCTTCCCATCCTGCAGTATTAGGGATGTCTGCAGAATTGCTTAGGGCATCTGTTGTTGATGCTGGAGGAGGTAAGAGAGTCTGAGTAGGATGGAAAAAGATGTTTGGACACACTGCAAACTCATCACACACCACAGAATACAGCAACTCCCTTCAAAACCCAATAAGCTGCTGCAAAGCTGAGCTGGCTTTATGGTATTTTGTACAAGGAGGATTGCAAGCCAAGATGGGAGAAAGTGGAGAGGCTTGGAAAATTTTGAAGAGGACCTTTGTAGAAATGACCTTCCTCTGAGACTTTATACAACAGCTGAGACCTTAGGAGAGGACGATCAAGTCCTTAGAGCTCATCAGATTTTGATTTAAAAACCCACAGGCTTTAGGATATAGGGACACACTTCTGTGGGTGTGTAAAACCTTTGTTCACTTCAGGTTAAATCTGATCTCTACTTCATAATGAATCAAAGCTTTTTACTGTTGGAACTACAGGAACAGCTGAACCAGGAGTGAGCAAAATATAACTTCGTACCCTGCTAAATAAAATATGTTTAAGGATGCTGCTGGTACTGTCATCTATATAAGACAATGTTGTCTCACCCCAGCATGTTACCCAGCACTTATTGACATTAAACTTGGAGAATTGTACCTGGAGTATGACTATATTGTTTAGATAATCTATGTAAAAAGAAAACCCTCTTCATAAATGACCTAGCACTGGCTAGCTATCTGCAAATTCTGCAGGGCTTAACAGAGCACAGTAAATATGAAAGCTGTATTTAGAAAAAGAAGTATCTTCACACCCTTGTGAAAAGCTCTGCACACTTAAGTAATGATTCTTGACGTGCTTTTAGTCATTGTGTGGCTGTTCTTCCCAGGTTGATGCCCTGTTTTCAAGAAAATAAGATTTCATGGTATAACTTTTTAATGTCTTGGACTATCTGCTCTACTTAAATTTTTGAAGTCTTTGTCTTTATTTTTTTTTTTTTAAGATTCTTTTAAGTGTATTTCTCCTGTAGGACAAAAAAGAGAAACACAGATATGCAGGGGGAACATAGAGATTCATAGGGAATTATGGAGTATCATCACGTCTCAGGAGCTGGGTATTCATCTCCCATAAATTAAATTCATCTCACCATCTACAAGAAAGACACTGGATAAAACTGCTTGTCCAGTCTCTAGTCAGTGGAAGCGATGTGCCCAAAGGATGTTTCTGCCTACGTGCTTAGACACCTGTTTGAAGGTGGCAGTCACATGGTAGAGGTGTTTCTGTCTCTCATGGGAATAGAGGGGAGCCTGGGCACTAGCTGAGTCCTTATACTTAATTAATAAGCTAGAAGTAGGAGACATGAAGCACAAGTTTTGTCCTAAGTTCTGACTACTGCTTCTTTGTATTAATTTTCCCAAACCCAAAATCCCCATTGACTTCAGTTCTATTAGAGAACTAAAGCTAAGGCACACTCCTCCAATGACTTGTAGGTAAAATATTAAAGTTACTGTTTAAATTTCTTCTAGTTATATGGACCCCAGCTGCATTATTATACCTACCTAGCATCTTACAGGTTATTTTCCTGTATCTTTTTCCTTCCTTTACCTATTCTCAGTGTTTCAGACCTTATAGCTGGTATTGACTGCTATCAGTTCTTCTTTCTACTTGCTACTTGTACAGCTTCCATTTTACACAGCAATTTTTACTTCTTCTCCTAAAGGTTTTTTAATCATAGGTTTCTAGTCTTTTATTTCTAGATGTGAGATTTGTTTTTAGCAAAACAATGTGAACAGTGATTGATAAGTGTTTAAAATCTTTTCTTCCAGATGGCTTGGCTCAAAATAATTTGCGAGATTCACTCCTTTGCATTGAAAACAGATAGCATTGGTCTGGACTTTATTCTATGTAGCAATATCAAATGTAACAAATGCATGATCTCTTTCCCTTAAGCTACAACTCATTTTAGTTCAAAGATGAGTCCCTGCATTCATCATAATGAAGGCAAGGAGAGAATTCCTTCATGTTTAATGCAGCATTTTCATAATCCCAAGATTGTTACTGCAATGTTTTTAACCACTGGTAAGGAGCTCTGTAGTGGCTGTAAGTGACCATCAGCATAGGTCATTAAAGCTAAAGATGACAGATTTTTTCCTCCTCTGTGTTAAAAACAGCTCTTTATAGAGATTCTGCACTACTCACTGCAGGGTTTTTATGGTCTGTGGCAGGCAGAGACCAGCATGTGATCTACCTCTGCTGTCTATTAATAATTGAGGAATATTTAGGGCTACTATTTTAGATTTGCCAGGCACAATAGAGAGTGTTGTTCCCAAGCTCTGCAATCCACTTAGCCTATCCAAACAAGCTAAGTTAACCATTTTAGTTGCACAAGTCTTTTCCATGAGCTGAGGTCGTTTTCTGGCACCAATACATACACAATGCTTCTAAATCTCCTAATTTATTACTAGATTCTTCATTCTGGCATACAGTAAGCTAAAGAGTCTCTTTTCATACATCTGGGTGGCTCTGGGTTGATTGGTTTTATTGTGATTGGTTTAATCCTTGACACCTTGATTGTATGGCAAAATTCTTCACCTTCCAACCCCTTTTTGTTACCTAGGGTGATACCTGGCTGGTGTAGCTCACCAGTTGCACAGGCAGGACTTTCCTATTTGCTTCAGATGAATACAGCTAAACCAAGCATCTTCTTTTCCTCACAGAAGATGGATGAGGATTCCACAGAACCCAAAATCTCCACCTAAAGCTGCATGCCTTGCTATCATCTCTCTTCCAGCTTTCTATTCTGTTTTCTATTGTAGTATAGGAAAGCTCTCTGACCAGAACTTGTATGAACGGCTCCTGTCTTTCAGCACTCTACTGGGAAGTCTGTTAAAGACAGTAAAGCAAGCTGACATTAGCACCTGTGGGGGAATAACCATTCCAATTCCTCCTTCTAATCTCTGAGCCTTTAGAATTGGTTAAATCGGCTTAAGGGAGAGCATGTGTAGTTAAAATGTTGAAAGAGGCAGGCAGATTCATGCTTCTTTAGAACTCTCTTCCAAAAGGGCTTCTGGACTGTATTTCTTCCTCCTCATGGAATATATTCTCACTCTTAATATTTATCTCTGGCTGTTTAGCCAAAAGAAAAATTCCTGGAAGTTGAGCAATAGAAAGCTGAGCAAGACCATGTAGTGAGGGTTTATGAAAAATATCATTGCAGCAGATAAAGCCAATTACATGTGTCACCAAGGAGTAAAATAAGCCTTACTCAAATGAAATTTTTTCCCTTGATATTATATTTACGGAGCTCCTGCGTCACTGTATCTGGGAACACTGAGATGAAGATACATTAATATAACAGCATAAAAATTCTCAGAGGAGCAGAGCAGGTACTGGGGAATCATCCAATGGGGACATAATTCTCCAGTCACCCTGAGAAGGGAAGAGGAGACAGCTGCTTTCCCTGATGTCACACGGGACTGTTGGCATCTCTCCTGCCTACAGACTGCTTCCCTCCTCAGTGTGCTCTAGGAAGAAATATCTAACTTGAAAAAAAAAGGATTAAATAAGCAGAGACCTTCAGACTGAGGAGGAAAAGTTCTGTGTTCTCCAGCCTCTGGCAGGTGTCTCTCCTGGTTGCAGGGTTCTCAGGACTACAGCCAAGCAGAGAGGGGAACCACTGCCCCCGGAGTGTCTCCAGAGGAGAGTTTTGCACGCTCATCTTCCTCCTCGTGTCAACCCCATAAAGTCACATAGCTTGGCCTTCACATGTCAGAAACCTTAGTGCAGCAGGTTGACACAACCATGTTTTGAATTCTTTACATTCTTTACATTTTCTTACTAGGCTAACCTGGAGATTCCCCATTGAGACAACTTTCATTAGCATCTCGAGTTGGGTATTGAATGGCTGCACTCTATTAGAAGAAATTAAATCTATCTTAATAAGATAGATTCAATAACTGGTGACTTAAACTCTAATTTCCTTTCCTGGCATCTTGTATAGAAATCGTAATTTTATTTTACTAGGCATCTTTTGCCTATTTATGCACTGAAATCTTTGATTTTCTCTGTATCCACTCTAGAAATTTGAAAGAAATATAGCTAAAATATTTTAACAGGAAAGTACCAGTATTGATAGAAACCTTAAATTATCAGCTAATTTGAGACAAAAACATGCTAGTGTTGTACCATATTCACTTCAATTAGTCCCTTCATACAAAAAAACTAGATTTTGGGACAAAACAGAATACATTACTACTTTAACATCACCCAATAGTGGAACAAATGTCATTGAAATTACTACAGTTGGTGTATAAAGATCCATTCAGTAAATTATGCTTTAAAAAATGCATTGAGAGACTTGGGCTAATTTTATTAGAGGGTTTAATTCAGATTCTCTGTCTAGTAGTTGGGTAACTGTGAAAGAACTATTTATTAATTTAAAGCTCATACAGCTGATTGATGCATGCTAATGCATTTTAGATTTAATAATCACATCTTCCTTAATTGAATTGTATTTGCTCAGACAGAGCATATAATTAAATTAAGTCTTTTCTAATCCTTCTCATGCCAGATTATTCCATGGTACATTGGGGAAGAATAGTCAAAGGTGTGAATTTAGTTAATTTAAGCCCAGTGAAAAAAATCTGTAGTCATGTGAAAGTTTGCTATATCAATCATTTTCCAAAATAAAGAGATTTATTCTTCCATACAAATGTTCTGCAATAATTGAGAAGTGTATAGAGGCAACAGGACTTAAAATACAACTAGGAAGGAACCAGTTTTAAGAAAATACAGCAAATTTCTACAGCAGATAGTGAAATCCTTGTGCCACATGACCAGCAAGTCACTTTAGACAATTGCTCTCAAATTCTCTTATGGAGAATGAAGATATAAGAGGGAAGACACAGAAAACAAAGCCAAGATGTGCCTAAGAAATCAAAGAAGAGAGGAATGAGAAAATGCTTTGCTGGACACAATGTGCTTGTGCATACATTGTCAGCTCTTTCCAAGATGCAGGTCAAGAGCCTAGGAAGGGTAATCCAAGACTAAAGGATAAAAAACTTGGTTTCAATGTGGGGGAAGAATAATTTAAATTTGAGGATGGATTTCAAGAAGACATGCCAACGGAAAGACAAAGCAATAAAGGTATTTTTTCAGGAAAGAAACTTATCTGTCAGCTGAAATTTTTATAATCTACTTTGCCCCTTTACTAAAAGAGTTGTAAGAGGAGGAGGGAAGAGTTTAGGCAGACAGAGGTTTACTTATTGAATGCCTTTTTCTGATTGCTGTGGACCTTTTGATAGAATAAAACTATAGCGATATAATTCATAGTGTGATTGCAAGCTTGGCATTTTCTTCTTTTTATGATAGATCAGAGGAATTAAACAAATGGATGTGCTATCAATGTATCTTCTGTGCCCATATTTTAGATGATCTCTTCTGCAAAGTAGTGATATGGAAAAAAGCAGCATCTTTTTCTCTGATAAATGAAGTGTTGTCTCAAGTCTGAATTACTGACCTAATCTAATTTGTCCATCAGAGTTAAATTATAGAATTTATCCCTTTTAGTAAACAACACTTGTTTCTGATTAAATATAACTTGTAGCAGAATCAGATTTTTCTTCTTGATTTCCCAATACTATAATTTTGTTAAGGATAACATCATGGGGTTGTAGTGTTTTGTCTGAGGATTCTGATATCATGCTCTCTGGCATTTCACTTGAAGAATGATTTGCTCTTAATGTCATATTCAACCTTGTATTATCAAAAGTCTTATAAAGATTTGTTTCCTTGACTACCCCATGTTACAGGCTTGAAATGTAATTCCATAGCAGTTAAAGGAAAAAAAAACTTTGACACTGGTGTATAATTAATAACGTATCACAGAAAGAAATCTGTTTAGCAAAGTGCTGTCAAGGCTCTGCTTGTGAAGTAAAAACATGCTTTTCTTTCTGTGCAAGTGACTTGTAAAAGAAATGCAGGATGATTACTTTTCTTCCTGGTACAACAAGTACTAGTGTTGATCTTTAGTGTTTCTTCATGGGGGCAAGCCTGCCTTGACTGAGCAGGAGATGTCACTTCACACAGCTCCTCATCTTAGCACTGACAACTGCAGGGGTTTGGTCCTAATTTGAAATCATGCCAACCTACATGGCATACATTTTGTAAGAGGACATTGCAATAAAATCCGTTTACACCTGCACCTCCTGCTAAAGGTCTTTTTGTCACAGTGTCATCTTGAAATATTCCTGAGGTTTTCAGTTGAGTACATGTCCTGTATCTCATACGAGCTCAGGATAAAGGCACCTGTCACTTCTTATTCAGCATTTTTGGAATGGAAATCCGGGCAGCAAATTTAAATTATAAACAGGGATACTTTACCTAAATTCAGCAAATGTAAACAAATCTGGCCCTAGGCTGGGAAGGGGTCCTGGCATTCCTGGCCTGGGTTCTGCTTAGATGTGCTCTTTGATATAAAATGTGGATGAACAGGGTACCACTACACAGGCAGATTGCTCCTCTAAGCAGGAATTAGCTGGCTGCTCATCTTTTTCAAGTGCTCAGGACTTTGCTCCAGGCACTAGATACCTTTTGTGGCAAAAAGATTTTTCCCAGTTTAGAACTGCTTTATTTTGCTGACTTAGGGCCAGTTCTTTGGGAAGCCAGCAGCACTGAGGATCTGTTGTTTATAAATGAACATCCCACATTTCACATCAGTGGTATGCCTTGCCAGGATAGAGTCCTTCCTGATAAGAAAATGCTAAATAAATTATAGCTGGAGGGAATAGAGATGGTGTTGACTGATGCTAATTCCCTGAAGTCAATGTAATAGTGTCTTCTGAGGCTGTGTTAGTGACAGGAGGTTGAAAGAAGAAATGTTTGTTTCTGGAGGGAAAAAAAAGAAAAAGAAAGAAGTACAGGATGAAATATTACGCCTCTAGTGAGCAAAGAGGATTCTGCTGGAGGAACATGCCACTTGTGATAATAAAGAAAAAGTCTTATGATGTTGATCATCCTTCATACCTTTAGTACTGTTCTGTGAGCACAAAGTATGCAACCATAAAATATACTAATTCATCTTACTCCATCCCTCTCTTGATTTTCAATTCACAAAAATCATTGTCTTATCTCAATTAATTCTGTATTCTCTCCTGTACAGACTAAATGAAATGGTTTTGGATTCTGCAGATGCAATATTATTTCCAAAAAAGTACTTTTCTTTATTTAGGAAAAAATTAATAGATTACTAAACAGATGATCTATAATGACCTGTACTGAGTACCAGTACTCTGCTTGTACCTTTTCCTTTTCCTTTTCCTTTCCTTTCCTTTCCTTTCCTTTCCTTTCCTTTCCTTTCCTTTCCTTTCCTTTCCTTGCCCTGCCCTGCCATCTTTCTCTCTGATAAACCCTGCCTTTGCCTTTTTCAATTAATTTTGAAGTGGGAGATAAGCAGCTGGAATTGTGATTTGGATCTAAGGAAACCTAGGAAGTCCTCTGATATTTTTTATAGGCAGTCGATTTAGGTAGAGAAGACCTAGAAGTTATTTGGAAATTTGCTCCTTGCTTCTTGATGACCTTGGTCAAGACATGTCACTGTTCTATGCTTTGTTTTTCACATTCACAGGTGACACCAGCTTTTGTGAAGGACTTTGAGATGTGAAATGCCTTCTACAGAACACCTTTTCAGGCTTATTCTTGTTCTTGATTTCCCTGCCATTGTGGTGAATCAGGAAATAATCACAAAGGACCGAGGCACTTACAAGAAATACACAGGTCAAAAATACCCACATCCCACACATATTTCTGTTTTTTCAGCTATTTTGAAAACAGCTTTTTCTGTTCCCAGCTGGTCAATATGGTATCCCTAGATATTGTGCTAAGAGACAGAGACCAAACCATGGAGATCAGGATTAAGAAAATGATTGAAAACCTCAGGTATCAGAAATGCATATCAGTGGCCAACAGATAAGACATGTTAAGAACGATTTTTGTCATCATGCAACAGAGACAGTGTTGGAAATGAGAAGGGTTCATTGTCACTTTACAGCTTCCTTAGGCTTCTCATAGCTGTGGAAGATGTCCTACTGAGAGGGAGAGACAGAGCAGATCAGTCTAATGCCCTTTGGAAAAATGGAAAGTAGTTTCCAGAACAGTCTCTCATGATGTCATCTTCATGTAGAGCAGTCAGGGAGTGGCTGGGCTGCCTTAGGTGTCTCTTGGGAAGAGGATTGGCCAACCATCACCAACCCTATAACAATGGGGCAGCAATGGGAAGTGAGTCTCTGTTCAGAGAGAGTGAAAGGACTGAGGATATCTGAAAGCCTGTGTGCTCATGCTCATGTTTCCAAATTATCCAGGAGAATTCATTTATTTGACTGCAAAACTCATGAACCTACTCAGTCTGAGCTTGTGTAGTTGCTACAGGTGTTAGCGTGTGCAGGTCCTATTGCCTACTTGGCAATATTTTAAACCTGGAATATGATTGTGAAGAGTCAGTGAGAAAGGGTCATCTTTAGCACAGAGTGCCTGTAAGCATAAAACCATCTAGCCTTAAGGCCTCCTAGAAATGCATTTTTTTCAACTGCTATTTTTATAAATTACTTGTTTCTGTGGCATTTATGGTCATTTCCTTCCTTAGAAATGTTATTTTGCAGTTGTTTAGTCCACAAAGCACAAACCTTCTCTGGCTTCTGCCTTAACTAACCAACCAGTATAAATTTCTCTTGAAATTCACAGCTGTCTTCACTGAATGTGAGTAAATGAGCCTGTCAGGTTGAGCTGACTCTAAACTTTCTTGTCTTTGGGATGCAAATCCTTTTAAGTATATTTAGGTCATCTCTATTTGATTTTCATGGGACATGGGGGAGGAGGAGAAACTTCTCCTTCCATAAAGGAAAGAAAATGAAAAAGATGGGCTTTAAATCACTCTGTTCAAAGTCACTATCAAAGTCATCATGTTCCATTCAAGAACCTAAGGATGCTGGGCTTCTGTTTTCCTTATGTTGTGTGAGAAAAAGGATTTCTCTCCATTGTTTTCATCTTTCATCTATGATTTAAACCATATTGGGGTTGTGACTGGTAGGTATCATAGGAGACTCAGGTCCAATCTACTCACTGGTTCAAATTGCAAAGCCAAACTGCTGGTACTTAGATGTTTTTAATGCCTAACTGAAATTGTTCATCAAATTCCTCACCTCTTTCCATATTCTTTACCTTCCTGGCCTGGATACCCAGCAATCTGCTTCTTTTAAAATAACATTTCCCTGACCCAAGGTCTCAGAGCACCACTTAAAATTGCCCATCTCATATTTAATTCATATTTGGATTTCCCCAGCTGGAGATACTTAAGTATATATTATGGCCAGCAAACTGGAAAACCCCAGATATTCAAGAGCTGGATAAATAACTCTTAATAACGTAGAATATAAAGTATTTGCTGTACCTCTTAGTCCTCCTCCAGCTCATAGGCAGAGGCAGAAACAGGATAAAAATCAGTGCAGTGCTCAGAAAGTGCAGCATTTCAGACATGATCATCCTTAACATAAACCCCTCTTTACTGCTGGTTTATATAATAATTTCTTCCAACTTTATGGCAGAGTCTCACTCCCAGTCTGCCTTAATGTGAATGAAAAATCAGGATTTGATGTGTAATATTGTAAAGTTCTACAGCAAAATTTAGCTGTAAACTTTTTACATTTTTATTGAAAAAATGTAAGAGTTTTCATCTTGACAGATGATAAAATGTATAATGCACTGTGTGCAGAGGGCTGGTGCTGGCTTTGCAGAGATGGGAACCAGAGCTGATACCATCTAGCAGTCTGTTTGTCAAACTGTGTAAAAAAGACATATTTTAGGGTGTTTCTGGGTAATAAGGTCTCCTGAGCTCTTTGCAGCTGGATTTCTGTGATCATGTTTTGAAGAACATTCAAAATGCAGATGGGGGAGGAGAAATGGGTGTAATTTTCATTAGCAGTTGGGTTTATTAAGCAGCTATTATTAGGCTCCAGTTCTTCCCAAAAGAGGATACCATTAAAAATCTGGCTTAAGACATTAAAGGTAAAACTACAGAACTAACTGCAGGCAAAGGCATTAAAACTTCAAAAGCTTTTTAAAATACGTTGCTTAATTCCGGAGAGGATCATATGGAGAATACAACTGGATTGAGATCATATAAAGGATTTCTTAACATGTGGTTGGGATGACTTGCATAATCTATTTGTAATTGCTGTTTGTGAGCAGCAGGACCATGGCAGAGCATGCTCCAAAAACTCAAACAAGTGTAAAGGTAAGTGAAGATTACTGATGACAACTGGAACTAAATATTATAAAAAGTTATTTGATTGAACAGTGCTTTGAAGGAATTGCAGTGCAAAATGTGAGGACTCTGCCTAGTCTTTTCCCACATCTTAATGGAGAAAAGAGTTACAAATATTAATTATTTGGGAAGACAGCCTGTATATTCCACTCCTTAACCAGTGCTTACACAACCAAAGAAATCTTCTCCAGCTGAAGACACTTACTGTCGTAAGAACAGGAGTTTTCTGAGGAATGACAGCAGAACTTTAACTCTGTGCCACACTCCTCTACTGTTACATGTTTAGTCTTGCCCAGTTTAACATAGCAAACTCTCCCCTGATTTCAGGATTGCATTTTTTAGCTCTCAGCCAAATCAGACACCATGGTTTATATTTTATATTTATACTTCAGCTTCTGATGTGACAGAGGTTTCAGCTGGATAACATTTGCTGTGATCAGAAGTGTACTTTCAAATATTTTTAAATATTTTATAGATTAGCACCCAAAAGGAAGCAGAGCCTAGAAGAAAAGTAACTGCTACATCAGCTTCTTTTCTGTGACTGCTGATGAATTAATGATTATTCTTTTACATCTCTTATACCAATATCAGGCATGAAAGACTTTAACATTCAGGATACCCAAAAATGTTAGAAGAGGGAGGCCACAATGAACTCCTAGATAAGGTGTGATGAGAAAGACCAGTCACTGGGAGAGGGGGAATTTTGGGTCACTTGTTAGGGCAGGGATTGACTCATCTCCTGGGAACATCCCATGTTGTCTACAAGGGGAGCAAGGGACCACTGCCTGGGTGTCTTTCTTTTCCTACTTGTTGAATTTGAGCCCACTAAATAGTCAAAACCTGTGTAGGTGCAAGTGTATATATACATGTGTGTATACAAAGGGACGGGGTAGGGAAGAGAAGGAGAAAGTAAACACAGGGTTTATATATTTGGATTTGTATAAAGGCAGAGAAATCAAAAATGTTTGATTTTAGAATGACAAATTAAACAAAACAAAACAAAAAAATACACACAGCTGTTCCTCCTAAGCAGGAAAGGGAGAGAAAGGTATCCAAGAGCCCAGTCCACCATAAGCTGTTGTATAACCAGACCAGCTGCTGTTCAGTTCAAGTGTCTCTGTAGTGTTGAGGGCTTTTGGAGCTCCCTGAAAATCAAAAGGTTTGACTTATCTAAATCAGATATGGTACTTTCTTCCCCATCTCTTTCCTTTTAATAGAGTTTCTATTTCACATTTATTTTGTTTTGTGTCTTCAGTTTCAATATTTCAGAAAGCAAAGCAGTCTGGAGTTAAGTGGTGTACAGAGCCTGATTGATCTTCTTCAAGCCTCTAAAGCTATCTTCAGTGACTGTCATATTAGTGGGATAAAGAAAGGCACAGTGCTCCAAGGGACTGGTTTTACATCTTTCTGTGCTGTGCTCTGAAATAATTTCTCAAGGATTTAACTGGATGCTGAAACAGCAGTTTAAAAATTCTTTGCTTTGATCTGAAATACCTGATAAAAACACATGGATTTTCTGGAGTCTTCTTTCTGTGTTTCTAACATTATTATTTCATTTACCAGCCTGAATGACTCTACTTTATTTATCTTTTGTGGTGCATAGGTAAAAAATGTTGGGCTACAAATGAAGACAATATCCTGAAGTGATTTGGGCAAAAAGAAAGAGCAACAAAAGAAGAGTGGGGGGAAAAAAAGCAATAACCCGAGGCCAAATTTATTTATGCTTTTACAGTGTTTAAACATATATTTAGGAACAAATGTCAGCTACAACCCAGCTGTAACTTTGCCCTGTTGTTAGCCAGTTGCAAGAGCTCAGTCCCCTATTCATTGTTAGCTATTGAAATAGGATTCTGAGATAAGACCAATGACATTTTCAAAAATTTGTTTATTAGTAAAGGCTGGTGCCCATCCTGTATGTTACTATAGCCCATACTCACTCAAAATCCACAATAAACCGTTCCCCCCATTTCAAGCTGCTCATCCATGCAATTGCAACCTGAGATCTTTGGAAATTCAAAACTGTCATTCTTTCCTCTCTAAACGTTATCTTCACATTCCTTTGTAATTTTACTCCTACCAGTGAGCACAATGTTCCAGCAGCATTAGCAACAAGCCAGGGCACCAATGGCATTGTCATTTCTTTTTGACATCTTCAAGCTATTTCGAATCAGTGATGCTGTGTCTTACGAAGTGGAGCCCACAAAGGCTGCAGTGTTTTCCTCTCTTAGTTATTAATTGGCCCGTGACAGTGACATTGACATCGTGGTGGCAGACACATGCAGATTGGAAATTAATATATTGAGATTGATAGTTACAAAAGAATTTAAGTCAGACCATCCAAACTCAAATCACTTAACAAAAGCTGATTGGAAGCATCTAAGAAGCATGAGAAAACCTTGGATTACCTTATTTAAATTTGATACTTAATGAAAACATAAATATTTAAAACTCATGAAGTTATTGACTAAAATTACCAGAATTATTTTAAAGGTACAATTTACTCAGCTAGATCATCAGTCAAGGCAATCTCTATTTAAATTGATGGAGCTATGTCATTGTACACAGCTTGAGCTCTTCATCGTGATATCTTTTCTAAGCATCACTGCTTTTAGAGCTTGAGGGTGTTTTTTGTGACAGCTACATACATGTTTTTCCAATGACTTAAGAACCATAAAACCACATTTAATATATTGAAAAAAAAAAGCACTTATGATAACTTACCATTCTGTAAAGTTTATCCTCCAGATCCTGATTAATTCTTTGTAAGGCTAGGTAATTGTTTTGTATCCTAAAACAAAGATGATATCATGTAACTGAATGCATTGCTTTTCATGTTGTTTTTACCTGTATTTTCACATCAGTACAAAACCTTGGCTTGCACTATTTGAATTCTATTTGCTTATCACTCCTGTTACCAGTCAGTGGTTGCCTTTGAAATGCACTTACCACCTGCTTCCTGAGCAAACTTCTTTGTCATATTTGCTTACTATATTTAGCAGCAAATTCCAGCAGGAAGCGAAGATATGTTGGTTGTTCTGCACTTGTGTGCAGACACGCATTACAGCCTAGGAACTTGCACAAGATAATTATAGTTCTACATCAGGCTCAAGAATAGTATGTTAGAGAGGAAGCTTGAGCTGTAGGCTTAGGCAGCACAAAAATAAAAGATTTATTGTGAAATTGCAGCAGAATCCTGATGACTGTAGCAACATGTGGGCATCAACATGTGACTTAGAAGGGAATATTTCTTCTTTCAACAAAAGTTCAAGGAGTTGCCTATTTTTTTCAGGAAGTATATTTAGATACCTTAGCTGGGAAAAGATGGCTATTTATTTTTATCAGCACTTAAGGATTGAATGAACTCAGAAAATGAGGCTTCCCTGCTTATTCCAGAGCAACACAGCAAAGAAAAGTTTCAGTCTGCACATCTTTAGTTTACTTAGATGGTAACCTTGGTATTGTAATGAATAAGCTGCACAGCCTGTACGAAAAACATTGGTATTTTGGTAGTAGCTTTCTGTTCACAGAACCTAAGGAGCATAGCTCCTTGTTCATTAGTACCCATCACCTCAGCAAGATGAGTAACAAATGTAAAGCAAATGCTAGAAGCTCAGCATTGAAAAGTTTGTCTGAACAAATCTATATGTCTGTACTGATCAACAGGTCACAGTATTTTCAGCAGTGAGGAGATTTTAGGTAATGTGCAAGTGTTTTCACTGTAAGGGTGAACTCAGATGTAATACACATTTATACAGCAGAACGCACTTCCTCTGAGAAGTCTGGATCTGGGTGTAGTTTCTGTGGTTATCAGGATGGGACTGGGATTAAAGAAGTCTCTTTGGTTTGTCATTTGGTTAGGAGTGGCTGTTGAAATTGGAATGAAGATCTGTTTTCCAAACATGCCATAGCTTTGCATCAAAGGGTCCAGCCCACCCCTTCCTGGCAATGTGATGCTTCTCCCAGATTCTGTTGCCATGGAGATTTTCTTTCCAGTTAAATGATCAGAATTCTCCATTCAGGGCAGGCCAGTGGCTTGCAGTGCCCCTCTTAAGGGATGCAGAGCTCTGGCTGGGCCTCCCAGCAATGCAATAACATCTGCTGCATGGACCTGAGAGGGGATGTTTGCGCCAAGGACATCTGCTCTGTGGATATAAATAATGACATCTTCATGGGTGAACCTCCTCGGGGTACCAAGGGTCAGCCCAGAATCAGGGCAGCCATTTCCAGTATGCATTGCAAGCCTGGGGGAAGTCTCAATGTTGCCTATGTTTTACAGAGCTGCTGAGCAGAGACTTCCTTCTTGTGAGGAGGATCTGTGGTAAGCAGTGTTTGCTGAGGTGGTGACCCAAATGGGCTGAAAACCTCTGAGACTTGTACTGTGAGACCTGGTCAGTACTCACCAATTCTCATAGTGCCATTGTGTTTGTGTCCAGGTGACTTAAAGGATTGACTCAAGTTTACAATTCTCTGCTTTGTCCATGCTCCTCACAGCATTTACCACTAAGTCTCTCTATAGACATTGATTTGTGCAGCTCTAAGGTTACTTGGGATTTTCCCAGCCATTTAGCTGACAACACAACGGAGACGAATCTCAGGGTACTCTGTACCTAGCTTTTCGTGGCGCAGGAGAAAGCAGAGATGATCTTGATACAAGGAGGATTAAAATGGCTTTGCCTGCAGTTACTCAGCACAAATATTTTGTTTTGTTGGTAAGGATGCGTGCCATGGTGCAGGAAGAGAAGATTTTGAGAAATAAAATAGTGCCTTCTGGCTGAGCCCTAAAGTGCCCCAGCATCTTCTCTGTCATGGTCTACATTTTTTGTCCAGTAAAGCAAAATAGAACAGGTTAAACTTGCTTGGCACCCAGGAAGTTTGTGGTTCAAGTGGAGGTGGTGTAAAAACTGATTTAAACAGTTAGCACCTGCAATGCCCTAAAAGTTTTCATGGGTTCGAAAGCACTTGCAGAACTTCCTGAAAGTAAAGGGAAGAAAAAATTTGGTTCAGGGCTTTTCTAGGTGTCCCTGTACCACAGGCTGTTCTGCAGTGGTTACTGATGTGGACAGCTCAAGGAAGACCCTGAATGTTCCTTTTCCATAACTTTGAGACCATGAATAAAACCAGCAGTGATTGCTGCTTTGATAGAAGAGTTATGGTAACAATGGGTTTGTTCCTCAGCTTCTGATGTCACTTTTTCTCTTGATTTGAATGACTGAAAGGTTAATTATCATCAATTGTTTTTCAATGACAACACTTCCATGCCATAGATGGTGGTAGAAGGTTTTGCAAGAGTTTTTCACAATCTCCTTTTCCCTTTGTAACTTGTTTTGCCTTTGCCCATCAAATTTTCACCTGTTGTATGTTTAGGAGAAAAGTAGCCCACAAACTCTAGTTCTCTAGCACATTCATTTTGCACTAAGAAAATGACCACCTCCCAGTACAGTCAAATCCAACCTAAAAAAAATCCACAGTAAGTAGGAAGCTGAGCTTCAAAAAGTGTTTCTATTGAGAACAGTATGCAAAGGTAGTCAAAATAAGCACAAACACATACACACGTACACAAGCACATACACATGCACGTATATGCATAAACCCCAAATTGGAAATTCACTGTGCCAAAAGAACTGTCAGCAAATGTAGGTGGCAAGGAGAGAAATGGACCCAGAAATACATGGAAGAAAGTGTTAAAGGGATAAAAGAGGAACAGAGTCAGATCAATCTTCGGGCAAAACTGTGAGATGAAGGGGAAATAAAGAGTAGGGAAAGTTGTTCAAATTTGAAAATGATCAGATGACCAAATGGTAACTTAACCTTGTTTGCAGAAAAAAATACACCCAGATAGCCTGAACATTGTGAAATATGAAATATTTTAACCTTGTAAATCTGGCTTCTTAGAAAATAAAATGAGGGTAGGCTCCACTATCCTGCAAAACTGCTATAAGGATAAACTCATGTGAATTGATAACCTATTATCATTTGTTGATGTATTTTTGTGTTGTTCATGTCATTAGGAGATACTTATGTGACTTCAGGTGCACATATGTGCATCCATTAAACAAATATTTTGATTCTTGAACAAATTAGGGCCTAATGAAAAATATTCTGACCATATTGGATGTGTCAGGTGTCTCTGCTCCAACCCACCAGACAACACACTCCTCCCTAAGACTGCAGATCACCACTGAAGAGGAAGTCTGCAAAAGCCATGAAACACATCTAAAGTAAACCTTAGTCATG
This sequence comes from Dicrurus megarhynchus, assembly GCA_013399195.1. Lineage (NCBI taxonomy): Eukaryota > Metazoa > Chordata > Aves > Passeriformes > Dicruridae > Dicrurus > Dicrurus megarhynchus. The sequence continues at coordinate 67,790 of VXAD01008714.1, forward strand.
GGCTGACTTTTTTTAAAGAAGAGAATTTCTCCTAGAGTGCAGTTAGCTTTGAAAAGTGACTCTTGAAAGAGTAGCTTCTTGTTCAAAAAACTTTTCTCTCTCTGTTATCACAAGTTATACCAACATCCTTATGAAAACAATGGTTTTTCCTCCAGGATTCCTGTTCAGAACACCTCTTCAGTCTGTGAAATGCCTTGCTTTTGGTGAAACAATTATATGTGTGGGCTCATCTCAGCGCTAAATATAGCCTTGTATGGGTTTACTTCTCATGCCTTAAAATAACTCTACTTTCTGTTAAAAGATAGGATGGGGACCTCGCCAAGTTGTTATCTAGGGTAGAGCCTCAAGGAAGAAACCCAACGTGAACTTTGGAGTCCAGATGTGGTTCCAAGTTTGGTTTTTGAAATTTTTTTAGATTTCAACTTATAAAAGCTATGATGACCATGTCAGATAAGGGACCACTCCGAGGTATAAGAAATCCCCTATCTCTTTTCAGTCACTTTTCAAAGCTGAACAAATGCCTTACAGCTATTATGTTCAAATCTAGTCAGCACTGTTCTCCCACTGAGAAAAAAGAAAGAAGCCATCTTTAAATGTTTGTAGAGAGTTTGAAAACTTGACCATTGAGCCACACAAGTGACCTCTTCTCTTGGGTAAAAGTGGGGAGGCCTAGCAACAACACAGGCAATTCTGGGTAAATTAAGACAAAGACTTTCAGAAAGGATTAGAAAAGGGTATTCATTCAACCTCTTGGAAAAAATTTTACACTTTACAGAAACAGAAATTTAATAACAGAAATATTCTCCAGTGTACAAGTGGGATCTTTTTACGCAGGGCCTATTTATTTATGAGGGGTTGAATTTCTCTTCCTGTGCAGTGAATAAAGGAAGAGGCACATAATTGAAACTAAGTCTATTTCTTTGTTTTTCTCACATTGATTTTCCTCTGTGACATGTTGCTGACATGCTTTTGGATGACAGGTTTTTTTCAGACATTATCCTTCTCCAGGTTGACAAATCTAGATGTTCAACTTGCAGGATGCCTTGCTATTCTCAATAGAAACATTTTTAAAGCTCACCTCGTAAAACATTTTTGGCTTCCATTATGATATGTCTTCAGGGGAGTAATCACCTGCCTGAAACATAATTTTTAATATAAGTTTTCTTCATATTATGGTACAATGTTCCATTAGAATATTGGAAAGTCACTTCTGCTCATGTGCTGTTCTAGTATGAGTGCTAGACTTGGCTGTGAGCCCCTGGCCTGAGTTTCAAAGGGTGCTCAACTCATTAATGCCCAGTGAAGTTGATAAGAGGGTTTCTACTGACTAGGAAGCCCCTTTGTTTTAACAGGAGTGGGATGGTCAGCCCCTCTGCTGCTTTATGGCAGCTGCCTAAATTCATGCTTCAAGAGAAAAGAGTACCAGTGTTCCCTGTCCTCGAGTGTATTGAAGCAAAACTACATTGAGAATGAAATTACTTTCAGTGGCTCTGCTCTAAGTGAAAAGATAGAAAAAATATTGTTGACAAGAAAAGTATATAGAGAACCTCCAGACTGCTCTTGATAGATGTGTGTAGATTGCAAAATCACCACACCTGCATATTTCAGTTTCATTTTAAGAAGCATCCCCAGTTAGAGAAGCATTTAAGTTATAAGACCACACTAGAATGTTTCCTAAATTGAGATCTTACAGACGCATTCTGTTTGAAATTTGCATAAAATGGTTTGGTTGACTCAGTTTATTGGTGGTTTTTGACATTGTTTTGGTTTGGCTTTTGCCTTCTGCAAGGAATGAAAAATATTTCTTTGGGTATTGCCCTGGAATGATTTATTCTGAATTTTTTCTTGAGTCATCCAATGAATTAACCAAATAGTTCCATTAAGATATCAGTTTAGGAAAGTCTCACAAGACATGCTAATATGTTCCTGCATAAGTGGATAATTCTAGTTTCGGAAGTTTTGAAAACAGATGAAAAAAATGGATATAAAGAATCAATGATAAATTTTAGGCTAAGTCTACAGACCATTTTAATCAGTGCCAGGAATGTCAGGACTGCTTGCTTAACATAATCTATCATTAACACTACCTAGGTCCCCGATTTGCAACAGCACTCTACCACAGCTACAACAGATTTAAATAATAGCTTTTCAGCATCATTCCATTCTGCTTGAGACTAAAAAGGAAATTATTTGCTATACTATAATGCAAAATGCCTTAACATTATTTGAATTGAACGTAGTCTCAGCTTTGAGTGATGGAGACCCAAATTCTATTCTCTTGTATCAACACAAAGAAGTCTAAACAAAGAAAATGAGCAAAGTCATTTAAAAAAGATTTATCTGCATATATAGAGTAGAAATAATATATATATATATATGTAGTGTGTTTATAACCTTTGTATGTGTAATGCCATGTGGCATTATCTCACATGTGTGTTTATACATAAATAATGCCATATATGCACATATATAGGTGTATTTCTATTAGCATATTTGCTTTTGGTACAGAGATATTTTACATATCACAGGTAAATAACTGCATGTGGCATATATTCAGGTAAATGAAATCTATATATTAAATACAAAACAATGTGTAATCAATAAATAATAAATTATACATGTTTGTGACTATATTTTTTTTACTTACATGTGTCTTCAATACAGTCACTTTTAAAATTCTAATAACTGTGTTTATTTCAAAAAGTTCATTACTAACCTTCTCAGTTTTTCAGTTACTTTTTCAAGTTCCTCCTGAGCACGTCTCAATTCTATTTCAAGATACTGACGTGTAGAATCAAACTCCGTTTCAAGCATTTCCAGCTTATGGGTAGTGTACGATAGGCGCTTTCGTAATTCCCCCTTCTGTTCTTGCAAAGTACTAGAAAAACAAAGACCACAGCTGTAGAATTTAGCTGCTCCCAAAAAGCTTTTTATGATCCACTCTTTGACCAGTTCCCTAGAGTATAGCTTGGCCTCAAGCCAGAAGAGTGTGCTTAATATTTGTTTACTGCACTTTGAAAATCTTCTGATTCAGACAGCTGACTATCTTCCATCTGTCCTTTCTGGTGCATTTATTGCTACTATCTCATTATCCAGAATGAAATATGTTGTGAAAGAATCTTCATTAAAATACAAAACACGCTCTAGGGTTTAGTTTCACACAGGACCTTCCATTTAGATTTATCTTACCATACTATGACTGAAGTAGCAGGTCTCTATAGAGCAGCAACTCTAAATAAACTACCAGAAATATTTCCTTACCTAATATCCAAATTACAGTTCTGTGGAGGAAGAAACTTTTGTCTTGTTTGATTCCATTTCCACCCCAATCACTTCCACAGAGATGCTAGAGAGCTTATTGTTCAGCATTTCGTTTGGAGAATGGTAATCAATTAATAATACCACAATTGTAAGGCTTTCCCTTTTTTCCTCACTTATTTGGGAGCTGAGACTTTCCATACCCAGATGTAATCCCTAATTTTTCACAGTTTTTTCACTAAAGAACTTATGCCCTATGTTTAAGACCAGTTATGGTCTTAAACAAAACAAAGCATGAGACTCAGATGAGCCACTCTGCATATGCCTCAATTCTTATCTGCACAATGGAGATTTTTGTATCCCTGTCTATTTAGCTTGCAAGCTCCTCAGTCTTCTTGCATTTTTGCCAGTTGAACAGCAGGATGGGATTCCTGCCAGAGCTGGGATCTCTGGAGATGAATGTAACTTGGTTCAGATACTGCAACCTCAGTATGGAGCTGATCTCTTGGCTCCAGATGGGACCCCTGAGGCGCTATGGAACTGGGATCTGCCATCACCTAGACACAAAGTGCTACCACGGGATGCATTGTGAATTGTCTTGCTTTTTCTTTAATCATATGGTAAAAATAGTTCTTCATGAATGAATGGCAAATCTTGATTCCCTTTGATGTCAAGTGAGCACCGCCATCAGCTGCAGTAGAATAATGTTTTGGGTCTTTAATTAGACAAGAGAATTGGGAACAACATGTCAATCCTCAAGGAACACTTATCTGAGCTGTCTACAGCGTGACTGGCTTCTCCTCTTCAACCTATGATAGGAGCTCAGTAAGTTAATGCAAAAGCCTTACAATTGCTGCTTGCTTGATCCATGCAGCTTTGAGCTGGGAAGCAGCCTAATGTTTTGCCAACACAGCGCTCTATTTCAATTGCACGTATTGCGTGGTTACAGTTATACTTAGATTACCACTTGTAGTTATATTCTCGTAAAATAATATATTCTAATTCAGACATTTAATGCAGCTCCACTTAATATAACCATTTAATTTTTATATTTCACCGGGTGAATTAAACTCTGAAGTTATCTAGGGAACTGAGAACCCATGCTGCTCGTTTCTACATGTCCTCATTGATGATGTTAACACATCATACCACCTTTCACTTGCTCTGCTTCTGTCCTGTTCTTGCTACTCATCTGCTTATCTTGGGAAAGAAGAGTGGTCAGTTTTCCTTCCTGCAGCCTGGCAACTAGGATTTTCTTCTGTGAAGTGGCAGTTACAGTGTCAAAACTGTTAAGAGTGAAAAGAGATATGATCTCAAGTCTTCTGCTGCTCTAAAAATCTAATCACTGGGATTTGTACGAAAAGTAGACAGTAGGTCTTCCAGCTACGATTTTGAATAAAAATGCCTAGGCTGAGGCTGCTGGGCAAGTGCAGTTAATGCAAGTTAAGCCAGATCAGGGAAGGTTACAGCATCCTGCTGCACTGGGAAGTTTTGGACACAGGGAGCATAACCTTTGGGAGGAAGAAGAGCTATTGGGGTACAAATATAATGGTAATTCCAGGAGTGTTTAAGTTAGTAATAGCTGGAGACTGCTTAATAAAAGAGGAAAAAGGGGAAAGTTAATCACCTCCAATAACTTTGTTTTCTGCTTCCTCATGTAGGTACTTCTTGCTTTGGGTCTCATTTGTGAGAAGAGTAAGCAGGAGCAAAACCCCTGACTCCTCAAATGCAGTTTCTTCTGCATAGATCTGTGCGCCTAGACCTGTCTATGTGGGGAAATTTGGGATTAAAAATCTGAGTTCTGTGTAATGCTTGATCCTGAGGTGGAAGGCAGTGCTGGCCTGAGATGCCAAAATGTGTTTTAGATTCAGATCTGGACAGTTTGGTAGGTTTCGGCAGGCTGAAGCTTGTACTAGAAGGATAAACTTCCAGCTCACTTTTTCCCTTGAAGTTCACTTTGAAGTATTTGTATTCTTGAATTCTTTGCTTTCAGAATGAGATTATTTAATCCATTAAAATAAAGACTATTCTAATGAGCTTTACTGAAACAGTCTACACACATGGACTCTTCCACGTGATGTTTTGGGTAGTAAACCATAGCTGTAACTTTGCTCAAAAAAAGAAAAAACTCCACTGATTAAGGCAAAACTCGGGCGGCTTCAAAGATCAAAGTTATGCTCAACCATAAAACCATAATTCTGAAAAAGCTTTACTCATTTCTACCCAAGCTGGAAAGATGGGGTGACATTTTTAAACTCTCCCAAACCTAGGAGAACCCCTCCTCACTGTGTACTTTGAGTTATCTGATACATGTTAAAACAGCTGATTGTTTTCAAGAGGACATATAATTTTTAGATAGGAAATAATCCCTGATTTATGATGGATTATTTAAAATAAAATAGTAGATGCATAACAATGAGTCCTTACTAAAACACAAGTTATTAGATGGAAAGGGAAAACTTTTAGAAGGAAAGAAATTATGTTCTGACAAGAATATGCTGAATGGCAAAAAACCTATAGTCACTTTTATGGAAGAAGAAAAAAGAAAGAGAGAGAGAAAAGACTACAGCTGTGAAAGTGTTAAATCATCTGCTTTAATATCTGTCTTGAGTCAGGCAAGTTCTGGAAAGACAGCTAACTTTAAGCAATGGCACAATGAAACTTACGCTCATGAACGGCACAATTGGGAAATTTTCCCAAATCTTAGACTGTAACCATTGAATGGGTACTAATAGCTCTAACACCGAGAGCAGATTTCCCAGGATTCCCAATATGGCTTTTATTTCTGCATGATTTGAGCCTTATCTAGATACATTACTGGTTGGAGGTAAACCCTGTTGTTTTCTCTTGATTTTGGTTCTATATGAACAAGCATCCAAGAAGCAAAGGCAAAGCGAGTGACACAGCAGAAAGAAGAAGAGGATGCAACGTATCAAATTCTTCATCTCTAATAACAGGATCAGAGCCTCAATTTTTGTTTTGTACTAATCTAAGGTATTTAATGAGATTTTTGTTTGTTTTGTTGGTTTTTTTGGGTTTTTTCATATCTCATGAAACCGATGTTCTTTCTCTGAAAACCTTCCCCTTACCATTATCTTCCCATGTCATCACATAATGACAAGCTTGGATTCTCATTCCTTATGCTTTGTTGTGTTTTTTGTTCTAGAAATCTGAGGCTTTAATGAGGAGGGATTAATTTTGCTCTGTACCACTGTAAATTTGATAGTGGTAATTTAACCAGAGTTGAAAAGAGGGAAAAGATAAAAAGTCCAAATATGGAGTCACGAAGTCAGCCATTTAGCATTTTCCCTTTTCTACAAACCAACCAACTCCATGAATTAGCTGCATTTTGTTTCTGCTTGTCACATACCAGTTAATTAGAAAAGTTCATTGCACAGGTTTTTTTAATGCTGGTAAATCACTATATTTTGATCCATAATTTATGTTCTATGGGTAGTTGATCCTCATGGTTCTTTAGTTTTATATATATGTAAAACTAAGAAAATAAATAGAGGGTAAAAAGTACAGCCTGGAGAAATGAGAGGACTTATTTGCAAATAAAATTCTGGTAGTGCTATGTCTTAGCAATCTGGTAATGCCATGTCTTAGAAAATACAAATCCTATGGTCTTCCTGAAATTCTGAGAGCTTCAAGGAGTATGGAGTCACAGAGCAGGCTCAAAAGTCCTGTAGATTATTCCACCTTTAGCATAAGTAGTTGTCTCTTTCTTTTAATGATCTCTAATGTACTGCTTCTGTGACAATCAGTGGTCTGCAAGTCATTACCCGCTTTACTTCATTAGAATATTTCTTTAACAAGGACAGTAAACACAATATTAAATATTTAGACTGGTGAAAGAAAACCTCTCAAGGGAAGCTACTTTAAAGGCTATTAAAAACAGGTCTTTAAACTTTCCAAAGTAGTATTTTCACTGATTAGCTCTGTTTGTACTCATAAAAAGTATAAAATAGATGAAACTTGTATTTGCACAGAAATTTGCACCCACAAACATTATCTCAGCCTGCAGCTGTTGGTCAGGGTTAATCTGTAGTGCTGGCTGGAGAAGCTCCAGGTGAACACATTCCCACTGGATTTCAGACAAAGCTGAGATGCCACATGATAAGGGCCTATTCTGGGGAAGGTGTGCTGGAAAACAAGCAGGTTTTCATTGTACCTGTCTGATCTTCTGCCAGCTCATCTGCCTGGCAGATGGGCTGATGGCAAAGGAGTGCTCGCATGCAAAGTTGGGGATGTTCAGTTGCCTGGAGGCTGGAGGATTTCTAGAGCCTTCTACCCTCAGGTGGCCAACAAAGAGGGTAGGTTCAGGTGCTCTCTGAACCTTTACTCCATGAGAGTTGATGTCTATGGGTCTGCCCCATCAGTGGAGTATTCCAGCAACCCCATATCTCCACCCCACTGGTCACTGCTTCAGCAGCACTTTCATGTCTGCCTGCCACCCCAGGGCTCTGGTTTTAGATGGTTCTGCAATGTTGTCTACAGCCAGAACAAACTCATTTTTTTTTGAACCAGGGAAATTCTCCCTGAAAGGACTGATTACATTCCTTCACACTGCTCCTGAAGTGAGTGAAAAAAAATTGATTAATGGTATCAGGAGGAAAATTAGCAGTGAAAGGAATGCAAAACAAAGACAAGAGAGATGCCCATGCCAAGTATACTGAAAAACACCCATATCAAAGGTTCTCATTTCTGGGTAGTGAAACAGACATTTTAATGCATCTGTGAAATCCTAAGTACAATTAATGGCATTTTGGGGGAAAAAGCCTGTCTCAAAAGAAAGAACATGTAAGAAGGAACTAACCCAGACTGGGGTTTGGTTCTCTGAGTTTTGAACCTGGCTTTGATAAAAGCTGTATCACTCAAGAGAGTTAAGGCATGACTGAGCTTGCTTACTGCTGGTCAGCTCTGGCTCCTGTTCTTAGTCAAGAGCAGGCACTATCAGGATGAAATTAATCTGACCTATTTCAGAAGCCTACTTTTAGATGAGTTGACGCAAATCTGGAAGTATCCATTTCTGTTAATTACAAAGGGAATCTAGTCAAGTATCTCAGACGTAGACAATCACATCTCATCAGATAACTCCCCCTCTTCCTGACTCAGTTCTGTGTGTATGAGATGAGGTAATAGTATTTCTTTTCTTGTTTGCTTACATGGCGTGGGGGCCCACAAAAATGAACCACTAAATGCTTTTAAAGTGTTTATCAGATCTGCTTCATGTCTGCGATGTGTCACATTCTAAAATAAAACTCCATAGGATTAGGAATTTGGGAGCACTGAGGAAAAGTTTAAAAATGTATTCTGAACGGAATTTCAAAAATAATGTTTTCTTCTTTTACCCTCTGGGGTTTTATCTAGGGAAAGGTCAGTAACAGTCAACCCTGTAGAGGTGCTTTCTGTGAAAAGAGTATAAAGATCGTGAGAGAGTCTCTGGGAAAGGCCAAGGGAGAACCTGTGCACCCAGTCGTGCCACCCCAGCTTTAACCACTGATGACAGATGTGGCAGGCAGCCAGAGGGGCTAGGGCAGCTTTGTGCCCTTGCTTTCCTGGAAACACTTTCCCAACACTGTAAGTCTGCTGTGGATCTTTGCAAACAGATGGGCTCTTTGGCTCAAGGAATGCAGCCATCCACACCCCGGTTTTGTTTCTGATTTTTGGATCACAGAGATGAAGATCATCAGCCAGGCAAGAGGCAAGGCTCTGGGAGACACCTTCCTGACCTGTACTCACACCCCAGGGAGCAGAAGGTGGGGACAGAGATCTCTGGGGATGCTCACAGCTGGCAGAGATGCCAGCAAGTCCTCAGTGCTACTGCGTTACTACTCAATGGAGCTGGACTGCAGTGCCAACTTGATCTTGAGACTACCAAGAAATTTTGGCTCCAGCAGCTCTTGATGATCCATGTCTGGTGGTCTGGATTACACAGGACTGTTTATTCCAGCACATCTTTGCTGGACATGACTCTGGAATGGGTCTGGAGGCTGTCCAAGTTGGCCATGCTGCAAGGAAGTCACCCAAGCCCCAGCTTAGAAGGAATAGCTTTGAGATGACAGTTGTGACATTGAATCTGACCCCTCAACAACATTTTTTCCAAGTTGTAGTTGTTGGGAAATGAGGCCCAAGAATTTTACAAGTGTTTTCTAGATTAATGAAAGATTTTTAATGAAGCAGTAATTGGATTTCTATGTTAATCAAGTTTTGATTATGTGTTACATGCTCAGGGTCACCGTTTCAAAAGGTTAATGCCAAATCTTCCTTGTCTGCAGTTTTTGTGTCTAACCTTGCTCTTGCTTTATCTGATTAGGAGGGGGATGGGATCAAATTACAAAGTCAAGATCCAGAGCCTGAGAATCCAACTACAGACTTGAAATTAAAAATTTTATTGGGGAAAAAGATTACATGCTGCAGCTCAGACCCAGAGTCAAGTCCACAAATCCCAATTCCCCTGCACTCTTTATTCAGCAGCTTCATTTGTACTTAAAGAAATTTGCTTTGGAAAATTTGTATCCATGTTCTACAATAGGCATTTTCCTATAAATTCAGGCTCACACAGAGTTTGTTCAGCTTACCTATTTTTATTTCAAATTTATTACCAAGGTCTCTCAGGATTTTTTTTCATTACAGCACACCCACCAAATTTCTCCATTACTTTTGAAGAAGTTTGTTAAATATTTGAAACTTTGGAGTATGAACAGTTTGCCTGTCAAATTGCATGCAGATCTCTCTTTCCTGTAGATATATATACAAACATATTTAGACAGATAGCTTTTGGAGAAGTTTATTGCAAGTACTAAACCCTTTGAATTTTCTTTGCAGTACTTGTTTTCAAAATAAACAACTTGAAGCTGGGTTTGGATTATGAGAAGGAAGGCCTGTACATATGTTTCAGAACGAATGTGTGGGTGATCCAAATCTGGAGCTCAGATAGTTTCCAAATGACTGATGGACCCATAACACAAGTAACAGAGTCCTTTTCTTAGGTTCCAGGCATTCTGGCAGAATTTAAACCAGAGAAGAGGGATCCTTTAACAGAAAAATTAGAGAGTCATTTGGAAGGGAGGTGGGAAAAAGAAAGATGTTTAGCAGTTGGAGTGCCAGGTGCTGTGGGATAGATCCTTAGCATGAAAGTCTGTTTGAGGCAACTGTAGATTTGGTACAGCTACTTTAAAACAGATACATCACTGGATTTTGGAAGGTAGCTTTTCTTTACTTTGGATGTGAGTACCTTACTCTTTCATAATTCACACAATTAAAAATGCAGACCTGACAGATATATCATATGGTAAATGTGTCTAAACGGTACTGGCCTTATTCATAAGAGGTAGAAAAGAGTCATCTCTCTTAAAAATAAAAATGAATTATGTTTTGGTTATAATGACCTGACAGTCTTTCATTGCACAAGGGTGACTTCTATAACAAATATCAGAAGCCCACAAGAGCATTCAGTATTAACAATAATATGAGACGATTAAGATATGAAAATTCAGTTACATGTTGACATGCAAAAAACCCTTAGAGGACCATCTGTCAGCACTGAGTTGTCTTAAATGAATGCCATTATTATCAGTGAAACGTGACAAGGTTTTTAAAATATGCTTGTAATAAAGACATACAAGTTTTCCTTTATTTAAAGGTGCTATCCATAACCTAAGGCTCTGAACGGATTGAATAGAAATACCATGAATAAAATTACTACTTTCAAAAATAGACACTAAAGGTGTTTTGATTATTTTAAATGAAGTTTCTTCAGCAGACAATTTTGATTCCTCCAGTGTACTGAAAAATACAAAAGGGCAAATGAAAATGAACTGTGAGAATGCAGACCTGCGACCAGGGAGTGTGTTATTGTGCAGAGCACTAAACAAGGGCACAGAGCAGCTCATGGAGAAGGAAGAATGTGGATTTACAGACCAGGATGTGCACTGTCACTGCGAACCCCAGCCCGGTGCTTCGGGCAGGGCTGAGCAGAGACTGAAGGGCTGAGCCAGCTCTCTGAGGACTGATTTAATACTTCTGCTAACTTGATTTGGAACTGGAATCTTCCAAATACGTTTCTGTCTCCTATTAATGAGATGACCATTTTTGCTTATGAGACATTTCTGAGGTTAAATACCTGAATATGTGAGAAATGAATGCAGTGCACAGTGAAACAGCAGGAGTCTTGTGCCCAAATTCAAAGGTGACTAAAACAGAGGGAAACACTGGAAACAGCAGAAGTTGTTACTGCAATCTCTGCTTTCTTCCAAGCTGCCTCCTAGTGCCTCTTTTAGGCTCTCCTTAAAGTGGTAACTAATTGTTTTCAGCTCTGGCAGGTAGACTCTTAGTGGCTTAAATGTAAACCTTTAGGCTCAGTAAGTGATCCTACAGAAGTTTGAATAAGCACTGTTCCTGTTCAATTTGTTTCTCTTTATTGCTAGAAAATGAAGGGATGGAGAGCTGGAAAATATAGTTCCAAAAGAAGAAAACCAGCATGTGATTCCAGGAGGAATACATGCTTTCTGGCTCATTCCCTAGAGGTAGGAAGCACATGTTTATTTTCTTTCCATAATGAAGGACTCTGTTCACGTTCATGCCCTACTTCATTTCGTCTGCATTGTCCAAATGCTGCCTAGTGCTTGGAACACATCTGAAATGAATCAGCTGGTGAAACTGGGAGAGAAGGGAGGTAACTTCTGGCATGACAAACTTCAGACAGCGCTCATCCAAGAGAGCAGAGTCATAATGACCCTGACCCTTCCTAGGGATTAAGGGATCTTCACTGCTTGCTGCCCAGACTCTGCTCTTCACATGACTCTGGAAGAAGATTCACCTCTGTAAGAGCCACTATTTCCTGGCTTCCCAGAGGCTGATAAGTTTGCATAAAATATTTGACTAGCAGAAATGGTGAGTTACAGTGTAAAGTTGCAGGAAAGGATAAGAAAACCAGCAGCAAAGTCTGACTGCAACAAATATGTCTTGATGTAACACAGGCCATGGGGGGGTTTGCCTCAGACTTATTTGAAGTTGTTGAACAGTTGTTGTCTGCTTTTTAATGTCTGTCAGAATCCTACCCATCTGCACTGTGTCTCGCTAGGGAATCCAGACTACCGAGAGGTGATAAGAAAGGGGAAAAAAATAGTAAGGTGTTGAAAAATTGAGGAAGCAAAATTAGAAGTAGACTTCAATATGTGATTAGAAAGCTAAAGAGAGTTCTCCAGGTGACTAAGCAGGCTGCCTTCAGTTGCAGTAGCTCTCCTTACAGCTTCGAGTGGCCAGCTCCTAGATTGCTTTGGTTTGTAGTCACGGATAAGCACTCCCTCTGGAAATTACTGAAAGCAGCCTGCCACATCAGCTCACAAGCTTATAAAGTTATATTTTAATTGAGTTATTAAACCTTTCTCAGTTTTGTTTTTGTCTGTTTATTCCCCGATTCATCTGGATCAAGCTGTGCTGGAACAGAAGTGTGGTTCCTCCTGAATTGTGCAGTTTATTTGTAATAGGAATGTAATGGGAATGGGTGAAGCCCACTGCCCAGAAGCAATTTGAAATTGATCTTACTCTTTCTATTAAAGGACTGAGGTTGGAAGTGTGGTAGGGGAATACTAGAGAAATGTGCTTTAGCAGTAGGGATAGAATTTTGTTCCTGTTTTATTTGGTATAAAACGTCCAGACAAAGGTTAACTGACAGAGGTTATAATCCCTGTTCTCACCTAAACCGTTTACTTCCTTTCTATTTTCTTCCTTTCCCAATCCTTTTCTCTTTCCTCTGACTTGAAATTCATCTTTGTCTGGCTCAAGGGACTCATTTAGGTGGGTTGGCTTAACACTTCCATCAGAAAGATTATGCTAAACTGCTGAAAAAATTAAATATACGCTTTTGGCTCTAGCACCAGTCAGACAGAATTTCTACTGGGACTGGTGGTAGGGGAGGAACCAGAGATGCTTTTGTTTTTCTTCCATTACAAGCACTATATATTACATTATTTGAGCAAATTACTGAATTTTCCTTTTAACTAAATCTGTTACAGTTGCATCCTGATCCTCTTTTGTGACAGAAATCATACAAGACAGAAGGTCCTGTTGGATCTCTAACTTGAATCCACAGGTGCTTGGCTTTAAAAAAGTGCCCATGCTTGCCAGATATTACTCCTAAAGAGCACGGAAGGTAATGCTGCTCTTTCCTGACCCTTCAGTGGTCATCGGTGCAGTCAGTTCCACTGCAGTCTCTGTTCTTTAGCATTTGTTTCCCCTCAGACACAGCTGTATGACACTGCTCAAGTGACATGCCAGAGAGGAGAGCTCTGGACACTTTTGGGAAGGCTTTCTGGCAGTAGAGTAGATCACTGGTTTGTTAACAGAAGCAAAAAATTAAATAAATTAATAATTTGATTTAATAAATTGATTAAATAATACTCCTAAGCCTGGACACACTCAAATTCTAAGCTGTGCACACGTAATTCAGATTCTGAGGGAAACTATTACTACACATAGACTCATGTATAAGCTGTTGAACAGGAACAATGAGAGCTACTGGCTCGTACCTGAATGAACTTATTTTGCCTGAATATTTCAAGATATTTTTAGTCTTCCTACAATAACAAATGATCCTCAGCTCTTTGATCAACTTGATATTACAGCAAAAGAAAAGAAAGAAAAAAAGAGAAAGGAGTTGCCATCTATCATCTGTGGCTAATTACTTCAAGCCCTACCTTGTTTTATACACTGCAGCACACTATTTTGGGACTTGTTAACTGAGAAGTCTTCTACTCTGCAAGAGTATAAATGAGTTCACCTCTAGCAAGTTCCCCACTGCTCAGCATGTTGTGCCATCATTTCACACAACCTTCCTCCCAGCTGAATCTCATAATTTATTAGCTCAGTATTTTATCCTGCTCCCCTGGCTGCACTGTTTTTTCAGTGTAAGATTCTGTTTTGTCACTTCTTTTGTGGCTGTATGGGAAAGGAGAGGGAACAGGACTGCCTTCCTCCAAATGCTTGTCACCAGCCCTGCACCTTGACACTGGCTCTTGGGTAGTTTTTGGAGTGAGCCAGCAAATGAAGGAGCTCTCTGCAAATGTGGAGGGACCAAATCAGGCAGCAGGTGCTCATGTGAAAAGCTGCTCACACTATTCATGTGAAAGGCAGTGCACAATGTGCTCCTTCGGAGGAGACCCAGGAGCGCTCTGATTCCACCTCCCCTGAGGATGTAGCACCCCAGAGAACTGCACAGAGGGAGGAAGCAGATTCATTACTCCAGACTTGCCCGAAAATTCCTCTTGTGCCTTGAGATGTGGATTACATAAACTCAGGCCATATATTTTGGGGGTTTTTTGGCGCCTTATAACGGAACTACTTCAGCATTCTGGATTAATCAAAACTTAGGTTTTTACTTTAACTCTCTTGCTGATACTGTTACTGCCTTCTCATTAGTTTTTAAAGGTTAAGGTGCATCAGGCTGGATAAAATAGAACCTATCCTCATTTTGTCATACTCACTATCTTTCATTTTTCCCAACAAATGTTTGGGGTTTTTATTAGTTCCTTCAGCGAGATGGTATTTTTCAATATAACTGGAAAGCAAGTTTCCAGATATATTTTTACAGCCTAGATATGTTGAAACTGTGTGATTAAGATCAGAGTTAATCAGCAGGAAAGAAACAAGCTGGCTTTCAGGAAATACAAAAATTTCTCTAAAAATTTAGATCCTTCTGAGCTTTCCAAAAAGCAGGCAGGAAAATGAAAATTATCATTCAATGGCTGTTCATTTTTATTTTTTTTATGAAATGGCTAAATAGCCTGAGCTAAAATCCTGGATTTGTGCATTTTAAGTTGTAGTACACATGGAGATAAACTGTGGTATCGTCCTCTACAAAGGTAAGCATTTTTTTTTTATTTTGTAAGTAACAACTACAAGTAGATAGTGGTGGTAGGAAAAAAAAGATATATTTTTAGTGAGCTCTACAGAAAGATGACTAAGTACCATCCCAAGACTCAGAACTTCCATGTGGACATCCATTTAAAAACAGAATGCAAAATCAAACGCAGTGATCCCACTGTGGATGTGTGAATTTGTTCTGATCTTAAAGGATTTCCAAATATTTAACCAAATTGATATTAGGGTCAAACATTTTATAAAAGAGTTTTATATGCCTGGATTATGTTTCACTTCACTGATCATCTCTTGATTTTAGCAAGAACAAGCAGTAGAGCAAAGCCATTTTTGCATCAAGCTCCAGGTAAGAGTAGAGTGTATCTGCAGAATCCCAGGGGATTGAAAAGCAGGAACTCAAACCACTTTTCCAAGCTTGCTGAGTTTTTTTACACCACAGAGTGTAGACCGGGGGAAAAAATACCAAAAAGAATCTCACTTGTATCTTCCTTACACTAGCAGCACTCTTAAGATGAAAATTCTCACACATTATTCAGAGAAAATCAATAGACTGCAAGAACCAATCTGAAACTTTTTCTGACTTTATTTTTTAACCTAATTACTTTCTTACTTTGAAATATATTACAGTATTTCATATGTCACTGAATGCTATAGGATTAGTGAATGACATTTCTTCTACATACCTGCCACTTGAAATAAAGTCAAGCAAAAAAGAACAGACAGCGTTCAGGAGAAAAGTAGAAGAGAATTTAAGCAAAATATGGAAAATTGAGTCATTAATTAAACTTATACTACATGCTGCACAGAAATGTAAACCAGAATCAGTCATAACTCCCCCATCCTTTCAGTGTTCTGTACCTATAGCATTGAAAAAATCCTTAGTTCAGGAGACCCAAGAGTAATGTAAACCTGATAAGGAAAGAGAATGTATATACATACCAGCAATTAAGAAAGGTGGGTGAACTGCCCAGATAACTGTGGTATCAACAGTGAAATGCAATGCACCTGTATTGTCAAACTACTTCATCAGAAACAGAGATTAACTGGTAGCCGGCAGCTGTGGATTTTGCAGCTGCTTCAACAACTTTCAGTTTTTATGCATGTTAATAACAATTATTACAGGCTTGGCTGAGGCAAGCATCTAGAGTACTATAACAAACAGATCTGCTGTTACTCCCCTAGTCCAGAAAACACAGTGGAACTGAACAATGAGAGACCACAGACCGACATGAAGAAATGAAACATTTTTACGGACATCAGAAAGTTAGAAAGAAAGCATAACTTCACAAAACATCACTTATTAGTTACCTGTCCCAGAGAGTAGGTGAAGATTTTGCGAGCCTGCCCTGGAGAATTCTAGGTTGCCATAGGCAGGTTGGCACCCAGGAATTTCGTACCCTGTAGCATGAATAGAGGATAAACCATGGCTAGGTGTGGCTCATAAGACAGACGAGTGATAACCTAGATAGATTTGCTGCATAGTAGAAGGCTATGGCATAATTTGGTACCAATTATTATTCAGGACATCTTACTTTAAAGCAGTATCAAAACTACAAAACAGAGTGATGCTACAGCACACACATTTAGAAACTTTTTTGTGTGACTACTGTAGGTCAGAATAAGCATGTACAATTGACCTTGTGATGGCTCTAAATGGGTGCTACTCCATCTATTTTACTGGAGAAGCATCTGGTCTTAAGATTTGTGAATCAAGCCCTTATATTTTTGCATTGCAAAAACATCAGCTTAAACAAATTTATGCTTCATTGAAAGAGGGTCATCAAAATGCCTTCTGAGCACCATAGTGAGAACATGTTTAACAGTGTTAATTGAATCTGGGCTGAGGTTCAAGTCCTGCATATCAGGTTCTGTGCTCATCTACCAGCAGCAGAACAGTAGCTGCAAAATGTTTGCTGGGAAAGAAAAGCACAAAGAGAAGCAATCTAAACTAGCAATAGAAGCTATGAATAACACACAGCAAAAGCAGATCCCGAGCCCAGTAGAAGGACGAGGCAGGCAAATTAGCAATGAGAACTGTTGCCCAACATTAGCGTCAAGCAATGCTGGTAAGATTCAAAACAGTCTGTGCAGTCCTTAGTCAAGCAAATCCTCACTGAAGTCAAAGGTGTTTTTTCCTGAGTAAGCTCTGAGTAAGGACTACAATATTTGGCCATGCAGAATACCTCATACAGTATTTCTTTATTCCTTTGCAATATCAGAAATGCAACATAACATGCCTGGAAGGACAAACTCAATTAAAAAATCAGTTTTTCTTCAGGCAAGCATATCCATATTTATGAACCAGAATTTTTGCACAAACTTTCCCTCTGGTCAGTGATCACTACACGTGCAGAAAATCCTACCCAACAATTACCAGTGGGTACCACAAAGTAGGGACCTTCTGGACCATGAACACATCTTTACACATGTGATGTATTTCAAGAGTGCTACAGAGAGCAGCAGAGAATCTCAGTGTCTGTGGGAAAGGATAACCCTGCTGAGGCTCTTGCCACTGTTCTAAGTCTGCCCTGGGTTTGGCTTCATGTCAAGGACTACTGGCAGCACAATGATGGTCTTTGAGACACTCTGAGGAAAAGCCATAAGTGAATTCCAGTCTGTTACTTTAGTCATACTGAGTTGTACCTAAGGAAAGAACATTTAAGTATCTTTTAACTTCTTCCACACTGGACTTGGATTAAGTATGTGAAGATACCCAGGGAAGACATAAAAAATGTGAGGGCCCAAGTATTAAGTGCTGCCATCACATGAATTTACAGCAATATCAAATTCGAAATCAAACTGGGGGTGAGAAGAAATCTCTGCAATAAATCTGAGAATAAATCTTGGTACTGTTGGTTCTTCAGGGAACTGTCAGTATTACTTTGGATTATGCATCTTTCACAGCTTTTTTGATGTTCTCAAACTGCAAATGTCATAATCAATAGATGTGTACATATTTAATACACACAGCTCTGTGGCACTTCACTGTGCATTTTCAGTCTCAGCTATGGGTATTAGGAAAACAGTTGTAGGAAGACAGTTTTGGAAATGGTCTTTACCTGGCTCTCCATTTTGTATTTGCATACTTTTATGTACAAAATTGTAAACTGTTCCTAAAAATCACCTGAGAAATCTTAATTTTGAAAAAAACCCAACCAAACAAAACAGGAAATCTAGCCACAGGTTTTTCCAGAATGAGCAGAGTTTTTTCAAGCCAGTACATTTTGCATATTTCTCTGCACTTCACTGAGAAACCCTCTACAAGAGTGTTCTGATGAAATAACAAAAGTTGAAAACCCTGAGATGGCTTAAATGAAAATATTAGGATTTTCAAGCCTGCAAAATTAATTAAATTCAGGTTCTTGGTGCAAAGAAGCCATTTGAGCAAGGAGAATTCTCTGCTGCCTTCAGATCCAGAACAAGTTCTCCTCCATGTACTCTTAATCTAATCTATCTCATACCTTTTACTGATATATAGCAAATGGCTTTGCCATAGGTAATCTTGACAAAATAATTTAAGGCTGTGAGGTTGTGAGATGTTTTGACAGAGATGGGAGTGATGTAAATTCCACTTTAGCTGTTTGTTCAGTGTTTTTCCTGACATCTTTTTTGTAGTAAGTCCCATGTAATTGCTCCATAAATGAGCTAATACAGAGAAAAACTCTCTGCTCTAAATGTAGTGGATCTTTCAAAAGCTCCCCAAAGGGATTTAATAACATCCTGTCTCATGTAATCAGTGTCAGTTGTAGTCAGTCTAATCCTATTCTCATATGCAAGGTCGAAAAATAATTAGTAATGATAAGATTTATTTGCCTGATATTAAACCACAAAAATTAATTTGTCAGCCTCTGCAGTTTACATGGGATATTGTTTTAGCACTGGCAAAAAAAGAAATCAGCCAAACAGACAAACATTTTTGTCTAAAACAACTGCAAATTTTCAAGGAAACAAAATGGGAAAAGCTCCAGTTTTGTTACTCTGTTGCTTCCTTTCTGAAACAACATTTATAAGAAGTTTGTAAGTATTGCAAATAAGAACTAAGCCCATTAAAAAAAAAAATTGTGTAGTCACTCCAGACAATTAGTAGTTTACTACAGGAAAAATGTCAGTCCCAAAAACCTGATGATAAAGTTTTTCAGATTATCAAATATTAAAACTACTTTTTATTATGCCAAGGCATGATAAAGTAACTCATTTTCCTCTTCTTTCTTCAGAGCTTCCCTTATACTTCACTGATGTGATTGAGATTGACTCCAGTGTCAAGTGAGGTTGGAATTTGGACACACTGTTGTAATAGTCTGTGTTTCCTTGTCTTGTCCTAGAACATGCAGTATGTTACTTCAAATATTGTCTGTGGCTCATCTGGCAATAATCACAGAGGATACTTACAGACTGATAGCAAATTTGGGGAAAAAAAAAAAAAGGTGTCGGTATCTCAGTGAAACATGATCAACACTGTCTAGAGAAGAACAGCTAACAATTCATCAGTTTTGGTGCCAGGAGATCATTGATCCACTGTGCCTGGAATAGATGTATACAGACTGCTACGCCTATCTAAGAAATGATTTGATAAGAAAAGTAAATGCCATGCCCTGTATGCTCCCCTCTCCATACTCTGTAGGTGGTGAACAAAATTTTTTTTAGTTCTCTCTGAAGCTGCAGCTGAAGAGGGGAGTGAGAATCTGTGAGAGAAGCCATTCCTCAGACACCAAGGTCAGTGCAGGAGGAGTGTCAGGAGGTGCTCCAGGAGCTGGAGCATGGGCAGCCCAGGGGCAGCCCATGGTAAGAGAACTGTGCCCCTACTGTCTCCCATGGGAGGGGCTCCACACTGGAGTAGGGAGCCTGAAGAGTTGTCCCACTGAGGAGGAAGGAGTGGCAGAGAAGGATGAACTGACCACAGCCCCCATTCCTGTCCTCCTGTGACACTTGAGGGGAGGAGATAGATGAGAGTGAAGGAGGGAGGGGTGGTGGGAAGGTGTTTTAAGATTTAGATTTTATTTTCTCATTATTTTTCTCTGATTTTATTGGTGATAAAATAATTTCCCCAAGTGGGGTCTGTTTGGCTTGTGATGGCAATTGGTGTGTGATCTCTCAGCACAGGAGCCTTTCATAATATTTTCTCTCCCCTCCCTGTCCAGTTGAGAAGGGAAATGACAGGGCAGCTTTGCTGGGCACCTGGTGTCCAGTCAGGGTCAACCCACAACAGGAGAATCCACGTGTCTATTTTGCATATGTCACATGCAAGTCAAAATATTTTTCTGAAATAATGTGTTTTTCAGAAGTTGGAGAATTTTGTGGTTGCTCTTGTGAGCAACTACTTGTGAGTGGAAGACTTAGTGAGTAGATTTAAGCAGACTTCAAGAAAAAATCACCCCAAATATCACACCTGTTAAAGGGAGAAGGATTTTCTGTAAAGCAGCAAGGAATGTATCCCAGTCTAAATTTTAGCTTAAAGTCAGCTTCTTTTAAGACATGAAGGGGATTTGAAAGTCATCCTTAAACTGGGTTGTGCTATTATGATTTCTGTACTTGCCCAATTTAGCCCTCTTTTACCCCGCTATGAACAACTTAAGCACAAGAACCACTATTTTTGCTTCTATTAACACCACAAAGCTATTTTGAGGCCATGCTTTTATAAATACTAATAACCTGAGATGAAACATTGACAGAGCAAGCTGGGAGAACCACTGGGACACCTTGGAACACACTGTCACGACTCTACCTCTACATCCTGTCCTCATTGAGAGGGCACGTGGCACTGATGCTGATTTAGCATCACAGACTTGCAAGATGCTGTCAGCTGTGCTTTGCTACCTACTTTCCTACCAGTGATGCCAGTGTAGGTAACTGGCTGTCATCTCCATGGAACAAAGGCTGGAGCTAATAAAAATGTCAAACAATCCATTTTCTGTGAGGGGGTGGTAGTTCTATTCCTGGAGTTACCAGAACTATCCATGACCACAGCATTAAATAGTGTAAACCTGCTGCAGGGACTGCAACAATATATCTTAATGAACATTTTAAGTGTAACTCCCTAGCTGGAAAGCAGGGTCCTATGGAACCATGCATCCCACCAGCTGGGGTAATCTGCTGGCTCTGGACCAATAGCTCTGCAGGGCAGACACAGATGCTAACAGAGTGTCTGAGACTATAAGGAGGCTGGGAATGTCCACGAAGCAGAAAAGGGAGGAAGATGAGGATGCCTGTAATCAGTGAAGTTAATACCTGTTTTATGACAGTATAGGAATACAGAGATGTTGCTCTGCCAGCTCAGTTTAATGCATTTCAGGAGACGGCGTTTCCCTGAAAAAGGCCTGCTTGCTTCCCTACCTCAGAAACCTTCTCACCAGTCACAACCCCCACTTTTTTTCCTCATCCTAGTTCTTGTCTTTTTTTTGCCTCACTCTTCTAACAAGCTCCTGCTATGGCTTCTCTTCATCTCCAGCTTTGTCCATCTGTTCAATCCCCAAATTAGATGTTTCTTGTATGGCCGCTGGCTCCTCTTGGTTCATCACCTGCTGCACCTGGTGAGAGACCACATCCATGTGCCCTCTTAGGAAGCCAGACACTACAAAAACTTCACCTGCCATGAAGAGTTAGGGAGGAAGTCTTAGTCTTGAAAGTCTAGGATCAAGAATACTTGACTGAGGTTGAACCTATGTAAGATCTAGTTTAGAAATTAATGCTTCTGAAGTGCAAAACTTCAAAAGTTTATAAAAATCATAGAAACATAGAACAATTTTGGTTGGAAGGGACCTTAAAGATCATCTGGTTTCAACTTCCCTGCCATGGTCTGGGACACCTTCCACTAGACAAGGTTGCTCAAAGGCCCATCCAGCCTGGCCTGAGCAATTCCAGAGATAAGGCATCCATAACTTCTTTGGACAACCTGAGCTTCACCACCCTCACAGCCAATAATTTATTCCTAATATTTAATCTAAATTTATGCTTTTCCAGTTTAAAGCCATTCTTCCTTGTCCTATCACTACATGCCCCTCTCCAATGTTCCTCTCCTGTAAGCCCACTTTAGATACTGGAAGTCCCCCAGGTCCTTCTCCTCAGGGCTGTTCTCAATCCTTTCTCTGCCCAGCCTGTATTTGTGCTAGGGATTGCCCTCACCCATATGCAGGACCTTGCTCTTGGCCTTGCTGTACTTCATGAGGTTTGCACGGGCCCACCTCCCACCTCTGAAGCCTGTCCAGGTCCCTCTGGGTGGCATCCCTTCCCTCAAACGTGCCAACTCCACCACACAGCTTGGTATGTAAAGATGTAAAATAGTATCTTCTTTATTCCCCACAGAGGCATTTAAGCTGGCCTCCTGTTAAAGCCAAGCTACTGGCCAGAGGGTCTGGAATTCCTTTGTGCTGCTTTTCAGGTGACCTCCTACTGACGTGATCCCTCTTCAGGCTCTGTTAAAGGCATTGACATCAAACTGGTGCGACTGGGATAGATTGAGATTCCTGTCCCTTCACAACTTTAGTTTAAAGCCCTTTCCACAAACTTGCCAAGCCTATGCTAATTATAACACAAATTCTTGACACTCTGGAAAGCTCCTTGGAATATTTTAGGTCCCAGATGCAAAGCAGGCTGGTTGAGGTCTTCTTAATGAAAAACATAATTGCTATGAGTAAACCCACTTTTTTTTTTCTTAGTTATATTTTCTGAAATAGCTGAGGCATTTTAACACAAAAATGTGGCATACAACATTCCAATTGATACAGTCAAAATTTTGCAAAGCATTAAGAAATCTGTCAGTGGAAAATTTTGGGTAGCCTCAGTGATCAATAATGCTGCTGGGTCATCACATCTCCCTTACCTACCTATTTATCCACCTATATTTATCAAACCATGTGGGTGGCTTTTTATGGAGTAAACATGTATGAGTATGCATACACATATGTGTATGTATATGTATGCACAGACTTTAAATCCACTATTTTCAGAAAATATATGAGGAAAATAGTACATAAAGACTTTAAAATGCCATTCTTATGAATGAATAATTATCACTCTATTAGCCGTGAATGAATAATTATCACTCTATTAGGCGGGGTGACAGAGCAGTTGTGGTAGAATTGGAGTTATTTGCAATGTTTGATTTTGTTTGTTGATGCCTTCAAATGATTGTGCTCCCAAAATACAAATTACATTTCATTCAGACACAAGGCAGTCAGTTCAATAGAGGTGTATGAACAAAATATAGGGCTGTATGACTAATGAATTAATGAACTTTCTGTTCTCAAAATGCTAAGATGACTTACTCTCTGTATGATAACATAAGCCAATCAGTTTTCCATAAATTTCTGATATTTAACAACAGCTTTAAGCACTCAAAAGTATCTGTGGAAACAGATCACATTTTTCCAAACTTTTGCTTTATTGCGTTAATGGGGTACTCTAGTTTGTATATTAATATCCAATATTGGCTTTAATCTAGTGGGTTATTGCAACAAAATCCAAGATTTTGAAGCTTTGCATGCTTGGTGATCACTTTTCTTGGTATCACTTGTGGTATTTCTTGTGGCATGATATTTTGGCTATATGACTTCACATTTTGTCTTTAAATGCATGAAATATACTAATAGATCTGAAATTTAATAGCTGGCTGAGTACAATTTTACTGATTATTAGATTTGCAGGAGAAAAGGAGAAACAGGTGCAGAAACACTCCCTCCTGCAACTGCAGAAAAATATGATAGGAATTAGTCATTCAGTATCTGCATGGAAATAATCATAAATTGTTAATAATATTTCATTTTGAGTCTCCTGCTAGAGAAGCTGATCATCTGCATATTGTGAAAAAAGTCAGCTAGCTTTACTGTCCTACAACTTATAAACTATTGCTTTAAAATAAAAACAGTCACTCTTTTAAGGGTTAGAGATCATCCTTGCAATATAATTCAATGACAGCTGATAGTTTGTGTACTGCTTAAACACATTTTGTTATTTCCAGTGGGAAGCAATAGCCATAAATGCATTGTGTAGGTGCCAAAATATACCTGTTTTTTGTGGACATTTCCCATTGGAACTATACCTGCTGATGTGTTTTATCTGTGTCCTGAAGGGTCAGTATTAGCAGTGCCTCCCCAGAGCTGCCAATGATAATACACAACACTTCTCTGAGGCATTTATTTTTATGATGAGTTTTTGCATAATGGCAGGAAACAGTTTTCATGAGGAATGATTTTCCACATGCAGGAAAACAAATATCATATTGACCTAAGGGCTGTTCTTTCCTCCATTTCCATTGGGTTCTTTTCTTCATCTAGCTGAAAAAGAGTTGTTTCTAATGTAATTAGGCCATCACGAATCATTCTCCCCCTACTTTTCCTCTATCATAAATGCTTTGCTCCAGTGTCCCAGCAGCAGATCTGTATTTTTTTTACCCTTTTTTTATGGTTTTACTTCAGGCAATTTGCAACACTCCAGCTGCCCTCTCTGAGTACGCTTAAAGCTTTGTTTCAATGTGGAGAACATTATGGGGTAGCTGTCAGTAAGTATCAGGTTGAGAAGACTTCTCTGTCTACATGTTAATTTTTATCAATCTTAAGGAGTCAAATTTGGAAAGATATTTTGGTGTCCTAGTTTGGAATATTAAGATGATTAAGGTATCAGCTACATAAATTAGTAATATATTAAAAGCTACCTTCTAAATCCTCTATTGCCAGTGTAATTTTCCCTTTCGACAGTCTTCCTTGGAGCCTCTAAGTTTGGGAGCTTTAGATAATCACTGACTCATTTTGTCATCTAGGAATGCACTATGTGAGAGGTCTTTTCTAAATATATGGATGTATTTACTGCATACATCAACTGTGATTGTATTTATATTTCGTACCTTTTCCAAAATCTGCTGTGATGATTTTAAGTAGGGGAATGTGAATGTGTGAATAAAATCATACTGAATATAGAGTAGGATTATCTTTACTGAGAATAGCAGCTCTTTTGTGCAAAGACTGGTCTGTGCTTTCAGAGTTCCAGCAACCCATGCCTGGTGCCTCCAGAGAATCTAATAATTACAAGGCATCCCTTTAAAATTACACACGTTTTACATGGTAAGTAGAATAAGGCTAACAATCAAGACTGAAACATATTCCTTTAACCATAAAGAGGTATCCTAAATTATATCTGGTGGCTCAGTAACTTTCATTTAGTCACTGAATGCAGTGCTAAAAAGGCTTTTAGCCTAAAGGTCTGTTTTCTAAGCAGCTCCAGTAAATTATAGTGTGAGATGTTTCAGCAAGAGAAGGAATGTTGTCATGCTGGGGAAAGGGCAGTGACAACTCTGGGAACATTACGCAGAATCTCAGTCACCCTTTTTCAAGAGAGGGATTCAGTCTGGAAGAGATGCAGAGAAAAGGGTTTTTCTGAGACCTGAGGCAACTTAGAAAACAAACTCAACGTAAAGTTTGTCTAGGTAAGTCCAAAAACAAAGAAAAACTGAGTGGGGATGTGGCTGATATTGTAAACATAACAGGGAGGGGCAAAAATTATTTCCTCTAAAGAAAAGTGATGGTTTAAGAAGAAACTGATCATGATTACATTTTCTACTGGAATTTAGAAGATTTCTAATGACAGAACATGATTCTGAAACAGCTTTTCAATCAGAGTAGCAGTTAGAGAACCACTTAGAAGATGGAGCATCTGGATACCTGTAAATGCAGTTCACTGCCCCCAAATGTCCAGGTTACTAAATGTCTTTTTTCCTAAACTGATTTTTCACAAAAAGGCTATTGTCAATAGATATTTTCTAACAATGGATCTCAACCCTTCAGTATGTCACTCCCTTCAGTAATTGGTACTTGTGGGAGAACAGAACCAGGCACCATATCAGAACTGCCAATGACTAGAGTCAGAAATGGAAGAAATGTCATTGATAAAACAGTCCTACCTTTCAGAACCTGATGCATCTAATAAATTTGTCATTTGATCTCTGTTAGCAATGCATTTATCAGTTCAACACTTTTATGTGTTTACAATACGAATGCTCTGCTACAGAGCAGTTGAATTTACAATTGAGAATTCTATGATTACAGAGATAATATCTAGAGAAACATTCCCAGGAGATGCTTCCAGGAAGCTTAAAATCAATATACATGATGAGTATTTTACATCTGTTCAGATTTTGCTTCTGGTTTGACTATTACAACCCTTATCTTTTACCCCTGAAGAGCATGGGTGCTTCCACTGTGGATAGATTTCTGTGTTCCTTTTGCTGAGAAATTTAAGCAGTGAGTGATCTGCTTCAGAAATCTGCTCACTGGAGAATTGGTAAATATGCATGTAAACAACTGCCCTAGAGTATAATCTGAGCTATTTTTATGTTACAGTTTGGTAGGTTAGAAGGAGGAATTAATTAAAACAAGAGAGAATAGACTTCAGAAACTGTTTTTCTGTCTCCTCAGAAACCCAGTCAAGGTGTCTTCCTCTGCTTGCCACCACAGATTTAGATTATTTTTGCTAAATTCTGATTTTATTGACTAATTTATTCAGCACTGACTGTACCTCTGGTGAAAAGATTCAGTGAAATTGCCTGGGCTAGCTGGCACGAAGTTTATCCTTTATATTCCCGTGAAGGTTGTCTCAGTCCATCTTGCACTCTGTGGGGCTATTTGAATTGATTCTTTCTAGTTTTACGTGCCTTCCATTATACAGGACAGAATTTTTGTTGGCATTTTGCAGGCACTTCTCTATGCCAGGCACTGTTATATTGGACTCCTGGGTATGTCAAATAAACAATATGGCTCCCAATATAGAGACAATCAGCTCCCTTTTCCATTGCTTGACTTGCTCTCCTACCCTTTTCCTTCTTCTCCATTTAAAGTATGAGCTTATGGAGGGAGAGGAAATCTCTTAGGCCTGTGGGAGAACACACAGTATAATGAATCCCTATCTCAGAATGGGACCTCAAGATTCTGGTGGGGTCACTTGAGTGGAGGATCTTTTGAGAAAACAAGAAAAAGACTAAAAAAGCATGTGAGGGATGGCAGCCTTAAGATGTATTAAAAACATCCCAATACTCTCAAATCTGTTCAGGGCTGTATTTCACAATAGCTAAAGGGAAGATTTCAAAATTATTTCATTATCCTGCATACCAATTTAAACCAGACAAATACCAATTAAACATCTGAATCCAGAATAATGCAGGAAACAGAGCTGATTCAGATGCAAAGAAAATGCAGAATTTCACTACCCCGTGGCTGAGTGCTGTCAAGGAAGGGCTGTGGAGAAGTGGGCGTGGTGCTCCTGCTTGTGCCAGAACAAAGGGCCATGACCACAGCTTCTTCCAAGAAGGATGAGCAAGAGTTTTTAGTCTACTCAGAGCATCCTTTCCTTTGGCAGTAGCAGTGGCAGGTCTCTGGCAGAGGCAAAGCAGGCAGCTGCCCCAGCAACTGCATACTTTGTCTATGTCTAAAGCTGGCTCTGCAAATCCCATTCCATTTATTTCAGGGCTTGAAACATGTACTATACCTGGCTCAAGGCCCATCCTATGCTTTGAAAGTGCTTTGGGGAAAAAAAACGTGCTTCAAAACAAAATTGCCAGGTGTGAGCAATCAGAGCACAATTAAATCTATTATGAATGGAGTGAATTATCTCCTTAAAAAAAAATCTTAGCTGTTGTGGAACATGTCTCATTTAGGAATTAAAAGATGTATATGTTCAGGTGAGTCTTAATCCTGCCTGGCTAACTCCTGTCACGCGCTTCCTCAAACTTTCCCTTGCCAGAATAGGCTGTGTGGCAGAAAACAGACTCAGTTTTCATCCAGATGTACATCAATGAGTCACGGGCATGAGACTGCTTTATTCAGTGTAGACAATGTCTAACTAGGGTAACAGCTAACTAATGGATACTGTTAAAACTACAGAAAAAGAAATGCAGAACGTGTGAGGGTGAGAATTTGAGCACATGGAATTCACCTCTCAAAGGGAGGGCATCAAGCACTAAGGGTGGGGACAGGCTCACAAGCAAGACTTGGCTGGAGTGCATGTCCTGTTTTCAAGGCATGAGTACAGAAAAACTATTCTCTCTAACCAGTCTCACAGACATGCAGAATTTGGGGCTCTGGAGTGCCCTGGGATGTTGTGCAGACACTGATCTGCCTGAGGACAAGTGGCCAGGCTCCCCAGCACTATTGGGATTCCTCTGCAAGGCAAGAGGTACAGGTCTGTGGTGGAGCTTGACCCATTCATGGTGCTTCAAATCCCCCTACCCCACAGGGATGGGCAGTACAGAGATAGCACAGAGCTCAGCAGCTCTGATCTCTTATTTTAAAAACCCAGTGGTAGTGGTATACATCCCACACTTTCAGAGATCTGAGCAGGGAGCAAATTTGTTTTATTTCAAATTGAAGACCTCAGTCTTGTTTCTACTTTTTCTCAGGATATACTCTTGCTAGGTGGCTATCAGCACAGATTTCCATGCCCTCCACTGAGACTTGGCACTAGATAATCAGGAATACAAAGTCATGAAGCCAGTAAGAAAGAAAGCAAGCAAAAAAATAAAACAAAATAAAAATCTATATCTCTCCTTTCCCTAACTATACTATATTTCTCTCTTCAGGTGTTTAAGGACTCAGGGTTCCTTTTTCAGGAGGTCTGAAAGTCCCCTCTGGACCCAGGGATCAGTTCTAGAAGCAGTGCCATGCCTGTATTTTGTGCCCAGAATATGATATGGCTCAGACAGCAGAAAGAGCAAGCATGTGTACTTTAGGTGCAGTACACTAATGCTAACTAGGCTGTGCAAGCAATTTAAATTTTAACACATTCCTTTGGACTTGGATGCCAAGTGCAACTGATGGTTAACTGGGTCTGAGGTTTGCAACAGTGTTAGCTTGTTATAGTACAAACATGGAAACCAGAAGGTCTGATCTGGGAGCTGGTCCCCTCAAACAAGAAAACCCAACACACACATGAAGCCAGGAAAGCAGAATTTCCAGTCTGGTAGTGGGGCCAAGACACAGAGAAATCGGGTTCCTGCTTGTGCAAGCCTTACTGTTCAAAGCAATTAGAGTCAAATTACCAGCTCAGTCAAGGTGTAACATTCTAATACCTCCCTAAAGGATACTGAAACCCTGGGCCACTCCTCAAGGAGTTGGAAGATAATCATGTGGCCCATACAGCCAAATATTTTAGGGCTGCAGATGTCAAGTGAGACTGTAAATACCAGACTGTACTTGCTTCAATCTCATGTAATTTTGGAGTCTGTAACTCTCCCCTGGTCCCTGCTAAAAGGTATCATCATCTCCTTTGCCAGAAATGTGCTAGTGCTTAGTAGCTGAGTAATGGGGTTTGTCTCTGCAAAATAACAGCTTTAGGATCCTGCCAGCTCCAGACCAAAGCTGCAGCCTCTTGGCTCCTACAAGTGTAGAAGTTATTGCATTAAAGCAGGGTAGATTAAGGGATTGTCTCTTGCTCAACTTTTGAATTGGGGAAAGCATCAAGCCTGATAAACAGACACCACAGCTGAGCTACTGCAAATGCCAGGAGTTGGGAAGCACTTGATGATGAGGTAAGCAGTCCTCCCCAACCCCCATCTGCTGGGTGGTATTTGCAGAAGCTGGTGACTTCTTAATAATGTTGTAGTCTGCAAGGGACCTCTGGGAATGTGAGATGAGAGAGGAAGTGTTTGTGGGAGAAAGAAGCACTAAATAAAGATAGCTCATGTGAGAAAACAGCAAGTCCTCAATTATCAAGATAGTTTATTTGGAACAGTTTGTGTTTTCTTTTTGATCTGACATGTTCTCCTTGCTTTATAGAAAGAGAATTTTGGGAGCTGATAGGCTACCTCCCCTCAGCCTCACTGGTCTTGCTTGCACATTGCTCATTCCTAACATCCCTTTGATTTGCTCTGCATAATGAGAACTGAGAGTATAAAATTAAGAGGTTTAACTTTCTCAGATCCTTATATTGCATTTATGCAGGACAAGATCACAGAAAGGACTGGAATTTCTGTACTGCCTGAGCAGTAGCTATTCTGCAGGAAGGCTGACAACCTTGACCATCAGCAGAGCCTGCTCTAACTCACTGCTAAACACTGCACTATTGCAACTAGTGAACATCTGAGCTCTTGGTGTTGGAATTCAGAAATTTTTTACAATTTATTTTTTCCTATTTCTTTGCCTCTGAGCATAGATAAACAGTGTGTTTTGTTACTTATTTCAGCACCTGCTAGTCACTTTCTCTCAATCTATCTTTTGGAAAGAAACTGCACTCCTCCATTGCTACTGGAAGGCTTAGGCTTGATCCTGGCAGCTGCATTACACTTTTAGATGAGCAATCTTCTTGAATACTTACAGGAATATCCACTTATAGCTTGTTGTAACAGAATCTTTCTTTTCTCACTCTCTTTCCCCTTTGCAAAGTGTATTTTGGCATCATCCCTGAACTTCCTACTGGCAACTACCTCTTTGCTGAGAAGTGACATCCTTTCACGGTCTAATGCCCAGTATCTTGTTCCTGTCTTGTTTACATGTAATCTACTTTTAACAGCTCCAGACATCTTGGCAGGAGGGCCAAATCACACTCACTAGCTGTATTTCTTGGCCTTTTTCTGATAAGACTTAGACTTGTTCTGTTCCCTATGGACCCTCGGATGAGTATGGAAGGGGAATTCAAAATCCTGCTCTTTTTCTTCCTTGCTGTGTGCAACAGGAATGGCAGTTCCTGCACTCTGGGGAATACAAGCAAGCAACTGTTTGGACAGTAATAGGGTGGAAGGGTATGGGGCCAGCAGTGTCCTGTGTCTGCATTACTGGCTGACATCTGGGAGAGCTCTGTAGGAGCCTAGCAATAAAACTCCACAATTTCTCTTTCATGGGCTTTGTCTTAAAGGCACATTTTGATACCTTAGGATTAGTTTTTGCCCTGGTGTATTTAATATTGAAGAGCCAATGGGAAATTGAGGTTGAGTTTCTGCTTTGATTTAATGTGAATTCTCTGGCCAAAGTTAATCTTTAATAGTCATTTCTCATGATATGACAGGATTTTTATGCTCTTAGATGATTGCTTACTAATGGATGATGTATTTATAACCTGGCAGAGCCATGATCTGCTACCTTCTGACTCCTGAAAGCTAATCCAGGCAGACGATCAGCTCTATCACCTCATTAATCAGACCTGAGTTAGCAAAAAACCCTCACATGTTAGAAAGTTCTGACAGTTGGTCCCTTTTGATTGTTTTTCCCTCTCAACGTATTTCAGAACCACTGCAACCAAACATTTGTACTGGACAATTAGACCAAGATAAGGCTATAGAAGTGGGAAACTGAGGAAGAAAAAGAAAAAATTTAAGGTTAGCTAGTGATGTGTTCAGTGCACATTTCTGGTTTATAGCATGAGTTAAAAAGAGTTAGTACATGGAGTATCAGTAGTAAATGTGGGAATAGGTCACTAAAACAAATGTGAGTTCTGCGCACCCTGTAGAAAGTAGTGTGACCATTTTAACCTTTTCTAGATACTTCATTAAGTGTTATGGAAAATAAAATAAACAAATAATTTCCATTTGTAAGGGTTTCACATCCCGGTGCGAAAAGGGCTTTCATTTCAGTCAAGTCTTGCTTTCTGATTAACTCCCACAGGTAGTGTAAAAGTATTAATAGATTTTTCTATCCTCACCTTACTGATGTTCAATCACAAGTTTTTTCCAACTCTGCACTTTTTTAGAGGACAGTAATTTGTGGAAAACATTCTTAGCAAGGTGATGTCAATCTGATTACAATTAACAATACATTCTATTTCCATTTCCCACTTTGAAATGAAGTTGAATGATGGCAGTACAAGTCAGAAAAAGGATTTAAAATAAGCTGAGGTCTCTCTAGATTTCTATGAATACAAGGTTCATTCTTTTATGGTAGGCAGCAATTTTTGTACGTATCCCAACACTTTTCTGTTCATTTTGACCTGACAAGGTAAATGAGTAATAAAAGTGAAAAAGGAAAAGTAGATGCAAAACAAATGCAGTTTTCTGGATTTATTGAGCCCAGTTGATGGTGTTGAAATTATTTTTTCTTATTTTTATAGTCATTCATTTTGTTCAGACCTGCTAGTGCATGTCAAACACAACATAAATGAATAAAGAAACAAACCTTTCTTATTCATAAATGAATAAAGAAATAAGCCTTATGTGTCAATGAAAACTATGTACTCTAAAATTAGTGTGTCTACTGCAGCTCAGAATAATAAATAGAGAACAACTTGTTCCCTTTTATGTACATTGAATTTAACTATCAATAAGAAATAGAGCAGCTTTTACTTAAAATGGACAGCCCCACTAATTTAGAAGATGGAAAAACATGGGTAGGCTCAGGAAAGACAAATAAGGAGCTGGCAGGTGAACCACCCTGAGGTTTGGGGAGGAAGAACACAGTCGAAATGTTCTTCTTGGGGTATGGTCCCAGCAGCACACATGGCAACCAAATCCACAGACTGTGATGGTGGCAATGGGCCATGGGAGTGCTTTTCTTGGAAGCTTTGACTTGCAGGTTACGTGGTACAGGTGGGCTATGGGGAATGACCCTAAGGAAAGGAAACTCGCTCCCGGCATTGACTCCCTATAGCATTTCCTGGGGACTGTCTCAAAAGTTCTTGAGAGATACCATTAGGGTTTCAAAAGGCTGCAGAAGAAGGTGCCTGAGAGAGCTCCTGAGCAAGCTATTGGCAGCCTGTGCTGCTTCAGGTGAACTGGCATGGGGAAAGGTCAGAGTAATCCCCATTTGGAGACCCTGGACTGAAGCAGAAAGGTTAAGGGGTGGGAGACAGGATACAGACAGAGAAACAGAGTACACACCCCTTTCCCCAACAATTTGCTAGGTATTCGTGCCTTCTTGGACATCACAGCTGAGGTGTTTCTTGCCGGGGGAGTTGTATCCTCACCTTTCATTTGCAGCCTGGGGAAGGAGCAGTGAGTGA
The DNA here is from genome assembly GCA_013399195.1 of Dicrurus megarhynchus. Taxonomy (NCBI): domain Eukaryota; kingdom Metazoa; phylum Chordata; class Aves; order Passeriformes; family Dicruridae; genus Dicrurus; species Dicrurus megarhynchus. The sequence goes on from VXAD01008714.1 coordinate 100,835, forward strand.
GCTCTGTCAGTCACTCCGTCCCTCCTAAAGCAGAGACCTCTACCCCTGATGAGCCTGACACAGTCAGTAAAACTCAAGGTCGCCTGCAGAGAAACTTCAGGATGAACCCTCAACTCAAAGGACTGACATCACTGAACCCTCAGTAACTTGTACCAGGAAAGCTTTTGGCTAGTGGTATTTCATGCTGTCTTTAAGGAGTGTGTTATGAATTTAGGTTTTTCTCCTCATTCCATTTATTTAGCGTGACTGGAAGCACTGAGAAAAATCTGAGATAGAGATATTTTAAGTGTCTGCAGACTTGGAACAATAACCCTACAGTGAAGCATCACTGGTGTGACATACTCCAGTATGCTAATTTAGATGTAAAGCTGTGTTAGAGCTTGAGTGCTTAAGGTTAGGGTGATGTGCAGAACCTTGGGTAAAATCTGTGGGTTTGATACTGAAGTATTGGTGGCAGACCAAAAATACTTCTCTTGTGGTACATGCCAGACATGAAGGTTTTAATTAAGTAATGTACTTTGGACCTTTTATTTTTCCACTTTATGTGCTTTTTTTACTCTACTTGGGAACTATACTTGTGTCATGCTGTTGGCAAAGAAACCTCTGTATTTAACAAGAATGATGCAGTGTTTCTGGTTCTCTCCCATGGCCCCGAAGCACTTTGGGTGTTTGCAACTGCCAAATGAGGCACATGAAACATTCTCAGATAAGTGCTGTAGTGAACAGGCTGCAAACACCATCTTTGGGCCAAATTAGCATTGCCGTGTCAGCCAGTGAATGAGTACATTGTTGCTATTAAAAACAAATGCAGTACAGCGTGTTTACCTATTTTTCAAACATAGGACAATCTTGTATTCACTGAGGGGCAGATTATGGCCACTTCTCTGTAATAATTTATAGAAGAAATATACATTTCTGCTATAAGAAGGATATGCCTCATTCTTGTGCTTTACAAATGAGATACACTGTCACAGAAAATATTTGCAGAATGCAAGAGGGGTGCTTAATTTTTCCAATCTCTACCATCTTTGACCTTTCAGAACCAAAGCAAGGTAGACAAATATTTGGACCGTAAATTCTGAGTGCCTTCTGACCTGCTGTTTTACAAAAATGAGGCACAGTGATGAAGGTGTAATGGATACTCAGTAGTGAATTACTTAGGTACTGCTGTCAGTACTAAAGGCTTATTGCTTTCATCTCCCTTTTTCTTATTGTTCAGGAGTAAAGAATCATCATGCTTGAAAGTAAATCAGATCTGCTTTTTATGGAGTAGTGTGTATAGACTGTAGGCTATACATTTTATCTCCCTCTGGGCTAGATTACCTGCCCTCCAGTGCTGTTGGGCCACTGCACTTTATATGCCTGTTTCTCCTCCTTCAGCTTCTTACCTAATCAAATCTCACAGACAATCTAAACAGCAAACAAGGCACAAAGAAACAGTTAAAGAAGGTATCACAAATTTTACAGTAATACAAGACTGAAATAAGTACTTTGGGCCACAGGGATGTGCTCCCTATTGTGCTCTATATTTCATTTAATCAACTGATCAGGATTTTTCTTAAAATTAATTTAGCTTTAGTCTTTAGCCCCATTTTTATGGTTACAAATAGTCTTTCAACTGCAAGACTAAATGAATTCCTGCTCAGTTTGTGCTCATTTGTTTTTATACCTGTGATGCCCTGTAGCTTAAATTTATGTACCTCTCTGCTCACTACAACTTTTGTCTACTTATAAAGAACAAGGTGGGGGTGGGGGCGAGAGGAGGTAGTCAGAAAAATTACTTGTGAATAACTGAGATTTAAGAAGGAATCTTCTTGTAATTGAGATGTTTGGTGAATTTGAAGATTGACCTTTTCTTTTCCTTTGTCCGCCCTGCTGGCTTAAGTCAGTTGCGTCTACTGATTTGTGAGATTTGGCTCCAAAGAAAGGAAATTGCATAAATCCAACCGAGGGAAACATAAGAACAACCTGCAAGAGCACCCTAATACCTCAGGGGTCAGGTTAGAGGGGACTGAGGAGGTCAGGACAAGGCTGGGCAGATGGGCCTGACCAAGAGATATATGAGGTGAAGAACAATTTTGCTCTGTTCCTAACTCAAGGACTGATCTCTTCCACTTGAACTCTGGATGTTTGTGCTCTTGTCACCAAAGCAGTTTCATAATCTCAGTAAAGACTGAATCGTTATTTTGGTAGTTTTTTAAACAGGACTTGCTGATAGCTGCTGTTGGCACCCTGCTCCCTGTGTGCTCCAAAAGAACGGTGTGTTTGTTTACTGTTCCCGACTTCAGAGCACCTTTCTCACCACAATAACAATGCAATGAGGTTTTTAATACCTCATTTCTCCCAGTAAAGATGAAAGCACTGAGCCAGAGACATGCAGGCTCAAAGTCCAGTGTCAGAGCTAAGACGTTCCTGCCCCTGAATTCTGTGTGCAATGGTGGTGTGCCCCATGCCCCAGGTGCCCACGGTTTTGCCATGCCATGCAGGCAAGGCCTAGGGAGGTGGCTGTGAAATTAAAGAGGTTTCAGCAGAAATAATTTCTCTGAAACAGTAGCATATTTCCTGCATAAATGTCTGCATGCTCCCCAAGAAGAGAAGGATCCATCCCTTGACTTAAGCTAAAGTGGTTCCAAGGAAGAAGCCTGCTCTTCCTTGTTGCAGAAACATATGTATTGTAAATGTCAAATCACTGCAAGATTTGTATTTTGATGTTGTTTGTAGCACAGGCTACAACTATTTTTCATTCAAATAATACATCTTGGCTGGGAAGCTGATAAGGAGTCTTTGAGATTTAGTCCTTTTTTTTCTACCTTGCAGATTCTTTCTCTGCAACTTAATCCTTTCCAGTCCTAAGCAAAAGCTTTGATCTTCTCATGTATTCTCATGAGCTGCACAAAATAATCTCAGATAGATTTTTGGTGTTGTGACCTTTGCTAGTGTTAAATTCTCTACCTCTGCTGGTCAAGTGAAGGCCTCCAGGGCAGGTTCAAAGTTTTGACAGTGAAGGGTTGTACTTCCTTGCCCTGGGTCACACAACTCTCCTTCACACAACTCAGTCACACAAATCTCCTTCTTATTTGTGCCATTGATTTTTTTTTCATGGTTGCTCTCTGATGTTCATTAAGTTTTGTTTTTAATAACCCACTTGGTCCTCTGGCAGGTGTTTTTATAGTGCTAAAGCCAAGTAACCTTCTTTCCTCTTATGGGCTGAGCCCAGTAATGAGATGTTCACAGACTGAAAATGTTCAACTTTCCATGTTGGGGAAACAGCATTTCTGTGAGGTCAAAAAGTAGAAAAGAATCTTCATTAAACAAAATTCAGACTAAGGACCTACATCCTCCAAATCAGCCTGAAATATGCTGCATGGGCTCATGGGATCTTGAACAGGGATTTTAAGATTTCCTGAACGAATATGGGTTACTGTAAGATCTTTTTAGGAAGAGTTTAAAGCCTCTGGCTTTCCAAATAGGTGCTTCTTATAAACTGAAATTCATATGAAAAACTTATAGTGAGAAGAGGGTAAGAAGGCACAGTGATGGACAGGCGGATTACACTGTGCTGGGAGACCTATTGATTGGGGAGTGCTTCCAGTTCAGCATGTTTAATCATTTTCCACTTTGCACAGGCTGCCTTATTGCCCTGAGTTGGCACAGTTCTTGCCGGCACATCAGGGTGATGGAATACAAGCAAAGGGTTCTGAGTGATTCTTGAAGAAACAACATGTACTACAGGTAATAATCTGTTCTGTACTGGGTAGGTGTGTACAGATTGGTAGTGTTGGTTTTGTTTCTTTGTTTGTTTGGTTTTAATTGTTATTTCATTTTTCAGTAGCAGACACTTAAACACTGTGCCTGAAACCACACTGTTCATATCCTTTTATAAAACATGACTGTCATCTATTTACTAGTGGTAATGGCAATGCCTCAGCAGCGCTAGCAGAGATGATTGGAAAAGGTGTCTGTGTTAATATGATAAATGCCACTGTTCAATTTCAAGCAGAAAACAATTTTACACAACAGCGTGTCACACATCAATTAATTTTCTTCCTTGCTCCAAGCTGTAGCTAATCTGTGTGTTTGCAGCACACCTATTACTGCACCATTTAGATATTTTCAGATTTGGTGTTTAGAAGTGTTTGATGTTTGTTTAACTAATTGGGGAAAATAAAGGCTATCCAGTTTCATAAATAAAAGAACAAAAATGAATCGAAGAGTAACCATGTTATTCTGAAGTCCTAGATGACCTAAGTTAAAATGGAGTTCTACACAAACATTAATTATGCTCTGTGCTTCCTGCTGAGTAACTGTGTTCAAGAAAAATTGTTCCCTACAAGTCAGTGCAAGCTGTCATTTCAGCAAGTTTGAAGTGGTTTGTAATGGGCACCCTGATGTTTTATACAAGTGACTTCCACAACTCTGTTCCATTTAGGCCCTGAGAAAAGTCTTCTGTATGTTCCCAGGAAATGTGGGCCCTGGCTTCTCTAGCTCTTTGGAAACAGCTGTGATGCTTTATTTGCAGATGGAAAATAATTTTTCCCTGGGCAGTGGGTCTCAAAGGTTTGGATTTTTTCTTCTTCCATGTATGTGCACACCATTTTTCATGCATGAACATAAGGACATGAAGAAATCTAACATTGGTATGTGCAGACATGGAACTGGTCACCCAGCTGACCATGGCTACAAGCACAAGTATGATATTTACACAGGAGAAGTGAGTTTTTGTGTATGTTCATGTCTGCCTACCTCTGTCCACAGCTTAAAATTCCTAAAGGAAAATAAGGAACTTGCCCCAGTCATTTTGTCATTTCTGTATAAAACACTTCTTCTGGTAAATGCTTTTCTTTAAATGAAATAGAGTTGCAGACCCATATAATTATAACTGATTGAGCTCGATGTTTATCAGAAATTATTCTGTTGGATGGCATTTGTCACAGGGGTGAAAAAGTAAATACTTCTGTCCTTAAATGGAACTACATAAAAGAGAAAACATACTGAAATTAAATACGTCTGCAGTAGATTGAGATGTTGTCCTCTAAAGTCCCATTCCCTCCAATGGGAATTCCAGTGTGTAAAGGACCTAGACTGGGAGTCTGTAGAATCACAGAAAAAATTAGGTTGGAATGTGCTTCTGAAGGTCATGTGGTCAAACCTCTTGTTCAAAGCAGATTCAGTCAGACCAGGATGCCTAGGGCCTTGCGCAGTCAAACTCTGAATATCTTCAAAGGTGGAAATTTCATAATCTCTCTAAGCATTCTACATTACCCTTCCTCTCTCCTATTGTCTGTTCTCAGGCCATTGCTAAAACCAGACTTAAATCTGACCAAAATGCACGCCAAAAAAAAAAATTCCATTTAGAGAAAACCAAAACCAGTGGTACCACAAAATTTTCATCTGTTAGGAAAATCACTAGTGAAAAGTAGTGAAGGGAGGAGAGGATTTGATAGCAAAGCACTGGATCTGTCAGAGAATTTCACACTGTCAGGGCTGCCTTGCAATTTCTAGTGGAAAGTTTTAGTGGAGTAATTCTTTCTTAGCCTTTCATGTAGACATAGAATCTCAGAAAAATTTGTTGGCAAGGGACCTTTAAAGGTCATCTAATCCAACCAACCCCCCTGCAATGGGCAGGAACATCTTCAACTGGATCAGTTTGTTCAGAGCCCTGCCCAACCTGACCTTGAATGTTTCCAGGGACGGGATATCTACCACCTCTTTGGGCAACCTCTGCCAATGTTTCACCAATCTCCTTGTAAAAAAGAGATAAAAAAATTTCCTTTAAGGAACAATTAATGTTTGGTTTTTTTTATTAAATACACCTTCTTTTAGATTAAAACCACTTCTCCTTGTGTTCTCTCAACAAGTCTTACTAAACAGTGTGTTCTCTTCTTTCTTATAAGCCCCCTTTANTTCCATTGCATGATAGAGGTGATTGCTGGGATCCGACTATGCAGACGTTGATGGTGGCACTGCTGGAATGGGAATCAGAAAAAAAATCACTGTATGCTTGTCCTCTCAGTGCCTTTAATAGCTGCTGCACAGTGAAAGGTTGGACATCCTTACTTTTTCCATTAATGTAAAATTTCTCCACTGAACTCAATATAACTACACAGGATTAAAGAGGAAGCATATCTGTAGCGTGCAGTAGACAATCCAGTTTAGTTCTTGTGCTTTAGTACCGTCACTGGTGTACTGCAGGAATGGTCAGAAGACAATTATTCTTCCACCTGTGTGTTTTATAGGTCTTCCCAGTGCAGCTGCAGTATTTATTCATTCTCATTCCAGTCTTGTCTCCTTCAATATCCTTTTAATTTGATGCACGACACCTTCTCTGCTAGAGCAAAATGCCACAAGCAGGCAAGGTGCTCACTTCTGAGGAAAAGCAGCCTGATCTGCAAGTCACTTTTTTCAACCCCACACAGATTTTTTAATTTTTTTTTTTTTTTAATTTATTCTCTCAGTTGGAAAGGTAAAGCTTACTTCTAGTATTGCAGAGTGCAGGCAGCTCTGCTTAATATTAATTTAAGGGAGAACTTTTCAAAGTGAATTTTAGAAAGCCTCAGCAGCTGGAAATGGATGTGTCTATAAGCACATGGACATATATACAATGTACTCAAGCCTGACACTTGAATAGATGCAGTGCTGGTACAGTTTTCCTCTTGGAAGCCACAAGAAGCTGGGGTTGTCTGTCTGGGAGCCACAGATAAAGAAGGAAGGAAGGTGAATGCCTTAGCTGANTACTGGAAGGCTGCAATAATGTCTCCCTGGAGCCTTCTCTTTTCCAGGTTGAACAACCCCAGCTCTCTCAACCTTTTCCTCTCCAAGAGGACATGCTCAGCCTATGACTAATTGAGCAGATTCAGCCTTCCAGAGGAGTTTATCTGGTGTTTAGCTTGCTTCTTGTTTTCTCCACTGACATTACTAATAGTTTTTGCCTGGCTTGTAGCTCTTTTTTCCNTCCACCTGTGTGTTTTATAGGTCTTCCCAGTGCAGCTGCAGTATTTATTCATTCTCATTCCAGTCTTGTCTCCTTCAATATCCTTTTAATTTGATGCACGACACCTTCTCTGCTAGAGCAAAATGCCACAAGCAGGCAAGGTGCTCACTTCTGAGGAAAAGCAGCCTGATCTGCAAGTCACTTTTTTCAACCCCACACAGATTTTTTAATTTTTTTTTTTTTTTAATTTATTCTCTCAGTTGGAAAGGTAAAGCTTACTTCTAGTATTGCAGAGTGCAGGCAGCTCTGCTTAATATTAATTTAAGGGAGAACTTTTCAAAGTGAATTTTAGAAAGACTCAGCAGCTGGAAATGGATGTGTCTATAAGCACATGGACATATATACAATGTACTCAAGCCTGACACTTGAATAGATGCAGTGCTGGTACAGTTTTCCTCTTGGAAGCCACAAGAAGCTGGGGTTGTCTGTCTGGGAGCCACAGATAAAGAAGGAAGGAAGGTGAATGCCTTAGCTGAAACCTGCAGCCACAGAAAGGGTGGTCTCCTGTGCTGCTTGATGGCTTTGGGCTTGGAACTGTCACCCACAGGCTTTTAGGGCTCTTAGACACTGGGCTAGGGGTGCTGCAGTTGCTGAGCTTATTCATATAAGTGCCGAATGTTTTGTTTCAAATTACATGCTGAAAATGTCCATTTGTTCCCGTTTGAATATACTCCATTCAAACTTGCCAAGATTTATGTTCTAAAATGGGAACTGATGTCCCATTCTTTACAATCACTGTATTAGCACTCAAATAGTCTTGCTACCCAGCTGGAGAGTCCTTTGAACAATCAGAGCACCTAAATATGGGAGATCCATATCAAGAATGCAGTTTATAATGCAGAACTTAGAGTCCAAACAGTATTTCTGAGAATGGGAGCAAAAGATGCAAGGGTCAGAAAAAATAAAATGCACTGTTTCTTTCCAAGTCAAAGCAAAGAGTACAACTTCAAATGTGAAGAACTCCACAGAAACTACTGCAATGCCTTATTTATCTAATGAAGACTGAAGTAACTCATGAGCTTTTAATGACGTACGATCAAATAGCAAATATTAACTCTTATGCAATGAGTCATCTGCCGATCTGAATCTTCCTCTGGTGTCCTACTAATCAATGAAGTCTCTTGTCCTACCTGCACCTGGTATATTTGAATTAGATAGCCACTTGATGGAGGTGCCTCATAGCTTTCTGTGTCTTCATACTTTCAGTCTCGAAAAGAGCTCTCCACCATTCCCATTTTACAGATGAAAACTGAGGCCTGAAAATATTAAAGGTGAGATCTATACAGTCTTTGTAATCTCAAATCCCCTCCGAGATATTTGCAGTATGTCTTTGCTTTTTTTTTGGTTTTGAGAAATGAAGTATTTTTCCTAAACTTGTCTGCTTCAAAAATTTCCCTGCAGAGATGCTTCCAGCTTAAGTTCCTTCTTACTAAACATGCCTCTTGATTTCTTTAACTGTTGCCTTTCAGACCTGTAAGGAGTGTGTGCGGTGAATCCCACGGCATCTCCAGGTTTCTGCCAACATCCACTTCTGCTTTCCTGCCTCTCCTGCCTGGGTGCAGGATGCATTGCACTCAGTGGCCAGGCAGCAAAACTGCCTTGGGTTTTCCCACATGGCAGAAGACTCTCTTTGCTTTGTTACATCCCTCTAAATGCCTAATTTAGTGGTCCCTGCAAAAAGAAAAGGATCTAAAAGTCTCTTTGATTGATATCTCAATCTGTCTTTTCATTTCTCCTGCTGCCTGTTTCACCTAGATTCTGTCACTGATAATTTGCTTTTAAATGTAATGGATAAGCTTCCAAACTATCCATCTCCTCTTTTAACCACAACTTTTTGTGGTGCATTAATGACTGAAAAGTTACATTTTCATTTAAAGTGAATTTGCAAAGCAACCTTTAGATAATAGGCAGTTCTAACACTCTGACATCGCTGAAGCTATTAGAAGAATAAATCAAAAGAAAATTCTCCTACTGCCTGCACAAAATGGGGGGAAGGACAGAGCAGAGGCCCCAGTATTGTGATGCTACACAACAGCAATTACCATAAACTGAAAAGGGCATAGCAATTGTAGCTAGAATTGGGCTTATCTCCCTGAAGTTGAAAGGTGTCAGGACGGGTGGGGGGGAAACTCCGCTGTTGAAACTGAAGTCATGGTAATTGCCTTCATCTTACACTGTTTTTTATTCCTTATTGGATGACCTTTTTTAGTGCACAGAAAAACATTCGAATAAATCATTCTGAAGATTACCTGTAGAAGCCGCAGTAACTATTTTGGTCTGAATGCTGCTGAGTCTGCTCACACTGGTGGTGGATTTAGCTCTTAAATATCCTGCTAGTAGTACTTTTCTTGCAAGAATATATGCAATGATACTTATCCAGTACCCCTAAGTGATGTTAGGAGCCTGTATCTGTGCAATGAGTAGCACTGATTTTGTGGGGATTATTTGTACTTGGGGTCAAGTTAACAAGTCTTTGTATCTGGAGCCTTCTTCACAAGGGTTCTCTGCTGTGGAGAGGAAATGAGAAGAAAAACAGTCACAAATGAATTTTTGAAATAATTTGTGAGACAGGTAAGAATTATGCAGTTCTATGAGCATTTTTATTTGGCTGAGGGATGTTCTGCTTTGGAACTTGTCCCTGCTTCTTGGCAGATTGAAACTACTCATTTCAGAAATGGTTATTCTCCTCCTGGAGCAAGAACTTTGTTCTCTTGTTCTATGTTCTCTGACCTCTTTTTCTTATTACAAAAGAACCCTGCATGTGGTCTCTTGGCCTTGAGGAAGCCCCTCAAAGAACTTGGAGAAGTCACTTAGCTGTTCTCAGCCTTGCCTTTAAGAAGGCAGCAGTACTTGCAGGAGCCACAGAGGGCTCCTGAGACAGGGCTGACATCTAGAAGTGCAAAAGTTCCTTTGTTGGTCAAACAAATGTACACAGTGAAAGCAATGATTTCAGATTTCTCTCTCTTGCTGCTGAGCTTCTGCTCTTTGTTCAGAGAAGGGTGAGGCAAAAAGGCATGGTTTTTATTTCCTTTACATTACAACTCCAATACAACATTTACAATGTGAATGCTTTGCATGCTGGTTTAGAGGGTTTTTTTTAATGTAACGGATGTTCAAGTACTCTAATGATCACCCACATCATTCTTTTTATGCAGGTAAACAACGAGTCTACCTTTACAGGGCCAATAATACTCTACAGCTGATGAGAACTATTAGTAATTTGACCTTCCTGTCTGATTTGTACTTATGCATCTAATAATAAATAATCACATGGGGAAGAGTCAATAGAGAAATAATGTAACACACTCCTTTCAGTACCCTAATTCAGCAAAATAAACCATGAGAAACGTGTCAGTAATTTACTATAGTAAGTGCTCTCAGCAGCTTCTGTATTTCAGCTGTTTGGTGCTCCAGCATGAAGAAAATTATCTTTGTAATTAGTTATATTGTTATTTAATAGTCCCCAGACAATATTCTATTTTTTCAAGGAATAGGCCTTTCCTTCTCTGTCTTCCTTCCCCATTACAAATAAATGTTTATCTATTAATCTTTCCCCTTGCCAAATCACTTTTTTTTTTTTGTTTACTACTTTCTCCAAAAAGTTCCCAGTTATTGAAAAAGAGCTTCTGCTTAGCAGCTGCATTGATGGAGCTGCAGGAGACTTCCTCTTCTTGCATCTCTCTGAGAAAACCACAGGAACCACTCCTGGGCTGGCAAGGGAGCACAGGTGACGTGAACCAGTGGTTGGCAGCACTGCAAACAGAGACTGCAGAACTGTCCTATGAAACCAGGGTTTCTCCTCACCTGGGCTTCAAGGGAAATAGGAAAAGTGAAAAGGCTAATGAAACAGACTGGCATTAAAGCGGAATAATAACCTCAGTCTCTGGAGTTAGATGAAAAATAATCTTTGTTAAAGTTGCATGTTCCTAGGCATGGAGTTTTCAGCTGTTTCTGGAGTAATGTGGTGAAAAACAACAGTCTGAGGGCCGAAACCAGGATGAGAAGGAGCAAACTACTTCCTGGAAGTACTCAAGCTTAGGTGATTTAAATAAGACTAATGTCTTAAAAACTGCTGGGGTGGGAAATATCAGGAGCTAATATTCTGCAGACCTAACTACACGTTTGGGGAGGGAAAGGGTAAAGCTGTTGATGGAGCAGAAAGAGAATCCCTCCAGAAGGCAAATGGGTGGGAAACACATGAGAAAAACACACAAGTCTAGGGAGAGGTGGGAAGAAAGGCTGGAGACTTCTGCATTTGAATGTAGGTGGTTATGACCTCAATAAAGAAGACACTTCCCCCAGTGTCACCCTCACTCTCAAAGTGATTTTTATTCCTCCTTTTCCAGAGGAACAGACTGTCATCACTCTTTTTTTCTGTCTCACATCACTCCCTCTGTGGTACTATTTCTTACAGCCGTAGCAGGAAGCATCTTGTTTGCATATACTTCTTATAATAAACAACATAGCTTCTAGTTTATTTAATGCCTCCAGATTTTGTGCTTTCTTAGTACTGGCCTGGTTGCAGTTATCCTTTCAAAGTGCTCCCATTCGAAGAAACCAAGCTTTTGTCTCTAACTTTTTGACTGTAGAGATGTTTTGGGGTTTTTTTTAAATTTACTTAGTGACTCAAGCTCCACAAAGTACCATTCTTACTTCTCACCAGCTGGTGGTCCATATGCCACTGCATCTCTGCTCTTGTAAATACACGTTTGAAGTCATGCTCATAGATCAGACTTTTGGTGGTTAATATGGCAATATGTTAAAATGTCAAGCAATGCAGAATGAGTGAGTCAGGGGAAAAAAAACAGAAGCAGTGTTCTGCACATTTATAAAATTTTCCTCCTAAAGGACTCCCAGTGGTCTGCAGACATCAGGGAATTTCTGCTAGTCTGACAGGGTCAGCACAGGGCTGGGATTTGGGATCCACAGCATCTTGATAGAAGCATCTGTGAGAGGCAGTGGCTCCCAGCTTCTCAATGTTGTCTACCAACATATTTTAACTGAATTAGGAACAAAAAATACAGTCTGACACATTGCCCGTGAAAGATTGCCAGCTTCTAACTGCAACTCTTCATTACTCTGGAAAGAGTGGTGAGTGCTCTGTGAGGAGATGGTAATTTGTGACTTAGTGCTCAAAAAATGAAAAGAAAAAAAAAAGGAAATCCTTTGAACTTTGACAGTGCTTCAGGGAGCATCCTAATGACTGTGGCTGCAACCTGTGTCTGCAGAGCAGGACCATCAGAGGTTTCAGATCTTTGGACCTCAGTCCATATTTTCAACTCAGTCATGGAAGCACCTTCACCACCTGCATTTCAAGCAGATGTACAATCTCTGACCTCTCGTACCTCCTCTTTTCATTGCATAATTGCCCTTAAATTTGGCAATGCCTCTGCAAGCCAATGCCCTAATTTCTAGTGCTGAAGAAAGTAGCCAGGGTAAGAATAGAAAATGCAGCTAAGAGCTTTCTACAAAAGAGCTGCCATTAGTAAAGGGATAAGAGTTTTAGTTCATTTTCCTGATTCTTCTGTTAATAGCAATGCCTTCTGTCATTGTGAAAGTTGTAGTTAACCAGCCTCCAAATCAGTGGCTCACAACAAAAGTATAAGGAAACAATTTGTGCCATGAATGCATGCTGCGGCTCTGTGCCAACTATGGGTGCATGAATGCAGACTTATAGCTGGAAACACTCTGGATATGATTGACAGCATCATGTGAGTGCTTTCTTGTTTATATGAAAGTAAAAAAGTATAAATAGCATTGCCTTTTAGAGAAAAGAATATGTTGTTTTCGTGAGTCTCTTTCTAGTTAAATTAATCTCTGAAAAACTGTAGTGAACTCTTTTCAGCTTCTGTGTGGTCTGTGCAAACCAATATATGATGTAACTAATCTATGCATAATGAGGTAGATAACACTCAAAAAGGAGTTGCAGTTCTGGGAAAAAACTGGAGTCCTCCAAGGATGCAGCAACGGATTCATTCAGTTACTTAGAATTCAGCATGCAACCATATCTATGCCTATTTATATCTTAAGATGTTTCCCAATATTGTGCCTATAGAGATGATGAATAAGGAGATGGGATGGTCTACAAATCCAGGCTGGCAATTTAATCAGAACTGTCTGCTCTGCCTGCCATGATAATTAGTAGTTCAGTGCTATAGGAACCTTGAGATGAAAATCCTAGTAGACTTTGTTTTTACTGTGCAGTAGGATTTGGAGTTCTCTTTGGGGGATGGAGATGAGAATGCAAAGTAACTGCAAAGCCACAGTAGAGAAGTCCAGTCCACATTGTGTTACTGAAAAGCATTCATTAAAATTTTACTGTGAAAACTGAAACTCAAACCTTCCGTGTTCATTGAGTCCAAGTAAAATGATGCTTATTTGCTACACATTCTTAGGTTATAATAAAAGGTGTTTTCCACACCTTTTATTATATGTGGACCATGGGAGGGTTGTCACTGCATTAAAAAGAGAATGCTTTTAGATGAAAATAAATGTTCTTAAAAGCAAAGTATATTGAGCCAAACTGGCTAGATTAACATTGTTTTTCTCAAACAGTTCCAAGTCATTGTGTGCTGGAGTTAATGGGACATCTCTCTTGGAGATTTTTTCTTTTACATTTATATGATATTCAGTTCTAGTTTGTAAAGAAAATCCTCCAGAAGCTCACAGCATGTGAAGCCTGTCAGTTCTAGTAACTGAATCTGCTGAGGCTTTATCAATTTAAAAAGCACAACACAGTTATAGGAAAGCAAGTTGAAGTCTACAGTTACTGTAAAACTCTGCATCAGCAGCTTTGTCAAGGTGGAGAAAAAAAAACGTTCTTGTTTTCAGACATTACCATTATCTAGAACTTTTTGCGTCATATTTAGACAAGACAGCTTTAGTCCTCTGAACTGACATTTGTTAGCAGAGTACCTGTTTAGTGCTATAATTTAATGTATTTTTAATTTCTCAGGAAAAAAAAATCATGACTTTTAGGTTGTGATTTCTCTTGTAGACTGAGAAGGAGGGAAGTGGGGCAGGGAGGGAGGGAAGTTGCTTTGTTACTGAACAGTATAGGTCAGCTAAATTTGGCCCAAAGAAACTCACGTCAGTCTCCTCTACCTATGACTCATTTCTTCCCTCTCTTGCTCCTATGGTCTGATGCCAGAGCTACCCCTTGAGTTATACAAAGGCCTAATTAGCCTTCTTCATGGAAAAGCCAAGACTCTTGAATTTGGTCCTTCCTTCACATGGAACTGCAGGACTGCTGTTTATCTCCTAGAGGCTTCCTGCTCTTGGTCCCTTCAAGACTGAAAGAGTTTAACAAAGAACATTTGATGTTAAGACAAGACACTGTCAGCATCTCGTGAAGAAATAAAACAGGACCAAAGAAACGTGAAAACATGCTTCAGGAGACTCCACTGCTGGGAATGTCATTTTAGCAGGGGGGCTGCAGCACTTACCACAGCAGCTCCAGCTGCAGAGCAAGGGTAATGCTTTGCCTTCCACAAGTGAGGAAACAGAAAATTCCATCATTCACATTACCTTCATCAGCCCTATTTACCTGGGCACCTCTGCAAGCTTATCAGATATCTAGGGGTTCCAGAGCAAAGACTGTCATTAACTGGGCTATTCTAGACTACATTTCGAAACGTGGGCTGAAAATCTACCTGGAAACCTGCCCCTCATGCCCATCACACTTGGTGGCATTGGTACAGTAAGGACAGGGATAAGCCAGGAAATGTTTTTCTTTTCCAGAAGGCTTGTGAAGGCTCAGGACTGAAGTGGAAATGCTGCGGTTCAGCCCTGTCAGGGTCACGCTGCTGATGTGGGTTGGGACACCAGGTGTTTCCTTCGCCGCGTGGCTCTGCCCAGCACTGTGTTTGCAGGGCTGCAAGGAGATGGCAAAGTGGGATTTGAGGGCCAGCTGCTGTGCAGATTTAGACAAAAATAACCCAGGCCAGTCATGCACCCCTTTTAGCAACAGCCTGTCTGTGAATTCAGCACTGGAAAGGAGTAGAACAGAGGAGCATTTGGGCTTGTGTAAAAACTTCCTGGCCACTTTTATGACTGGAACAACCCAATTTTTCTGTGTGTTGAGCTGTGCTGTTGCTTTCCAAGTAATTACTTAAATATTATTGCTGCTCTGTCTTTCATCACTCTACTTGCATTGCTTTGGGCTAGTTTACTGTGTTTCTCATTTTTACCCAGTCTTCAGAGTATTTGACTCAATCTTTCCTCCTTTATTTGTTGGTCTCTTATCAATCTGAATCAGAATGCAAATACAAATAAAAGCATCATTGTTATTCATAAGCTGAGAGTCCAAAAGGAACATACAGTTTATTTTGAATTCGAACAGAAGTGTTTCAATGCTACAGATTGTTTGTATGTAATCTCAAAAAATCTCTATTTCCCTATAGAAAGCAGCACTTGCCTCATCATTAAGGATGAGTTTCTGTTCATGAATGTACATTGTTACTAGTTTCACACTTAAGAATATTCGGCAGAGCTGGAAAATACTTCTTTTTCAGCAACTCATGGATCTGCTTTAAATCTTGGAATATACTTGGTACACCTTCATCTACTTGGAAATTAACTTCTTGGAAATACTTCTTCCTTGTTACAGGACAGAGATAGGATTCATAACATGAGGAAATCATACCTCAAAAGGGCAAGGGACCCAGCAGTTACAAACTTAGTTAAATATACACATGCAAAGTCATGTGCCACACATTTAGTGCTACTTAAATGTAATTTCAAACGCCTACATCTGTAGAACTTCTTAGCAGTAAGACCAATTACACAGATATATAGGCAAGTTCTTTTTTTATCTGTAGACTACTCTGTACAGGTGAAGCATTGAATACTGTGTTAATTTGTGCAATACCTTGGTTAAGCCAAGATCCCTGAGTTAAAAAGCAGCAGAAAGATTTAACACTTTTTAAACTGGAAAGCACAGAAAAGAGGAGTGCTGATTGCTTATCTCTTCAAATTGTCTGCTGCAAGAATGAGCTCTTGGGCGATGTCAAGGGAAAAGATTAAGTAGCCATTCATTGCTGAGAATTCCAGTATAGTTCTTGGAATGCCTTAAAAATAGAGCAGTTTCTTAAACTGATCCTTCTGTCTGAATGGCAGTTACAGCTAACAAAAACATAAAACGAGCTCATTTGCCTGACCCGATTTGTACGGAAGCTTCAGAGTTAAGGCCCTTTGCTCTGACATGGTCTTGAACAGAAGGCAGCAGTCTGGAGCTGCTGAGTCATGACAGTTCCTTGTGAACATGAGGGTCTTTGTAGAACAGCAGAGACTCCCTGAAGAGCTCAGTGGATCCCACAAAACTTTGAAGCTCCTCTTTTCTTCTAGGACACCCTCCTCCTCTTTCTCCCCCTTCTTTTGAAAATGGGAAAAATCAAGACAAGGTGGCAAAGATTTGCATTATGCTCTAAACAGCTGAAATGGCATTTGTGTAGTCATGTGTCCTAGTAAATCAGTCAACCACTGCTTTGCCAACAACATTCGGCTCAAACACTGTTTGCCCTCTTAGATGCAAGTCTGCTGCATGAGTTGTGTGTGTACGATCGTTGAACGCAACTTCTCAGTTACGGCTTTGCTGACATGGTGACAGTTGGGCAAGTTCAGGATGACAATTTGATTTTTCAATGATTTTCAGAGCTTAACACATGCATATGTGAAGAAACTCGTGCTGTAAGGAACGATGTAACTGCATGTGACATGGAGGCCCTCACTTTTATCCCAGTACAAACATTACTACAAACCAAGAAATGAGCTGTGACTCTGCACTGTTCAGTGAGGGGGATCTTGTTTCTCCTGGAAGAGTTGAATGACAACGGTTGTGCAGTTCACATGAGCAGTAGGACGGTCACACACATGAGAGAAATCCTTCAAGGAGCTACAGGCACTTACGATCCTGCTGTTCTGCTGGAGGGCTCTGTACACAACCCTTGCATTCATGAATTCCAAGAAGCATGATTACACCTCACTATCTACAGCCCATTTTTCAGCACATCGTACTTCATGCTAAGCTGGCTTTAGGTCATCACTAAAACATTAAGACAATTCAGTCTTTTCAATTTTTTAACGTGAAAAGCTTAATAGTTTTTATATACTTCAGATGCTTTTGATTTTTAAAGAACGCTGAATCAAATGTGGTGATACAGTTTTTATCTGAATGCATTCTAAAGTCACTTGTGTGTAAATCAAGAACTGATTGGTAAATTAAATTGCCCAAGCCATGCCGGCAGCAGCAGAGCTGGAGATTGCAAAAAGCCTGTAATAAAGTGTTGCAGACAAGTTATCTCCTTTCTTTCATCAGCCTGTGAGCTGTAGCAGCAGCAAGCATTCAAAATCTACTTGATTTCACCACAGAGCACACTCAAGTGCAGTTCACAAACTGTACTGTCCTTGAACCATCTGGGGTTCATAGCATGAAACCTCTTATATTCTTCAGCTTATAAGATTGTTTTGTTACTGCTGCAGTGGCTGCCACTGTTTGCTTTGCAAGTTGCTGCTTTCAGTGTTCAGCACATACCCTCCAGTAGCTGTGGTCAAAGTGCTTACATAAACTGAAGCCTATTAGCAATAAAGGGGATGCATCCAATTTTCCCACCTTTGAATTTCTTATAATCATGAATAATTGTGTCTTTGGAGCTTGAAGGGGGAGAACCCAACAACAAAAAAGAAACTGTTCTGTAAGTTCTGCTCCCTATGGTGCAAAGTTCTGAACTAATCACAAGCACTATACAAAATGGAGTTTTCTTTCTTTTTTCTTAAATATTTGTACAAAATGCCTCCTTTTATTTATTTTTCTTGTCTGAGAACTCATGGCATTGCTCAGTGATGCATTTTGCCTTGCAAGAAAGGGGTAGGCAGAACATTATTTGTAAGGTAGGCATCACTTAGGTCCAGCCTCTTCCCCATGACTCACTGCAGCTCCTGCCTGATGGCATGGCTCATCTACTCCTACCTACTTCCTTGGTCTCTTCAGATGTTTGCTCATCTCCCACTTGTCCCTGCAGGCCACTTCACACAGCTGGTTTCATTCAACTTGAATCTGTTCTGCCCTCTGTTTCTGTCATGTTTCTTGTTTGGTGGATGCTTTCGCTTCTCTCAGTATTTATCTAGAACTGAAGGATATCGTAACACAACACTTGTTCCATCAGCTGACTGGGGATGGTTCCCTGCATACTGACATCACTGCCTTTTGGATCATTCTTCAAGCAGCAGACAGAAGCTCAGGGCACAGGATTGTAGGACAGCATAGCAGCAACACTCCTTCCTCAGCTGAAGTGGTGCTGGTTTGACTGACTAGCATGGGGAATAGCGATAGTGGAAATCAGGTGTGATAAGCTGCACAAGCATACTGTGCCTCTGACAGCACTAACAAAATTCTCAGAGGTATTGGAACAGGTAGATCAGCATGGCTCTGTGCCTCAACCAATGCCAGTTCCACGGATATGGTTCCCCTGGGGACTGTGAATATATCTGTATGTGTCCATTGCTCCCATTGCTATGTTTGACAACCACCAGACTCAAAGCTGAGTGTAGTCTCAGGGGGAGAGAGAGATGTGCTTTAGCTGCAGTCACACCTTGGATGGCAGCATGAACAAACCAGATGTGCTGAAAACAGCACTGCAGGGCTGTCACTGCTGCTGGGACTGCCTGGCAGATAAAAACAGCTTGCAAAACAGAGGAAAAATGAAAACCTGTTTTACCTGTTTGAATATATGTTAAGCAGCTTTTTTATCCTTTTCCTTCTCTTCTCCATCTTTCAAAATAGGCCCAAAATTCACCCAGCTTGGTGACTTTTTTACCATTGCCTCTAATGACCCCAAACTCATAGCCCTTTCATGCTGGCATTTCCCTATGCTCTATTTCTTCCGAGCTTGCCCTGTTCCATCTCTTTGCCTGTGTCCGCAGCTGGGGTTTCACATCCCAGCATCAACTAGAGCCTGAAGACACTGCTGAGCAGATGGTGGAGCTGCTTCTTGCACAGCCCTGCTGCTGTCCTGTGGCATTTTGCTTCTGTACAAGGCAGTGGCTCCCAGCATATCAGCTGTGGATGTGAAGACCAGACCTAGGGTAAAGTAAACCATGTTTGTTGGTTAACTCTGGGGAAAAAAAAATCTTCCCCTTGTGCTCAAGTATATGGCAAAATTAATGTAGATACAGGCTGAGAGAGGAATAAGGACAAGGTGGGGATGGCAGGAAATTGCAGTGTGCTCATTAGCATATGAAGAGGGCTATATTTATACCAAGTGCAAGGAAGGCAGCGTGATCAGGTGGGCATTTAGAAAAGTATTTACATTTCCAGCAAAGCATGGCAGAGGCTTTTCCCTAGAACTGCATGTGCCTCTGATGTTCCTTTTGAGGAAACCCATATTCCTTCCTTACCACAGATGAACTCAAACATGCTTGAGAAAAGTCCAAGTCTAAAAATTCAAGAGACTTGGATCAAGCTGCTGACTTACTACCAGCTGTGTGTGCAAAACAAACCACTTTGCTTTCATATGTTCTGAAACAAGGACTACAGTGAAATGAAGATGTTACCTCACAGGTTCCTTGAGACATGGGTCACTCTCATCGGAGATCCCTGGGTAATTAGTAAAGTTCCCCTACTGATGCTACCAAAATAAAGTAATCCTCAGTTGAGGAATACCATGATTGTATTGTAAAGTGGAAATTCAGCCTCCTTAGAGGCACTGTGAGCCTGGCAGTTGGTGATGGTGATGATGTGTCCTGTTTTGTGTAATTTTAGATATACAGTTCAGCCTGTTGTGGATCTTGAAAGCTTAGAACTAAGAATATTGATTTATAGAGTTTCTGAATTGTCACTGAAATTTTAGGAGTGAATAAAAAAAAAAAAAAAAGCTTTTATTGAACAATATCTGTCTCTTTAAGTGACATTTCCTGTAGAGTGAGATAGTCTTCAGTGTAAGGAACCCTGAGAATCTGGTCAATATTTGTGTATAAAGTATATCTAGAGTTCTCTTCTGTCAAACCTTACATCTTCCTCACTAGAAACTTTGAAGATTACAACCTGTATTTCAAGCAGGATGAAACGGAAGCAAAGAAAACCTGCCTGGAGTCTGTACTGGAGTTGCAGTGGAACTGGTCTTTCATTTGCACATCTAACCATTCTATGGATTCAATCTGACTTAAAGGAGTAGTTTCCAGTGTACTGGCAATTTTGTGTGCCAGCCACCACAGATCTACAAGGCCTCTGGCTTGGAAGGCTTGTGCTTCTCTTGCATATGTGCAGCAAAGACAGCACACTGCTGAGTCGAAATAAGATAGCATAGGTATATTTGAAACTCACTTTAATTAACTAAGATTTTCAATCCTTGTTTATAGACATGAAAAAGAACCAGATCCAAAAAACTGTATTTAAAAGGTTGGAGTCAGAAATAATTAATGCTTAAAGTGACTCTATAACCATACACAGCCAACCTACATAAGTGCAGATCCTCAAGAGGTTTGTGATTAGTAGTTAGCCTTACTTCTGCCTAATATATTGGTACCTTGAGATGTAATAAACACTGTACTGCTAAGAATCATTCACAGTGAGAAGGCTTCATTGCAAAAACGGATTCTTTTCGGTCGAAGTTTTAGCACAAAATTGCATGTTTCCACTTCTAGGGGAAGGTGTCCCTGTGTCAGGCTAAATACTGACAACCTCCCACCTCTGCTTCCTACTGCTCCTTCCACACATAACTCTGTTACAGCAAGCCCCTGCTTGTGACATTGCAGGTCACAGCAGCTCCTTGGTCTGCAAAGGGAATTATTGCTGCATTATGTGAGACGAATCACATCGTTCTGGACAGATTCTCAGTGAAGGAATGTAACAATAAGACTTGTATTAGTTTGCTGCACTACTGCTTGTGCTGCCTGGCTCAATGAATTTTATGGCTGAATAAAGCATGGGCCATCAGTGGATCAATTTTTCAGGCTCCTGCATTCACCCCTCTTTCTGAATGGGCCTGCCTACCCCAGTCCTTGGGGATGCCCCAGTTGGATCCCCATTCTCCTGGGCTGGAGAATGTGCAGAACTTACCCAAAGACTTACAGAGCTGCTTTCTTAAAATGTTTGGCCCTGTGAGCTCCCAAGGACTGTCACAAGGACTGCTCTTATTTAAAAGACTTTCTTCTCTTGAAGAGCACTGTGGAATGCAAACCTCTATTTCTCTAACCCTGAGGGTTTTCAACCTGGCTTCACTGTCCTGTGGTTATGCACCTTCCTCCTCTTGTCCTGTTTCTCTAACAAGATTTGTTTCCTTTTTGCTCATTACAGAACCTCTTTCTCCTCCCTCTGTTGCAGGAGCCTTGTACCCTCTGTGCACCCCAGCTCCACAGCTGGGCTCACCCTCTAGTCCTTGGGCCAACACCATCCCAGGTGATGTGGAATGGCATATCATCAGCTAGTAACAAAAAAGCAGTGGGGAAGGAGCTGGGCACAGGAGATAGGGCAGAACACAATGAAGTATCATGTGGGAATGGCTTTTCCATGTTACACTGGTTTCTACGTATAACAAAAAATACCTCTTTCCTCCCAGCCTGCCATTTTCCTCTTGTTTCTTTCTTTGTTCTCCTAGCTTCTGGTTATCTCTCTTCATGACCTCTCTGAAGCCACTGTGGTTAAAACACAGGGTAATTTGTTTTTCACCTGGGTACCAGACTTTGGTAAGCTTAGAAAAATCTAATTCTCTCCAGGCTGTGAGTTTACCAGCTATTTAAGATAACAACTCCAGATAGTTTCCTTAAGCTGCCGTAGATTCTGTCAGTTTGCATCCTAGAGAATGACTGGTGACAGGGAGCCTGGAAAAGTTTGTGATGGAGCAGTGCAGCTTCTGCACTGGGTCCTGCTGGAGTGCCCCTAGCCTGGCTCTACTTGGGAGCACACAAAGCTCTGGAACTGGCCTTGCACCTGCTGGGGTGATGGGGACAAACATCTGCCAAAATCAACTTTTGCACACAAGAATTTTTAACAGAAAATTTCTTTAGCGAACTCCTGAGAGAGCCTGACCCTTCTCTTTGTGGAGTTAATAGTGAAGCTCCTACATCATTCAGTGGGGCAGGGTGGGCTTTTCCATCTATGTAGCACTCAGAGAGTAGGGAAGTAAGGACTGGCAAGCCTGGCAGCTGCAAAATTGTGGTGTTTGGAAAATGGAACTTTAAAAATGTTTATTCTCGTCATAGAAAATTCTTTCTTTTTTCAATATATTCTGCTCATTCTCCTGGGCTCTGCAGCCCATTACTGCAAAAGAGGCAAGACTAATAGCAGAGGCCAAGGTACGCTCAGGAAAGTATTACAATTATTATATTGCATTTGTGCACACATGCTTATCAAGCAAACATGTAAATAAATATGTGCTTGCATCTTCTAAGAGAGTATTTCATGACAGGAGCGTGCATACACCATAGGTGATTGTTTGGAATTTTTATTAGACACCAGTCCACGTACGGAGGCACTTTCTCAGGCATTACTCAGGAAAAACTCACAGCTTTAACATTTATAATGCTTATATACATGCAAATCCATAGTACATTGCACAGTGTTTTTCTTTCAGCACAAAAATTACAATACTTCTGTTGTCATGAGGCTCTACAAAAGTGTGTAAGTTAAGTGCTTTAAAGATATATTCTTAGTAACTTTTGGACATGCATCTTCAAGTCCACTGTAAAAGACTCCTTGCCTCAAAAGGAAAACAGGATTCTGTTTCCAGCCCAGAATTCATTAAACACCTGATCAAATTTCTGTTGTTTTGCATTTGCCATTTCTTCCCCAGTTATTTCTAGAATTTCAGAACTTTTCTGCATTTCTAATAACTCAGGATAGCCATTCCAAACTGAAGGAATCTAAAAAGTTGCTCTTGGACAACAGTTGTCACTAACCGGAGTTACCAGGTTCAGAGAAGGAATTTAGGCTTGTCCAGAAAACCAAGATCATGGCCAGTGTATTTGGTTATGAAAAGAAGGTCCATAAAGTATTTAAAGGGTAGTAAAAAGTTCATCTCTTACCTATCACTTTGATAATGTGTTAGTAGACAAGATTTTACTAATTTTTAATTCATTTATTAAAAAGGGCTAGAATGCTTTCTTCTTTCTTTTTCTCTCTCAACAACATACACAAAAGCAGTATCCCCCAAAGCAGACTTGCACTAGGACATGAGATGGAAAACTTATGTTATAAAACCCATCTCCTTTTGCTTAAAGCAGAGAGATGTGCTGAGAAACTGGTACAGTATGACAACATTTTAAACACAGAGGAGACAAGATTTATCTGGCTGGTATACAATATAAAACAAAAATCGAACACCAATGTTACAGTGCTATATTGAAACAAACCACATTAATTAGATGCTTTGAAGTCAAGCCTATATTTTCTTCAGCTTTTTCATGAATTATTGATCCACTTTCCTCATTAAATGGAATGGCAGGCTCTTGCAGTAAATGGACAAGTGGCCACAACATTTATATAATCAAATATGCTCTGCATCTGGCAGTAAAACATTTGTGTGTAAAACATGCTTTCTGAATTGACATCCCTGCAAAACAGATTTACTAGAACAACCACATTCCTTTTCTTTTGTCTCTAAAGCACAGCTTGCCTTGCATCATCATGCAATCCAGTATTCTACTCTGATCGTATTAAGCGAAATATTTTCCAAGAGCCTGTATCGAGCATTGTGCAACAGAACATTTCTTCTCTATAATGAGATGTAAATAAACTGTCTCACTTACCTTATTTTCTCCATTTCTGCCGCAGAGGCCTACAAGAAATCAAATAATAGGAGCAAGTGAATGAAAGAAAACATTCACTCTGCAGATTTATGCATAGTTAAGGCTTTCCGAATGCTTCTCGACAAGTGGCTACAAAGCGCCGGTGAGCGAGCCCCACATCTGCATTAGCCGAAAATAAGGCTGCCAGCTGAAGTGGGGAATAAAGCCGAGCGCAGTGGGAGCCCGGTATACCCACGAGCCATGGGCACCAGAATGACTCAGTTGTAGCGCTGAGGCAGAAAATGGGGAGGGGAAAAAAAAGAAGGAACNGCAGCAAGTAACAGGTTACTGAGCCTCCTGGGTTTCCGAGGGAAAGTTGAATTGCGGTGCTACCCTCTGTGCGGTGGGCATGGCAGCGGGCTGGGCTGGCGGGGATTGACAGTGACTTCATCACACGTGAATTTGGAGCTCAATTCATCATTTTCACAGAGCCCGACAGATGGAAGGACACGAGCTTGCCTTCTTAGTGGGAGTTTCGAGTAATCAAATTACTTTCCCCAAGTAATACACTATCTTCACAATTAGCATCTCAATACATGGAGGCGTCTCGTTAACCCTTTCACTGCTGCTGCCCCGCCTGAAGCTCCCGGCCCCAGTGCCTTCCCCGGCCCCTGCCCCGCCGCGCCGGGCTCCTGTTAACCCTTCGCCCGCGGCTCGGCTCTCCCACCGAGAGAGAGGCTCTCTTTGCATCCTCTCAGACCTGGCACAGCCGTGGGTGGTCATTTCATTAATCTGCCTGGGCTCCTTTTACCGTGTAGATGCCGTAAATCCCTACTTATCCATAGCATGGAGACTCTAATTTCTCCGGCATTACTTATATCAAAAGCATACTCTTGTTAACCCTTTGGTTTCTTTCTCAACATGATCTCCTACACATCCTTAATAACTGCTCCCATTTCATTTCAGCAAGCACTGGCACGGAATCTCATCAATTCTCCCGGTCCCGCTTTATTGTAACTAAGGAATGAGCACTCAGAGCAATCCTGCCATCTCTAGAGCCAGATAAATCCCAGCATCGCAGAATCTCTTATTTATACTGAAAGCACTGGCGATTAGTCATGAGCACTTTAAACCTTATTGATTAATGGCTAACAATCATATTGGAGTATGAAATAAAGATTAAAAATAGAGAAATGTAAATTTAATCAGTTAACCAACAGGAAATTTGTCAAACTGCCTAATAAAACATTGCAAATGACAAATTGTTGGTTCTTCACTGGGTCACTTGCCTTCCCTTTTTCTCATTTACTTCTGATTTGCCCATTAGATAAGTTGTTAGTCAGGCTGGTGTTTGCACGGTAATTTCTGATGACAAACATTAAGGATTTTAGGCATTCACCATAACTTGGTAGGCAGGAAGCTAGCTGCAGGAAAAACCCTCCTCAGTTTCTCAGTAACATATGTAAAACATGTTTACATGGTCCTTGCAGTGTCTGTTGGAACCACAAGGTTGCCTGGGGAAAATCTCAGACCTTGAGATTAAAGAGGTAAGCTAAAGACCCATAATTGCTTTCTCTAATTTGTGTCTATCCATTGAAACATGCATATTCTGTCATATGTAGGAAATAGATTCAACATTGCTGATCAGAAAATGAAACACAGGGGCTTTCTCCCTGGGCATGAGAAGCTGCTGGCAGACCCATGGGCTTGCCAGTTTGGCTCTCCAGACATGAGCTCTCCAACACTGCCCTGATCATCATGTTCCTTAATTTTGGGGAGACAACATAGTTTCTCTCCAGGCTTACTTACTATTTCTTTACCTGGAACTCTGGGAGTCAGCATGAAGACAGAGTACTTAGAATATCTGATTTCAGAGCTTCTGTTATGGCAATATCTGCAGACATAAAGGGAAGATACCTGGCCTTGCTTTTGCCTAGTGCTTTGAATAATGCTGCACTCATGGGGTCAGTGTGGGGGTTGCTTTTTGTGATTAAATCAAAGTATTGAGAAGAGGAGCTGTAGACTGATGTTTTGGTGATACTCATCTGTGAATGCAGGTGAGTCATTGGCTGCCAATCCTGACAGGAAATTAGTAGGGGGAAAAAAAGCACAGAAAATGCCTAACACCAATTCAAACAAGAAAACTAAACCAAGCTGCAATTACTTTTTTTTTCCTGGTAGGGCTGGGTTTTTGACCTCCTCACAGTAAAGATCTTTGTTTCATGTAATATCGCCAATTTTCCATTGGACCATTGAGGATGTTCTCCTCTGCCTTTCCCTGGCAGGATGTGCAGTAAAGGGATGGCTCCTCTCTGATGTGGCAGCTGTGGGTTCAGATCAATCCTCCTCGAGGAGGATGCTCTGCCCCAGGTCAGGGGCCTCTCTGGGCTGCAGAACTGCAATTCTCTATTGTGTCTTTTGATGGGGATCCACTTCCAGTAAATAAATAAGAGCACAGGACAGGACTAGAGCCAGTGTTTTCTCCAGCAGAGTGCCCTAGATTTCAGCCTAGGGAGTCAAATGAGAATATAGAAACTAGAAATGGTGAAAACAAAGACAGGAGCATCTGTAGAAATATAGCTTGCATCCCAAGCAGTCTATTTTCTCAGATAGTTGTGTCCCTTAGAAAGGTCCTTTTTTATCCTCTTTTTTTGTTTTTCTTCTTCCTTTTCTTCCTCTTCTCCCTTTTTATTTATTTATTTTTTTTCTTTTTTCCCCCTAAAAAGCCTTAGCAACTCACAACTATTTTAAAAGTCTGTGGTTTTCTGAAACAGCTCTGTTATCACAAGGTGACATTTTTAATAAGGCAAAATTGCTGTTCCTAGCCGGATCCCGGCCATTGATTTAGCCTGTGGAAGTTTAGAGGTTGCATCATCCTCCCACTGCTCACTATGAAGGCTCCTATCTGAAATATCTTACTGAATTGAGTTAAAAATATATTCTAAACAGCTCTGAATTGGCCACTTGAAGGCCACCTTAAGGCCTTCTTGTCCTTAAAGTCTTGTGAGACCTATTTCAAGCAGACAGACAGAAGTAAAAGTTGGTGTAAGAATGTCCTTAATGGTAAGTCATCCATAAATTGTTGCTTGCTAGTGTGTTGATTCATTTCAAGTGATTCTTGATGCCTAAACTGAGCAATGATTGAAGATGTGTGATTTTTTAAATTAAATATTTTAAATTAAGATCAGTAATTACCTTTAATTACAAAAATATCAGATGTGATTTATTTACATGGGGTTTTTTTAAACAATATCAATGCAGTATGACTAAAGAATTTATTTAATTGGCCTAAAAATAACAACTTTTGCTTTTAATAAAAAGTTTGGTCTTAGTAATTCAATAGCCTACATTTCCATATACATATTATTTAAAATACTGAGACAGGTTTGAAGATTTTGATTTTTACAGAAATACTTGGTGTGGTAACTCTGCCTAGAAGCACTTTTGGGCAATGCCTAATAATATTGGTAGAAACCTGATTTTTTTCCAAGTATTTGAAGGAAGCAAGTGTGATACACCGAACAACTGCCAAAACTCTCCTTTATTGGAAGTGTTAAACAATTAAAAGTCCATTTTGGAGCAGACATTAAAAAAGGAAGTCAGGTTAGGTTTTTTTTTTTTTTTTAATATAAGCCCCCACCACTCACTTATTCTAGATTGCAAGTTGATATTCTTTGATATTCTTTGAGAACAAAGTCATTTTCTGGCTTGAATGAAAGCATGGATGCTGTTAATGGAAACCCCAGGAAATTTTACTGTGCCTTTTCCCCTCTTTAGAATATGGTTGGAGCCTTTTAGACAGCATGACAACTTCTGGGTTGTTTTCAAATTAGCAGAGTGAATAAAGGATACTGTGATCCCCTAATTTTTTATCTTTCCATGTTTCATTAATGAGTCAAACAACCTCAAGACAGTGGCAGAATATTCTTAGTCATTGACATACATAAAACTTGGTATAGTGATCCAATTTTTTGGGTTTTTTATATAATCAGTGTCTATAGTACTGATTAGTGAACCTAAATATTTTTTTAAATGAAAAAGTCATTCTGGTGGTCTATCTACCACTCTATTCAGTTCACAGTGTGTTTATGTTTTATTTCCTTTATGACCACTTTTTGAGGGATAAGCAATCATAACATTTCAGATCTTTCAGATGTCTAATGAAATTTCCTTCCCCTATGATCTTGAGGTTAATTTTCATCCTTCTGCATCTTCCCAACATGTGTGTGAAAAAGAAGGTGTACTCTGGAGGTGAATTTTTTACTTCACGTGTTATCTTTCGTTTTCTTGGAAAGAGCTGTTTCATTTTAGAGGGAGAGACATCACCCAGACTCTGGCTCAGTGTTCACCAATTCTTCCCACTGTGTTCAGTGACTTTGGAGTGGCATGTTGGCTTGTTGCTACCAAATGTACCAGAAAAGAAAAAGTAGCAGGAAGTTACTGACAATCATTTATTCTGACTGTTTACTCAGACTTGTTTATTATTGTGGAAACATCTGATAGATGTTTATGAAAGAAGAATCATCTTTCTGTAAAACTCTTGCCTGAAATTTTCTTGAAGATACATAGAAAATTGAGTTCAAGTCTCCACAGTTGCCGCTGTAGTAGATATTTTGCTCAGAAAGCATGCCCTCCAGCCATACCTCCATACCACGGGCCATAAAATACCTCCACTATGCTCAGACCATCTGAAGATAGCTCATATATAAAAGGTGAAGAGGTTTAACACTGAGGGAAGAAGGCGGAAGCTGCCAAGACTAACAGCCTTTATCCTTTCCATACTAATGAACTTGTTGGAGCCACTGAAGATTTTCTCTTGGGAAAAGGAACATCACACATATTAAAAAGAATGGGTGGTTCCATTAAGCTGTGGAGAGTTAGCATGTTGGACATGAGGAAAGGCATTTGTCAACCAGTTTAGATGTAAACTACCACAAGTAAGTCATAGCAAATCTCTTAACACCCCCAAGAGTGGCATTGCACTTTCCCAGCATTCCCTCCCTATCTGGGACAAACTGCCGATGTTTCTTAGGGTGAAAGAAAAAATCCTCCACAGCAAAATTAAGTTACAAATGAAAACTCAGGTGTTTGGGACTAACTGCATACAGCAAAGACATGGCATAAATGGACACAACTCAGTAAACAAAAAGATAGATTGTCTTTTTAATTCTTAGAGCAGATGACTAAGTTCAATGCCCGGAATTTTTACACTGCACCAGAGCACCCATACTCTGTCATGCAACGTCCATAAGGCTGTTGGGATCCATCTTGAAACAGTTAGATTTGTTTTTGCGCTGTTTTTCTGAACACTACTAAACTGATTGAAATCAGAGGATGATTTTAACCATGTTAAATTTTGTATGACCAGTTCTCTCTTTGATCTTGTACCAATTTTATGTTTAAAGCTTATTACTCCCACCCTGTTTTTACATTCCCATACACATTTATGAAGAGAAGTTTTATCTGAGAAGGAAAACAAGATGTGCTTCTCTGACTGCTCTCAGAAGATTATACTCCTTTCCCTCTGTCATTTCAGTATTGTGTCTCTGGGTCTGCTCCAAATTACCTTAAATCTGATTTGAAAATGGGTGATCAGAATAAACATCATGTACAAAGCACCTTGGCAGTACCTGGTATGGTAAATGTCTGCTTCAGTGACTCTAAAGAAAATATATCATCTTAGGCTTGTCTCAGATTTCTTGTGGTTCTCTCTCACTGGAGGCTCACAGCTGTTTCACAGTCTAACAACACACCTGGATCTCTGTTTCTCTGCTGCTGCCAAAGGATGAGCTACACAACATAAAGTCTTTATGTGGATATGTTGTGTTAAAATTCATCAGTTTCCATTATTCTGCTTATAAATAAACCAGTTCTTATATGAACTTCCTAATTGTTGTCAATACCTTGAAATGCCTTTAATATTTAGGCAAACCTGTTTATTGGATCAAAGTCACTAACAAGTATTAGCAACAAAATGTGACCAAAACCTTCCTTGAAAGTTCCAATAATCCCTTTCCAACCTGACAGATTTCCATTTTAACATTTACATACGGTTTTTGTTCAGATTAGTCATCTTGAATTACTCTCCATTTTATAAGTTTTAGACGGTAATTCTCAACTGAGCACTTTATGAACTACTTTGCGCAAATCTAGATAGATCACGACTTGTTCCCTGAGTATGAAATTGCTTCTCTTAACAAAAAGTTACTTTTGCAAGAAGTGTCATGATTTATGCCACTTTTTCTCATCCTTGATTGCTCAGCTTGCTTGACCATGAAGCCTTTGCTTTGCTTCGCTTCATGTTACATTTTCTATTCACTGCTTGGGATATACTTGTACCATTGCACACAGAGAAAAGCTTTTCTTCTGAGCTCGCCTATTCATGTGTCAATTGAGCAAGATTTTGGGCTGGGGATTACTGCAAGATTCCTGACATCAGCAGAGTGAATAGTCTTAGTTTGAATCTGCCTTAATTATGATAGTTTCTGTTAAACTTTCCTCATCCATGCTCAGATTATTACTTATATTACTTATTATTATTACTTATTCAATTATTGCAATTATTCCCTGTTCACTATCATTCATACTGAAAGATGAGGCAGAGACTCTCTTTTATAACTGGACAACATCTAAGTTATCCTGAACTTCTGTCTAACCTTCAATATACACTAGGTCTTCCTTCTTTTATTTCTTTTTCATTTTTCTGTCTGTGTGGTTGAAGACCTTTTCAGCACTAGTGTTTTAAAAAACATTAGCAAGGTCTGACCTCACTGAATTTTTGACTGAAACGGACTGGGGAATAATCATAATAGAAATAAGATAAAAAGTAATATTGGGATTTTTTGTCAAAACAGACATTTAAATTCTCCATGACACATCCTGCATGTGTGAACATGTATCAAATAACAACAAATTAAATTGAAACTGTAACCTTCAGGCTTCTCTTTTGCACGGCTGGGAGCACATAGCATTCTCAAGCTGTTTTATTTCCTAATATTTTAGAGTCTTTGTTTTGCTTCCTTAGTTTCTTTTTCACTCTGTACAGTCTCAAAGCCACATTCCCAACAGGGGTAAATTAGCAGAGCTCCAGTGAAATGAAGTCTTGCTGATTTATATCACTAGAGGTTCTGCTTTTAAATGGCTGTTTCAATGAGTCAAGCTGATTTCTGTCATACCCGGTACCCCCAAGTACCATGAATGCTGTAGTTTCTCTCAGAAAAAGGTCCCAAAAGAACCTACACCTCTTCTCCATGTCACCGGGCAAACCATCCCGTGAAACCTGAACACAGACCATTGAAAACAGGGGGCTTCCTGCCTTAAAAGGATAGTTCAGACTCCACTTGAATTGTTCAGTATATTGTTGCTCAATCAGATAATTTGAACCTGTGCATGCAATATTGTGATTAAATGCTTGGTTTTAATGAAAATAGTCCTTGTAGTCATCAGCAGAGATGAGGATCCACAGTGCTAGCAGCTGTACGAACTTTTGAAGTGAAAAGGAAAACTGTTCCCAGACGACCTGACCAACTAAAATAGGGACAGATATGTACAGTATTTTTTTTTCCTTTATGGTGCAGAGACACAGCAGCACTTGTGACAATGGATTGATGAACTGTTTTCTTTAGAGTTGTTCAGCATCCTATGATGCCAAAATGTTACAAAAGGTTAGAATAGTGAGGTGAAGCCACACTGCTTGCCCAGCCAACCCTCTGTACACTTCAGTTCCATCCAGTGCGACCCCACCAGTGACAGTGTAAACAAATACTCTAACTGAGACTGAAGAGCTAGAGGAAAATGCAATCTAGTTGACTAAATGGACTCTATGTCTCCTAAACTAATAATAACACTACGAACTAGACATTGCCAGTACACATATGGGGCTGTCTCTAATACAGACGTTGGTAACTGCAATTACAGACACAATATTAAAGCATTTAGCTACAGCCGTTGTCATTTAAAAATCTCCTGTTTGCCAATAGATAATATAAAGTGGTATCTGAGACAGTGAGGAGTAACTGCAATATCCTGGAGCACTGACTCCTGACTGGTTAGGTATGAATTTGTACTGAGTGGGACCAAAGCCTGGGCTGTCATGCCCCAGGATGGCATATGAATTCTAACATAGCTGCTCCCATGGATTTCTGTGCTTGCAGCTTTGTATCTCTACATATGTCCCTACATATTGAGGATGTTTTGTTCATGAATGTTGAAGATGGGAAGTGGGAGAGAGAGATGAGAGGGGGAGCAGAACTGCAAAATTCGTACAACCTACACTTGTAGAACTCTGTTCCAAAACATGCAATTTATGCTCTAACTGCATCTATACTCATCTTGGTGATAAAAGTAATCATATGGGGTCCTCTTAAATAAAACTTCACCTCTAATTCTTGTTGTGGTCCCTAGTTTTGTGCCCTGTGTTCAGAACTGACCCTAAAGGAAAGGTTCAGAGGAAGGCAACCAGAATCCTAAGACAGCCAAAAAACATCCTAGCAAAACCAGGACTGCAATGAAGGAAGATATTTGTTCTCAAACAGGGTGAAGATTACTGTAAAGAGAATGGAAATCTACCATTTTTCATGTTCAGTGTGGATTGAATAGAAAGTAATGGATTCAACGTGAAGACAAAAAATGTAGAGAAAGTGTTAGAGGGATTATTTTAATCACAGAGTTAGTTATGTACTGAGGGGATTTCCTGTAACAGCTGTAGCATGTTCCATAAAGATCGGAAGGATTTACATACAACTTCCCTTTCCTGGGGCAGGAGGACAGACCTTTCATGGTCTTCATGACTCTTTTGCATCCACAAACAAAGGACAATATAAATCAGTGTAAATATTTCTTACAACAAATGGAATTTTCTCTCTGCTTTACTGCCTTGAACACGAATCAGTTCCCAAGGCACCACTGCTTCTCTGGGACCCATACACTGGGGACTTGATCAGGTCTCCTAAAAGTAGGACATTTGTGTTCATGACGTTTGTCTCTTGTGAACTTGTGTATGGACAGGGAAGAGTAAACTAAACAAGGTGCACCAATACACCCAGGCAATATCACAGACATTTCCTTCAAAAGAAAGGCAAACTTCAAAGCTGTCACTTCTTCTGTTACAGCACTGGTGGAAAATAGAATCTGTTTATTGATTTGCCTTATTTTTCATCCTGCTTCCAACCAACGGGAGTGGGGCTTCAAAGTCATACCATACATCTATTTCTGGAACAATGGTAATTCCAGGGAATAAAGAGCCATGGCCTGTGGTAGATCATTTGGATTTTTGCCTGTAATTGTTTAAAAGAACTTTACTTAAGCAATAAAAGAATGAGGCCAGAGAATAATGCTGAGGAGATCTTTGATCTTCCTCCTTCAAACCAGTCTCTTCACCAAAGGAATAGGATCTTCCCAAAAGATAAAAAAATCTCCCCAAACCTGGAGCAGACTAGAAGGGAATTAGGATGTTACTTGAATGAAAAGAACCTGTTCTAGTCACCACTTTGACTTATGTGCCAGGAAAGTATAAATATGGGGAAGCAAAGAGGAGATCATATTCTTAGAAGTGTTGGTTGATGCTGCTTTTCTTTTTATGCCAGTGAAAAAATTGCCTTGTACATTTGTTCCCTCAGTTTTCTTAGGGTACATGCAAATTATGCATCTGTAAAACAGGTGTGTCTCAGTCCTCTGTTAAATTATAGAGTCTGCTATCCACATGGACGTCAAGAGGTGATGAGGCATCACCACATATTTCTAATATATATCTATATTATATGTAGATGTATTTATATGGATAACTCACTTAGAGCCTTAAGATGGTGAATATTAATTACCATCAAATTAATCTGCTAGGTAAGATAGAGTTTAGAGAAGTACCTGTTTTAAAGAAAGCTCAAGTTCCTTAAGGGAGTCCCAAGGCCAGGCAGTGATGTTAAGAGGCAGAAGAGACTTGAACTTTGCCCTCCCCAAGTCTTTAATTTCCTAACTACTTAATCTGTCTCTTCTCTACTTTTTAGGCAGGGTATGAAAGTAAGTAAAGCTCCTCTTGCCAGCTCCCCTCTGTACTCCTGCATGAAAGCCAGCCAGGTTCTCACTCCAGTATTGTCTAGGAAATATTTCCTAAGCTGCAGTGATTTTTGTTTCTGCAAAGCCACGATATTACTGGTGTGTGTCAACATTGCTGAGTCCACTGGTGTCATTGTAATAATTTTAAGTATAAGATGAGGTGAGTTCTATGCTGGACTTGGATGGTGTCTTTAATTGCTACAGGGTCATCAGAGGTCTTTTTATTTTCACTGCACTGTGCATTAGCATTTCTCTCAGGGGTTCTTTTCTGGGAGTTTAAAGAAGTCTGTTCTTACTCCTACACAAAACGTGGAATTGCTAGGCTTTACTGTGGAGACATTAAATCAGACTCTGGAGATTCCTTTGTTGAAAAGGAAGCTGTATTGTTAAAATTACATCTGGCTTTTGCACGTGTCACATTTCATGGGAGTATTGAGCCTGTATTATCTAGTGGCTTTGCCTGCAGTCTTTCTTCACACTGTGCTATTTTTAGACTTTCATACTGTTGGAATTCAATAGTCTAGTTGTCAAGGCAAGCACGAGAAGAGAGTTAAGGTTGAATTTGTCAATGATTCAGCCATGTTCGTTGCTACTATTACTGTATAATCTTACCATAGTGGGGGACAAATACCACATTTAGGACATGTAATTGCATGGAACTGTCAAGTTTTAGATTGAAATTATAAAGTGCTTAAATATAATTACAATCCAGGTTTGAATCATTACAGACTAAGTAGAAGAGTATCAGAGGACTCTGGGGAAAGCTGTAATTTTTCTGAAAGGAATGGCAGTCACCCATACTGTGACTTCAGCTGGCATTTTACCCTTTTCCCTCTCTCCTGCCCCTTTTTTGCCTACGGGCACTTTCTTTCATGTACCGTTACAGATACATGAAGGAGAAAAGAGTTTGGCCATGGTATTAGATGAGGACAGTGAAGGATCAAATCAGAACATTATTCTGTCCTGGTGCATGATAAGAAATGAAGGCATTTGCAGTTAAATAGAATCAGGATCAAAATCCATAAAAAGGCTGGCTCCAGTCACCTACAGATTGGGGTTTAATATTGTGAAGTTACACTGAATAACTTAAAAGCCATGAATGAGAAAACAGACATTATTCTTCATAGGTGAATAACTTTGTAACATACACCTATTTAAACTGTACTAAAGGCAGTGATCCAGTAGAGCATAAAACCGATAGAGAGCTCTAATCGCAAGTGTTATTTCATTGAAAATAGCATGCTCTTGTGCTTAGCAGAGCTCCTGGGTCATAAAGAATACAGAATTTTAAAGATTACCAAATTATAGACCTCAGTGATTTCTGAGATCCTTACTATGCCTTCTCAGTCACTGCAATAAAACCACTCTGATTTAGCAGATATGGGATATTTCCTTTAATTTCGTTAAAATTAGGAGATGGAGTCAATGTTGCAAAAACTCCACTGTGGCACTCCTACCTCTGAGTGCACATATTCTGAGATGTTTAGGTGCCAGGGAGACCGGTGCACTTCATTGCTGTAGCTGTGACCTGGGAGCTCCCAGAGGCGCAGGTGGTAAAGGAAGCAGTTTGAGACTGCTCAGGGTGCAGACGGTCTGCACGTAAGGCAATGGAAATGGTAGGGCTGGAGATGGCCAAACTCTTGCTCTGAACTGACTTAAATGAGCTCAGCTCTTTCTGTGGTGGCAAAAACTTGTCAGCACACTGAAAACAAGTTTCTAGATATCAGATACCCAAGGTATTATTGATTTAAAAAGGACTTAATGGTGCAGTATTATAGATACAAGATAAAATACCTACTTGGAGAAATCCAAGGACTCTTGAATTTTCCTGTTGTACAAACTCTAGTTTAAATCACAATTTTTAAACAATAAGCCATAAACTTCAGTTGTTTGAGTGCTGTCTAGCAGGAAAACCTGATTATTGCCAGTTTGCTCTTTGCAGTGTGGAAGATTTGCAGGACGAAACAGCAGTCTCCTAGCAACCACAGATCCTCTAAGAATCTTCTCTTTGATAGTTCTTAAAATATGTTAATGCCACTAAATATTGCAAAATAAAACATTGGGATCCACACCTAATGAAAGGAGAAATTTTGATTTATGTCTTCAGTCCAGAATAACAATGCACTAGTCAGCAACTGTAGCACAGTTCTGACAGTGACTCAACTCAGTTTGGGTTGCTAACCATTTTTGTTTTGTATAATTAGTTCTGCATTACTAAATCCCAGTAGTGCAAATGCTTATACTCATAATTGTGTATGTGAGTAGTCCCAGTGAATTTCATGTGACTATTTATGTGTTTAATTACTTGCTGGACTGAAGATTTACTGTCTGAACTTTAGTGGGCAATATTTTAAAGACCTGCTCCTCTCTCTTCCCCTGGTTATCTACAGGCATCTTATTAGGAGATTATTCTCTGACAATTTTTCATACACATGCTGAGAAATAGAGAATTTAAATCTTGAAAGCAAAGTTCAAAGCTCACATTCTTATGGGAGATTTTGATTCAGCAATTATCTTGTCCTCAGAGCATCTACAGAGTGCCTCACCCCTCCAAAGTGCAGTAAATCTTTCTGGGTGAGGCCCTGAGAGCAGGAGAGAAATAAAAAAAGGAGCAAGCATGTTAATCAATTCAAATGCCTACGACAAGGGACAGCTGCAGTGGTGTGCCAGCAGACATCAAAAGGGCTGCACAGATGTAAGCCAGTGCAGGATGCAAGACTCTGCATTTAATGTAGAATCCCAAAGGATTTATTCATGCTGCTGCATTGCTATTTTTAATGAATGGAGCAGGAAGGACCATAGTGCCAGGCAGAACTTATTGTAAGGGACTGAAATTCCTATTTCTGAAAAATAAGGAGGAGAGTTCACAAATGTTTTTTGTCCCCCCTCAACTATGCCTTTCTGAAGAGACAAAAGAATTGAACAAACTGTATGAAATAGCTTCTCAGGAATCTTGGAATTAGCAAAAATGTATCTTCCCATATGGAGCTGAGCTATAAAGAACACATGCATTCTAAGTCTCTGTAGGGCAGTAGATAGTTAGACAAAGTGTAGCATTTCTCATCCATTTGTACTGATTATTGTTTAAGTGCCACAGAATCTCATTAGTTTGGTCTTTATTGTGTTCGTTATAGAGGCTTCATGAGAGGAAAAAGGCTTCCCCTTATACATTTCTCTTATAACCAAAGGACAACTGACCATTTGTGGTCATATCTGCTTGGCTTATTCTAGAGTGAAAAAAGTGTTGATAAACAGAAGTGAAGCATATGAGAGGCAGTGTCGAGTCTGTCTCCTCCAGAGCAGCCCTGCCTGAGCTCTTGAGTGCAAGAAGAAGGGAACTTTCCTTCTATTTAAAGCATTTCTATTTGTAGCATATTGGAAAGAGCTGCCACTAATTTCTATGCATGTAATCAGTAAGCAAAGCTACAGCAAAGTGGAGGGGGATTCTCCAGATAATGAAGTTCTCTGTAACTGAGGACTATGGCCTTCTTTTGAGTAATTGTAAAGAGGTATTTCTAGACCTTCTAGATTTCTTAAAATGCTAAGAAATATTGCAGATATCAGATTGTGTCCTTGTATGGAGCTCTGACATTCAGAATCTTTTTAGAAGTTACTGCGAAGGCAAGGAAATTTCTTTCTGTGAGTTCTCTGGTGTGTGCTGTCTATAGGTACAGCCACTCAGATGATTACTGCAATGGTCCAAAAGGAAAGTTTTTTACAAACTTTATTTATTTATAAGTGAGATTATAAGTGAAAAACCAAGACTGTAAACAGGCCTAAAATGTTTCTCTATTTTTATCCTACCCCTTAACTAGCAAAAAATGATGATGGAATTTCATGACTGTAAAGATATCTTTTTTCTCTATTCAACAAGACTATGTTTCTTTATGCCTGCATCATTATTTAGCACAATAGTACAGCTTGTCCCCACACCAGGGAAGTTTGTTTTCTTGTTGTAAGGCAGACACATTATGCAAACTCTCCTCTTTTGTGACCCCATGTGATTTCTGAGCCACAGATTATATGCGAAGCTGTGCTGTTGACCAAGGTCAGTCAGTCACCTATTCACATCCCAGGTGGCTGCTGCTGATACTAGAAAAAAGGACTGAAACATAAGGAGATCCTATCAAAAGGCTATAGAGAGAAGAAGAATGGAGAGGTATCAAATAATGACAACCTACACCTGGAAAGTTGTCATGTTGCACTAAATAAATTTGTAAGAGAAGTATTTTTGCATCAAAAATGCTTCTTCCAGTGCTTTGCTAGGCTAATGGTTTTCTGATGAATACCTGACAAACAGGTGGGGAACAGAGGCTCTGGCTTTTTCCAAACTGCAGAGACATTACAGAACTGCTCTCTTTCTCAACAGGTCAACAGAAACTCAACCAATTCTAAGTGCTTGTAGAAGAAATGCTTTTAATATGGGCCAGGGAAGGTTCTCCCTTACCAAGTAGCAATGGAAGAGACTGAGCAGGGCCACATCAAAGTGACTTCAGCCAGTGTCCCTGTTAATTATTTCAAAAATGCTTCTGGATAGTTACAATTGGAAAGAGAGTGGGAGTCAAGATTTTGCTCCACTGGCACCAGAACTGCTGTTTTGAGGGTAGGTTTTCTTTAACTGTTATTATTTCATAGGAGCTGGGCATCTTTTGAACTGTGTTATGCCCATCACTGCTATAGGAGAATGGCAGGTTTGGGCATCAGAAAGACAAATGCATAGGGATGAACGAGAACCGTCACTTGCAAAGACTCAAGGATACTGCACAGGCTTGGAGAAACAAACATCTAAATGGGACCCTAATAAATTAATGAACAGTGCTTTATGAATCGTGTCACCACATGCTGGCTTTCCAGTCAAGGTTGAATGAAGACATAGTGACATCTTTAGTTGGGAGATTGTGATTCAAGCAGCAAAGAAACCTTGTTAGAAACCTTGATTCAATTCCTTCATCTACTTCATATTTCCTTTCCAGTAAGTTTCCTGAACCCTACTATTGCCAGGATAAATAACTGCACTCACATGTGGAGGTTTACGGTCTAAATCTCCATCTATTCTACAATTTACAGTTTACCAGCACTACAAATATCACTGCTTCTTCCTGTATATTTATGTCACAATCATACAGTGACAACTGCAATCATAATTTTATTTCAGTTAGGAAGGCTGTATTATTACTGCACTGATTTCATGAAAAAGATAAGGATAATACAACTAATAACGATTCAACTAGTTAAGCTCTATAAACTGAAATATATTTTGTATCTGTCAAAGGTTTTGTTTTGCATTTAAATTGAATTTTTGTATCAAAGATGGAAAATGTTGCTGTAGTTCAAGACTTCATCTAGTTTCACAAATCTTGCTTTTCAGCTCATTTGTTGAGTGACAATGGGACTACTTGGGAGATAGATTTGTGTCTTAGTGTCTCTATATCGATACCTGTAAAACAAAGGTTGTAAACAAAGCTTCACAATATCACAAACAGGGAGAGAGAAGAAAAGAACCAAGGATTGTGAAATCTTCAGAGGCAAAAGGAGATGGACTCAGTAAAAAACCCACAAGCAGTGTTGTATCTATAAAACACTTATTCCTGACTGTGGAAAGGAAATGGGGCATTAAATTAGGTAAAAATTAAACTGAAGGCACATTTATGTTGGTAGTGGTCTTTGGTGTGACAGTACTGTTGTGAATATCAAGCTGTAAAATAATAGCCCTTGTACAGAAATAAACAAAGGGAGGCTATGCATCTGCCAAATGCTTTGTCATGAAGTAGAAGGAATTTTAGTGCTGAAAATCTGCTCGAGACATTAATCAGGGATACGCAGATCGATAAAGAGTAGAGCATATAGGCAACTACAAGATATGTAGGGGCAAATAGCTTTCTGGGTGGCCAAAATAGAAAAAGTCATAGGGACAACTTCAGGGTAGAGAATTATCATCTCACACAGTTGTAAATTTCTTCTTTGAACAGTGAAAACATGAGAAACTCAAGTAAGAGAACCAGAGAAAGGATTGTCACCAGTGTGGCAGAATACAGAATCCATTGAGCCAAAAGAATTACATGAAGCATAAAATAAAAGGGAGTGAGATAATTAACTAAAATAGGGAAGGGTTAAAAAGAACATATCTAGAAAATCTAGGAGCAAATGAAAAATATAAGGCTTAGCAGACATAACTTTGGTATACAATATTATGACATTTTTGCAATCAACATACCAAGAGACTTCACAAACACTGTAGGAAAACGTCAGACCCCACCAGAGAAAGCCTTTCTTGTGATGTCCTTTTACAACTGGGAAAGGATCTAAATTTACAGACTGAAGTCCTAGTTCTATTGATCTCTTGTGTGATTTTTGCTATTTGATTCAACAGTTTCCAGAATTTCATCCAACAGGCATATTCTTCTAGGATAGAGAATTCACTTTAACTTCCAGTTTGGTATTAGTATTATCAGTGAGAAGACGACATC
Organism: Dicrurus megarhynchus; assembly: GCA_013399195.1. Classification (NCBI taxonomy): domain Eukaryota; kingdom Metazoa; phylum Chordata; class Aves; order Passeriformes; family Dicruridae; genus Dicrurus; species Dicrurus megarhynchus. The sequence continues at coordinate 141,062 of VXAD01008714.1, forward strand.
ACTCTTCTCTCTCTTAAACCAAAGAGAATAGCAAGGATTTGCCTTTAAGCCTGTACTTCAGACATCACTAGGAAAGGGTTGTTGGGATCATCTCCTCTTTAAGGCAGCAGTGAGGCCAGTCTAGCAGCCAGGCTATTACTACAAAGCCAAATGAACTCTCTGAAAAAAATATTTCATGCTGCCAGGTCATTATTTCAAAAAGAAAAGCTGCTTTTTTTTTCTCTTTTTAGAGCAATAACTGACACACATGAAATGAAGTAGTCAAGTTTTATAGGGAGAATTCATATATTCTATTACACCAGTTAGTGTATTTCTGAAAAGCAAAGAGAAAAGCCATGACATCCTTGAAACTTTATTTGAGAGAAACAAAGGTTTAAACACAAACAGTCTTTGTTGGTTTTGCTTTTTTTCCCAGTTATATCACTTGGCCAAATAGAATTTCTCTTGTTCTGCAAACATTGCCTGCTTATATCCTTATATTATGAAAGCTAGAATAACTCTACAAAAACATACGGCATGGGTGTATCCTTCCATATTTTGCTACCACTGTATACAGTTATATTCAGCTTGATGATGACCTAAACACTCCCCTCCTTCCCAATTTTCCACATCAATGATCTCCAGAGTTGCATTTTGGAATTCAATGCTCTTGGTATTGTAGCATCTAAACTGAAAGTTTTATCCTTAATGTTTTACAAGAAAATGGATGAAGTGACAGTGAGTGATTGGGGAAGAGCTCATAAGTAGGAACTTTCTAATTCCTGCCAGGTAGAATTTGGATTATGCCTTGCTGCCTGGGGATTTCTGTACCTTCAGACAAATGTCTAACTTCACTCTGATTCCCATTGATCTTTTTAGACCTTCAGATTGTTTTGTGACAATGAGCTCCACATGCAACTTACTCTATTTAAAAATCAGTTTTGATCAGTTTTGATCTTATTGCCTTTGTGTGTCATTTAAGTCTTTCATTCTTGCATTATGAAAGTAGAAAGTGGAGGACCTGACAATCATTTTTCTACCCATGGTTTTGTATATGTTTCTCCTAAACATAATGTGTTCTTTTTGCTGTCTCTTCCTAAAGGAGTCTTTTAACTTTTAGTTCATCTTTCCTAAAACCTTTCTCTTTCTGATTGTTATTGGCAAGGTGAAGATCAGAAGTCTTTTCCATACTCTAGACCAGAGTTATATGGTCAGAAAAATTACATTTTTCTCTGCCTGTGTAGTGTTTTGACTACAGCAGTGTTCAGCAGACCTTACTACTGGGTTTTCCATATGGGTTTTTTTTGTTCTGTTCCTGTCTTTTACCCCACAATAAATTTAGACTTCCTGTCACCAAGCATACTTGGATTTGTCAGTATTGAACTTTTCCTTCCCTTGTACTTTATCTTCTTCCAGCTCTGTTAGTTCTCCTTGAAATCTTTTATCTACTGATTTTTCTGAATAAGTTTGTGCATCTATAAGGCTTTTTCCTTCACTTTTCCTCTACTTTTCCTACATTTTTGCTCAAGTATGGCTCAGTGGTCCCCGTGTTAACCTGTTATTAGCCTTTAACTTTTATTAACCTTTTTGAATATTTAGCCTTAAAATTTCTTTTTCTTAGTTTGTTTTGAATGACAAAAAAATTTTACTTCTCTCTCACTCCTTTCTGACTTCATTTAACTGATAGAAGCACATATTCCATACACACCTCCCTGGGACCTACCAAATGTAGCATATGTAATCTTCTTGAATGACTTGGAGAACAGTAACTTTAAGAAGCCTCTGAGAAGGGAGCATTGAGGAACTACACACCAGTCAGCCGTGCCTCTGGTCTGGAATAGCCATGGAGCATATATTCTTTGAATCCATTTCCACACACATGAGTTTCTTCTGTCACAGGATAATAGTGTTTGTCTTCAATGGCAGCCTGGAAGTTTTGTTAGTCTTTCTAATGCTGATCTTGCTTTACTCTGTGCATAGAGGTGAATATACCTCTTTAACATTCCATACCATTTAAGTTTCTAAATCCAAGGTTATGTTAGCTTCTTTTCAGCTAAACAGAACTCCTTGATCCTCAGCAGACTGTTTTATGGTCTCCTAGTCTAAAAGTATGATCTTACCTTCCTACACCTGGATGTATAATTTTATCATTGACCATTTAGATGTTCTTTCAGTAAGTTAGAATTGAGATCAGTCTGTCCTGATATCATTATTTATCGCACTGTGAATGTTTGCATTAACCATGAATTAATCATAAAAGGTTTTCCTTGCAATCACCAATGAAAAGGCTTAATACTCTTAGACCTGATTTCTCAGATTCTTGTAAGGTGATTTCCTTTGAAACAACTCTCTAAAGAGTAGTTAGTCTCTTCTGTATTCACTGCAAAAATGTTTTATTGCCATAGTATAGGTCCATACATTTTTCAAAAGAAAGCATCATGTCATATTAAATCAAATACCCGTAAAAGACTGGTACAGCTGCTCTTTCAAATTCATCAGTCCTTTGGGGAACTTTGGCCAGAGTGTGAAGCTGACATTGTCTATAGGGATGGCAACATCACCATACTTCTTATCAGAGTGATGACATTTTATAGAACTTTGAAAAAACCCCAGTTTAATTATTTCCTTCCAACCTGCTGTGATTATGCAAGACTCAAACTGAGAAATCAGCTGTTATAATTATTTAGCCTCATAAGCTGAGACTCAGGCTCTGTGAGGACTATGCTATGCCTCCTTTTGGGGGTGTCCTTTGGTGCTTGCTGTAAGATTGGGGAACTTGACTGAAGCACATTGTGCTTCCTTCTGCAATGGGCAGCTGGGTTTTCCTTCCCATTACAAGAGTGGCAGGACAGCGGTAGGAGAGGGAATACAATCCAAAGTCTCAAATGATGTAGAATCAGGATTACTGGGCACTGGAATGCTGCAAGCTTACTTGGCTGCCAGGCTGACCAGCTCAGTGATGAGATTCCAGGGAAACCATCACCACTTTTGTCCTGGGAATCAGTCCTAAAGATACTCCCTCTCATCTCCAAGCAGTACCTCTCGCATACATCTCGTCCAGTTTGGGAACACAACCCAAAGAATGAGAGTGGTGATTCCAAGCACAGGTGAGTATTTTCTGCCTGCGTTTGTTTCATTGCCTGACACATCAGGAAGCACACTCCCCCACAGTGAGTGTTTGCAAGATTAGGTTCTCAAGCCCTGCTGCTTTGCGTTTGACTTCACATCTCAGTAATGAGTAGTTCCTCAGTGGCCGTAATGTGTTATACATTGATAATAACAGCACATGTATCATTAGACTTTCTGCTTACAATATTTGTCATAATCCTTAAATAATATTTTTCCACAAATAAATAAAACCCAGGGCTAGATAATTTCAGGCTTTTATGTCAGAAGAGCACAAAAAGCTATAGTTCTTTCAGCACTTGGGTTTTTTTTCCCTGAGTTATCTTTTAATATTTTGAGAGGTAAAATATTAATATAAAACAGTAACATGGCTGTCAGTTAACTTTTAACGTGTTTTAGTGGAGAGAGGTAGAAATGCATCACTGAATAAAAAGAATTTATTTGAAGTATTGTAGGCCTAAGGTGAACACCCAACACCCCATTACACCAGTGAATAAAAATATAAATAAAAAATGCAGAACTATTAAAGAGAAGCAGAGCTGTGACAAAGGTCTACTAGGTAGGGTATTTTGGGAAATACTGAGGACAACTGGAAAAGATTTTAATGGTGCACCTATCATCTGTGAAGGCAATGGATGACAATGGAAAGCAAGATAATAAAAAGGTAGATTTATTTCTCACAGTAACAAGTTCTGCTGCACTTCTACTGAAGTTAATAGTTTACAGTTAATCCAGACACGGTAATTTAACTGCAAAACTGCATTACAGGGGTTTGAGTGCTGTACTTGACATAGAAATGTAAGATATTTTTACCTCTGAGCTATAAGAGGAAAGTGCAAATATAGAAAGTCTGCAACTGAACTAAGTCTGAACCACAACAGCTTTGCAGGCTGCAAGTCCTGCCAGTTCTGGCTGGCAGAAAAGGCACTGACTGCTGGAAGACTCTGGACAAAGCTGAGACAAGACAGTTAAATTTGCCATGACATGCAGTCATTCTACATAGATCAAAGTTTTCAGGGGTTGACAGTGCATTGACATGATAGATGGACCTAATTTAACTTATTACTAGGAATTATTTATTTAATTATTTAATGTATTACTAGGAATAGGTTGCCCAGGGAGGCTGGGGAGTTACCATCCCTGAAGGTGATTCAAGAGTTTTGTGGGTGTGGTGCTGGGTGATGTGGTTTAGTGGTTTAGGGATTACAGGGGCAGTGATGGGTTAATGGTTGGACTGGATGATCTTAAAGGTCTCTTCCAACTTTGATGATTCCATGGTCTTATTATTCTATTTTATTTTTTTGCGTCCAGCCCAATTGGAATTACATAAGTACAAAAGAATAATTTCTTCAGGGAGAGAAATTTAGATGGCACACAGAAGGGTTAATATGTTCATAGATTTACATGCCCTTAAAAAGGCCAAGGAAGACAGCATAGCAGATATATTGTTGCACATTCAACACCTTTGTTGGAAAATCCTGTTATACTTGATGGCCAAGAAATTTCCCTAGAAAAAACATTAGTGCGATTACTAAGGCTCACAGAAATGATGCCCTAACCTGGAAGAAAAATAATCAGGTAATGTGATAATAGGGTGTAAGTAAGACTGGGAATAACCAGTCTACTGGTCTGGAGCTAAAAACTATCAACTACAATACAGAAATTTTCCTTTAAACAAGCTGAAGCAATTGAGAAGCTCATAATTCCCTAGTTACCTTAGAGGGACATATCCATATTTTTGTAAAATTCTGTTATGACTAGAAGGTTCATAAGCTATACTAAGCGTGAAATAATAAAAAGGTATTAGTGACACAATTCAGTGTCAATCTACCTGCTCTGATAAAAAAGGAAGGTGCACATACCTTTGTGGAAACAGGTAATTCTTTTGGTGAATGTGTGTCTAATTCAGTTGATCTGGGAATGACATATGCAAAACTGCCTGCTGAAAAAGGACTGCTCACTTTAAATAACTTTAGGAAACTGAGGAATGAAATAAACACATGTTCATGTCTTGAAGTATTAGGGCAGTAAGCACAAGTCTCATTTGTCCCTCAGTGCCTCAAGAGGGACTCAAGCAGTGCTATACCTTTACCTTGCTGGCCAGACTGCACACAATGTTCATAGACCATCCTGAGTTGGAAGGGACCCATCAGGGTCATCGAGCTCAGATCCTGGCCCTGCACAAGACACTCCAAAATTCACATCATGTGCCTGAGAACATTGTCCAAATGCTCCTTGAGCTCTGATTGGCTTGGTGCTGTGACCACTTCCATCAGGACACTCTTTCAATTCTTAGTGATTTTCTTTCAGATATAAAGATTATATGATATTCTAACACTCACCATAATTTAATTATCTATTTAATTATCTATTCCAGGAAAAGATCCTATGTTTTCAGTTGTAGGCTACATCTTAAAAATTTTTAACAAAAACCAAAGCAAGGCATAAACACTTCAGAATAGCAAGAACAGAAACACTCCTAAATATCATAGATTTGATAAGTACTACAGGGGGATAGGACAAATTTCCAGTATACATTAGAATAAGGATTCCTCATTTTTCTAAGAATGTTTTTGCAACACATCCATTTCATGAGAGCATCTTGAAGCACTAAACAAACTGATTAAGAGTTATTTTTATTTTGCAGCTGGAGAAACTGAGGAACTGCCAAATTCGACCCTTACCCAAAGTTACACAATAAACCAGTGGAGGCAACTGTGAGAAAAGACAGTTTTAGTCCCTATAAATATGTATCTAAATTTACCTACATTTTGCCACAATGTTTATCTGGAAAATAATTGTTTGCGCAAGAAGTAACAATCAGCACTGGAGCAGCTGTGGTGTTAACAATTGTTGTTCCACAGAAAGCAAGGATTTAAAAGACACTTGTTAGCCAGTTCTTCCTGACAAATCACAGCAGTGCATATGCACCTTCGTAAAATTCCATTATAGCTTAGAGGACACATACTAATATTTATTATAGCTATTAGGCTTCATAATTTTGAGAAATGTAAAAATCAAGCTATTGATCTGTGGCACTAAAATAACTGAGTTACTAGAAGAGTTACCTCTTGTTTTTCTTCTGATGATGGAAGTTCATTAAGAGTGGAAAATACTTAATCCCTGGTTGTCATGATGTTTAGCTAATTATTGTGTTATTAAATAGTGACTCAGCCGGAAGGGTTCATTTGTTTCTTCCTTCTCAACTGGAAGAACTTGAGAGCTTATGCAATGAGAAAGTGAAAGCTGAAACTTTCTTCTCAGCATCCCACTCTTTGTTACATTTCCCAACACGGGTGAGAGATGTATTTCCTTCAAGGAAGGAAGGAACATTTAAGAATACAAGAAAAGCAGGAAACCAACCGCAGCTGTCAATACACAATTTATAGAGCTGCAACACTGCTGGGGTAATATCAGTCAGAGAAGCAATCACCTGTAAAAGGAATTCCTGCAGACCTGAGCTCAGAAATGAGCCATTAGCTTTGTTAGTACCATTTGTTCTGAAGGCCTGGTGGTTGAAGGATAAAGCCTCTTTCATTCCTAGGTTGCTTCCTGCTATGTTAGTTTCTACACTCCAAAATGATTATGAGCAAGATACAAAAAAGCTGCCGGTAGCTTGTGAGTGGAACTGTCTTACTTCTTTCTGCCCTTGCCTATTTCCAACATAAATAAACAGATAAATAATAATTTGCCAACCACTTCCCTCCTGCTGTAGGGAAATGTTTCATGTTTGGTTGGAATAATTAACAGGCTTTTTGTTATTTTCTAGCACCATATGCTGCTTTTCTGCTCTGTATTTGCAACTCCTCAGACCAGCTCCCGGTTTTGCAGCACTGGGAGTTGAATGGCAGATTTGTTGTGGAAGGTGTGTAGAGAAAGGGGAAGGGGGCAAAGGGGGGGCTTATGCACTTACAACTTAACACTGGAAGGAGAACTTGGGGCTGCAAAGTTGTAGCTATCAATGAAGTAAAAAGCCATTTACTTTTAACTGGGGACTGAGTGGCTCAACAAAAGAGCCAAACTAATTTTGTTTTAATTATTTATTGTGTTCCAATTCTCATGACTGATTCTGTTTTAATTGTATTTTTAATTAACTGCATTGATTGCAATGGACTGTACACTTCCCTCATGTAACTGCTGACCGGTTTATCTTCCATTTTGCTTTACTACAATATCAAAAAATAAAGCAAGAGAAGACAGGTTTATCCAGGGAAAATGAAGGCTCTTTTCTGCATTTTACTGGTGAATATGGGCACTTATGAAGCTAATTTTAGGAGGTTTTTGTTAGCAATTTGTTACTCCATGAATAACTCTGGTTTTGCATGGGTTGCAATATGGTGGTTCTGTTTCTTCCTTATGATAACTGGGCAATATTTTATCTTCTACTGCTGCTCGGGGATCGGCTGGGTGGGAGTGGTGGGAGGCAAGTGCCTGGCACAGCACTGCCTCCATCTCTGCTCTGCTGGAGTCCCACTGTGGGGCTGGGGACTCCCCTGGGAGCTGTCAGGTCAGCCGGCGGCACCAGGGGCAGCCCCAGCCCTGTGCTCTGGGTCATGAAGTTCTGCTCATGCCCTCCAGCTTCTGACTGCTCACTATTTCTGCTCCTCTGAATCCTGCTGGCTTACCAGCACTCCTGGTTTTCCCCTTGCAAGACTATGAATCAGCTCTGAGTCTCCAGAAATAGGACGTGTCTGGTGCTTTCCGTGCGCTTGCAGCACCGCGCAGCATCGCAAGCAGAGCGAAGGTCTGGCTGGCTGCTGGAGAAATAAGTGGTTGTGAACCAGATTTTGAATCCTGAATAGCTGCTCATTTTAGTCGTGTTCACAAAGCCGGTTTTTGTTACTACAGTTATCCAGGGAATAGCTGTTCTTTGCGGGAAATGTCTCTTCATTTTTAAGAGAACAATTGTAGCTGTGTGAACAGGCCTAGTATTTATTCCTCATTCTCTTTTGTTTAAAATGCTCTCTCTATCCAAGCAGGGAACAGGGGGCTGAGATTGCCATATCCCTGATCATTCTTGCCCAACTGTCATCAAATATTAATGCAAACAGCTCATAAGCTCGACAGATACAGATGTGATTTGAATAATTTTAGTTTATCTTTGCAGGTATTGGATTTACTGTCAGAAATTGAGAGCTGTTGGCCAACAGTGTCACAACAGAAGGCTCTGCAGACTACAGTCTAGGAGCTAGTTGTTCAGCAACGGGAGCTCCAACACTGTTGTATCCAGCTCCCTTGGGTTTTTTCAACATTAATTTCTGAACAAGGTTTGGAATTCCCTTTTGGTAATGAAAAAGGAAAGGGAGTTGGATGTAGAAACAGTGCTGATTTGAGGCATGGAGACAACAGTGGGATCTTTAAAAAATTTCTGTCCATTCTAGGTACTGAGTAAGTGTGACACAGAATAAAAACACTTGAAGGCTTTTCAACTAAGAGTGATTTTCAATACAGGAAAGGTTTTTTTAAACTTGCTAAGCACATGCTTACTTTTGGGAAATCAGCGTTTTTGAAATTCCAAAAGCATCCTCTCAAGAGTATTACACAGGGGCATAAACACACTACTGTAGTTTCCAACTCAGATAAAGGAACAGAATTGCAAGTTTTATTTACTCTCTGTAGTTAGAAAAAAAACGGTATCTCAAAACAAATGCATCTGCTCGCTAATAGCAAATAGTTTTGGTACCCCTGAGACCCTGGTCACAACTAAGTATTATGAACTACCCCCTCAATAAGGTTTTCTAATCAGTTTTGCCTCTACCTTTTAACATCTACCCCCTTATCTTACCAGCTTACTTTTGAGAGTATCATGGGAGACTGTTTTAAAGCCAAGATTTATGGCATCTACTGCTTCTTCCTTATCCACAAGATGTGTTTTTCTGTCACCTAAACCTCCTGGCACTGAAGAGTTTCATCTGAGAAGGTCAAATTTAAGCTGCTTTGCAAAGAGGAAGTTGTTGAAACAAATGCCTGAGCTGGTCTGTGAAAATACCTTTTTTTGAGCTTTATGAAAAAATATGTATTTTATAAACATAAAATAAGTTCCCAAATGGTGTTCTGCTTCTCCTTATCTGACCTGAGATTAAAACCAACAGTTCCTGATGTTCTGAGACGTGAGTCATGCTGTAGGGGCAGGTAGGCTTAATTTCTGAGACCCACATTTAGTATAAAACCTTTCAAACCATCCCATAATTCATGAAAGTTTCTGTTCTTTAAATTTATTGGGCTCAAAGTTTTAATGCTACAGCTTCTGATGGGAGAATAAAACCAATGGATCACCAAGCCTACAGAAAAAACAGAGTAATGCAAATGTGTAATGTAATACTGATTCCCTCTTTTCTGTCCCCAAAATGCTTGCTGTGGTGGGTTCATATTAATAAGTAAACTTTTATTTTGCTCCAGTTAGATGTTAGAACACAGTGGGAATGTGGGAGCAAAGTTACATCTATTTTTCTATTAATTGCACGCAGTACATCACTGAGCAGAATTTTAATAGACATGAAAATCTTAGAATCAGTGGGGAAAAATATCAGTCCCTCACAACTGAAAAATAAATCAGAGCAACCTCTGGCTCTGGGCAGTGCCTTGCACTTGAGTCCTTTCTTGGTGGAGTTCAGAGATGTTCACTATGTGGACCAGGTTAAATAGTGATGTTAAGTATTGCATATGGCTGTGTGGGAGAGTCGCTGCACACCGAGGTCTTTGTTTTTCTGATGTACTACAGCCATGCCATGCCAGGGTAAAACCCACATTTTGTAAACATGACAAACACAGGCTGCTGGCTGAGTGAAGAAATGAAAAATAAATTGAAGCACCTTTAAAATCTTTGTCATAAATAACACTTGTAGACCAAACCTGGACCAGAAAAGAGAGATCTATCAGTCTTTTCTACCTCTTGCTCTTTCACCTTCCCTTGCCTGGCTTGCAGTTTTCAGACATCTCTGCTGATGGTAATTGTTCTAAGCCTGTTGTAACTTCCATTACTTTGAAAGTACCATTTCTTTCTAAAGGCACCCAAAGATAAAGAGTACAGTTGAGGAGTTTTTTTCAAACTCAAAGGAAGGGAAACTCAAAGGAAGGGGAAAAGTCATGTTAACAAAAATCACTGGGAAAGGAACACTAAACATTTCTGATTGCCGATTTTGCTTTCCTGCGGCATGTGCCAAAAGATACTGAAATCAATGTGAACTGCATGTGCTCAGGATTTTTCTCTGTCTGAGTAGCTGCCCCTGTGAAGGCAAATAGTAGATTTGGCTGGAAAATTATTTTGTTTTCTGGTTGGAGCTCTGAATCCTGCTCAGAAATTCACCATTATAATATTGGGGTTTTTTCCTTTATACAAATATCTCCCTCCTGACTCACTTGCTGCTCTCCTTCTCTAAAAAAGAAGGGGTAAGAGGGCAGAAAAGGGAGGAAAACTGTATTAAAAACCCTGACTTCAAAAATTCAGGCTTTATGGTGAAATACTTAATTTCGTTGAAAACACATTCTTATTATTGGGAAGCAGCTCAGACTGTCTATTTTAGCCTGTCTTGAATAAATAGCTTATTCTTTTGAGTACTGGCTTGTAGACGTCTATGCTCTGTGAAGAAGATTTTGATCTAATTTGTATTTGATGAGCTGCGAAGCTGTAAATGACCATATGCGTCATCTTGGGAACATTGTAGCTTTCTGCAGTGTTCAACGAGACGAAGGATCCATTAGTGACCCAACGGAGGTGTTTTAGAGCAGGCAAGGAGAACTTTCTAAACACCATCTGCTCGTACTGTTGCTTGTAAAACGATGTCACATCTGCTGCTCTGAAAACATTATGCTGATCTCTCCTACAGCACACGGCTGCTGCCCTCTGCTTAGCACTGGCAAAAGGAGTCAATGCCACAGTACTGGGACAAGAGGTGTTAACTGTAGATGAAATTGCACACGGCCTGCTTGGCTTTCCATGCCTTGTGACCGAACCACAAATGTCACACACACACACACAANGATTCAGCTCTCTACATTTAACTGGTGAAGCTGAGTAAATATTTCAACTGTTTGTCTTTGCTGAGCTGCATCTTGCCCCAGCTTGGCTGCTGCTGGTACATCTAATACTGCTGCATGCTTCAAGCCTAACATGGCTAAGTCCTCTCAGAGATTGAAAAGATATTTGAGATAGCTTGATTGGTGGAAAATGAGATTTGTCTTTGATTTCAGATGGAATGAGCTCAGGAAGTGCTACCATTTCCTTTGGCCATCAGATTTTATAGCTTAGAGTATTTGGCTGCCTAACACCTATGAGGTGTTATAAAGCTAATTTACCTACCTTGGAAGCTCCAAGTGTACAGAGTGGCATACATTTGTAATACTACTCATTACTGCTATACCCAGAGTGATCATTTCATAAGAGTGGTGTGTAGGAAAACAGTGTTGGTGTCAGAGGAGAGAGGTTATAATGATGCAATAGAAATCCCTGGAAGTACCAAGAAACTGCAGCCCCAGATGATTAAAGATTTAGTACTTGGCTTTCCACACCCAAATGCAATTATTATGACCTGAGATTCTTATACAGTATTGCCAGACACAGAGACTGTTTTCAGATCTGCAGATGAAGGAAAAATAACAGAGTGAACTTGTTATGGTATATGTTGTTTGCAGTTCAGTGGCTATGCTCACTTCACATAATAATGAAATTAAACTGGTAAATCTTAAAATTCTTGTATTTGCCTGGTATCTCTGAATGGTGAAAAGAAGTGAACACCATCTTCTGTCAATCAAGTTTACAATAAGGAATTAAACCATCTATTTTAATACCCATTTTGAGAAAAAAAATTTTAGGCTACTGACAACCTGATGGTTTCCTCCAATTTGGAAAGAAGAGGGAAACAAATTTCTATGCAGGGTCATGTGGAATATCATGGCAAGAAAGAGGCCAGGATGTCAGAAAAGGTGGCCATGTGGCATTTTCCACTGCTGTATGAGACTCATAAAAGGCCCTAATGGTGTGCTGTGTTATCTGGATATCACGCTAAAGAACCGGAGCACCTAATGTGCTTCACTTTCTTACTTTGCTCTGGTAACCTAGAGATACCACAGCTTTATTATATCAGCTATTGAGGGTAGTTCTACATTGACCTGCCTGTCTGCAAGAGCAGGAACAGACCAGAAAATAGGACACTGGAAGACTTTTCAGGCCTGTTTGGCTGCTGGCTTGATCACTGACCTGGGGAAAGCACCTCATTACCCTTTCCTTCTGGTGCCACCTCTTACTATTTCTCTTTTAGCATATTGCATGCATGAGTCAGTGAAACAATATATACTTTCCATTATAATGTATTTGAACCCAAATCTTACTTGTAAACATGACTGTACTGTAAATAGAAATGAAAGATTTGGTATTCATCCAAGAACAAAGCAAATGCTTATTTTTACATCATGATGGCAGGCTGGAAGATCTGAAAAAGGACTGAAAACCTTCTTGTATAAAAGAGCTTTGACCTAGAGCAACAAAAATCTTGCTTGCTTTTTCAGCAAGATTCTATTGGTACTCAGGTGCCCTAGAAACTGAGAACCTAGAAACTGCCCTAGAAACTTCCATTTAGAAATCAGAGATTGGTTGCATCTTCTATTGCTGTGGAATTCTACTACAGCCTTTGCATGACAATCTTCCTCTATTCTTACAGATTTCACAGATTTCACAGAATATTCTGAGTCCGAAGGGAAACATGAGGATCTTTGAATTCAGCTCTTAAGAAAACGGCCCACATGGGGATCAAACCCTTTAATGCCTGTGAAGTTCAGGTGTGTGAGGCTATAATTTCTAAAGATGCTTGTGCACCTTCAGAGAGCCATCCCCATGCCCAGGCATTTGTCTTGCAAGAGAACCTGTAATGAACAGCAGGAATCCATCCTCACGGATAACAAATAGTAAAAGAGCAGAAATTAATATAATTTTCCTTGTTTGTGTTAACGTTTGTGACACTGTACTTCAGTGGCTACCTACAGGGTTCCTTAAGAATTAAACAGCCTACCTGGATTAGAGATATACATGAATCTTTGATTCTTCTCAATAGCCTAGATAAATGTCTACTCTGGTTATTTTTCTTCTTTACAATAGTTATTGTAATAATGATTTCTTGTGAGAGGAATGAAAAGGGGTGTTATTCTAGTTTGTGCTTCATTCATCTGCATTTTATAAGGATGCAAGCCTTTGTAACAGGAAATTTTCCCCTTCTCTCTCAAGGTTTATAGAAATTAAATCCTTTAGGGCATACATTGCTTGAAATCAGAGTAAGAGTGAACACTTTGTTTTCAGATAGTTTTGCTAAGGTTATGGGAGGGAATTGAATTGTTTATACGGGGTCAAAATTTGGCCCTTGAGACTAAATCACAAAGTGATTCTCCAGGTGGCTGAAGAACCAGCCTGAGCCAGGTGATGTCTAGGAAATAAGCAATTGCCATTGCATCTGTCTTCACTGGTGCAGTTTTGCAGGCCCAGAAAATTATCCTCAGTCTTGAAGTTCAGCAAAGTGAAATGCAAGGTCCTACACCTGGATCACAGCAATCCCAGGCAGACCTACAGGCTGGGCAGAGAATAGATAGCAGCCCTGTGGAGAAAGACTTTGGGGTGATGGTTGATGAAAAACTCAGTATGAGCTGGCAAAGTGTGCTCACAGCCCAGAAAAACAACTGTGTCCTGGGTTGCATCCAAAGGAGTGTGGGCAGCAGGTCAAGGGAGGGGATTCTGCCCCTCTATTCTGCCCTTGTGAAACCCCATCTGGAGTGCTGCATCCAGCTCTGATGTGCCCATAAGAAGAACATGGAACTGTTGGAGCAAGTCCAGAGAGAGGCATGAAGATGAAAAAAGGACTGGAGCACCTTTGTCTACAAAGACAGGCTGAGGAAGTTGGGGCTGTTCAGGCTGGAGAAGAGAAGGCTGCATGGAGTACTCACAGCAACCTTACAGTAACTGAAGGGGCTACGGGAAAGCTGGAGAGGGACTCATTGTGAACTGCAGTGATAGGACAAGGAATACAGGGTACAAACTAAAAGAGAGGAAATTTAGGTTAGGTATTAGGAAGAACTTCTTCACTGTGAGGGTGGTGAGGCACTGGAACAGGGTGCCCAGGGAGGTTGTCGATGCCCCAACCCTGGCAGTGTTCAAGGCCAGGTTGGGTAAGGTCTTGAGCAATGTGGTTTAGTGGAAGGTGTCCCTGCCCATGGCAGGGGAGATTGGGACTAGATGGCCTTTAAGGTCCCTTCCACTCCTTAGCATTCTTAACTCAGTTGGTCAGAGCCTGGTGCTAATAACGCCGAGGTTGCAGGTTTGATCCCTGTGTGGGCCTTCATTTAAGGGCTGGTCTTGATAATCCTTGTGGGTCCCTTCCAACTCAGAATATTCAGTGATCCAAACATATAGGGGTGTCTAGGGAATGATTTTGAGGATTATGAGGAATCTATGGCTCCATTAGAATGGTAAATTCCTGTGGAGCATGGCCAAGTTTATGCCTCCCACCACCTGCCTTATTCAGTCTTAGTTTACAGTATCTGAAGTCTTAACTTCCAAAATGTAGAAGTGACACTATCCCAACCCAAGCTTGTTTTTTAAGACAGCCTCTGCAGCTTAGTAAGTCATTTGTAATGATCAGGTTTGCCCATATTTATTTTGTGTGATATGACATGGTCTTAGGTGAGAAATGCACAATTTCTTAGGATATGTATACATATAGTTGCAATGGTGAGGTCAAAAATTTTTTCTAAGACCTCTTGCACACAGAATGCATACTACCGATAGTTTAATGTAAGATGGAAAGATACAGCTCTTTTACGAAAGAAATTAACTTCCTGTGATCAAGAAAAGTCAATGTCTAATGTTGTGTTATATGGTTCCTTGTGTAGGTAAAAGTAGGTATGTAAAGACGAGACCTAGCTGGAAAGTTGATCCTCATTCATGTATTACTAAAGTTAACTGAAATGTAATTTTCAGGTTGATTCAAACCCTAAGGCACTGCAGACTTAGTCAGGTCTGAAGTCAGTCTGAAGATCCTGTATGATAATTTAAGAATTAAATTTTTACCTGTATTTTCTTCCTGGAACAATAGTAGTGATATATAAAGCTTTCCTGAAGGCTTTGGTTACTTGGAACAAATGTATTTGAGATAAAATATGTATTAAAAGACACAGGCTAATCTCCTTTCATACCTGACTTTCTTTGAAACATACCCTGGGTCTAAGAAAAAAGTATGTATTGTTTGGATCCATCCACATTTCTCTCTGTATTGATCTGTCCTTTGACAGACTATGACAAGCATGTTTTTCCAGTTCTTAGAAACTTTCCATTGTGTACAACCCTTTTCAGACATTTCCTGCATTTTTCAGCCCACTGAACGGGTCATATCGTTTCAGTCTGGAAGTATGACACAGTCTCGAGTTGCACACCCTCCACTACACTGGTGTGGATTCAGAGGTTTGCTTTCATTTAGTAATAGCATTCTCCTTTCCTGCTTGTTTGTCCAGTGACTTCAAATTTAGATCAATACATAGAAAAGAAAAATTATTTCATCCTGCTGGCCAGGTTACTAAAATATTTAGACCACACCAAGGTCATATTCATTGTATTTTGGAATTGCTTTCTACCTATCACAATTCTCTTTAACTTCAGCCAAGAAATAAAGCATCCTTTTTTTTATTCTGCTAGCTGTCCAGAAATTCCTCTGCATAAATCTACAGTGATGGTTGTTTTTTTGTGAGATTTCATTTCAGCAGCAGCTGTTTGCAAACCAATAAATAGTTGCTGCAGAAATTGAACATTTTGACCAGTTCTCAGAAGTCTAAAAGTTTAAAATCACTTTAGTGGGTCTGGATCCAATCAACTGTAGTACAAAGGCAGTTGTGGACACCTCAGGGGTCTTCAGAAAACATAATAGACAGGAGGCAATGTCACAGCATTCATCTTCTGAGTCACATTATTTTTTATGAGGTGCAGCTTTTTTAACCTCAAACTTTCAGGCATGTTCTTTCATGCTCTTCAGGATGTGTGTTGTCGTACCTCCGCTATCCAGTTTTATATTTTAGTCAATGTAATCTTAGAATTTCTTTCTCTCACAGATTATCTTCTGCACACAAATAATAACTCGGCAACTAAAACATGAAACAGTTTTAGGCAATGTTCCATATGTGTATTCAAAGGAACATTACATAACCAAGAACTTTTAAAATATCTTTACTATAATGACACCCAAGACTGTACAGTTATCCTTTTGCTTCTTGCTAGGCATGCTTCAGGTGAGGACTGGCACTAAATAAATTGCATTGAAGTCAAAGTTTCTGCATCTGTGAATGCAAAGACATGAATCTGTAGATGAGGCTGAACATGTTTTGCTCTTGTATTTTGCCCTGCCACTCCTTTCTTTTCTCATGTTGAGCTCTGCAGTCTGAGGCATTGTTTGTTGAGGTAGAATGTTGGGTAACTACTGTGTTTAATTTAAATGACTAGGCTTAGAGCAGACTGATGCTTTAACTAGAGAAGACTGATGCCTACACTGTCTGCGTGGAATTACAGAGCACTCGGCAGTGTTTAGTCAGTGAGTACTCGATCGGTTGGAAGTTTCAATCTGGATGTATAATCAAGTCCACTGGAAAAGATGCTCTGACAGATGCTTAATTAAAATTTGAAAAAAACATATCCTGCCATGGGCTCAGACTGGAGCCTCCGCCCCCCTTTGCAGGACAGCTCTCATTGTGGAGCTGTGACACAACATAGCGTGCAAATTCTCTCTGTTTCATTACCTTTCACCTCTTCTCTCCAGACATCTTTGATGGGTCACAATTAAAACATCCAAGGACATAAAATCCTAAGCTCGGGTTGCTGAAGTTTGAATGAAATTCTTAAGATGGGGATGTTCTCCTATTTGCTGCAGTCCTCTGTGATTAAACACCTTTTTGTTTCTTTGTTT
The DNA here is from genome assembly GCA_013399195.1 of Dicrurus megarhynchus. Taxonomy (NCBI): domain Eukaryota; kingdom Metazoa; phylum Chordata; class Aves; order Passeriformes; family Dicruridae; genus Dicrurus; species Dicrurus megarhynchus. Next base: position 158,095 of record VXAD01008714.1, read on the forward strand.
TTAAACTTGAATAGAATTTTTAAAGAATAATGCAGTTGTAATAGCTCCCACTTTAGCAACGTCTGTGTACATGTGTATAGTCTTAAGCAATAGTTTCTGGACCTTTATTGTTTTAGTGGAATTGCAAATACTACTCTGGAGAGATGCTAATATAATGTATCAGTTCAAGGTTTGGCAGTTCAGGATTTCAGACCATGCCATTCTAGCAAACAACAATTTCCCTTTGCCCTCTTTCATAGGCATAAATACCACTTCCTCAACAAAACCAAGAATCTCATAAGAAAAAATTAAAAACATAAATTTTTTTTACCAGACCATAGAAGAAACCTTCAGCCTTTTTTATTTTTTTTCTTTTTTTCTAGTTCTTAAGATTTTGTGGTTGTTTGGGGTTTTTTTAGCACATCAATAAAGAAATTATCAAGTGATATGTATTAATTCCAGACACACAAACATTAGCAACACTTTCAGGGTGTCAGAGCTCTCAGTAGTACTTAAACACACTAACTGAGCATTCTTGTTTAGTGTAGAGATACCTGAGCAAGTTCTAAACTAGAGAGCTTGAATACCTGAGTGGTCTGTCACAGTGCTCTCTTCACCCTTTTCTGAGGGTGCCTTGACTGTTCATATCAAGGTGACCTGGTTATACACATGGTTCATTACAGTGTAGGAATAACCTTGTTTGATCGTGTAAAGCCATATTCTACGACACCAAACTAAAAGGACTAGGGAATTGTATTCTGTTTTTCTTTCCTCCCATACCTTCTACAGCAGGTTTCTTGAGCTATTAAAAATAAACATTCCACATTTGTTCCCACCCTGGAGGAAATTTTGTTTACATGGTAAGAGCCCACCCAGGAAGACAGAAACACTTTTCAAATAGTCACACTAACGCATAAGTACTTGTCATGTACCACCCAAAGAACGTATTTGAGAGAGCTCACCATGCTTGTGCTTCTAGGAAGAGATGCAGATTTTGTGGCTGGCATTCCTTTGCTTTGAGAAATCATAATTTCTACTGGCAAGCCAGATCTTGCTCTGCATGAGACACCATTATCAAATGACCTGAAAGAGGGACTTGTATCCAGGGACAACGATTTCTCTAATTTGTGTGTTTGTGCTCCAGCCACGATGTCGTCACTTCTCAGATTCTCTAAGTCTACTTCTTCTTGGGTCTTCCCATCTAGAATGTTTTCTTTCCAGTTTTCAGGAGACTTTCTCTTAATATGAAAATCATCTAAGCTTCTCACACTGGATGGAAAGGTATTTTTCAGTTTAGCAGCTCGGTATGCCCTCAGGCTCATGGGATCAAGCACTCTGAAAGTAACTTCATTAATAAATTGAGAGAATTTGAGTTTAGCTTCTATTTTTTCTTCCACAACAGACAATGAACTTGATGATCCTTGACTCACCAAGCTCAAATCAGATGTAGAGGAGCTGCTTTTCTTGTGAGCCTTCTTCTGCCTCTGGAGCTTTTGGCTTACGTTTCCCACTTCTGCTGGATATAGAGAAGAGTGTTCCAGTCCGTGAGTTTTTTCACCCCCTTTCTGACAGTGCTTTGATCGATGGGGTCGATAGCCTTCATCCTTATTTTTGCTTTTAACAAAGCTTTTAGCTTCTGACCTTGTGCTGCCCTGTAACTCAAAGCTGTCCTCACTGGAGCTGCAGCGTTTTGAGTAACTGTTCATTGTCAAATCTGCAGAGAGGTTCCTCTCTACATCAGTTCCTACTTCTGGTGCACATGCAGCCGTGCATGCACTGCATGCTTTTTCTTCATTCACCCTGCCACCCCCCTCTTGCTTGGCTGATCTTCCAGGCACAGCACCCTCTGGCTTAACTGGGGAAATGGAGCCTTTCCATTTACTTTAGTGTCTATATGTCAAATACTGTCAGTGAAAGAGGGATTGCCATAAATCCTTGTAAGACAACAGGCATGTCTTCGAAAGGCATAACGATGCACCCACCACATTTTGTCCCATATGCACCCCAAATTATGCATATGTTTCATAATTAGATCGATAGCAAACTCTCATCATTTTAATTAACCATACTAATGAACAGAATCTATAGGACATGCAAATTTTCCAGGGTATTGAGTGCTCAGTGGATCAGCATGGGCTTTCATTGACCCAGAGCAACATATGATATATTCCTGTTTGTTGAACTGGAAACCAAACTACCATGATGTAGATCAATTCTCACTAAGTAAAGTCTGGGATGGTTCTGTTTCAGGGCTTTTTAAAATCCAATAGTAGAGAAGGTCATGCTATATTGTCCTAATGCTACTAGTGTTTGCTGTTCTATTAAAAAAGTTAGTGACAAATCTGCTAGATCCAGAAAAGCAAACAAAACGTGATTCTCACTTCCTACCTGCTTGTTTTTGTCATAATTTTAATTCTAAAATAATTTTTAAAGGTTAGAGTCCAAAGCAAGGTGCAATATTTCAACATTGTCAATGAGCTTGGAGTAGCAAAGAAAAGTTCTTTCAGTACCTTGTATGTGAAGCTCTTCTCATTATTTACTGTTTTTATAGACAGGCAAGTCTGAACCCTGAAGTGAAGAATTTCTATTTTTGGTTTGTATATGCAGGAACCTAAGGACTAGTTTAAGTGAGATTAAAGACTGTAGTCTGACTTTATAATCAGTGTGGATATTTGTAATGTCCCAATGATGTGTTGCCACAGGAAATGACCAGAGAAAGGACTGATAAATTTGAAAGGGCGGGGTTTTTTTTGTTTTTTTGCATCTCCTTACTTTAGCATAACGGTGAAAGCAAGTGATTTTCCCCTTTTTGTATGGTGGGATTCAGACTCTGCTTACATCACTGTCAAATGCAGCAAGCGAGAAAGACAAGAGACGAGACTCACAAAGAGAAAACTGAGTGACCTCCCTTAAAGATAAGAGCACATTTAAAAATATCATGCATAGCTGACAGGTCAACAGTGTCTTGAGCTGAAATGTACTTCCATGTGCTTTTGAAGCAGACATTTAGGTCCCTCATTACAAGGCACTTTACTTACTGCCTAGAATTTATTGTCTCCACGTTGGTAATTCCAACACTCATTTAAATCATAGTTCATAAAAGCTGCTGAACTGTTGCAAATCTCTCAAATTAACATAGTAAGTACATTAATTTTGCAAATAACAGGGGGACATGAAGATCCTTTTAACACATCACAAATCAATTGCTTTTACTGGAATTACTTTTTGAAATGCTTCCATATTTTCTATGGGACTGTGCCATTCCATTGCATGCTACAAACATTATCCTTATCACAGAGATAATGGGGATTAAAATGCATAAATCTTGTTCACACTGTCTTGTTTTAGATGAATTTATGCCTCTCTCACTTGAATGTGAATGCTAACGGTTTAAAGGGCTGGCAAATGCTTTCAATTGTCAACACAAAGATTGTCATGACCTTTTCAATGCAGTCAGGGAACAATACAGCACTACTCTCTCCTTGTAAAGCCAGAATTTAGAGATTTTTCAGTATGTCCAACACAGACCTCTACAAACTTAATGTTACTCTTGTAATCTATCCTAGGTCTTTTGCCTTCCAGATCCATTAGAGCTTGGCAAAGGGTGAGTTCTGCAGTTTTAATGGACTTCATTAATAATGCCTCTTTCAGAAACAGAGCAAGCCTCATTGTTGATCCAGAACCTGTAATGACTTGTACATATTTGGAGAAGAGCTTTTTTATTCATGAGAGATAGAGCTCCTTCGTACATGAATAAAGCTGTGTTAACTACAAGCATAAATTCAGCTATCCATTGCATATGTGCAAATTTTAAGATATGAATTTAAAAAGTCTGTGGTACAGCCAATAAAAATGGATCATATAATTCTCTTTTATTGTCAGGAAAGAGCTCTTTTGTTCAGAAAGATGTTATTTGCATTCCAGTCGAATATATATATAGATATATGGTTATAGGTAACTTAGGTAAGGTACATAACACTTGTGGGTGTCATACTGCTTATACTGCTGCTTCTCTTTCTTCAGATGATTTCTGCTTGATGGCACTAGACATATGACACAGACATATCTGATTATTAAGAAAAAAAATTATCCAGAGCTGCAAAATGAAAAATAATTCTTCTGACTTAAATGATACAGATCTTTTCACATCAATCACTGTGAATCTTGGTCAGAATAGATGTTATCAAAGTTTGTAATAACAGTAACTATTCTGGGTTCCCTCTTAAATAAATTCACCAAAATATTCTCTAGAGACTACCTGAATTGCAGAAATTATTTCCATTATGTGTACAAATAGAGAAGCTGGATATTAAAGCAAAATATGCTTAAAAATCTGAATGTTTGATATCTTGAACTCTATTTACAATTATTTGATGTTCATTACTTATTTTCCGTATGTCAAGATGACTTACTTTTTCAAGTATTCAAGTTATTTTACCTTATATATTTAAATCTCTTTGAAGACATTGCTGATACAGGGAATTTCCTGTTCCGATGCAAGCAGGTGTGTCTGTGGATGGCAATACTTTGCTTCAATAGTCTGAGCTGTACTCTTGAAATAAGTACCTTCAGAGAGCTCAAATTCTTCTGTTATTTATTACTACAATATGCCTCAGCTAGGTGGATGCTTGCCAGATTTCTAGGTTCTTCTGAACCAGTCATATTAATATTAAAATAATCTTAAGAGAAAAAGTTATGCATTAATTTTGCCCTACTTTAGAAATGGTGGGCACTGTTATATATATGTGTTTTAATTCGTGCCTATAAGGTTTGTATCTGTCTAATATTGGATGCTTGTATGGGATATGCTTGCTTAAAAATCCAAACTGTGGGGAAACTGCATTTTATTAAGGGACATTTCCAGTAAGGGTAAAGAATGTACCCCAAGCTAAAGATTTCCGAGAAACCCATTATCATATCTGCAGAACCAGCTTAGCAGAAGATGGGCCATCACGGGGAAATCATCCGGCCATTAACACCACGATAAGATATCGGCGACATATCAGGACCATCAATCTGTTCCTGGGAGGATACAAGATTTCATCAAAACTCCATCTCCTCATCGGAAGGACATTGTTCCTTGCTGGAATCACTAAAGAAACCAAATTAAATATCTTTGGACTCTGGACTCTGAATACAAAGTCGCCTTCGGCAAAATAAACTGTATAAAAACTCATCACTCCGGGACCATGGTGTGAACAGAGCTTCACTGACACCCTGTCAGGTTGCTTGTCACCCAGTATCCGATCCCGGGCTCGGTACTGTTTTTTTCTGCATTGTGGCTTTTAATGCTTTTTATCCTAAAACTCTGCCAAATTTTCTATCAATAAATTTGTTCCAATTTTTATTATAGGAATCTGCTCATTTCATTTATAACAGGCACCATTGTTGGAATAAAACAGTATGTCTGTGCAAATCAACTGAAAACTCTCTGACCTAAGTGACAGACTTCACTATAAATAAGATGTCCTTTATCAGCAGCTCTGCCATTATCTAGTTCATTGACCTTTGATCAACACCCGCACTTTGGTCTGTAGCTGCCATTAACTGGCCTTTAAATTAGGAAAGGGCTGTATTCTTTCCATTAGGAAAGGACTGTATTTTTCTATACCCAATCTTGCATAAGGAGACATCTCCAGATACCATCAAGTATCTCGCTGATAAGTAAACCCTGTCTAGGGACTCGAGTGGATACAGTTTGTAATTTTGAGTGTTGCAATGGCTGAATTGTTCTATCCTATTTCAGTGTTAATGTAAGAACATAAACAGAGTGACACTGATCCCTTCCTGATAAACTGACTGCTGAATCTGGAACATTTATAACAGAATGATAGTTAAGATCATAGCTTAAATGGGACTTTCATAATGACTTAGTATTGCATTTGACAAGATTGAAACATTCAGGAATTTGTCTAGTAAACTTGTTACTTAGGAAAACACATCAGGATTTTTCTAAATTTAGGCTTATTTATATTCTGAGTGTCATTTTACAAAGACATTATTAGAAACCTGCATGTTTTTTATACACATGCAGCATAACAGAGTTACCTGCAAATATGACTTGATGTAATGGAATATTTCTACATACCATTGGCTTAAGATTTTAATTTAAAAGCTGAATTTTTTGGGGAAATAAAAAAAAATCCACTCTCCCTTTTAAATAACATCCCTGGTTTTTAATCTTCAGGAGATGTTTGCTAATTGTAATAAAAGCAAGTACAAGCCATCTTGTATTTGCTGCAGGACGTTGTTATGACAACTAGAAGTTTCTTTGTGTAGAAATCTGGAAGATATGATCATTTTTGGGTCAAAGCAGAAAATATTCAACAGTTTTAGTACTAAGTTTTTCTGTATCTAAAATTATGTCTTTTGATACATGAACGAGAATATCTTCAGCAGATTATCTACATTAAAAAACCCAAACATGTATAAAGGTTTTTTACATTTTGAGTTTCACAAAAACCTTTAAAGTTATTATTAAAAAAAGATGTAAATCTGATTTTTAAACAATATTGAGGTTTATTTTAACTGCAATTAAGACTGGTTCCAGAGCCTTTTACAGTCAGTGAGTAGACTCCAAGATTTTGGATGAATAGTAACATTGTTGTCTGTGCTGTTCTTGTTGAAGCAAAGAACAAGTTCTACATTATAGTGGTGTGTATTTCCTGTATTTGTGTTCCTAGCTCTCACTCAGCCTTTCAACTATTCAGAAATATTGCCTAAGCACCAGGGCCAAACTTACTATTATTTGTAGGAATGGCATGCAGTTCAAAGCTCTCAGTTTGCCCTACAAATGTGTACATCCCTCAGCAGATACTCCACTCTTAAAATAGCTATATCCCAACTCTCCCAGTGCTCATTCTTGCTCAGATGTACTCTTCCCTCCTGCCTTTAATGAAAATTTTATCTTATCCAGTCCTCTTCACACTTAATGCAGTTAATTTTGAAGTGCTTTATGAGACCTTTCAGTTTTGCACTTCAGTTTATCCCTTTAAATAATACAGATGTTCCTCTCTGGGTTTTTTCTATCAGATGGTTTCTTTTTCTTGTTTTTTTTTCTGTACTGGTTGTCAAACACAAATTTGCTTTTAATATAGGGTTGTCTAGACCAGTTTCATCAGCAAGACTGTTTCCTTAAATTCTTCTCAGCATTATTCTATTTAGTTCTTCTCCAGAAATTCTACCACATTTTCAAATTAATGGGAATAATATCTATTTCTAGGATTCTAGGCCTCATACAGGAAAAATTCAATTTCACTAAATATTACTTTTACCATTTCTGTTTCCTTTCGGAACAAACAATTTGTAGTGGAGTGGAGATGCAGTCAGTGTTGTATGTATTGGTTTTACCTCACTAGGTTCTGCCTGAAAGTGTTTCAGCCTTAAGGAGAATTTAAGCAGACATTTGCTCTAGGTCTGTAAGATCTAGCTGTCTTCAGGACCGGTAGAATGAAAATTCAGTTTTTTTAATGCATGACTGTTAATGTGAACAAGTTAAAATGGGTTTTTCCTTTTTCTGTCAGTTATTGGTAGATTTGTAACACATTACAACAAACAGAAAATTGGACCAGTATTGCCACCATTAAATCAGTCTGGATTCTTAAGAAATGGTAGGTTTTGTTGGCATGAAAAGGAGGTGAAAAGCTACTGTGGTGTCTTAAAGAACAGAGACTAATGTTTCTATGCAGGAATCTGCATGGTGGACAGTGTTTGCATTCAGCCTTGAATCTAAATCTAAATATATAATGGATCTAAATTGCTCTAAATTCTCATTAATCAACCTCTCCACCATGATGAGTAAAACATTTATCCGTTTTACAACTACAGGGTGACTAAACTAAAGGCAACAAATTGCTGTGTCATCTTTCTTGTCAACATCCATAAGTCTGATTCATTTAATTTATAGCTGTATACTAGACAGAGCTGTGATAGGCCTGTAAGAAGTGCTGAGCATTAGAGAAGAGATGTTTTTTTGGTATAAATCCTGCACCACCCTGAAAACAGAGCCACTGTTCTCTGGCAAATGCTACAGCTGCAGTAAAATTAGAGACAGACATCCAATTAAAATGCAAGCTATATTTATAGCTTTAAAAATAAATGAAAAATTAAAGAGAAAAAATGCAAGCACAAAATGTTTTAATATACCTTTTTTTTTTTTAATTCCAGTACAACAGCATATTGGACACAGGCTCTTATTGAACTCAATATCATCCTGTCAGAGCACCTTCCATTACAGTGCAAGCAGCCAAATCAGTACCAATCGTAAGCTCTTGGCTGTTGTGTTGTCTGCTCCCTAGCGTAGAAAATGGCACTGTGGACACACCTTACTGCACATATCTTCATAGTTTTTCAAAGATATATACAAGGCACTTGTGGCACTAGTTAATGACATTTGGCTACCCTTAATTACCAAGGGACTTTTTCTGTCCCACGAAGAGAAATTTTACTCTTGCTGAGAAAAGCCAGAGAAATTAAGCTACAGACTGTAATTTTTTCCTAAGTGTTTTAAGTGATCTTTTATTTATCCACAGTCCAGACAATGGACTGCTTGGAAGAGAGGAATACAAAACGATATGAGGCTGATCTACAGTGTAAGTTAGGCCAAGCTTCAGAGCATAAACACTATAGCTTTTCCTCCATGTTTTAACTTCTTAGCACTAAAAGCTTGTAATATTACCTGCCTGATAAATTTTTGTCCCCGTCCAAGAGAGATAGAGCTTTCTAGCTAGCAGAAGTTAACAGCTGTGAATAACAGTTTCTTTATCAGATTTGCATTTAAGTGACCAACCGCGGCTGCGTACCTTGACTGTGAATGTGTCCTCAAAATGCTCTCTATCCTCTGCCAACATCATCTTTTTCTTGCTCAGTTTCTGCTTTAGCCAGCTGCTCCATGAGCTCTTCTTCACACGCTGTACCGTTTTTGTGGCCGTGCTGTAGGATGGGTAGAGCTGTAGGTCATCTGCGTTACACTAGCATTTGATTCTGTGTCTCCAGTTCACTTTGAAGTTGCTTGGTGAAAAGACAGTAACATAATTGATCCTTCTGAGAATACACAGATGAGGAGTCTTAGTTTCTTCCACTGCTCCTTGAAATTATGTATTTTTAGGAAAGTGTCAAATCCTTTGAGTCTAGTCTTTAAACATGTCCTTTTTTGAGGTAGTCTGGCAGTGTCATGTGGCTTTCCAAATTAGGTATATCAGTTTCCTCATTTTCCTCTCCCTTTTCTTTCTTTTTTCCCCCCAATAATAATCATAATAATAACAATTATTATTATCATAATCACTATCATTAATATTATCATCATTATCATCATTAAGAAGAGGGGGAAAAAAGCATGAGAAAATTTAAGACAGTAGAGAGGAAAAATGAGTGGAGGAATGGAATTAGTTTCTCATGCAAAATCAGGCTAAGGATAAAAATACACTGCCTTTTTCTTCAGGTGGACTGAAAATGTTTCCCACTCATTAATTATGTTATATTTTAAAATTAATGATATTTTATATACCAGTTTATTTTACTTTAATCCATTCCTAAATTTATGCTGGATGCCACAATCTGCAAGGCCTTGCTGTCTCTGAAGCCATATCATGTCCCTTTCTGATCCCATACCATGTTAGTGGTGAACTAAGGCTACCCAAAGTCCTTCCCATTGATGCTTCAAGGAGTATTGAAGAGATCTTTCAGTACAGCAGTGTTTTTCTTGTCATCTTTTTTTATATCTGCAGGAATATGCAATTCTGCTAATTAAATGTTAAACATAGAGGAGAGTTTAAGACTGGAAGGTAAGTCTTTGCTAAATGCGTGAACCACAAAGGAATAAGATGTTGCTATGATATTCTCTCTCTCTTCTTTTTTTTTTTTTCCCTGTCCAATGAGCTTATTCAAATTAGTGAAATACGTGTTTGACCAAGTTGTTCCAGAGCATAATACAAAAATTGACAGTTCTTTGTAGTGGGTAACCCTGCACCACCCATAGGGGCTTTGACTTCGTAAGAGCAATAGACCTGTACTAGGTTTGTGGGATTTCATTGGGCTCATTCTTTTGCAGGATTAGGAAATCGCAAAGTATAAGGAAAGAATAAGCTTTTTTACCTGGGCAATACTGTCCCCTTTATCATGAAGTCATCATTTCCCCTTAAAGACCTCCCAAAGGCAGTTCTCTACCTCTTCCTCGGCCTCCTAGTCTGTCTCAGAAATAGTTACCAAGGATTGCCTCCTCTAGTTGATAAAGACTAACAGCTGTGGAAATGGTCTAAGCTTGTTAGTGGCACTTCTGCTCACTGATGTCTCCTTTAGTCTTGTAGGGATGGTACCGTAAATTTCACTATTTACTGGTCTTGCTATTACTATGCTGTGTTTTCCTGAGATTTTGGGAAGGGCTGTGGAATGCCAGACTAAAGCTCTCCATTATTGTCTTCTAATTTATTAGGCTCTTCAGAGCTGGCCCTTGGGAAGCTTAATGTTGCTTGCAAAAGGAAGGATATATTATTGTTCACCATACCTGGAACACAGTAATTTTGCTCTCTCTGTTTCCATTCTTTATCTCTGCATATACATAATCTGCCAAAAACTTTCTATTTCTATTATACAGTAAAAAAGGAAATGTTTTTTCCAGTTCCATGCTTCAATATGTCCTGAAAAACTTTGCTTAAAAAAACTTGCCTGCATATAAATGAGTCGGGCTGGAAGTATGTTTTAAAATTTGTTTTTCTGAGTAATTTGAAAATAACTGGGAGAAATAAATGGTAATTTCTTGACTGCTGGTTATTGGGGGATGGATAACTTGAGCAGGAGGGAAGTATTCATGTAGTTTTCTGTGGAAGTTAACTAAACTGTGTGAATTTTTTTGCAGCATAATTTTCCCTACATAAAAAACTATGATAAATAATATTACTTGGAGGTATAGGATATGCTCCTGCTAAACGTTTCCAGAAGATTAGTTCTGGTGCTGTAATGTCTCAGATGCAGCTCCAATATATTTCTGCTGAGTGCTGCAAACCTGCATGTTTGCAATGAGAGTTGCATGTCACAGGAATTGGTGATAAGCAGCTATGACTAAATAAGAAAAGAAAAGGTCTGCTTGTAGTTGGATATGTGTGTGTTTGCATACCAAATGTAGCAGTAGCCCTGTGCATTGCCTGTTCCTAACACTTTTCTATTACAACAGTTGCAATTTAAACATGAAGCAAAATATCGTTATTTATTTTCCTTCCACGGCCATAGTCCCACCTCATTCATTATATTAAAGAGACATGTCCATCAGAGCTGTTCAAATACTCTTGCAGAAAGCATGCTACAGTATGTGCTGTTTGTTTTGGCAAATGTTATGCATTTATGTTGTTTTTCATACAAACAATTATTTCATCTATACTCTGTTGGGTTTATCAATGTTTGACTAATACTTGGTATAATTAGACAAAGTCATGCACTACATATATTTTCCTTCATCATTTAATACAAACCTGAGCTAGGTTAAATGTGTACATACTAGCTTTATTAATATTAATGGCACTGCCTGAATTTTTCCTTTCTTGAAGATATAAATTATTTTGCTAATTTCATACTTAATGGCCAGTAGCATATTCAGAATAAATATTTCAGTTTTGATGAGATCAAATAGACATGTTCCATGATGTGCATTATGCAAATAAAAGATACATAACTCATTAAAAAAAACCCTATCATGACAGTCAATTATAAATCATTTCATTAGCTTTCCAGCACTGCAGCTTTAGGAAGCTTCATCCATATAATTTGCTGTCTTGTACCTTAATGTATTAACTATTTCCTTTTAAAGACAGTAATGTCTGCCAAATGAAACAACAGAGCATGCTAATTCATTTTTAAAGCAGGCACCCAGCTGTCATATTGCAGCACCACTAATTCAATGCTGAAGACTTCTTTACTACCTGGTATAAATTTTAAATAAAAAAATGAAAACATCCAGTTAAGAGAAAGCAATACTTACTTGAGAAGGATTCTGCAAGCTCTGTTCTGCTAGTCCACAGACTGAAATGATGGAGCCAGATTTAGAAGTAGCTTATTAGGTGCATGCTGCTTCAACAGTTACAGCTTTTCTTTTTTTTTAACTGAAAGATGGAATCGTTTTCTTTTAATGAAGCCAGCACAGAATGATATGCTGCCCATGTTGCTATGAGAGACTAAACTTGCAGAGCAAAGTCTGGCAATTTCAAAATAACTTACCGGGGGTCATTCACTATCAACCTGCCACTGCTTTTCTGTGTGGTCGCAAAGTTTGACAGCATCAAGCAAGATCATGGCATGTCACAAATGCAGGAAATTACTAGTTAGTCATGTACACTTGAGATTGAAAGTGATTGAGGCAGTGTTGTTTGTGAATATAGGTATAAAACTGTGTTAAGCCAAAATCTTTCAATTTGGAACACCCACTGAATTCTCTTAAAAGGGAACAAGGCTCTGATTACAGTCAATCTGCAGTGCCTGCAACACTTCTGGTTTTGGATGCTATGTCTAGAGCTCCAGCCCTAAGAAAAGAGCACAGGAACTGCCCCAAAGGGATCACATAAATGTGAAAAACTATGTAATTTTTATTGCCTTTGATATTTTAGGAGAAAGACTATTAAGTATCACATATTTTTGTGTGTACACAAACCAATGCAACTATAAAGATATGTAATTATGGTTATAAAATTATCCACATGTATCTGTATATTTAATATCTAGAACCACTCACAGTTTTTAAGTTTTAGTGATATCACCATTTAACGTATTTAAATGTTTTTGTTAGAATTCTGTCTGTGGTATATCATGGTCCAATAGTCTATTATATCTGCAGTATTGCACTGCATATATAAATTTAGCCCTGCATTTTGAAACATTCTATTTTGTCTTCTGCTCAAGAATGCTTTAGGATAGAGAGAGCTCTCTGATCTATTTGTCAGTTGGAAATTCCTCTGAGTAGTCAGGTTTTGTCTGATTTGGTTTGCCCAAAAGACGAGATCTTTCATCTCTGATGTGGAGACAGAGGTGAACTGTGCTATCAGCCACACTCTGCATCATTACCTTGCCAGCCTGAGGTGGGGAGATGGCCCATGCCTTGACTTGAAAGAAACCAAAAAGTGTCAGGGTATGGGGAAGGATAACTGGCTACATTAAGTTATTGAAGTGTTGCTTTTGAGTTCCTACCTTCATCTCAGCCAGAGTGGGCATACTCAGAACTCCTCCTTACAGTTGCTACTTATCAGCTCTCAGGAGATTTGGGTTTATTGCCCCAACTACGTTTTGATCACTGTGCAATGTGCAAGAACTTGGCTGTTCAAGGAGGCAGATCTTCACAACATCCCAGCAGCAAACTTAGCAGTAGCACCTTCCTCTCACCAGAAAAAAAAATAGGCCTAGTTTCTCAAAAGGCAATGATTAATACCTCTGGAGCGACACTGATTGCAACACTCAAAAGAAGATTCTGGAATCTATCACGCATTGCTTCTAACAGCTGCAAGGTGCAGAGGCAGAGCAGAGCTTTGTAGCTCATGACTCCACGTGTCTTCAGTAGTAGAGTGGCTCCTGTCACCACAGCATCTTGTAATTGTATCCCTACTTGTGTTCCCATTTTTCTTAACCAATGGTGACACAAAAGATGTTTGGCTGCTCTTTATTCTGTTTGGTTTTGTGGTGTTTGGGGGAAGAGGGGACCGCTTGTTTGGTTTAGTTTATTGGTTTGGTTTTTGGTTTTTTTCCAGAGCAGTGAGGCCATTGCAAAATTCTGTAACAGTTTTTCTATGACAAGATCTTCTGACTAACAAATTCCTCCCCTCAAGATCCAGTATATCTTAGAAGCAGACTGGTGAGTTTGAGCCAAGTGCAAATGTGCAGTGATTATGTGTCAGGACCTCCATGTGTGAGGAAGGGAGAAAGACCATTTCATTTTTTATGAGAAATGTAACTTTTTTCCAGGTGAGCTGACATGAGAGAAAAGAAAACATGACTTCATTTGCAGATTTTGCTTTTGCCATTGCCACACCTACAACTGGGAGGGTAGAGAGACAAAATATTTGTCAGCTCTATGTGCATACCTCTTTTGTCTACGGATCTTGCAGGTTGAAAAGTGTTTTTCCAGGTGTTAGTGGTCAATTCCAAATTAGCCCAATGGAATTCCAGTTCCAGTTACCAAACAAAAGTAAGTCAAGGCAGAACTCCTCATTGAACAAAATATCTGTCATGAGCTACAAATAACTCCTTTTTTTACTACCTCCTTTTTCATTTCTCTATCTTCATGGCTTGCTCTTCCTTTTGCACACTCTGGTGTGCTGTACCAAACAAATCCCCTTTCACTTCCTGCCCCTCTTTAAGCAGAGCTTTCTCCTGAATCCCTAAACCTACTGTGACATCCTGTACAGGACAGATGAAGCTTCTCGGAATGAAGGGCTGGCACAACCACTGATCTTGGAGAAAGATACAGGATTCATGATCACTAATGTGACTGAGAAAACAGTAAAATGACTGATTCTAAGTATATCTCGCAGAACACTGCTATTTAACCACTCGTTCTTTCTCTTTTTGAAGGGTTTTTTTTTAATCCACCTTCTTCTTTTCTCAGTAAAATTATTGCTAACAATAACCTCAGCAGCAGTAGGAAAAGAAAGTACAGTCAAGGCTCAACTTTGAATTTCAGCAGTAACGTGACTGAAGTCTTTGGCCTTGCCCTTTTATGGGATTTGAACTGAATATTTAAAATTCATTCAATGTGAGGGGTACCTGTCTCAGAATGGTGAGAGAAAGAATATAATGAAGCAGATATTTGTAAATTTGGTGCTCCAACAAGTAAAAGCAAAAGTCTAGGGCAAGATTTATCCCATTGCTGAGCTGGTCATTGATTGTTTAACTCAGTTTGTTGGTGACTTTATGTGGACAATATTTTTATTGCACCAAAGAGAACAAGGATTAAATCCTCCAGTACATTCCAGTTCAACTTGAATGAATAACAGGCATTGGCACAGAAATACTTCCAGTAAACTTCAAGTATTTTCTAAGTCTATGAAGAATGCATCTATAATGAACTTGGGTAAAACATGTTAAAAGAGTCACAACACTTAAACAATAAGAGGAGCTTTGGAAAGTTTAGTGGCTATTAGTGTCACCTTCTTTCAGCATTTTGTTTTAAATCCTTGTTATAAATACCCTCATCACCTCAAATCTAGATATAAAATAACGAGGTTAGTAGCTGGAAAACTGCCCAGTGCAAAATAAAACGTAACCCTTAAATAAAGACAGTAGGTTTCTCTGAAACAAGTTGCTATGGAGTGTGAAAAATTCTTGAGAATTTGGAAATTGTAGTAAATTTCAAAGAATCACAGAATGGATTGGGGTGGAAAGGATCTTAAAGATCATCTATTTCCAGCTCTCCCGCCAGGAACTCCTTCCACCAGACCAGCTTGCTCAGAGCTCCATTCAACCTGGCCTTGAACACTTCCAGGGATGGAGCATCCACAGCTTCTCTGGGCAACCTGTGCCAGTCTCCCAGCACCCTCACTGTAAAGAATTTCCTCCCAATATCTAATTTAAACCTGCCCTGTGTTGTATGTGTATACACACACTTACATAAATGTACATACATGTGCACATATTTTGATTTGCAAAGTAATTAATACTTTCATGGGAAAAAAGTCATGAACACAGTAAAATGGAATGGCCACTTGTGTTTGAATATAGAGTGTTTCCTTAAAGTGACAAACCAATACAGTGAATTCACCATCTTTAATTGGTCTTGCTCATCCTCCCTTCATGGAATGATGTAAGTTTGGAGAAAGAAGCTTACTCAGTCCTTTTGTATAGGGAGTATTTTCTAATGCTAAGACACAAAATAACAGAAGGGGCTTGGGAATGGGCTTCAGAATCCTTCCCTAACAGTCTAACAACAGTTGTGCAAAATTTCATAGCCCCCTGACCTTAACAGGGAGAGGGAGAGAAAGGGGGCATTGATGTGCCTTTGCTAACTCAAAACCTACAGAGGAACAGTATCAGGATGCAGCCAGGGCTGCGGGCTTCCAGAGACACCTCTGAGTTCTTGCCTGCCAGAGCCTTGTGTTTGCCTTGTCCAGACTTGGGGGAACCTCATACGTGGTTGGTGACTGCAGTGGCTCACTAAAAACAGAAGTCCTAGGAAGGATTGGTCCTGCAAATGTTTTACATTGGTGCAGCAGGACTTTTGGATACACAAAAAGTCATCCCTTAAAACTGACAATCTGCGGGGTTTGACCTGAGTCTACAAATAACCTCAGCTGCTTTGAACTTCCATTTCTAAAGAAAAAATAAAAATGCCCAGCTTGTATCCTGGAGACCTAAGTTGTTCCTTGGCTGGGGGATTGTTCTGTCTTTCAAAGTCCTCTGGGATTGTTCAGCAAAATAAGTGTGTCTCATCTGGCTGCAGCACTCATCACTGTCAAGTGTAATCGAATATGGGGAGAGGAGAGAGGAGATAACCTTGACAGAGGGGGTGTGCTGCAAAGTCAGGCAATAGAAAGCCAGTTCCCTTCCACGTGTGCACTAATCTTTCCCCCCCTCCATGCTTATAATTCTGCACACATAGCCTGCTATCTGCACATCAGTCACGCTCAACTCTAAGCAGCCTGGCTATTGCACACCTACGCACAGATTCCCACAGTCTTCATTCATTTCAGATTTGTGTCAGCATCTAAACACCTCTATGGAAACCACAGCATACAGAGAACATTAATCTTGTTAATGAGAGCATTGGTGAAGAGTCCACCCTTTTCCTTGGAGATGGTCATTCTGGACACTTGTAGGTTAGATTTTGTGTTCCAGTAAACCTTGTCTCTTTTATTATTAAAAAATAAAAGGTTAAAAAAAAGGCAATGCAAATGTCATATATAATGACTTTTGAGGAATACAAACTTTACTTTTGTCAAAAGAAACATATAAGAATTTGATGGTGTCAAACTGAGCACATTATTAAAAGTAGGAAATATAATATTACCCTGTTGAAGGTATTGACTCCAATATAACTTGGAGCAAATTGGACTTCACTTTGGGTCAGCACTGCTAAGAACATGACCTGTTACAATCTCTACCTTCAAATTTCAAGTGTATTTTGTTAACTCTGTAGATAAAGCTATTAAACTAGAAGGCTTTTGGATTTTATAAAGTATTTTTATATCTCATTCTTTTTGTCTGTTGCTCCAAGTCTGTATAGATTTTCAACAGGATAGTATTCTTTATACCATCTGTAACCATCATTTTTCCAATATGTTGCCGATGTTGCTTTTCTAGTTATTTCTCCTATAATTGCCTCAAGAAGGTGTAGGGAAGGCAAAATAGAAAAATCATACTCCAGATGCCAAAATGATTCCTGAAAATGCATATGTCTGTTAAGCTCTATTTAGACAGATTTTTGCTAAGTATATTTGCTGCACACTGTTAAATTTGACTCACTTGAAAATGAACCTTTTCAGACCCTTCAAGGTAGAAAAGGGGCAACTATGGCCCTATATCATGCTAATGTGAGAAAACAGATCTTCCAAACCATAAACGTCTTGTTTCTAGAAAAGAGAAAAGCTGCTTCTTAGAGCTGCCATAGGACAATTTTTCTAGTTGGTCTTTCTTAATCTCTAGCAAAAATGAATGGAAATGAAATAGTATGCAGTACTATAAGGCATTATAAGCAGGAAAGATTACTTGTGATTTAGACATAATGTCACTTCTTGGTATGAAGAAGTTCATTGACTACTTCCAAAATAATTTTTCTTGCTTGAATGCCTGACGAAATATTGATTGTTTTAGAGTCATGTTTCATCCCACGACTTAATATGGCTATTGTTTTAGAGCCTTGCTTTGAACAACCTGCTTTATTTGGGAATATGAAGAACAAACATAAATTTCTAACTCACCAAGATCCCCCCGTAACCCTAACCTCAACTATAATCCAAAACCCATCACTCTGAAAATTGAAAATTGTATTTCAAGGTGGGTGTCATTAACATACTGCTAACAGGACATGACATCCCATTCTACCATGGAGCACGGCAGTTGCAGGGTGGTAATAGTCTGGGCTATTTTTTTTGCTGAGATGTAGTGCCTCTCTTCCAGGGAGTGTTGCATTGTTTCTGCCAACAAGGAACACCATAATTCCTCACTGGCTAAATGCCAACAGCACAGGATCAGCATTCTTAAGGTAATTCTTAGAGGGAAAATAAAGTTTCAACTGTTTATGCCACCTATCATGTAAATCAGACCATTTTTTAAATTTTTCAGTCTTGCAAAGTGTATTATAGTTTAAATATTCAACAATTTTTTTAGATTTCAGATCATGGTATCATGTGATTCCTGGATTTAATTTATAAGAAGAGGAAACTGTGCTTTAGCAAAAATACCTGCTAATGTTGTAACCGCAAAGACACAGAAGTCGGAAACCCCAAAACTAAGATAAAAAATTTATTTCAAACTAATTAATTAATTTTTTTCATGCTGGATTCATAAAACAAGTTTTCATTAGCTGGAAATGACGGTTTGTTCACATTGCAATTTGTACTTTAAAGATGTTTCAGGACATGATGCAAAGAACATAACCCCTAGAAAAAACCATGATCCAGCTCCAAATAGACTTAATGTGTTGGAAAGTGCTGATCTAGACTAAACCAAATCACTCTTGGACCTATTTGAGTCTACTGAGGAAAAATAATAGCATCTGCTGCAGTAATGATTAAACTCAGAAATGTAAGTTCTAGGTGATCCTCTGTAGGGGCATAGATACTAGAGGTACATTTAATAAGCTTTTAATAAGTTTCTGGTGATGAGCAGGCTCAAAATTTCATCATCCAAATTGTTATGTTTGGATTAATTTTCAATTTTAATCATCCCTAAAATTCAAGGAGTTTCAGACATCTTGCCTGAGTTTATCATTAAACTGACAGATTCCCATTTAACTGACAGACACCCCATTCAGGATTGTTACATAAGAAGACTGCTGGATAGCCCTCATGCCTTATTAGAAATCTGCCCATAGTGCTGTGTTTCAGTCTTCCATTTGGATTTTGGCAAAGTTGTGCTTTACACAATAGTCTGTATTTCATGTCTTAACTGTTGAAGACTTACTGCTCTTGTCCTCGATGAATTTCCCTTCAGAAACATATTGTTTAAAGAGGCTTTGTTCTGCTAAAATATCTTTTATTTCTGGCAGCTTACTCCATCAGATGACCTCTTACTTCTGTGCTGTCAAGAGGGTAATAATGAGGTAGGTTGCATTAAATGATACAGAATAGAAATTCACAATCATTCTGGCAAAACTGTTCAGGTAGTGACGAATAGTGATTGCAGGGGTAGATAGTGGACCAACAAAACAGAGATTGTCATTATTGCATTATCTGTATTTTTTGCTGTATGTGATGTTCTCTCTTACCTTCCCTCTTGCAAATCACAAGGATTGCGTTTGAGTATTCATGTTTATTTTGCTCAATAGACTTGTGAATCAAAGTGTTTCTTAGAGGAGAAAGTTTGTTTATGGAGGAAGTTGGATTTGTACCTTGATACAGTATATTGCTCCAGGATTTTGAGAGCTAATAACCTCTGCCCACATTCTTACTATGAAAACTAAAATGAATCATCTGTCATTATTGTCAAAAAGTTGGATAAAATTATATTTTACATGGAATTTGTGGGATGTGCACCTTTGGGGCCCTTTATTCCTGCAGAATATTTTGTGATTCTCGAGCTTTAAAAAGACAAAAGGAGAAAGCTGAGGAACAGAAGCATGCTTACAAAGTTCAGAGCAGCCACTCCTGAGCTCCCAGGAAAGGCCAACCACGTTACATGACATATAAAAATCTTGTGGTACACGGTAATTAAGAGGACTAGCACTGTATCAAATCCTTGAATGAACAGATATGGCTGTCTGTTGCAAACGAACTACCTTCAAAAGTGTGAAACTTGCCTTAAGTAACATAGCAGACCACAGGCTAAGAGAGGCCATCTAGCAGGTAGAAGGAATTGCTTAGAGAGATTATCATATGAGGGATACAAGTTTGTATGAAAGAAAGCAGGAAGGGTGGATTCATGAAGCTAATGAATTAAGAAAATGGATAAATTCTCATCCAGTCTAGCATACTTACTATATAGAAATGCTGATGTTTTCAGGAAATTTTGATGAAGACATTTTGCTGATCTGAATGCAAATTTGAGTATTTCAGACAGTTTTATGATATTAGAAGATGATAATTTTCAGAAGTGCTCAGTGCTACTTCCATTTAAAATTCAATCAAATCCCTGATGTTTCAGTGTGGTAGTACTCAAGCCTCCAGCACTGTAATTTTTTTGAGACCCACTAATACACAGAACAAGCTGACTGTTGTCTCTTGATTGTGTTTGCTGACCTGAGGCATCAATGGTTTTCTCAGGGCACAGTAGCATTCCTTGGTTTAACAATTGTCTTCGGTCTTTGCCTTTTCAGCTTCGGAGGAAGGGTTGCTTATCAGCAAGCTCCTGGGCCAAAGGGACCATCCCAGACCCCTGTGGGTGCCTATCTGACTTGGCTGGTAGTTTTCTGATAAAATCTGTTACCTTATTTTCCAGATGTCAATGACGTTCCTGGTGTTCAGAGAGGAGAAACAAGCAAAAACTTGCTGAATGCCCGAAGCCTGGTAGATCTGAGTTATGCTCTGTAAGACTCTGAGTGACACAGTCAGCTCTAGCAGGCCCATCCTATTCAAAGACAGCCCCCACAGGAAAATGTTTGCAAAATTGTATCTCCCACATGAATGGAACATATATCTCACATAAAATCCTGTACCACATGAAATTAGGCTGCTTCAGAGGAAGGCAAAGTACCTTCCTTCCTGTAGCAATTTTCTCCAGTTGAAGATATTCGGACTCTATATCCTAGTAACCAATCATGCTAATAATTTTACAATAAAATACAAGGGCTGCATATGAGGTACTTTATCAAGTCAATTGCTGAAAATGAGGAGGTGAAATTTTTTCCCAAATGCCCCATAATATTTGCTGTGATTGGATTGTGGTAATAATGTATTTACAATTACTTGTCTAATGGAGGATAAATAAATGCAGAACAAGCAAAGTCAGAAGTTGACAAGAATACAGGATATCTAGTTAATTCATTTTTATGTAGGTGAAAGTACAGACAGAAATACACTAGCTATAACAGCTAAAGTACTATTTATCAGAGCAATGTACTAGATTTAATGCATATAATAGATGATGTCAGGAAGACGGGTTCCTGTTTTTCTCTGACCAAAAATTGTTTAGACTAGACATACTGACAAACTGCAGCTGCAGAAATTTCATTTGTTGTTCATAAGGCCTTCTCTTTAATTTCAGGCTAAGAAGGAGATTACTTTTGTCTGCTGTTTAGCTGGAACTTCTTAGGCAGTGCTGTGCTTAGCAGCAGTTCCCATAGACTTTCCCGAGGTGCCTACAGTCAATGATGGATGAAATTATCTCTGGGTAAAAGAAGAGGTGTATTACAGTTTATAAAATGGCATGGATTCTCATTAATTGCTTTCATGTCATCACTGTGCTCAGCCTGGTGTAAATATGCACCTTGTTTCAAAGAAAGACGAGGTGTAACTTTATCTGTAACTTTATCTGCTTCCATGAGTTAGCAGCTGGCTGTGCCTCATGCCTTTTGACATTTATGCCTGTTCCACTGCTCTAAGATGGTTACCCAGTAGCTTCTCAGAAAAAACATTTGACAGTACAGTGAAATGTACCTCCACCTCTGTGCTCATCACACCTCTTTATGAGGCAAAGTGTTCTGTTCCTCAGTGCTCTGCTCCTCAGGGAGCACTTTTGAGGCCAAACTTTTTCTCTCCCATGTTAGACATGGTTTAATCACTGTGTTTTTGCCACTAATACCTCTATTTTGGAATACCCAATTCACTGAACTAATTGCAGAGATATTTTTCCAGCTCAGAGTAAAAGTGCATTATACAATATTCTTAGCATAAAAAAGCTTACAACTCTCTTACATAGCCAAAGCAGATCGTTCTTTTGAAATTTCTTCAGGACCACTGCAGCTCAACAGTTTTTGGGTCCAAGTTCCACTGAAGTGATTAACAAAACTAGTCCTGGGATCAGGTCTGCAGGCTCTACTTTTGAAAGTTCAACTATATCTTTATACCAATAAATTAACATCTAGCAGTGAGGCTGACTGTCACAAAATAACTTTGTCCATACTCTTGATCTCGCTCAGTCTTCAAAATAGAAAAGTTATTTGTAGATTATAGCTTGGAATGCTTATTTGTCCATATTGATTCTTAGACTGTGCTCAGGATTTTGGCAAGAGCTACATATCTTGAGTCAAAGCTGTGTCAGGCTATAATGTCATTGTAATGGTTTAGATAATTGTGTTTCATTGCCTAGGAATGTTTCTTCATACTGTTCTCTAACCTGGGTCTGGTCTACCAGGACAGTTACATTTCTCATCACCGTTTATCAAAAAGCTGCAGGAGCTTTATCCTGCCACATTTCTGTTTCTTCTCCAATTTTCAGCTGTTTAAACTCAGCTAAGATAACAGCCTTGCTATTACTGCTCTTTTTTTTCACAGAAATATGCTGTTGCACCTGTTTCCATTATGTCTGCACCTTGAATAATCCAGTGAGCTCTTCATCCACTCAAGAGTCACAATCACATTGTGGTTTGGGACTGTTTCCATCTTATTTTTACCCCTCTGGTTTCACTTAACTTCAATTCAATATAATGGTTCAACTAATTTTTTTGTCCTGAGTTCAATGCAGAAAGTATTCCTCGGTAGCTGCTTCATCAATTCTATTCTGCTGATTTTCCAGAAATAACACCAGTTTCATTTTTTTGTAATTTCTATTCCTCTTTCCCCCACCTCCCCACCTGTATTTTTACACTTATCTGTTCTGCTCATTGCTTGGAACAAGAACAGTCTAAAATCAGTATGTTCTTTTATTTCTTAGTGCATGGATTTGGAAATCTAACTTTAGATACCTATGCTTGAATATTGTGTCACCACATAAAAATACAGTCCATGCCTAGGAATAGGCTTGCACTAGGATTCACAACTTTGTAATTACTGGTGATAAGTAAATCCCATGAAACCTCGTATGAATACTTTATTTAAAAAAAAAATGCCAGGAAGTTTATCAAGTATTTTTTAATGAAAATTTCAGGAATGCTTTCTCGACTTTTTGAATGGAAAATGTATTATTTTATCTACAATGTAGTTTAAGAGTTAAGGAGCTCTAGAATGTACGCTGTGAGCTACACTGTACTCCATGACAGTAACTTTGCAATTCCTTACATGTCCCATAAAAAATACCTTTCCTTGCACAGCAACTTATGAAGATTAGGGACCAAATTTGGTGTTCGGTGTGTATTTACACATTTATTTATTGCATTGATCATTCAAGAATTTTGGCCATCTCAAAAACATGGCATCAACTATGCTAATTAAATCAGGTTTCAGCTGGAAATCTGCATTTGTTACAAGCTTTTGGCACCACTGAACATTGTATTTTGAGTTCTTCTCAGTTTCTCATTTTCACTTCAAAAACATGGTTTTGAGGATTGAAATAGAAAGAATGTTTACTGGAGAAGCTTCTGCTTTTCAAAGGTGAAGGAAGAAGTGGTGAAGATTTGAGCAGTCAATGTTGGAAGGGATCTCAAGAGTTTACCTGGTTCAACCTCTCATGGCAAGGGGAGCCTAGATGAGGTTATCTAGCACCCTGTCCAATTACATCTTGAAAACCGCCAGTATCACTATGCCTAAAGTAATTTTGCATAAGTAACCTGAAAATTCTATTTTTAAAAATGCAGTGGCTATTGCTCTAAGTTTTCTCTATTTAACAATTTCTTACTACAGACTTTTTAAAATGGAAAATGAATTTTTATTTGTAAAAAAACCCAAAAATATTTGAGTCTTGGATAACATTGTCAGAAAATACATAATCTGTTTAAAGCTTGCACTCTAAAAAAATTTCATTCAACCAATTGGTATAAGCAAAAATACAGTCAAATACTCTAAGTAAGATGAGTGCACTAGACAAAGCAGAATGAAACATAATTAATGGTATTTATCCTTGAGGTATAGAACCAGTGACTTATCTTTAATTAAAGAAAGAGAGGACCTAAGTGTATTTGTACATGATAAAATGAACAGAAAGGGTAAAGGAAGGGGAAGGGAACAATGGAATTCTGCCTGTTGTGCTTCTAAGGCTGCCTTTGTTTAGCTCAGATACATTGGTATTTCCTGTTCTGCCTTCCCTCCTAAAAGATCAAAGTCTGTAAGGGGTATCAAGAAGTTGGTAGAGAAGGGGAAATTATAGATTTTGCCTGCATCCACTATATAGACATGAGAGAGCAGTTTCACCTATTGTGGAAACTCCTGTTTGTTTCAATCTCTTTTACTGCTAGTCATCAATAAACCAGGGTGCTGAGCGAAGTTGAGAAGATATAGAATATTTTTAATATTCAGATCCTGACATCAAAATAGGGGGCTTGACCTTGGACTACTTTTAGAGAATAGTTCTAATCAATTATTATAGTTAGTTTGTGCATTATACTGAAGCTGAATGAGAGGAACCGAGGTACTGGCAACAAGTCAAAGTTGAATGTACCTATTTGTTATTTGATAAAATGAATGAATGGTTTCCAGCACAGCTTCTGATCTTTTACGAAAGGTCACTCACTCATTGCAAAGGAAATTGTCTTTCAATCAAGTCCTCTCCCAGCTTTGGCTCGATTTATGTCTTATTGCAAGTATTATCTGAAAATGAAAAATAACAATGCCATAAAGGTGTTATTGGAAAATGGAAAATAACATCACTTCCATTATAGCTGACATGAAGCCACACTGATCTGTGAATAAAAGTCTTGCAGAGGATCAAATGCTCCCACTGTCTTGTTGCCACCAAAGACAGGTCTCAAGATAGCATCTCTTTGTGGCTACTTTGTTTTCAGTGAACTTGCAGAAAGTCTTTTATGACTCTGGGAAAAATTAAGCCTCATTATTGGCCTCTCAAATTTGCGAAGATGCTTTTGGCAATGAGATAAGCCCCAAAGGGATTTGAAATAGGGAAAAGGTGTTTTCCATGTTGTTAAATGAGACGCCGTCCAAGGTTTAGAAGCCAGAATGGAAAAGGAAGTGCAGGCGAGATGGAAATAAAGGATTAAATTCTGTAAATTAGAGGTGGCTTGGTAGGTAAGGTGGCCTTTTGAATTGGTATGACCTTTCCACTGCTTAATGTGTGAGCCTGGGAAAGCCACTCAGTCCTTGGTTATCTGTTTCCAAGTGCGTAATTATTTCACAAGGACAAAACCACGCCAGGTAATAGAAAGCCCAGGAACTACAGAGGAGTTGTAGGACCCCATGGGTTATGAGTTGGAAGAGTTATGACACACTGAGAGCAGAGAACCAGGAAGATGCTGAGAGAGGTTGTTCAGTATGAGAAGAATGAAACCCAAACACATGTATATACTCTGCTGCAGTGTATACACCACCACATTGCAAAAATGACTGGTATGATGTACCCAAACAGATTATTTTTTAAAATTAGAAAACAGGTGTATCAGGGGCTCAAAATGCAGAACCATGATCTGAAATGGCCATTTTTCAGAGCTGTTTGTTTTCTTAATTTCTTTCTTTAAAGGGATCAGATTAGAAAGAAACATCCCTATCAGTTTGAAGAAAATGCACTGTTTTGAGCAGTTTGCCATCTATTCAACCTGGGCAGTATGGTACCTGAAAACAATATATTCTGTAGAAGAGCGCAAATGCATTCTCAGAACAAACTGCATCAGGCAAAACTTCACTGCAGAGCTACTAAAACATGCTCAGGCTTCATTCCCCAAAGCACCTCTGTCAGTCAGCTGGTGTCATCCAGTGACTCTCAAACACATTGACTGAATAAATTGCATAGTCTAATCACTGTTTGGAGATGTATATTCAGTCACTAATTCTCTATAATACACTCATTAATTTTATTGAATGTTATTATTCATAGTCTAAGCCATAGGTTTTGACTGAAGTTTCCTACTTGGAACTCAAAGAGTTTTTCATTCTAAAATGTGGGATATTTTGATTACTCGTTACTATTAAGCTAGGACAAAAAGCCTTACCTGTCAGCTTTCTGTCCATGTGATCATTATTAATTCTGTTTTACAGACGACATAAAATCTCTGGCTCATGTTTAGAGACTGCCTTGTAATTTGTTGCTATAAGATTGTATTCAGCAATAAACATGATTATCAATGTCAGATCTGTCAGCAAGCTGCTGTAAGACAGTTTGTGTGTCCCTGGAATTGCACAGTCTTCTCTTTTTTCTCTGAAACACAAGGCAGAAAAAAGGTGCAGAATGAAAGGCCTACATGTGGCTTCTTGTATGGCAATGAAGTACCAGCAGTAGAGTAAAACTCCTTTAATTTGTGAATTTGGAAGGACAGAAAGGAGCCTACCATGATTAAAATCACTGTCAAATACACAACTTCTCTTTTTCTCCCACTATTTATTCAGAAGAAATTTTCAGTGTGTCTGGGAATATGATTGAAACTGATGAGCAAAACCGGCTCTATACTGAAAAACAGATTACTGACACTTAGCTTCAAACATGGACAACTTCTACACCCTACTTGTATAGATGCTGATAGGGAATCTGACATGGGCTGATGTCTATGCAGCCACACAAGGAGATAAGAGACCAAAGTTGAGTGAATTTGACTTCTGAACTGGAATTCATCAGAAGTAGTGCAGCATTTGAAAATTTTGCTTTACCAATGTTGCTTTACCATGTTGCTTTACCAATCAAAAAATACAGAAAAGAGTTCCATGTACATGCTAGGTACACACATGAAAAGATTGCTTGTGTTTTTACTCGATGTCTTCCTGACTAGCAGGAGTAGAGGAAGCAACTATGGAGATGGAAGGAAAATATAATTTTCTGTATCTTCTGTCCTTACGCTTCAAGGGATTTTCTTATTTACTAGTACAGAAAGAATTTGCGAGCAAGGTCTTGTTTGCTAAGATATTAATTTTAAACATTAGAGTAACCTAAACTGAAATGTTATGTTTGGATTATATATATTAAATGATAGTATGGGAAGAACTAGTGATAGGTTATTTAGATGGGGACTGGTTTTGCTAGTTCATTGCAAAATTTTGCCAAAAGTAGCCCAACATGTTCCCTGTTTGCCTCTAGATATTGTCAGGCTTTACTTCCATAAGTTAAGTGGATGCATGGGAATATTAGCTTTGACATAGCCCCTAAAATCAGAAGGTGCAAGTAATACTTTACACAGAATAAAAGTGGATCTAGCTGCTCAGATATCGAATTCAATGTTGAAACTAAGTTATTTGCAGTTCTGTCTTGTGTGCCACATGTTGTTGACTCAGAGATAAAATGGAAGCTGTGTTCTGTCCTGAGAATAAAAGCTGAGTCTGTACACGAGTGGAATTATTTCTGCTTTGCACAGATTGACACAGGGCAGAGTTTGTAGTCTCTCTTCACTATAGTGACTGCTAAAAGCAGAGAGGTTTAGGAAGGAATTTTTCCACTAGAACCTATCCTGGCACTGGAAAAACGTCCTTAGAGAAACCACAACAGTGTGTTGAAGAGACAGACTCTTTCTGTGTTGGGTTTTGTGTCACTGAAGTGAATGGCTTACATTTAATAGTCTCCTTAAAGACATTTCTTTGACTTAACTGGGCCTTAGTTGTACTGGACAAAAGTAGTGTAGATTTGTGACTTTGGACTCCAGTTCTTTGGTATGCAATCATTAAAGATGCTAAAATCACTTTGTAGGGGTAAATTTCAATCCCTTATTCTTGTCAATAAAATTTCAAAAATACTTGTCTGGGAATGTTTTATGCAGTTATATATCTGCATAAATTTCAAGCTTTAATTTCATGGGAAAGGCCTTCTGTAGATAAAGACAATGGCTATAGCCTACGGAAAACTCAGGCTCCTTCCCTCCCCACCTCCAAACCTCTTCCTTCAAAAATTATAGAGGGAAAAGGGGATATAAATAAAAAGGATCATCACATAAGCCTCAATTCCAGTTTTGGGGTGGTTTTTTGTAAGATTTTGGAGGCTTTTCTGTTTAAAGAGCAAAGAAAGAATTTCAGGTGGGGACAACCTTGTAATTCTAATAATGTTGACATTCTAGGCGATCTAATTAATGCCTTATTATGCCTGGGCTGAATGGTCAACTTTAAGCTAAGCAAAAAGATCAGGAGCTATTGAAATGCAAACGTTTAGTCCTTCAGCAGGGAGCAGGAAAGGTAGGAGACATTTACACACCACAGGAGCCTTGCAAAGAGACATCTATTCAGAGCTCTGTGCTGAGGGACTGCATTAGTGCTCTGTTTGCTGTTCATAGCTCAGAGCTACAGCAGCAAGAGCTGGTTGTTAGCTGAAGTGAGGAGGATCCTCTCCTGGGAGCAGGCAATGCGAAGGTAGACAGCTCCAGAAGGGCCTGGGCAGCCAGCAGCATGAAGGCACATCACCAGGACAGTGGTAGCAGCCTCAATTAAGCTCTGTTGACAGGCAAGACCTGACAGTACTCAGCCGTGAAGTAGAGTTTACCCAAGACTGAAAGCAAGCAGCTGGCCTTGGCAGAGTGTAATTAGCATTGGTTACACTGCAGAACAGCCTTCCCCCAATAATCTGCTCTGTGGGGCTGTCTTACCTTCCTTTAATAAGATGAATAATAATTGTGAATGCAATTGATCTACGTTTGCAAAGGACCAGGTGATCCATTAAACACCAAGTTTAACTTCTTCTCACTCCTTGAGAGGGACAAAACTTTATTGCATGCCTTTACATCTGAACATAGGCCCTGTTCTAGTTTAGGCTTGTTATATGTTATGTCTCCCATGTTTGTCCCAATCAGGCACCAGTGGCTGTGCAGCTTGCTGGTAGGTTGGTATAGCTATCCATTCAAAACATTGAGGCCTCTTAGATTCATCCAAAATCAAAATAAAGAGTAAAATAATGCTATTTTATTTAATACAGGTGTTTTGTTGAAATGCTCTGTTTACAGGCACATATAAGTGAAAAGGGAGGAATAGATTTTTAGGATTGCTAAAAGAGGAAGTGCTCCATCAATCCTTTTCCCTATTAGCTGCCCTAGAAATTAGGTTATAAGGATTGAGGGAACTGAAGGCAAGTCTTTCTTCTTACCTTAGGTGTCCAGAATTCTCTCAGAGAAGTTCCCTAACAACCAGTTGTTTCAGAATTTGGTTGCCCTTAATCTTTACTTTTAATGCTGTTCCCATGTCCTCTAGGTTGAGAAGGAATCCCACCTTTTGTGGTATGTAGGCTGATGGTTAGTACTATCACAGTTCTGAGGTGGATTGGCAGCTCTACAGTTGCAAAGTGTAGTGCTGAGATGTTCTCAAGAAAATGAAAATGAGTCTCTAGACTAGTGAATTGCGCTTTCCCCAGGGAAACAAATGATTTTGGTTTCTGTTGCTGATTAAAAAAAACAAGTAAATGTTTTTTAGAAGTGGAAAAAGACCAGAAAGAAGGATTGCAGATATACCCCCAAATAATTACTAATTTTCATCCTACTTACAGAAATATGGTAGTTAGGAGATGTGGGTTCATTTTCCTGTATCACCAAAGGGAGCTGTGGGT
The DNA here is from genome assembly GCA_013399195.1 of Dicrurus megarhynchus. Classification (NCBI taxonomy): domain Eukaryota; kingdom Metazoa; phylum Chordata; class Aves; order Passeriformes; family Dicruridae; genus Dicrurus; species Dicrurus megarhynchus. The sequence continues at coordinate 187,684 of VXAD01008714.1, forward strand.
CCCATACACCACCTGAGCTGCAAAGGAAGGGAAAATTGTTCTTCCTTTCTCTAGGGATGCCAGCTCTCTTACTAGAAGTGATGTTTTTAATTTAAACTGAATTGGAATATTTCCAGGATAACTGCATCATTAGTTGAGGATGCTGTTTTCCGTAAACAAATACAGCAAATGCCTCAGACTGAAAACAGTGCTATCCCCAGTGTTATCAGCTTGTCCTCGAGAGTGCATGTTTGACACAAAGATTTCAACTTGTTCATCTAAGCAACGGGAGAGCTGCACCAGTGAACTGGATGCTGAAAGGAGAAGAATGCCTGCTCTTTATCCATTCCTCAGCAAAGAGATAAGAGGTACGACAGGATGGAAGGTGGAGGTGCAACATGTGGATCAGGCTGTAAGGAGAAGCTGCCTTGCAGACATTTGTGATGAGCTAAGTGTTCCAGCCAGGCACTCTTGGATGTGCAGCCTTCCAGCTGGGTGAGGAGAGGAGCTGACAACCCTTCTTACAGACTGAAGAGTCTGGATTTCACTGCTTGCAGCTGGAGTGCTCCAAGCTGGCTAACCCACTGCTGCTTTCCCTTGGCTCAGAGCTGAGAGGAGGTATCTGGTACTAAAACCTGACTGGATTGGTGGAATTTTCTTCAAATATGAATTTATACACAATTAATTATAAAAATGTATGTGTGCAACTTATCCTTCTGGCTAGCAAAGTAAAAGAGCTGTTGCTTGTATTTCCAACAGAGTATCTCTTCAACTACCAAATTAAAACAACATCTCTGGTGTAGGAGTGTTATTCTAATCAGCTGTTTAAAGGTTTCTCTTATTCACTGCTTCCCAGTAGAGGGGTCATTAAAACCTTGACACTCTACTGTTTAATTAACTTATGCTTCCTTTTTCATTTAAGGCTGTGTATTTCAACACTAGCAACAAGTGATAGGTTCACATTTACACAATATCATTAGGGAATAAATTGCACTATGTACTTTCCTCAGTCCTAATAGTCTGGAATCTTTGAGCTGAATTAACTTGAGTGTAACTGCAGTGCTGTGGCAGAAACATTACAAAACCCAGAAGTTTTATATAGGCATTTATTTTGAAGAAAAATTCTGGGTTTTTATATATCATTTTAAGGTAGAAAACTGGTGGTGGCAGAATATAGCTTTTAATCTAATGTACTGTAGCCTAAACAATATCTTCTTAAAAACTAGAATTCATTGGCTGGAAATCTTCATGGGCAAAACTGGTTCATTGGCTCTTCTGAGAGTTAATCAAGCTTTCAAATGTTTGTAATGAGAAGATAAGATTAAACTTTGGCTAAATGTTAGATGCTAGTTATTAGACTCAGTCTCAGGAAGCAAAACACTCCTAAGAGCAATCTTACACTTAAAAAGAATTCTGGTAAACATGCAAAATATCGACAGCTCTTGAACAGTGGTTTTAATTTGGTAGCAGCACCTTTTTTTGTCAGAATGTGTGCTTTTCAGTGCCTGAAATACTGCAGAAATTTAGCCAAGGCAGAATCTTAAAGTAATTGAAGTTTGCACATGCTCAAGCGAGACCAGTTTTACTGGCTGATATGTCGAATTATTCCCTCATGATTGAACAGAGTCAGGATCATGCTACACCAAAAATGTGAACTTGATCTGCAATAAGTGTTCTGGACCAGGATAAGCACGGACACTAAAGCACAGAGCAGGGAAGCTGTGTCTTTTTCTCATCTTCCGTAACATCTGTGCCCACATCTGGTGAAAGGGGAGGAGGAAGAATACCTGATGCAAAAGCTGCATTGCAGAATGGAAAGATGGGGGCAAGGATGCTGATGAAAGTCAGATGATGAAGAAATTAAGTGAAATGGGAGTTAATTGAAGTCTAAAAGGTTAAAATGAAGAAGCAGACAGGGAGGGGTTACATAAAGCATTAAGGGCGTGTATCTAAGGATAGCTAAGAAAGTGTTGGTTACACATGGAGCTAGTGGGCCATGGTATAACTGCTGGTGAAAGAAGGCTGATGTAGCAAAGAGAATCTTGAAGAAAGGATTTTGAGTATTTTATAAATCAAAAGAGGAGATACTGGTATACTAAAGTAAAATTTGCCTGCTTATCTATTGTGTCTCTTTTGAGATATCAGAACTTGAATTGTATAGCCCTCTAGGTTCAGCTTTCATGGATTTCAGCCACATCTACAACATCCAAATGCATCTGTAAATCCAATCCTATGGTGTCCATCTGGACAACAGAAAATGAGGAATGCAGAGGTTCTATGTTTTACGTGTTATGACACAGGCTTTAATGACATGACTACATATATTTATATATACCAGAAATCATGGTTGTGTAAGTACAGGCAATTTCTGATAATTTCTGCTGAACTTTGTGGGTTTGGTGTTCGTGTAGGCATGTACAAATATGTTTACTCCTTAAATCAAAACCTTTTAATAACTAGTGTGGTTAAGTTAATCTGCGTTGCAATATAGCTGCACTGTGAATATAAATTATTAAAAGGTGATTGTTCCTGAGCTATTCTTGAATTAACTTCCCCTATTTACTTGGCCACTTTATGATCTCCACTACACTGCTGTGCTTCTGCTATATTTGTATAAAAGGACTATATCCACAGTACATAGCCAAAGAAGTAAATTCTGGATCTCATGTCACAAGCTGCCTCTTGGAGAAGCCTGCCTTTCCTCCACGGTAATATCCACAGAAGGGGCCAGATTCTTCCTTTAAACACAGAATTTCCTCCTGGCATGGTCAGGAATCCTGGGATGAGAGAGCTCAGCTCCCCATAGAGAAGGGACTTGTTTTCCCTCTGTCTGAGCAAAAGTCAGGCATACCTGACAGCCTCTCAGCAGCACAGCAGAGAAGATAAGAGACTTTCTCTAATCAAGCCTTGATGCTAGTGTTTCTATTTTTGAAACAGGCTTATTCCAGTTCTTGATCTTAAATCAAAACAAAGCTGGGGTTCTGTGAAGCTAAATGGATTATATTGTCACAACCTCCTGTTCTAGCAGCATAACTCCTTGAATAAGTTTTCATTATTTGATCCAAGATAATGACATCAGCTTAATACTCCAGTGTAGCAGTTCTTCATGTCTTTAACTTCAATCTTTAACATTTCCAAAGGGCACTTAAACCATTTGATTTGCAATAATTTTTTTTTATCTAGACTCTCATAGATAACATTTTTATTTTTCCCTGAGAACAGTACAGAATCATAATTCCAGAAGCTAATAATCACTGAAGGCTTTAACCACATTTATCCTTTAGAACATTAGTTATTTCTTTCTCAGTATCTCCAATTTCTCATTGACTCTTCTGGGCCACTTTAAACTGTTTTTTTTTTTAACCTGCACCTTTCTCCCAAGCTTTCATTTATCATTTTGAAAATCCTATAATTAAAGTAAATTCTGGTTCTTTTCCCAGTATTTTCTCCAGCATAATCATTTGGATTTGTGAAATTGCAGTGAGCAAGTTAAACATTACAATTAGGGCAGTGGAGAAAATGGCTTGGTATGTGTCAGTTCTTCTTCCCTACACCTCCCCCAGAAGAAATGACGTGACTTTCACAAAACTATACTATGGCCTGAATTATTTGCATTTTTTTTTTTTCTACCTATTGGGCAATTTCAATTGATTAAATTAACTGGTTTTTATCTGAGCTTTGTTTCTTTCTGTGCTGAATAAATTTAAAATGATTCAGACTATCTTAGTGTGTTTTTGGCAAAGTGTTAGATTATATTATTTTTCAAAAGAGAGAGAGAAGTTTTTATTTCAACCTCTTCCTTTGCATTTTGAGCTTTATAATTGATTCTAGTCTCTGATTTGGAGTGTCTGAGGTCACTTGGTCTCTTCAGCCTGGAGAAGAGGAGCCTGAGGGGAGACCCCATTGCAGTTACAACTTCCTAAGTAAGGGGAAGAGGAGGGGCAGGCACTGATCTCTTCTCTGTGGTGATCAGTGACAGGACCTGAGGGAATGGCCTGAAGTTGTGCCAGGGGAGGTTTAGGTCGGATATTAGAGAAAGGTTCTTCACCCAGGGAGTGGCTGGGCACTGGAACAGGCTCCCCAGGGAAAAGGTCACAGCACGAAGCCTGAGAGATTTCAAGAAGCGTTTGGACAATGCTCTCAGGCACATGGTGTGACTCTGGTGGATGGCCCTGTGCAGGGCCAGGAGTTGGACTCAGTGATTGTTGTGGGTCCCTTCCAACTCAGGAATTGTGAGTGATTCTGTGATTCTGTGATCAGAGTTTATTTTTGTTGTGGTATTTGATTGCAGTTGCCAGAAAATCAGCCATGTTCCCTGTTTCCTCCTTTTCTGTGTAGTCCCTGAAGTTGAATGGTTTAGAAATCTTCCCATATCCAGACTGAATTTTTTCCCCTACATACTTTTTTCTCAGAAATTGTTATGCATGATATAAGATAAGAAGGAAATAACACTTCTTTTATTTTTGGTGGGGTTTTTTTCCAACTCTCTCAATAAACTAACCATACTTCTTGTGACTTCTATTTTGTTTTTTCTACACTAATGACAGGAGCAGTGATTCCCATCAACAAGACACATCACTCATTTTTGTATTAAACCTTACTGACACAGGAAGAAACCTGTATTCCATTGTCAGTAGGGAAGCATCTCTAACTTTGTTTCCAACTCTTCTCAGATCAAGTTTGATATTTTTAAAGGCCTTATGTGTATAAATCATGTCTTAGGGATCAGTTTGTTTTTGTCGTATGTAACTGTGATGCTCTTGCATCCTGTCTAGAGCCTTTACTGCCAGACCACTTCCCAGCAACCTTTCCCTGGAGTTTTCTCACGAGTGACAGGAATAAGTCCTGATCTCCAAATTACCTTTGCATTATTTTGTCCTATTATATAGATCTCTTCAGCATCTATATGGTTAAAGATAGCTGTAAATAAAAAGAAACACTCTCTTCCCGTTCTTAAAAAATATTTTATCTCTTTGTATCTTTATGAAGCTGGCAAATATATCTTTATACTGGCTGTTGATGTCAGAAAACTGAAACACAAATTAAGTGACATTCCCTAGACTGTACTGAGGAGATGAGAATTGGGCAACAGTGTCCACACCACTGTGCATTTGCCACAAGTAAGATGGATTGTGAAAAGTGAAGTGGGAAAGGTGCTGGGGTGAACTGAGGTGTAGGGAGTTGATGGAATATGTGGTAAGCTGAAAGGCTCTGCCTTTATTCAAACAGTACCCATTGCATCCATGTGACTTAGACTCTTACTTACTGTTGAAAAAGACACTTTAAATACAAATTGAGATGCTTCTTCTACTCTTGCTTCCTCATTTCTTTAGAAGAAAATCCTAAACCTTTAAAGTTCCTCGAAGAGTTCATTGGCAGCGTGCTGTTATGATCTTAAATGTCTCCAAAACTGTACACCTTTCTCACATAGGAGGAGTGAGTACAAACTGACTGAAACAGCTACCAGTTGGGCTCTATTTTTAAAACTGAGTGTGATTTCTACCAGATTTATGGTACAAATGTTCACACACAAATCTGTCTCAGATTAGCAGTGTCATTAGCATTTCAAAACCTATATACTGTCTTTACAAAATCTTTTGAAGNATAACACTTCTTTTATTTTTGGTGGGGTTTTTTTCCAACTCTCTCAATAAACTAACCATACTTCTTGTGACTTCTATTTTGTTTTTTCTACACTAATGACAGGAGCAGTGATTCCCATCAACAAGACACATCACTCATTTTTGTATTAAACCTTACTGACACAGGAAGAAACCTGTATTCCATTGTCAGTAGGGAAGCATCTCTAACTTTGTTTCCAACTCTTCTCAGATCAAGTTTGATATTTTTAAAGGCCTTATGTGTATAAATCATGTCTTAGGGATCAGTTTGTTTTTGTCGTATGTAACTGTGATGCTCTTGCATCCTGTCTAGAGCCTTTACTGCCAGACCACTTCCCAGCAACCTTTCCCTGGAGTTTTCTCACGAGTGACAGGAATAAGTCCTGATCTCCAAATTACCTTTGCATTATTTTGTCCTATTATATAGATCTCTTCAGCATCTATATGGTTAAAGATAGCTGTAAATAAAAAGAAACACTCTCTTCCCGTTCTTAAAAAATATTTTATCTCTTTGTATCTTTATGAAGCTGGCAAATATATCTTTATACTGGCTGTTGATGTCAGAAAACTGAAACACAAATTAAGTGACATTCCCTAGACTGTACTGAGGAGATGAGAATTGGGCAACAGTGTCCACACCACTGTGCATTTGCCACAAGTAAGATGGATTGTGAAAAGTGAAGTGGGAAAGGTGCTGGGGTGAACTGAGGTGTAGGGAGTTGATGGAATATGTGGTAAGCTGAAAGGCTCTGCCTTTATTCAAACAGTACCCATTGCATCCATGTGACTTAGACTCTTACTTACTGTTGAAAAAGACACTTTAAATACAAATTGAGATGCTTCTTCTACTCTTGCTTCCTCATTTCTTTAGAAGAAAATCCTAAACCTTTAAAGTTCCTCGAAGAGTTCATTGGCAGCGTGCTGTTATGATCTTAAATGTCTCCAAAACTGTACACCTTTCTCACATAGGAGGAGTGAGTACAAACTGACTGAAACAGCTACCAGTTGGGCTCTATTTTTAAAACTGAGTGTGATTTCTACCAGATTTATGGTACAAATGTTCACACACAAATCTGTCTCAGATTAGCAGTGTCATTAGCATTTCAAAACCTATATACTGTCTTTACAAAATCTTTTGAAGGAAAAACCTCGTTAATCCCCAAAATGGACAAATTGCATTTGTCTTTTATTAATATTCATGATGTTTTCCAGAAGCAACATGAAAATTTTTCCTTTATGGTATTTAAAGAGAATATTATTATCTCAGGAATGATTCACAAACATACAAAGTTTTTCTTTTGCCAAGAAAAGCTAATACGCCTCTGTCGGAATTTTAATCTTCTTACACTCTCTGTTTATTGTAATAAATGATGTTGCATCTTGTACACATTTTGCAAAATGATAGAATCACTGAATAGGAAAATTAGCCTCAATTCCTAGTGCTAAATGACATTCAAATGTTTATATCTGTGGGACAATTAAGGACTTTCAAGCTAGCACTACAAGGCAAGCTGTGAGGAACTCTGACTTGGTTTTGGTTGTGGAGAAATATGTCTCCACTGCTCTCTTCCCTGAAGCTGCATGTTCTGATGGTACATCCTCTCCCTGTCCCACCTCTCAGGCTGCACTATGATTTCAGAAATGCTCAGCACCTGGGCTAAGCTCCTCTTGAGCTTATCAGAAGCACTGTCTGTTCCCAGGAACCTATACTGGCTAACAACCTCCTGGTTTTTTAATGGAAAGCTTTGGAAATTTATTTTTATTGCCCAAATTACAACCCAAGTGGAACACCATTTTTGCTATTGAACTTTCAAAGAAAGTTACCATGTCAAAGTGCAGCCAGGGTGGAAGCTTACTGTGACCAAAGCCAATTGTCTTGTGACCCTATAAACAGAGGTCCTAAACGAGACCCTTTGAGCTCTCCTGGACTGCAGCAGGCATTGACCAGCAATCTCTCTCTGAGAGGAATGTCTCTTAGAGCTGGTGAATTCACAAGTTTGATATACTTGGAGGGCTGATGCTGTACACCAGTGATGGAGCCTGAGCTGATACCCCAACTCCTCAAGGCTCAACCCTTTGTCCATTGAGAAGATGCAAAGGAATTGTCACTGAATGTACTTTGCTGAATTCAAGGGGAATTTTTCACAGGTATACACCTTGTACATGCTCCTTTATGTCTGTGTGTGTGCGAGTGTGGATATGCTATAACAAATACCATCAGTGTTCTCTCTTAGATTCTTCAGTATGTTGGATTTGTAAGTAAGGTAGGGTTATAAGTGAATTACTGTTGTGCTCATTGTATATTCTATAGAATCTTTTGTTAAATTGTTTATTGATTAAGTGCTGTTAAGTTTAAGTGCTGTTAAAACCTTTAGGCCTAAAACACTGGTCAAGTCAAAGGTTGAGTTTGATAAGGGGCTCCACTCTGAACCTTGTAACTCAACAGGAAGTTCTTCCTTACTTCTTTTTATCATTACCCTTTCCTATCCTTACCCTTTTCCCATCCTCAGCCTCCATATAGATAATTTTAAGCTGATTTTAATTTTAGATTGATTGATTTTAGATTGTAGTCTGATTTTGCTCTGTGTGCCTTAACCCCAGCAGTAGAGTGAACCTTGCCAACAAACTTTGTCATGGCTTCACTTTAATATTAAACCTGCTTTTGCAAATACCTTTGCCAGTGTCTCATTTGCTGGCCATTGCTGTCATTTCATCTCATTAGACAAAGAAGGATATTGATTAGGGGCAGAAGAGTCTAACCCCTCATGTCAAGTTGAATTTTTATTGTAGTGACACCTGGAAAACCTCTGGTTTGAAGAATGACTGAAACCAAATCTGTGTTACTTTGGACTGAGGAAATGCAGAACGTTGCAAAAAAAGGGCAGTGTTTTGAGAACACTCTTGCAGCATACTTTCCTTCTTATAGCAATCAGGGTAAATTTTCACTTGACTGGAGCTGTAGCAGAATGACATGAGCAAGGGACCAGCACAAACAACTTGGATTCAGGTTTCATTATCCTGAGCTCCACACATAAGAGAGATACTAAGTATTTATTTGAGGGGGGACTTTAAAATCTCAGTGGGAACTTTGTCTTAATGAGAGCTAGGGAAAGCTTCAGCAGTGGGCTGGGATATGGAAATGTAAATAAGGAATGTAAATAAGTCCCCAGACTGAGAAGGAAGCCTGTGCCTGTCAGACACTAAAATAACAGTTGCTTAGAGCCAACTGAACCTCTATTTATGACACAAAGATTAATAATGTGAATGGCAACCAAAGGTGAAGTGATTCAGAAATCTAGTTCTCAATTTTTAGAAATATGGAACAGGCTGGGTTTTATAGCAGCAGATGTAAGAGGGGAGGAGGAAGGGGCAGGGCTGTGAAGGAACTACAAGATGCTTTTTAGATTGTATGAAAAGCATTTGGCTGTGAACAAAAGAATGGCATTTAAACTCTTTTCCCCCTTGAAGATAATCAGGGATCTGTAGAATTAAAACTCATGAAAGGGCAGTTCATATGGCACGAGGCCAAAAGCAGCTACGTGGATGTGTTAAATAAGCATCCTTTGTAGCCCATCTGTGAGGACATACGGACTCTGCAGCTTCCCAGCAGTCCTGGCAGGTCCTGTGCAGTGTGAAAGGAGGGAATGAGGCAGCAGGAAGATGAAATGATACTGGTCAGCTGAAGGTCTTGTTACTTTAATCCTAATTTAGGATGGTTACAGCCAGTATGATGGAGTCAAATCACTAACAAAGATGTACATTATTCAGAGGGACAAAGAGTCTCTTGTGGTGCATGGAGATCCCGCTGGAATTTGCAGTTGCTTAAGGTGTCACTAACCTAAATGTGGTCATGACCAGCCAGGGTTTCTTTTCCATCACGAGTTTTCCTTTAACCCCTTCCTTTCTCACCTGCAGGAAGGTGATTCTTTATCCCACGTGAAACCTTGTTAAGGGAATTGCCTTGGGCTTGATCCTCATGAGGTGGCAATGGCCATGCTGGATGCCTGAGCATTGCCAAAATTTGATCAGGTTGTTTTTGGAAACACATGCTCTGCCATCATTATGACAGATGTGTCCCTTGCTAGTCTAAACACAGAGAAACCTTTATAAATATGTTTTTAAGATTTTCAACTTTTCAGTCACAATCTTTATTTTTGTACTCATGTTCACACAGAGACACCTGTTTTCTGGAGTAAAGAATCCTTTCAACAGACATTCAAAGCTTCTTACTTTGTGTCTTATTCTGAGAGAAACTAATCAAGTAGTCAAGTAGTGCTGGCTCACTCTGCCTAATGGCGCCTTGGCACTGGCATTTGAAAACTGGATTTCCAACTTTAATGGAAAGTGCTCATGCAGAATTCTCCCTTAAAAACAAATCTGAGTGCAAGCCAAAACCAGAAGACCCAAACTAAGTCTTCAAGTTTGAAGCTGCAGATGATAAATACTTTTTCTGTCTTTGTGATGGCTCTTGGTAAATTTAAAGAAACCATATTTTTAATATCTGAATTGTTGGGTTTTAAGTAAAAGCTTTGTATGAGAACTGTCCCAGAACAGAATTTGAGAAATTCAGGGTTTTGACAACTTCCAGCACCTTATGGAAATACATCACTGCATGTCAAATTTGTTTCTCAAAAGCAGAGTATAGTTCCTTGGGTTTGGTTTTTTTGAAAAGCACCAGGGATCTGATCAAATATTCAGTTATGTTCTTCACAGTGCTCAGGGCTGAAAACTCTTGGGTGGGGGCACCATGTGCAGAAAGTTCGTTTCAGTGGTCAGCACAAATTATGGATAACATCTGGGTTTTGGAAAAGGTGACAGGAAGCCAAAGAAATTGCAGGATGTGCAGCACATAAAAGGTTCTTCAACAACTTTATGTTCCCTCTGCAGGATGAAATCTATAGACAGCTGTCAGAGCTGACCAGTCACAAATTCCCTACCTACTCATTCGAGGAGTTTTTCCTATCTTTCCTCTTTCTGCCAGATGCTTCACGTGTGGATAAGAGTGGGGGAAAGACGAACTCTGAAGGTCATCCAATTCAGAGTAGGCTATTTCCAGGCAAGGTTCTAGGCTGCATTCCAGTAAAGCTAGAGCTCCAAAATGGCACAGGTTCAGGTTTCCAGTGCTCAGCACTGAAAGCTGGGGCCAGATGTGACACACTAAGCACCCCCTGGCTTCCAGCTGCAACATTCGTGGCTGCATCTCTCAAAGGCTTTTCTCAAAGGCTTTTTTTTACTCATTTCTTTCTTTTCTGAAAGTAATGTCTACATCCTTAAAGCCCAGGGTTTTTTTTAAAAAGAGATCCAAAAATACAAGTACTTGTCAGATGATCTGAAAATTACCCAAGAGGCAATACTCATCATCTAAATTGAAGATAAACATGGCAAGAAGCTTTTGCTATGCAGGGGAAGAGAGGCTGGGTCTGTTTTTTCCAGTTGATTGATTATTTGATTAATTTATATTTTAAACACTGCATCATTGGGATTTCTTGGGGGCTTTTTCCCACTCTGCTAATTTTATTGCTTTTTCAAACAACCAAATATATAATATTTTTTCTAATATGCCAAGCACAAGCTTGCTGTTCTTGCCATTCTTGATCACTGTATTGCATGCTGCTGTGAAGCGATCAATTCAAGTCATTACAAAGAAACCAACTTGGAAGAACTTGTGAGCTTTTTAAAAAAAAATAAATGAGAACTTTTAAGTGAATAAGTGCTATATATAGTCTCTTGTCCCAAGGGGCATTCAAAGAGAGAGTGAGTGCATAAATTCTACTTAGAGGAAGGTTACTCAGAATCAGATAACATGCAGATTAGAGATTTCAAATGGAAAACTTTACCAAGTGTGCTGCTGTGCAGTTCTGCCAATAAAAGCCCTAATTGGTCCTGGGGAAATTCTACCTTATTTGTGAATAGAAGTAGCATAGAGAATAGGTGCACAGAAGGGAGAACGCAGGTTTTTTTTATTTCCTCAGCCTTTTTCCCTGTTTATTTGCTAAGTCTTTGTTTTATTTATTCCTCACAATAAATTTTTTACACACAGGCAAAAATTCTGGGGATGGGGCAAATTCCTCCCTTAGTTTTTTCTTTGTCCCAATTTTGCTGAAAGGTTTTGAGGGTTGGTTTTTTTCTTGTTTTTGTGTATAAAGTTAGTTAGTTTGTTTTGGTTGGTTGGGTTTTTTGGGAGGGGTTTTACTTGTTTGTTTTGGGGATTTTTTTGGTTGTGTTTGGCAGGATTTTTGTGTGTGTTTTTTGGGGGGATGTGTTGTAAATAAGAAATCAGGTTTCTGTTTTATGGTTATTCAGAAATCTTCCTAGGTTACTTATGTAGACATCAGAGAGAGATGCTCTTTGAGGGACTAATTCAGAGCCAGAGCTTCATCTCCAAGCCCAAAAAGGGCTGAATCCAGCCCACTTTTCTGTCTCTCTTGACCAGGAGACAGTGATTGGCCTCAGTACAGTAAAGTATATATTTCTGAGATTTCACACACATGGAACTGGTGCTGAGAGCTGGTTGCATTGTAGCTGTCATCACTCAAAGGTAATTGCACTATTAGAGAAATAGAGACATTTTAGATAAATTACATGAGTACAAGAGGAGGAACAAGAAGATTCGCCAGTAGCCATCCATGGCTGTGGCCATGCAGATGTTGACTGCATGGGAGTGGGAGTGACAGCCAGTAGTGGCCTGACCACAAGCACCCATCCTCCTTCATTAACAGGTCTTTCTGGAGTATGTTCCCTCCATGGAGAATTTAACTCTTTCATGTTTTAATAGTGCTCATCTTTGGAAGTGGCTTTCAGCTCTAAGGATCCAGTGGCCACTGGAAAAGGCAGGTCAGCTGTCTAGGTTTTTCCTTCCTGCTCTCCACGGATGGCAGGACACACTTTTTCCTCAGTTCACTTCAACTTTTGCTTCAAGTTTTTCTTCTTGAAACCATGAGAAACAAATCTAATTTTTTTTTTTTTTTCCTTAATGGAAGTTAAGGTATCCAAGTTTTCAAAAAGAAAAGACCAAAGCTCTGGGACAACCAGGACACAGATCAATGAAGACAGTTTGTAAGATCCAATATTTCTTAATGATATCCTAATAAAGAGAAGAAGGGTGAGATTGTAGCTAGTTCTCTGGTGTAAAAATGTCAGAGAGAAAAGAGACAGAAAGGGTACCTAACAGTAATGAAGAAACAAGATGCTGGCCTGCTTTTTCAACATGGAGAGAGTAAGAACACTTCCTTGGGACACAGACAGATAAAATAAGTTTTTAAAAATCATTTTACACAGCAGCTTAAACCACATTCATACTGATTCCACAAACCAGAAAAATTAGTCAATTCCCTCATTTTAAATTCAAATTTAGATATTATGAAGTGATTATGAAGTTTAAATATTTTTATGATGAGAAATAGGTAATTTAAAACCCAACATATGTATTTTGGATTTTTGCAAATGCTGGGGGCTTTTGATGGTGGTTTGTTTGGGTGTTTTTTGTCCTGAGGGAGATGTAATCCGTCAGTGTGGCTAGATTTGGCATATCATCTTAATGATGCATCAAGGGACCTATAAGGTGCATTGTACCAAAGATTTACATTCTCTGTGCCTGCTGTGAATTCTCTGCTGTCTGCCCTTTGGGCATGAGATAAACAGCACTTGCTTCAGACAGTTCTTTATATCAGGATGCTCGTGTGTTTCCCATAAAGCAACTGGAAAGTTTCACAATCTTTTACTCTCTCTCTCTCTCTTATGTTTCAGCTGAAAATTGAGCTTCATATGTTAAGCCTTCCACCTTCTATAGACCTTAAAATCTTCATGGAGAAAAGGAGAGAAAAATTTATGAGCCCAGAGCATGCAGAAAAAGTTTAATTACCATTTTCTTTGTAGAATTGTCTGCAAATCTGTATTCTGGCACTAAAGTTGAAGGAATATCTTTACAGCTAGGGTGCCTCCTAATTAAGTTACTTATTGGGTAGCATTTCAAATATGGCAAAGGTTTGCCATATGGCTCCTTTAAATTTCTTTAAATTTTAGCTGTCTGAGTCCCATAGACCCTAGCATACAATCAAAATTATGACCTGCTCTATCCCTAATGGCTATATGACAGGAAAATAATTGCCTAGAGTTATTTCTACTAGATAGAAATAAGAGATGCACAAGTGCATAATGTGTCCAGGTTTTAATAAGACCAGCCAGTGCTACAGTAAATATAGTGAAAAACCAGGCAAGAGCAGGGCTGCATTAAGAGAGGTCATGCATGTAACAGGAAGATACTAGACAGGAGACTTGCTGAAAGTGTTGCAAAACAGTTCAAAGCAATGTAAATATTTTAGGAAACCTAAACCAGTGGGGAAAAAGGAAAAAAAGAAAGGAAAAAGATATGAAAAAAAGTGGCAGGTTATTTTGTTTTATTTTGGGGTTTTTTAAGTGAGTTTTTGAAACCTTCTGAATTCAGATATGTGAGTTTTTGCATGATCAAGGGGTTTTACTGACATGTGAATAAAGTGATTAACTAATTCAGTTTTGTATTATTTTTTAATTAGCAAGTTAAAAGGCATATATGGCCTAGATAGCACCGTACTCTCCTCTGGAACAAAATCCCCTTCTATTGCTCCATTAAAACTAAAAGGATGTTTAGGTTAGGTGGAATTGCTCAAGCAGAGGATCTGACAGATAATGACTTTCAACCATCCCTTTCATTGTGACTTTCTGCAACATTATGCAGTTTTTTTCCCTGTCTTTTAGCAGGGAAAGTTGTGGGGAGGAGTTTGATGGGACCTGAGAGTTTGTGCTTTCTGTTTGTTTCTGAAGGTCAGTCTGTAGCTTGCTGAGAAGGAAGCCCTGGGAGCAGAACCGGGAGCAATGCCAAGGGCAGGAGGCTCAGCTGAGCTGCTGTGGGGTCAGCTCATTCTGCCCTATTCACTCTCAGGCCAGAGGTGTATAATGTCTGCTGACATACGGGGAGGTTTGTAACTACTCCCAGAGCTGACTGATGAACTCTGCTTTACACTGACTTCGTTTCTAGGGCACGTCATCCCTCTGTGCCAGTACAAAGCGCTGTCAACAGCCACCACTTGACAAATGAACACATCTGCTCCTGTGCACACAAAGTGCAGGATCAGGTCAAAGAACGGAGACCATCTATTTTTAACTCTCTCCTTACATAATGTTCAGACTGTGATTCTGTTCCTGAGGCCACAAGCTACCCCTTCTAAAAAGTTTCTTGTCTTGTTTTGTCTCAAATTCAAAAGAATAGTAGATCTTCATAAATGGTAGCTAATATATTTGGATGTCTATGGTAAGATTTTGGAAAAAAACCCTTAAACAAAATGCTTTAAACAAAAAATTTTTTCCCTCTTTCCTAAATTGCCTGAAATGACTAACATCCTTGAAGACTTCTAGCCTTGATGACCAGCTTGACATTGATGGCTCTAACATAAGAGACCTTTTGTGAGGAGATCTTCAGCATTTCTGTGAAACCATTCTGACATTCAGCTTCAAAGCCTCAAAATAAAACCACTCACAAGCACATGGGTGGTATTCTTAGCCTTTAATTGAAGCTATCTTCTCTTTGGCATTGTTGCAGCTGGTAGCATACAAGCTGCTCTATTAGAAAATTAGTTATTTGCTGTGGCCTTCTCTTTGCAAGGAGGGATTTAGACTTCTGCACTGGTGGCTTGTGTGGATGTTAATTTGTCAAAGTGACTTAGGATTCCTTTAGCTCCACAGCAAAATGAGCTCAGATACCTGTTTGATACAGCAGAACTCTATCCTTCACTTACAGGTGCAATCTTTCCCTTGTGTTTTGCCATGAAAGAATGTCTGTATTAGGTACTTAAGTTTTTAACTATTAGGAATCTATAGCCTCTAATGGGCTGGAAATAGAACTGGAAAAGAAAACATTACTGCCCTTTCATAAATATGGCCTCAAACTTTGCCAAGACAAATTAAAAAAAAAATCCAGAGATTACCAGGAGTTCTGGATTCTTGCCACTTCTAATCTGACTCAGAAAAGACAGGTATTCAATAAAGCACAATATGTGCTTGATTTTCACTCAGAGATCATTGCAAAAAAAAATTGCTGTTTGATATCCTTTGCTTCTCGTTGTTTTGGGCTTTTTTAACAGCTCACAGTCTGTTAGTCTCCAGACCAAAAGGAAACCTCTATGATGATATAAATCTGACAGTGAGCCTACTGCAGATCAATTGAACATTTAATTTTGTTTTCACTTAAGCTGCAAAACGTGTGGTCAGCTCCAGCATCCTGTTTTGGAGCTAACAGTGGGTTGTAGTCTATAATCAAGGATAGCAGATCAGTATCTGGTATCGCTCTAAAGAACCTACAGTGAGAACAGTGGATGTTAGAAGAAAGCTAACATTTGCACCAGTGGTATAAAGGCTAAATAACAGTAAGGAAGATCATCTTAATAATTTCAGTCTTCCAGTGGACTGACAATGGATTTGTAATACCTTCTGCAAAATACATTTGTGTTTATCCTTTGATTTTCTGCTATCTTTTGATTTTTCTACTCTGCTCTGGTGAGACCTCACCTATAGTATTGCACCCACCTCTGGAGTCCTCATCATAGGAAAGACGTGGAACTGTTGGAGCACGTTCAGAGGAGGGCCACAAAAATGATCAGAAGGTTGAAGCACCTCTCCTGTGAAGAAACGCTGAGAGAGTTTGGGTTGTTCAGCCTAGAGAAGACTCCAGGGAGACCTTATTGTGGCCTTTTGATACTTAAAGAGGGCTTGTAAGAAAGATGGGAACAAACTTTAGTAAGGCTTGTAGTGTCAGAACAAGGGGCAATAGTTTTAAACTGAAAGATAGTAGATTTAGACTAGATATAAGAAATACATTTTTTCATAATGAATGTAATGAGATACTGGCACAGGTTGCCCAAAGAGGTGCCCCATGCCTGGAAAAATTGGAGGTCAGGCTGGATGGGATTTTTAGCAACCTGATCCAGTTCAAGATAGGGCCACAGGATTGTTAAGGTTGGAAAAGACCTTTAAGATAAATCAAGTCCAGCTGCCAACCCAGCACTACCACCATGTTCACCATTAAACCATGTCCTCAAGTGCCACTTCAACACTCTTTTTCAATACTTCCAGTGATGGTGACTCCACTTCCTCGGGCAGTCTGTCCCAATGCTTAACTATGCTTTCTGTGAAGAAAATTTTCCTAATATACAATCTGAACCTCCTGTGGAGCCACTTGAGACCTTTTCCTTTTGTCCTGTCACTTGTCATCTGGGAGAAGAGACCGACCCCCACCTTGCCACAACCTCCTTTTGGGTAGTTGTGGAGAGCAGTGAGGTCTCCCCTCAACCTCCTTTTCTCCAGGCTAAACACCCCCAGCTCCCTCAGCTGCTGCTCACGGGACTTGTGCTCCAGACCCTTCACCAGCTCCATTGCCCTTCTCTGGACATGCTCCAGGCCCTCAACGTCCTTCCTGTAGTGAGGGTCCCAGAACTGGACGCAGGATTTGAGGTGTGGCCTCACCAGTGCTGAGTACAGGGGGACAATCCCTGCCCTGGTCCTGCTGGCCACACTATTGCTGATACCGGCCTGGTGCCATTGGCCTTCTTGGCCACCTGGGCACAGCTGGCTCATGTTCAGTCACTATCAACCAGCATCCCCAGGTCCTTTTAGTCACTCTGTCTCCAGCCTGCAGCACTGTAGGGGTTGTTGTGGCCAAAGGGCAGGACCCAAAACTTGGCCTTGTTTAACCTCACACCGTTGGCTTCGGCCCATTGATCCAACCTGCCCAGATCCCTCTGCAGAGCCTTCATGCCATCCAGCAGATTAACGCTCCTACCCATCTTAGTGTGTCTGTGACCTCCCCCATGGCAGGTGGGTCACACTGGATGGTCTTTGGAGACCCAGCTCAAACTGCGCTGTGATTCTGTGATTTTGTTAGACATGCTGATATACACTAGCAAGGCATCGAAAGCAAGTTTGAAAACTGAACATTTCATCAATCACACATAATATTAACTTCTGAGTCTCAGAACAATTTCTTTTGCAATTGCCTTTTCTGGATTCCTGTGTTTGAGCCTGGCTGTACAGGAAAACACTGACAAGGAGCAGCACACAGAGGGTGAGGCTACCTGGTGTTTTCCCCATGTCAGTGCTTACTGCGGTGTGGAACAAACAGCTTGTCATGCCAGCCCACATGTTTTATTTGCTTGAGCCATACCAATCCTAGGCTAGGATTCTTGTGCTATTACTCTGTTATAGTCAGATGCTAATATGAATTTAAGTGAGGTGAATCTATCTCAGTCATAACATAATGAGAGGAAAATAATTATTTCAACAAAGTTATGCCTTCTTCATAGTTACCCTGAAGAGTACACAAAGTGCAAAGTACCCCTCACTTAAATTTAATGAATTCTAGTAAGTGTAGACCTTTTCTGAAAGCCCAAACTCACTAATTGTATTATTCATAAGTCAGGTCCCATAAGTATAAAACAGCATATATTACATCAAGTAAAGTGAATCCCAAATAGAGAATGGAATTTTAAAAAAAAGAGTTGCACCTAACTGTGCGTGAGCTGTGAAACGTATTTTTAAATTAATTTTTTATTTCCCCTTGTCATTTGTGATCTTGAGTGCATTTGTAACCATCTTGTACCCATTGCTTCTGTTCCACACAACAGATCAGAGATGCAGACATCAACCCTACAAAATTTACTTCCAATCTATCCTCTCTCCCACTTCCCATGCATATTAGTAAAAATTGTTAATTAGGACAATAACATTTCATTGGGAGAAAGCTGTCCAGAGTTTTCATAATCATTCTTCTCTGGTAATGGCACTTTTGACAACTTCTGAGCTCCCCTATCCTTCCATTTTTGCACACTCTGGGAAGTAATAGTATCATCTCATCTACTTTTGTGCATAGCCTTGTAGTACAACTAAAGACCTGTCCCAGATAGCTGAGATAGCTGCTACCAAGAGGTGTGATCTTGCTCTCATCCATTCTTTCTGATGTGATTATCAATACTGTACTTCCTGATGGCATAGGCATCTGATCCCTGAAGATGCATGTTAAGAAGGATAAATCAGAAGAAAGGTAATCACTTTTTCCTTTTTTTTTTTTTTTTTTGTTTAGGGTTGGTTCAGGTCTGGAGCTTCAGGAGACTGATGAGACTGTCCCTGTGCACAGCAGCCAGACACAAAGTTGGCTTTGCTAAGTCACAAGCAGCATGTTCAAGTGCCTGAATTCTCTTGTTCCAGTCTCAGCACTAAAGTGGAATTTAAAAAAAAGTGCTCTCAAGTCCCATTAAACACCTTTAAATATTCAAATGTTTAAATATTTAGATGATCTGAACTGCTTCTAAGAGGTTCCAATTGAGGAACAGTAGTCTGCTAATTCATGTCCCCATTCCTAGTGGCCTGACCATCTTCTCTGAGTCCATAGTAACATTTTGGTTTGGAGCACTTGTGTGGTTTTAAAGCCCATTTCCTAGTGGTTCCCACTTCCAAATGTTGGTTCAATTCAGCATGCCTTTACATCCTATGTTAACGATAATTTTTTCTTTAAATAATTCAGGTTTGCTGTCTGAGACAGATCTGTTGTAAAGGAGTCCATTAATTGCTTGAATGCTGTATCAGAGGTAAGTTTGGCCAAGAGATGTAAAATCCATTAGGAGATGTTAAAATGAAGAAAAACTGCTCACACTGGAATAAATTCAACTAATAGACACACAGAATAAAAGGTAGAGGAAAGAATAGCACAAATCTTTCTATATCCTTTGTATTCATCTTCAAATGACACAATTCCATTTTTAAATTTCAGTTATTACTGAGGTAATGGCATTCAGATCGTCAGTGTAGTATGACAATTACAGTAAAGAAAATATCTCTAAATCTTCAGAAAAGAAATTATTCAGTCTAACATGTACAATAGCTCCTGACAACATAAGGGGAAACCATTGCTTTTATTCAAGTGACCTGCTAAGTGCCATCTACCACATCAACCAATAAAACATTGTCTCAGCAAATTATCTCTTTATAACCCTGCCAGAAACTTGCTGTTACTATCACTAGACCAGCTACTTTGATTTTAAATCGTGGGGTTTTTTGGTGGAAGAGCTAGCATGTCAGTGAAAGCAGGGAAGTTTACTAGATTTACAGTGAACATGTCAGATGAAACCCACTCAGAGGCAGATTTACTGGGGAAGAATGGAAAGGATACAAACCCGACCACTAGTTTCTGACTTCCACTCCTCTGCCTCAGGGCTTGGAGCTCGTAAGCTCCCACTGCCTGCTCTGAATTTTCTTTGAGCTCCCCATATTTGAGACACAGCATGAGGAAGATGGAGAGAGCCTGTAGCACTGTGCAGAATCCTAAACTTCTCCCACATTTCTGCCCCACAGTGCTGCCCAGCCCCAGCAGGTAATGACCCAGTGACATGCCCCTGTTTTATAAGAAAGCTTTATTTAAGTGAAGTCCACAATTTGCCTCCTGTAGTGCAGATACAATTTCAGGCAATCAATGCTTTGCTTGAGGTACTCCTCCTAATTATAGCAAAAGATCATATGTTCTTGTTTCCCCTGTAGCTTGTGATGTAATTCATCTTATCCTTTCCGTGCCTCCACAAAAACTGAGTAATGAATGGAAATGTTGAGTATTGGGTGAAGTTTTTTCATCTCTGACTGGTTACAGGAACTCTGTAGGAAAATCTATTTCTATTGTTAAAGTATTCATCATTAGGGATTCCTTGGGCTTTTCTTCTCATCCTTACCATTACATATCCAAATTAACTTCCTGGCTGACATTGGATATACTGTGTAGAAAGAAGTGAGGGCAGAATGAAGCTAGGGCAGAATGGAGCATTCAGTATATATTGCTGCATATTCTTCAGGTAGAAAACTAGCTTCCTGAACAACTTCTTGTATTTCTGAGGGATTTGCCAAAACTGACAACTGTCAAAAAGACTGAAGTAGTTCTAGTATGAATAAAAAAAGTGTTTAGAAAATGTGGTCACCTTTAGAATATGTTTTTGCACAGACTGGTAATTTTAATATACTCTTGGGATTGATGTGGTAAGGTAGTCCATTAGTGTGATGAAATTAAGGATGGCTATAGTATTTAGTGATTCCTAGTGTTTCAGTGCTATTTATTTTAATGCAGCACAGAATGAAAAGCTTGTCCCAGCCTCAGGGAGTGGTAGCCTATGTTTCTGTCATTCCTGATAGACTTGTCCCTCTTACTCTCGATGACTCATGGTTGTGGAGATTTCAGAATTTCCCCTGACAATATATTACATGCCTGAACTATACTTACTGCTAAAAAGTTCTCCTAATAGCATTCTTGAATATTCCTTGCAGCAATACAGGCCCACTGCTTCTTGTTCTTCCCACCATGGACATCTGACATGCTTTAGACATGTTTGTGGGGGCGTTTGAATAGAAGTCAGGATTTCAGACAGGGTTTGGATGGAAGGATTGCATCACATGTCTGGTGAGCTATTCCTGTTAATAGAGCCTAATGCAGCATTCTCTTTTCATTGAAACAGCATGGCATTGTTGACTCATGTTTGGTTGATGGCCCACAGCATCCCTTTGATATGTTTTTTTCCCGAACTTCTTCACAACCAGTTGTTTCCTGGTCTTTGTTTGTGCTGTTGATTATTTCAGCCTAAATGTTGCTTACACCCAAAAAAATGACCCACCCTGATTAAGATTCACCAGCACACACTACTGCAGTTTGTCAGATTAGCAATGCAAGTGCATTTCTCCTTGATTCTGCACTCCACTCCCCGGCTTCACATTTATTGCATGGACAGGTGATATCTATATCTTGACACTCAATCCTTTGGGAAGGTGGGATATGTTTTGCCGCTTATTGAAGGTAAATTTGCAAACTGCAAATCAAGTCAGTTGCATCCATGGAAACATCACTTAAACATATGAGTCTGCAGTTTCTCCTCTAGACCTCTGATTAGAATCTGGGTGTTCTGCAGACCAAGTCCTTCTAGTCCAAAAAAATAAATCATCAGGAACAGTCATTGTGTCCAGAACACTCTGTGGACATAAAGGACATGTGCAGAGTTCTTTAATAGATTCTATCAGCATTTAAAACACATCTGTACTAAACAACATTTTCTTAATTCACTATTTAATGCCTGGTTTAGAACTCCCAAGTGGTCTGAAATTTCATATCCTTTATTGAGCTCAACTGCCACAGCAGGTGGGCTTGGAGTCAGAAGTGTTTGGACAATTTAAGAAAGTATTTAGCCAACAAGTATGCCACCTTCTTTGTGACAGTGCATGCAGAGCAATACTGGAATCAGTGTCCATTTTTATGAACCAATACAGATATTGCTTTTAGTTTCTATTCTACTAATTAACAAGCCATTGTGATTTCATGAGCAGAGATGTGAGAGAACACCTGACTAGTTGTTCTGAATTTTATTCCCAGTCCAGATACTTATTGGCAACCTTATTCAAGATATTTTGTCTCTGCTACCCAGTTTTGTAGTTAGGCAATTGTTACTGGCTTCCTGTTCAGAAACAACACTTTGATGGCAGCTAGAGGGGGGAACTAAGTCTTCATTGTGGTTTTCAGTGAAACAAAAAAATGGGGGTTTTTTTTGTCCCCAAAAAGACGACAATTACTTTCAAATTTAACTTTCCAATGAAATATTTCAAATCAGCTTTCTGTCCCCAAAATATTCCATAATATTAATAGCTTTACCAAATATTCCCATCACTGAATATATTTAGAAAAGTAAATTCTAAAGGAATTTGAATGATGCCTAAAGTAATTAACTTTAAAATGTGAATGAAAATGTATATACTATGTGTTGTATATTTAGCTATAAAATTGGCGACAGAAGTTCATAAGTGTGGTACTTTCAAGTAAAAATTTCTGGGAAAGAATATATCTGCAAACTGTTTTCATGATGCCATTATGCCTCTTCCTCCTTAAGAAGCAAACAATTTTTTTAATTTGTCTGACAAATTTGAATAGAATTCGGGGGTTATAGAAAAGACAATTCTCAGCCAGATGCTAATCCTTCTGCTAAATACCAGATTATGGCAGATAGTAGCAGTATGAGAAAAGAAAGGTTCAGAAAGGTTCAGAAAAATCCTTAATACAAGAAAATATTTGGTCTCAAGATTAGCTCCACCTATACTGAAGACCCTTGATTTTTCTTTCTACTGCCATGAAGCCCTGTGGGGGAGTCAGCAACTTATTTTAGATTTCAGATTTGCATTTTCATTGCTAAATGTCCTTTTGGCAGGAGCATTTCTAACATTTTTTTTCTAAGTACAATGTTTAAACAGTCTTGCTTGCTATAAGAAGGAGAATGAATTTAAATTTTCATAAGAAAAACCCACAGTGTGCACCAGCATAAAATTAAAGCTCCCCTGTGCTGCCTTTTGTCCTCTGGGTTTTTTCAAGGGACTGGTATCACTCTAATATTAATTGCCTTCAGTATTTCTTATGAATGTTATGATTAGGATTTACAGATACAATCTTTTTAATAGACCAACAGTTTGATATAACTCTATTATTTGGTTATGTGTGAAGCTTATGTGAGGAAATGCATTCTGAAACAACTACAAGCAGGTGTTTCTGTATATTCAACTACAAAATCCAAAACACCATAGATTATTTTATTACAACATTTGTCTAAATTTGCTACAATTATGCTTAACTAAGTAAAGATGCTGTTGGGTGTTGGCACAGCACTGTTGTCTTGTCTTTAATTATTGCACAAAATCCAAAAATGACACTTACATTAAAATATGCAGCCATAATAAAAGTATGACTTTATTTTTATCATCAAGAAAAAAATTGAGCAATTATGATTCCCATTAGCAGGAAATACAATTTTTGTAGGCCTAATTCTGAAATGTAATGAACAGGAAAAAACACTGCTCAAGTTTATTATTATTGTTATTATTATTGCTATTATTTGTAGATCTGTGTGCACAGTTGTGTTATCTTATGAAACACAAAGAAGAAAAGATTGCTTAGAAAAGAAATTACGAGATGTGGCAGAAGAGGCAAGGTGAGAAGATATTTCTGCACTTATATAACTCTTTATAAAAGTTAACCAGAAATTAAATATGCAGCACTGGTTAAAAGGGAATATCTAAATCTTGATTTCTAATAAATGCAGGGATTATTCCAGAGGTAATTTTACTAGACAGTTCATGCTTTATTCTGTCTTTTTTTCTCTGCCACAGAAAAGAATCTCAACATTCTTAGACTACATGAATAAGATCTAAACAAATTCAACCAATGTGTTGCTTCTTAGTGATTTCTAGCCTAATTTTCAGTATTGCTTCTCATTGAACTCGCATGACTTTTGAAAATCCTACTAAAGAAATGCCTGTGTATTTAGGTGTCCAACTACTTCCTGGCTGGCAGGAACACACAGTTGTACTATTTTATGCATATTTTTTTCCTGTTCTTTTTCCTTTGTGTGCTGGGATGCTAAATTAAGCTTAATTGCCCATGGAGGAATTAATCACGAATAATCAGAACCGTAGAAACATTTAGATTGAAAAAGACCCTTAAGATCATTGAGTCCAACCATAATGTGTACCAATGAAAATTCTGATTGAAAAATTATGAAAACATGGATTCGGCTTATAACTTCATTCTCTGCATGTGTTCTTGTGGAGACTGTGACTCCCTCAAAAAGGTCACATTCCCCTTTAAACTCCATTAATGGTTCCTAAAATGAAGGAAGTAGGGAAAAAATTGTCATTTATATCTGTGGTCATTCACATAGTTTTCTTCACTCAGAATGGTTCGTTTGGAGATCTCTAGAATTAGGTTATCAAAAGGACTGTAGTCTGCATAGGTGCAGGACTGAGTCGTGACTGTATTTATGAGGCCAAATGTTGTAATTGTAAATCAGTCTGATGTGTAAGTGAAAGTACAATTTCTATGCTTACTATGTCATTGCAGTTTAGCAAAGATTTGTTTCATCATTGTTGCTGTCTGACATTGACAGGAATATACTGTTTAAATGCCCTAAAATTTGCATTTTAAGCAATAATCTTGGGGTTCATGACAGCTAGTCACAATAACCTTACAATTTTCTGTAAAAGAATTAATTTTTTAATTCATCATTGTGTTTGTTTTTGATAGCTTGTCATTCAAACTGAAAACTTCTGGTTTTGGTAGTATGTGGCTCGGAAGGAAACTCTAACATCAGAAGCAGTTGGCAATACTAGTAGACTTTTATTAAAAAGGTACACTAGAAATATGTATTTTCAATGTTCAGTTACCCTAATTAATTCGTAAATCTTATAAAAGGGGAGACAGAGAGCTCTGAGCTAAAACTAATCTTCTTGACTGACCTGCTAGCAAAATATGTTATGCCAGACTGTCTGTGAAACCAGTGGGCATTAATCACTTGTCTAATTCCACCTCTCCTCTTGTTAAAAGGCTATCCAGCACTCTGATACAACTGAGATCAAGTTTCAGCTGAATGAAATGTTGACATTGTTCCCTTTTAAAAATTCTTTCATGTCAGCTGAATGGATAAGTTATAAATTCTCCTTAAAAGACTTTGATTGCCTCTTTGGTAGGACTTTATGATTTTCTGAGACCTCAAGGGGAGTAGGTGTCCAGCTGTCCTCAGAAGCTGCAGTGACTAGGACAGCTATCTCCCTTAGGAAGCCCTTGCCTTAGTGTTTGAAATGACTACGATATCCATATGATCTACAAAGCGTGTACTCACTTCAAATACCTTCTGCAAGCTTCTAAAGAAGTCATACAGCCTTTAAACATATTCCTGAGGCTTGTTTGAATTTAAGGAATGTAAATAAATATAACCTCAAGTTGTCTTTATTTGCACAATGATCTAAGAGATTTCTTTTGGCGGAGAGAAAGCAAGGACTTGTATTTCAAGAGACAATGGGCACATTTAGTAGCACTTGGCATTTACATATTTTTACCATGTCTGCAGTATGTTGGCAGCTTTTACTGTGCTGGAAAGGTCACTGGACTGGAACGAGTGGGTGATAAGGACAGAAGAGCTGACTGTGAGCATCCCACATGTTTGACAGCAGTGGATTTGGGTGCTCTAGAAAAGGCCGATATTGACGGATGCTTCCAGGATGTGACTTTTACACAGAAGACCACAGCGGTGCCTGGGAAGCTGTCTCCATCCACAATGAAAGAGAAAGTGGAAACGTTATTTTGTACAGGGGTGAAAAGGTGGTGAAGCCAAACAGAAAAGACTGAATATGTTGTAATACAGAGTAAGAAAGAGAGGGCCTGATATAGCTATGCTTATTAGAGCTATGAAAAAAAAATGAAGTTAATGAGCAGTTAATTTTTCAGTTCATCCAATAACTGTACAGAAAGCCTGCCTATGCCTTGCAATTCCTTACTGTGGCTGCCTGACAGAGATCTGCCACATTTCAATCACATTTCAATTTGTTGCAGAAACAATATTTGCCTGTAACATTTCCAGCACTGTACATGAACAGGTCTCTGTTATGACATAGGCTCCCCAAAAAGGCAGTGCTGTGCATCCATGACTGTTCCTGTTTGTGATCAGTAAGGTAACCATTCAGATTTGCCAGGTCAGCTGGCATTTTTTAGGCATCTAATATTTAGTTTAAAGAGCGTATAGCTTGGGTTCATATTGATGGAGTTCTCTGGTCATTCTGCATCTGGATAAAATGCTTGATCTCATATTCCTTATTTCTCGTTAACTTCATTTAATGTGTGTGTTCTCATGAGCTCTTCCTCATCCTTTACAGCTGTAGCATATGTGCACAGGTTCTGTGTTTCCACTTCAACACGGCAGCATGTCCTTAGTTATCTAAGAATTAATGTTAAAGGGAAAAAGGAAGACAGCTTTACTTGGCAAACATGTGAGATCCTTTCAGATGAAATATTCACAGCAAAGCATATAGAGATTTGTTTCCATTTGTTTAGACATGAAAAGTCTCACTGGATTTAAAATGCTTGTAAATTATCTGAGTTTAAGTTAGGAGCTTTCCAGTGCTGTCTGATTTGGGGCTAGTCTCTAAATACTGTTTATTCCCAGCCAAGAAATGTAGATATGTAAAAATTCTTGTTTAGAAGGAATAGTGCAGTGATTTTTTTAATATAATTAGTATAAAGGCTTGTGTTTAATTTGGTTTGTGGTTCGAGTGATAGCATGCATCCATTCTGGTTTTATCCAAACATATTTGCTGGTCTCTAATAAAGGTGATAATTTGTGTGCTCCTGAGAACACTTGCAAAGAAAGCACATTATTACAGCATTCTGTGGAATGCTCAGAGCTATCAAGCCTCTCTTATTTCAAGCAGATTACTCATGGTAGTCTGATACCATGCATAATGGGGTGCTTTGACTCGTAACAGGGGCAAACCATCTTGTAGAGGGGAGATGGATCTGCACTGTACCTCCACCTAGGCGTAAGAGAGGTAAGGCCTGAATTAAGGAGGATTCACTCGGCGGAGATGTTTATGTAACAAAGGCACAGGGCAAATAATAGCACTGATATTTTTTACTGACGTCTTAGTGTCAAAATAGTAGTGCATAATTGAATTCAAGCTTCAGATATTAATGTGCCTCTCAAATGCCTGCGTGTATTACTGGCTGTATATTCAGTGGCTCTTAGGCACTTGCTCACACCTGCCCTTCATGTTTATTAGCAATGGGAGGATTTGTACTTACAAACTGTGATTTATGAAAATCCAGCTGTTGGCCCTGGACAATGTGCAAAATGCATTTCAGATGTGCAGCTTAGTTGTTTCAGACTCTGATTTGAAAATAATAACATAAAAAAAAAGTAGAAGGAAGAAGTAATGCTCAGTATTGTGGTGTCATAGATCGCCAATTCAGGCAGAGAAGGGGAGTTGTCGTGGATCCAGGAAAATCGGAAATTCAAATTCATGACATTTTGGTAAAGGGGCCTTTATTCTGCCTTGCCCCCTTGCCCCCAGACAATCCTTTTGTTAGTGACCTCAGCTTTATCCATTTCAGTGGCTATTTTCTAGTTTATAAGACACCTGTTGCTTAGTGTATTGACAAGAAGGCAAAACAGCTTAATGAAATTTACTCCCTACTACTCTTGAAGTGGCATTCACAGTATGAACCATATTTCACTGAAAACGAGGGACATATTTCTTTGGAAAATCTTCAAGATTTTGCAAAGAAGAGCTAAGAAGAGCAACTGTGAGAGGAAGGCTTACCTTGCAAAGATGGATTGTAATTGGGAGGAATAGAAAACAGACTCCTAATCCTCAGGTTTAGGGACCCAAGACATCATTAGACCATATTGCATTGATTTCCTTTATAACACTGGTAAACAGCTTTCACTTTGCCTTTTCCTTCTTTGGCAAAGAGCTTTTTATATGGAGGAAACATTTGGGTTTTTTATTTTAGTGGGGAGAACTTAAATGTAGTTAAAGTCACCCATAATTCTCTCTTCTTGCTATTACTTATGTTTTGCAAACATTTTGTTTATGTAGGTTTGTTAAACTCAGAAGCTGTATTGTGATGGACCTCATTAAAGGTATTTCCATTTCATTCTTCTTTGAGACCTACATTTTCCAGTTTGGCACTTCCACGGCCTTTGTTCATTTCAGCAATACAGTGGAGAGCTTTTTTTTCTGCCCAGAGAATACAGTAATGTAGAAAAGCAGCTTGAGAGTCAGGCATATTTTGTAGTTGATTATGTACATCAAAATTTCTTCTAAAAAAAGGAAAAAAAAGACTGTTTTCTATAGAAGATGTTGATTGGCATTAATTATATTCCTGCCCTTTATTAGCTAAATGAATTTTCCATTATTTTAGGCCTGACTGACAGTAGACTAACTAGCCTAATCCTTGCCAAGCACTCACAAGTATTAAGATTCTTGTCTGTTGTATTTCCTACTTATTCCACAATTTATTTACTACAGTGGGAATATCAGTGTCCAGGACTTACCATGGAGACTTTGCAGCATTCTTGGGTGCAAATTCTCCAGAAGTACTTGCTTTAAAAGAAAAAAAATTTAAACACTGATGTAGTATGTAACAGCCCTTTTATCAGCTAGTGAACTAAAAAGTGTTCTTGCTGGATATGTTTATCACCTGCTTTTTCCCAAGCATAGATTATAAATATTTTCAAACAGTGTCGGTTTAAGTATCACTTAAAATTTTATCATGTCTATCAAGTAATGTGTGTGTTCCAATGCTACCAAATAATGTATCTTAGAAATTTATATAAAAATTTGGAAGCTAGGTTTCCATAAATATTCATAACATTCTTTTTCTTGCCAGACGTTGATTTTTTCCCTTGTGTCCCTAGATTTTCTCATCAGTTTTCTATATTTCATAAATTCTAATTTGTGCTGATATCTATTTCTCCTGTTTCCCCTTCTGTCATTTTCCATCCATGGTAATTGCTGCCTTCATTCATCCACTGATATGTAGCTTTTTAACAGTCTCTAATAAAATTTTTTCATTAAAAAATCCCAATTAACTTTAATACTCCTCCCACTAACTTTCATTAACTTTCTTGAGCCTTGATGAACTGTGTTTGTGTCCGTTTGTGTGTGAGATTATCCTACTTACCTCAATCAACATCAATGAGTTATTAACATTGCTTCCAATGCATCCTTCAACATCGGTCCAGTGATTAAGTGATCAGGAGTTATCTTGTGAACTGAAATTACACTTGAGTTGAGAGATGATACTGTTCTACAGAGCTGCATATATTTTACTGTTTGGTGGCAGAGTGCCTCCCGTGTCTGCTTCCACAATTGAAGTCCTTGCTAACACAATTTCATTTCTTTCCAGATATATAAAGATGGATTTAAGGACTAGCTTGCCCTGTTTTCAGATTTGATTCAGTAATCATTTATGTACAGAACAGGTTTATGAGTAACTCAAAACAATTCAGGGGAATTTTACTACAGAATACAGATATCATCCTCTTCATTTCCTCCTTCCCCGTGTTATTTTTTATCTGTTCTCTTCTCCTTAGCTTAGCCATAAATGCACAGGATTGAACAGAAAAGTGCTTAGATATTTATGATAGTTTCCTGCTGCTGTTGCCAGCTCATATTGAGATTTTATCCCTGACGTGCTGGCACAAAAGGTTTTTTATACTCTAGTTCTCAAGAAATTAATGCCAAAAGGTAGAAACAGGAAGCTGAGTTCACCCACAAATTGCTCAAGGGGGTGTCCTCTAAATTTGTATTTTGGCACTCCCCTTTCAAAACAGAAGAGCCACAGGTTTCTATCTGCAAACAGAGCTAAAGAGGAAATAATGCAAACAAAAGTTGATTTCTGCAAGATAAACATTTAATTTGATATGACACATGGTGGTGAAGAAGAAAATATAATTAATATCCCAGGTCTGTGAGGTCTCCTGTATACTTCAATTCCCTTTCCAGTGTCTTTTGATGATTTACTGCCTCTGAAAATGCCAGTGAGGGGAGTCCACCAATGTTTTCAGAAATGTAACTTCTGCTATCTATTCTGAGCAAGTTGATGGCACAAACAATACTACACCTAGGTTTGTGCAGGAAAAGAAAATCTTGTTGAATCCTTTTCATATTTTTAGTAATTACTTTACAACTAGACTATTTCTCATTATTTTAATGAAATTTAATTTATGAAATTTCATAATTTATTTTCATTTCAGCAATGAAACCAAAAGGGCCCTATAAAATTAATATTTGTAAAAATTGATAAATTATACCTTTCCTTATCTCCAAAGACTCTATCTTCTAGCCTTCCTACCTGGATTATCTGACTCTTCTCTTAATTTTCAATGAAATAAGAACTTTTCTTTTTTTTTTTCTTTAAATATATTTGGAAATTTGTTCTGATTTTTGCCTCTGTTTGGTATGTGTAAAATGTCATACATCATTGGGCAGATGAATTAAAGGGCCTTTGCTGTGAGTTTTATTTTTGTATAACTGGAAAACTTTTATGGCAAAACCAGATTTCACCGTACCTTGTTTTCGAGGCAAAGGCTGTTTTTCTGTCAGTACTCACTGGAGATTGAATTTTCATTTGGCAGTTTTCATGACGCTTTCTGTATTCATTTTTATATCACATTTTGAGCCCCTGGGTTGACTGTTGGTGAGCCACACAAAAATGCAAGTGTGGACTGAAAATTAATTTTGGAATAAAAACATGCTAGTATTATTCAGTTGTGAATAGAATGAGTCCAAATACTGGTGCTGAGAACAGAAAAAAGCATCTAGCATACTGAGCAAGCAATTAATGGTGGACTCAGAGCAGAGAAACACTGAAAATCTTATTCATGCAACAAATTTTTTGGGCTTGATCACAACAGCAACAAATTTGCCCTGGAAATGTAATGCATATGTGTATACGAAGAGGATGCTGATAGCTTTCATCTTCTTACTTCAAGATTATCAGTCCAACACGCTTTAGTTACAGGGAGAATTTCATTTTGGTGTAACTTGACTAGAACAATGTCTTTTTGCTGTATCCTATATTGAATGCACAAATACTCACGATCTGAAAACTTCAGCTGAGAAGAGATCAACGTCCTATGCTGTCTAGAAAGAATTAAATAATCTATCATTGCTCTACAGGGACAATTTCCGTTTAATTAAGTTGGTGTCTTCTGCAAACCTCCATGTCAGACTCTCACAGCCTTTAGAACTGCAAGAGGAAAGGAAGAATCCAAAGCAGCTGTGGAGTCCCCACACTGCAGCACCTTCCAGCTCTGGAAGGGCCATTGTGCCACCTAGGTGTGGCCTTGGATGCAAGGATGTAGTTTAATTCAATCACAGTTTTGTTTATTGGGACATTTAGGGGCCATCTGAGGCATAACTGATCCAGTACAGGTCAGTCTGCCTAATGTAAACACCTCCATGAGAGGGACAATGACCTCCATCTTCAAGCTTCATAAACATCTCTCTGGCAGAGTTAGTGAGGAAAAAGCCTCTTCTGGCTTCAGGGAGGGAAGGGGGTCATAACTTTCAACAGGAGATCTAGTTCTAGTTTGCATCACCTTTATTGAGGACCAGCGTACCTTCTTGCTCATTTACTTTCACAAACACCTACTGATTTCTACCTAAAATATAACCTACCAATGAGGTTTTCAGGCTGCTAAGAGGAGGGCGAAAAGAGCATTGCTGAGAATAGTCTACCTGTGAAGGCTGACTAATCGTCCCAGCCTTGAAACTAGCTTAGCACTCACATAGAAGTCCAGAAGCCTACCCTATTTCCTGTAAAGCCCCTGGGGTTTGAGGAAGAGATTAACAATCTTCTCTCTGACTTCACTGGCATCATTATGCCAATCTGGTCAAGGTTTATCTTCTGAAGGATACAGAACCCAGTGCTTAGGTTCTCCTTAACAGAACTCTGGTGTTTTTTCTCATGTTTCAAATCCAGATCACTTTGTTTTTGGGATAACACAAGAGGAGCAGATGCAGGAAAGCAGTATCTGTGGAGCCATACACACCTGTGTGCCTTTTCCATGAAGATCAGTATGACTGCCAAAGAGAAACATTGAGATCTGAGCAGGTTTGAATGTGCATTTGAACACTGGAAGAGGCTCAAAACAAGGAAGCAGCATAAAAATAGAACAAGGATGTTATCTCTCTTTGCTGTGAAGAGGCACCACAAGGCAGAATCATGACAGCGGGTTGTGTTCAAATTGATGCATACCAGTGACAGCATAAAAGCCAACAGTCACCTCAAAATTAAAACCCATTTCTAGAGGAATAATAGATTTTAAGAAACCATTGTCTTTGACATGTGCATTACAGCAGGTAGGCAGAGAAAGTGTAAGTGACCACACAACCTTAACTGATATCCAAATCATGTTTGCAAAATGCCATTTGTGGTGTCACAAAATACATGGTCCTCCATCAGGCATTCCTTAGAATGACAGTGAAAGAGTTCATATGGGAAGCAATATGTTATTTGTGTTCAGACCTGCCCTGAAGCTCCTGTGAGGGGACCTTCTGCCTTGCCTGTTGCAAGATGAGCCACTCAGAGCCATGCAAGCAGGCCAGTTGATTGACACCGAAATTATGACTTTTCTCAACCATTCTTCCGAGGCCCGTCTGCAGCAAGGAATTGTGGAACAGTTTTACAGAGCAGACACTCAGCAATAATTTCTCCAAATACCGCTACCAGCTAGTCATTTCTCTTATTCAGGTTCTAATGTGAAGAGCATGGCTGCAGGTCTGGTCTTGGATACAGCAGAGGCAGCTCATCATGCTGTCTTTCAGGAGTGTAATTTACTCCTTTGGGGGTCTTTTATGCCTTTTCATGGGCTCAGCTAGAACATTGTCCTCCAGATGCAAAGGACAGTATTTTATTATTTGTTTCTCTGTGCATGAGTAACAGTTTTGTTTGAAAAAAGGAGAGGGGAGAGAGGAAAACAGTGGATATAATGAGGGGAAATATCTGATAAAGTAGTAGAAATATAAAGAGAGAGAAGGTGCTACCACTTAGCTGGCTGTTCTAGAAAACAGGCTAAGGAATAGCTCAAGGCCTAAAAAATTTTCATAACCTGGGTAAGCAGAAAAAACAAGAGATGTTATATGCCTTCAGAAGACTGTCTCTTGACCTGAAACTACAAACCTGTAATTATGCTGAACTTTTAATGTAATAGCTAATTTAAGATCTTAATGCTCCACTGTGGATGTAAAACATAAAGAATAGATAAAAGTTCTTCTAGAAAAGTATCAGCAGTGAGCTATAAGGAAGAAAATACCTGAATTCCTGTCATTTAAAAATTTTTCTTTCATAAAGGGAAAACTTGTTGCTCTCCAGAGCTGATGAGTATTTTCCTCCTTTCATCTGTCACTTGCAAAGAGATATGAAACATTTATTTTCCCAATCTTCCCAGAATTGGTAATAAATTGTCAGAGCCAACCATTCATATCTGGTGGCTTTTTAAATAAAGGATTAGCCCTTCAATACTTCATTTTTCTCCAGAATTGCTCTATAAGCTTGCAGAGAAGGAGGTAATATGTAAAAGACTGTGAGGGAAAAGCTATTTGTCCAGTGTCAGAGAGATATGGGCAAGAACTTTAAGATATATTTTATTTTCTCTCCCTCCTGCTCTGTGTGTCTACACAGATGTATACAGGTGTCTGGGAGAACTGAGGGAGACAGACTGGCTGTCAGAACTGCCAGCTTTCGTTGAAGTTGTTATTGTGGACTTTTGCAAGCCAGCAGATTTCTGACAGAATTAAACTGTTGATAGGAAACTATGCAGGGGAATACATCTTGCTACTAGTAATATGTGCGTGCTCTTAGGAAGAAACCTCAGTGCTCAGTAATGCACATGAACCTCCCTTGCAGGCCACTTTTGGGGGCAAAGAGAATCCCTGTGGGGATTTAAAAGAGCAGTCTCTGCTCTTCTGCAGCTTTCCTCAGCTTGGACACTGTGTTGAGTTCAGTCTGGAAGTACTGAAGCGAACAAAATGATGATATAAGCATGGGGGAGAGGGAAGTGTTTAGCGACCTGCTGGGTCAAACCGTGAGGAAGAACATTTCTGAAAAACAGCATGTTGCTTTTGAAAGGTCACTGGAAAATGTGTCCTTGGGGAAGATTCACAGTTTCTACTTTCCAGCCCGGTACCTGTCCCCAGGCATGAACACGAAAAGTGCATGTTACTTCTCCCTGCTTTTGTGTTGAAACAGCTCTTTGGGAGCTGCTCTCTTGTTCTCATTTTAATTTCAACCTTTATGGTCAAAACAGAATGGAAAGGAGTTTACCTGTGTGTTATTTACTCTGTTCTCCTGTGCTATTCTCCAGTGATGAATGAGATGCCATCAGTATATTATGTATATCAGTATATTATACATGGCACAAGAAATGCAACGTGACTGAAAACCACTTACATCTCTGCTAAAGTCCATGTCCCAGTTCTGTGGGTTTGGAGTGATGATAAACCTCTCAGGATGTGGAAAATGCTATTTCCAGAAATTCTCTGCTCTGTGTGCAGGTCACATCAAAGAGAGTTCCTGCTTTTTAGCATCAAGGATGGAATTCCTTCTGTCATCATGAAATGCAACACTGCAGTGAAGCCACAATTTGGGGCTAAGCATAGAGATGACATTAGAAAGAGCAAGGATTATATAAACAATTGGTGCATGGGCAGCTCAGATCTTACCAAGAAAAAATGCCAGATGACACTTTCTTCTTCCAGATACTGAGTAGGCCTAATTTGCACACCTGCTTAACTCCACAGTAACAAGTGTTGCACTTGTGTGTACTCAGCAATGAGTCTCTTGGTGGAAGTAATGACTTTTTGTGGCTTAACTGTAGAGGCAACTGAAGTGTGAACTTGCAGTAAAAAAGGTATAGTTATGGTCTGGTAAAGACTGCCAAATGCCTGCCAGTCCTGTCTGGAAACCACAGCTCCCAGTCCTCTTCACCAAGTCTTTGCATTTTCCTAGCCATTTAATTGAATTTTAGATACCTGGAGACATCTGAAGAAAATCCAGTCAGTGAGTGAGAGAGAAGATTCTCATTGCAGGAACTCAGAGAAGATGGGGGCCGAATATAGTTTCTATGGAGATATTAAGATGTGTTGGGCAAAAAGAGACGCATTTCATTACAACCCATGTAGAAATGAGGTTATATTGCAGCAGGCTCTGCAAAAGCTGCCACTCTGGTCTAGACAAATGAGACCAGAAGTTGATCACGCAGAAAGGGAGAGGAAAAGTGGTAGTGAAATATTTACCATGACATGATGAAACCATCAGCAAATCCAGCCTGTTTTTCTGGAATGAGTAACAAGGTGCTGAAAGCTTCTCAGCTGTGCGGTAGGACTTTGGCTCCTGGCAGTGAAATTGCACGATCTCCCTGAAGTGCAGGGTAAGAACATGGAAAAAGAGTTTTTTCAGCCTGAGAGAAGGGGGCTGCATTGAGTGAAATTACTGAGGTTCTGCTCACATCCACTGCTCAGAAGACATGACAGTGACTAAAGGCTGGCCATATCGTGAAGCATATACTAACCACAGAGTCACAGAAGCAATTAGAGATGAGATGAAGTCCAGCCTATCACCGAACACCACCTTACCAATCAGACCATGGCATTGAATGCCACATCCAGTCTTTTCTTAAACACCTCCAGGGACAGTGACTCCAACACCTCCCTAGGCAGCCCATTCCAATGCCCAATCACTCTTTCTGTGAAGTACTTCTTCCTAATGTCCAACCCAAACCTCCCCTGGAGCAACTTAAGACTGTGTCTTCTTGTCCTATTTCTGGTTGCCTGGAAGAAGAGACTGACCCTCCCCTGGCTACACCCTCTTTTAAGGGAGTTGTAAAGAGCAGTAAGGTCTCCCCTGAGCCTCCTCTTCTCCAGGCTAAACAGCCCCAGCTCCCTCAACCACTCCTCATATGACTTGTGCTCCAGACCCTTCCCCAGCTCCATTGCCCTTCTCCGGACACACTCCAGCCCTTCAATGTCCTTCCTAAGTTGGGGGGCCCAGAACTGGACACAGCACTCAAGGTATGGTCTCACCAGTGCTGAGTGCCAGGGGACAGTCACTGCCCTTGTCCTGCTGGCCACACTCTTGCTGATCCAGGCCAGGTACCATTGGCCTTCTTGGCCACCTGGGCTCACACGGGCTCATGTTCAGCTGCTATTGGCCAGCATCCCCAGGTCCTTTTCCCTAGGGCAGCGTTCCAGCCACTCTGTCCCCAGCCTGCAGGACTGCAGGGGTTTTGTGACCCAAGGGCAGGACCCAGCACTTTGCCTTGTTGACCCTCTCACCACTGGCTTCGGCCCATTGATCCAGACTGTCCAGATCCTTTTGCAGAGCCCTCCTGCCCTCCAGCAGACCGGCATTTGTGGCGGTGGTCCAGCCCTTTTCATTTAAGGTGAGTGACACCCAGTGGGTGAACTTCTCTGCCCAGGACTCCACTCCTGAGGTGGAGCCTGGGGGATATGCAGAGGTTTGATATNCAGAGCCCCACTGTCAGCTCTGCGGGCACAGGATCACATTGCCGCTGGCCAGGCTCGGGCAAGGAATCGGTCAGCGTGGCAGGCATTCCTCCTCAACTCGGTGCCATTTGTAAACCTGTTAATGGTAGATTGGATCCCTTCATCCACATCATCAATAAAGATATTTAACAGGACTTGGCCCAACACTGATCCCTGGGGGACACCACTAGTGACTGGCGACCAGCTGGATGCAACACCATTCACCACCCGTGCAAAGTAGCAATAGCAAAGAAGCCTTCTCCTTCAGTCTTCCACCATACTTGTGTCTGCAGCAGGATCTGCACCTCTGCTTTTCTTTCCTGGAGAAGCACACAAAGCATTCATGGATTTCAGACCTCTAACAGCAGTAAGTTAACTTTTGTATCCATTCCCCTTTCCTTCCTCCAAGGCAGTATAATGCACCTAGCAGCCAAATGGTCCTGACTTACTGCAAACACTTAAGGTGCAAGAAAGGAAGATGAGAATTGGGCAGTAAGGAATGCCTCTGAGTCACAGTACCTCCTGATGTACAATTGCAATTGAAATTGTAACACTTGAGATTGTAGTAATTGAGACAGCCTCTGCAGGAAAACCTCCACTATTCTATAGAAGGATACCCTCCACTGTTCTATAGAAGATCTTTCAAGAGTGCTGCTACAATAGCAGTGTTTCTAATGTGTACAAATTATTTCAATAAGAAGTTCAACAGTGCATATTAGAGACCTTCCAACGTCTAATGGAAAAGCCTATAAAGTCTTTCTGTTAAAAACTGTACTGTAAAAACAGTTTCTCCCTTATTCTTCATAATTAGGGACACTTGCAAGGTACCAGGAGTTTTATTGCTCAGAAGAGGTTTGTTCACAAACACCTCACCTAAACTAAGTCATCTTTCTGTTGCATTTGGTTGCTGTAAAGGTGATTGCAAGATGGGGTGCTATGGTACCAGGAGACATGAACCAATAGCAGGTCATCTCCGTCAAATTCCTCCCTGAGCTCCAGCATTTCTGGCAGCTGAGCTCAGGCTCCACTCTCCAGAAAAGACCATTGTTTATTCCTGTAAACACATTTACCTGCTACAACACAGACTATACAGTGTTGTCTCATATGGGAGGGGAAGATAGGTATTTCAGTCAGACAGTCTTCCTCCAGATCAAACAGAGAAAACAAGGAGGTTTTGTGCAAGATAACAGGGGATGTGTATCTATTGTTTTGCTGTTATGATCTGCCTGGAAATGAACACCATTGAGTTGGTTCCCTCTGTACTCTTATAGAAATAGCAGAAAATTTAGAAGATTTAAAAAAATTAAATCTGTAACAGCTTTCACAACAATGTAGAGTTTGTGGAAATGGGAATACTATAGTTAAATCTCTGGATCCCATAAATTTTAAGTTCAAATATAGCAAAACTTTACCAGAATTCCTCTGCTCAGTAAGAAAAAAAAAACATGCCTTAAATAAGTACTTTCATGTTCTACCACTCAATAAGATTTGTAATGTGCACCTGCCATGTGATGCAGAACTTTGAAAATCAAGTAACAGGTCTGTGATGTGTTTCCCATTGAATAAAAAGGAAGTTTAAAAAATGTCTGATTTATCTGAAGTTAAAATTTCATCACACAATCCTGTTTAAAGGAGTTGGAAATGAAGTATGCTGAGGATAATGTTTGTTTATCTTTGATATAGGTATATCATGCCTGTGGCTGATAGATGTCTTTATGAATATGGTCTCAGTAAAAAAAAAAGATATTTCATAGAAATATGGTTATTTTAAGACTTTAGAAACACCCAAAACTACATGAACAAGGATCACATATGACTGTACTCTGAAATATCTTGACAAATACAGACACATACACAGAAAGAGGAGATGCCTTTTCATTTGTCCTGGCAAGAAACAAAGAACTCTGTAAACGAACTGACTTGAAACAATTCCTCTTAAATATTTTTTCCCGTTTAAAAAGTGGCTCATATGCCATTTGTTTGGTTCAGCTTTCAAGGGGATTTATGTAGTTCTTTACTTTAGACTGAAATGCAAAGATGTGAAAGGTTTATGTTATTGATTTGGCTGGCAGCTCCCTTTCCCAACCATTTTGTTGCTTTTCTCAGCAACATGAGTTATCGCTATCCTGTGGAAGTTGTATTGAATTTTAAACTTACCCTATTAGGTGAAACATAGTTACTTCCAATGATTAATAGTTATTAATTCTATAATAAATTTCTAACACTAATGTCGCCTCTACTGCAGGATTAATTTCTCATGCATACAATGGGCTTGCAT
Source organism: Dicrurus megarhynchus (assembly GCA_013399195.1). Lineage (NCBI taxonomy): Eukaryota > Metazoa > Chordata > Aves > Passeriformes > Dicruridae > Dicrurus > Dicrurus megarhynchus. Next base: position 226,474 of record VXAD01008714.1, read on the forward strand.
CAGATAATTTCCTGTAATTTGAGGACTGAAGGAAATATTAATAAAATCTTGGGGAGAGTGGGGGGTGGCAAATCCTTTGAACATCTGACTAAGTAAATGGGTATGATAATTTTGTAAAAGCTTAATATTTGGCTCAGTAGATTTTTAAAAATATTCCTGCAAGGGAAGTATAAGAGTGATGACAAAAGCTCACAGGTCTGTTGATCTATGTCCCATCCATTAAAATATTTCTCATGGATCTGAGCATTGCAGCACCTGTGGTACTTGTTTTCTTTCCTGTGCATTCACAGTCAGCATTTTGCTGGCAGCCCTGGAAGCAGATGTTTTACTGTATCATGCAAGCCCACAATGCCTTTGTCGGCCCATCCTAGTTTCCTGGTATGCTTGTGGATTTGCTGGAGAAAGATGAAGGAATAGATGCTCCCCTTGAGCATCTGGTCCTTTTCCAGGCCATGTCTCTGACAGCTACCAATAGCTGATGTTTATAAAAGCACAGGATGTAAAACTCTTAAATACAGGATTTCTTTCAAAATGAATGTCAAAGCCATTCTGGTGAAGTTGAGGACAGGGATATTCATAACTGCCCATGTGTTTTTAGGAGCCCAAGCAATTGAAGGGGTCATAGAGCTGAGGAGATTTCAAGGGCCAGCACAAAGAGTTTGCAGCAAGCAGTTATTGCACTCACTGATCTCATTCTTCCTATTCCCCAGGGATCCAGACAGGCTCAGCACTGTCTCTGGAAAAGCTAACCTAGCTAACAGACTGCAGCAGCTGCCTTTAAATTCCAATGGAGGTACAATTAAAGCTGTTTTCTCCTTCAGCAGAGGCAAAGGCAGGTTTCTTATCCCTCATTCAGAGCACAGGGAGGTTTTCTGACCCAGGTGGGTATGCTCTGCCCCATCCTCATCTGCTCTGCTGAATTTGGCTTCTTTATTGAGAATATGAAAAAACCCAACTGGTGCCATAGCAAAAAAAGACATGAAAACTCCCCCCTTTCCTGCCTTGAGTTTCTCTACTGAGAACTGAATCAAATTTGTGGCTATTGATATGCAGATGTTACAGTCTTTCACTGCATCAGGACAAAGATGACTGCATTTCCATGTTGGTTTTGCACATAAATATGTATATTATCCCAGTGCCCCCGCTTCCGCCAAAATGATAGCAACTGATGTTCAGACAGAATGGGCTACGTGAGACAAAGCCCGCAAATAAATGACGCTCATGAAGCAGGCTCTTCCCTTTCCTTGGTTCTGATTTTTCTTTTCCTCTGCTATACACAAAGCTCAGGCCAAACAGGATCCCTCTGGCTCTGTGTGTGGGCGGCCAATCTGGTTTTCTCCCAAGGTGGCAGCTGCTCGGTTTTCATTAAGGAATGTGACTGCCCTCACCTGGTGAGAGCAGCGCTCGGAGCCGGGCCATCCCTGTGAGCTCCGTGCATGGGAGCGTCTCTGCCGCTCGCGAGAGCCGAGTGATGCTGCAAAAGGAAAGGTCACCCACTGCATGGGAGCACAGCTGCTAGAAGATCTTTGAAATAGCTCCTGCTGCCTGATTTACAATAAAAATGTGATTTGATATTATTAGATGAAGTGAAAAGCTGTTCTGCCATTTATTCCATTGTTGCAGATTTGAAAGCATTTAATATCCTTATTTTTAATCCTGTCATAAGTTTCTGTGATAATTCACAGAATCAGAGTGAGCTAGGAAGTGTTTATACCTAGATCTGCTTAGTCTATCATATTGATAAGATATTATTTTGGAAAAAAAATGTAGTCTCTGGGTGTAGTTTAGGTAAAACAATAAAAGGTATTTGAAGAGTGTAAGAAAAATGTTTAAATGTTTATTTTTCATTTTACCTTGCTCAATACTGTTGCTTTGTAAGATGTGATTTTACAATGTTAATAATAATTTTTTTTTAAAAAGCCACTTCAGTGAAGCATTTTTCATCAACTCAAAAGAAAATGCCTTCACTTGTATCTATTTTCAGAGAATTTTGGAAAGGTGGCCTTTCCATTTCAAAACAGATTTCATAAATCTTCAGGCCCTCATTGAAACAAGAATTTTCCCCTCCACACAGGGCTAAGTCATGAATCTGGAACAGGAGCAGAGATTGAAAGGGCTAAGTGGGGTGGCAGTTCAATTTTGCTCATCCAGTGCATTAATTCTATCAGAGAAAGAATGTATTGTAGTGAAAGATTCAAATTTTGAATTGTCCTTTGGAATGTGTGTGCAGATGAAGAGTTTTCAGGAAAAGCTGAAATACAGAGCCCCTGGGATCAAGTTGATTCGTAAGACGCAAAAGAGGAGTGAGCGGCCTCAGCTGGATTCAGGAAACTACCTAGGATCATGTTAGTCTATCCACAATTAATAGAATGCTTAAGGAACATGTTTAAAATTTGTTCTTAAATATTTATTCAGATGGGAGCATTTTCTGAGTCCAAGTCTTTTCAGATTCATGCCTGGATTCTGGGAGGCAGAGCCTGCCAGTGAAGGACGCACACTCTTGCCAATAGTGAGGTTGTGAAAACAACCTGCGTTTCTCTCTCCATAAGCATTTCTTGAGACCTCACCCAATAATCTAATAATTAATGTTGAATAGTCCACATCAAGGTTGTGATGTTTTGGTTATTTCTACAAAAAGACTATGGGATGCCACTAATGGTCACATGAAGCTATCTTCACATCACTAGGAACCAGGATTATAGATCCATCATAGAGAAATTAAACTTCTTGCAGTTATAGTGAATCCATATGTGGTTTGGCAGTCATCCTCAATTCAATTCAGTTTATGTATACCCTTTTCCTAAATGGAGGAGATTTCAAATAGGAAAATGTCCCTCATCTGCCCCACCGTTATCACCACAAGCCTTTTCTAAGGACCATGTTCCTTGATGTTCCCTTGACAACCTGCCTTTCTTTGCTACTCTTTGGGTGTTTCTCATTCAATTCCTTGCACATACCCCCTAGGAAAATTTGATGTAGCTCTTCATCTTGTTTCTGAATGTGTATTTTCTGAGCTACTTGTGACAGCTTGTGATATGTTCAGCTCAACAACATTATTATAACAGCATTCAGATTCTATAGCTAATTCCTGTTAATTGTTAACTGTTTAATATCTTTGCCAATCTCAGAAGCAGCAGTACCCACCCACCAGTTTTAGCAGGAATTACTCAACTCACTGTATCACTGTATGGCTCAATAACCTGACAGAGGTTAAAATAATGTTACTCTGAACAACACATCCCAAGTAAAATAGTGTGATAAATACAACTGGTGAATTTCAGCTAAGCAGCAGTGTCTGTGTTAAAGGATTTTTACACACTACTATTCCAAAATGACACTACTCAAGTAACATCAAACAAGTTTCAGAAAGTTAATCACTGCCCATTTCATAGCCTATCAATGTAACAATTCCTTCTGGGCCAAGATTTTTTTTTTTCTGAAGAACTAAGCCATTGCTGTCCAAAGCTATCACCACCCTCGGGCTTTCCATTCCTTCCAAACCACAAAGCATAAGCCCTAATCCTTAATGTGAACGAGATGAAATTCAGATGCAGAACTTCAGGCTTCTTTTCAGCCCTTAAAGGATTCAGTTACTGTGTACTCCAGTGAGGCTATGAGAGCTTTTGTCCTTCTTAACCCAACAGTGACAGAGGTTTGGAAACAGCAGTTGTTCCACAAGAGAGTCAAGATTTCAACACTAGCCAGTGTATATAGCCAGTTCTTAAGGTTCAACTTCACTTGGGGAAAGGGAGTTCACATAGGGGTCATTAGCAATTCTCCTCATCCCAGGTCATGTGCTCAAGGTAAAATTGTCTTTCCTCTGAAAAAGAAATTGCATTTCTTTGGGCAAGGATCATGAACTTATAATGAGGGCTGCTTATAAAAAGGAATTAATGTTTAAAAGTTTCACTGTGTATTTGAGTCTCTGCTGGAGACGCTCAGCCATCTGACCCAACTGCAAGATCCAGCCAGACTTTGCAGAAACTCATTAGTACATTGCAGAAACTCAGCAGTGCATTGTATGCACTGGAAGGCAGGGCTTCAACTTGTCAGATGCCTTCTTCTGCTTTTACTTTTCCTCTGGGTCATTCTGTTCTGCCAGAGCTCATCAGGAACATCTAGCATGGGGAAAAAGACTCCACGTGCCTTCACAGCAGAAGTGCTAAGTAGGGCTGTGACTCATTTTAGTGGCTCAGTTATGGCTTGTTCTTAAAAGTTCTGGTGTGGTCAGGATTTCCATAGCATCTTCTGTTTCTAGAAAGCTTATGTTTATTCTGCCAATCCTTTCTGCCATTCCTAATTCCTTTTCTGACCTGAGTAGTGCCACTCAGGAATGTCATGCAGTTCCCCAAGCCCTCCATGTGGACTTCGGGACTGACGTACAATTGCAAGTCTCAATTTCTTCAGCTTCTTACACAGACCTATTGAACGTCTTTGACTTCCATCAGCACATCCATAGCTACAATCTCAGGTCAAGCAAAGAACATATAAACACTCTCTTTGGCCACTTTCACTACAAACAATGTTATTTTGGTTATTATCAAAGATCAGTCAGTTCTGTATAATTTCTAATTCAGTTACTAAGATTCTGCAGCGTTATTGTCTTGACCACCCAAGACAGGAGGGACAAACTCACCTTTGAGGTTATCAGTAAAATTATGCTACTGAATTGAAATCATGTAAACCACATGATTTTTTTTTCCAGAGAAAATACATTATATAAGACAAACCCTTCTCCCTTCCCTGAACCTCTTCACATTGGAAATGGGGTAGAAAATAGAAAAAATTCTTGCCACAATGATGTTTGTGATGTACCAGTGATGGTACCAAGAGTTACCAGCATGAGGACCTCACCCCTTCAAAGGCATCTCTCCTGTTGGAAGGAATGAGGAGGGAAGGGCTATGGAGAAAAACTCTTTGAGTCATATATGAGATTGGAGATCACTTAAGTGTGAGCTAAGAAACACAGCAGCACCAGATTGGTGTAAACTACAGAAAATTAGAGGAATTAATAAGGTAAAAGTAGCTGAAGATATACCTGGTTTCCAGAGAAGAAATTAAAGGGCACATTGTCAGTAAGTAGAGCCAAAGAGTAAAAAGACTTTTGGCTCAGTTAGAAAAAATCCCCCAGCAATCTAAAATGATGGATTTCAATTTGCTCAAGTGACTGTCACATTTAAAAGGTTAATGGAACGGGTACTTTCTGCAAGTCTGTGTTGGAATGCTGATTGCACCTAGCTGATACACTGGTGCATATGAAAGCCCTTGAACACAATGTTCAAAAATGCCCTGTGAGTGCCTTGGTATTGCTGCAAAGAGAGGGAAAAAAATAGAATCCTTGTTTCAGAAAAAGTAGGGGTTTTTGCCAGCAAGAAGAAGTAATTCCAAATATAGGCTCTTAACTTCGTTGGGAAAAAAGTCAGAGATGTTCAAACCTGTGGAAGTCTCACCTGTTTTTTTTGTTGGGCTGGGGTTGGTGTGGAAAGAAAGACCTCAGGCATTTCAGTAGCAAGTGAGGCAGCTGAGATAAACTATTGCCTGTGTAAAGTCAGAGAGAAGCTGAACTTAGGAGTGAAACTGGTCTTGTGGTAAAAGCAAGGAACTCTCGGTGTGCTCTAAAAAAACCCCAAATACTATTCAGAGTCATGTGTGAAAGGAGTATTGTGGATTGGAATCTGCTTCTTCTCAGATTTATACGAAGAAATTGAGCTTTGCAAATAAGTGCCTTAAATAAAGACTTGTTTTGTTTGGGGTTTTTTTGGTTTTTTTAAAAAAACACCCCATCAGTTCCTGCTCATGAGAGCCACCAGAGAGCTCTGCCTCACTGCTCTCATGCAGGCAGAGAAGAGAGCAGGAGAGAACTGCTTTGTTTTATATGAAGTTTAACAGACAGAGCTGCACGTTTGGGAATGATAAGCACTTCCCATTTTACTGTGGCTTCTTTCCACGGGTATCATTCTGGGGGAAGGTAATACCAGTTCTGCCAGCCCACTTTGAGATGTCTGACACGCAGTTGCTTTAGCATCTCTAGTGCTTGAGGAAAGAGCACTTTCCACTTTGGCTAAAGGAGAGTTCTCCGCTTTCCCAGAGGACTGTGAAAGACTCAATCCATTACAGCACAGACGGCAAAGGAAATACTCCCCTTGACTTCAGTGAGATTTGGGTTTAAGCCCAAACAAGGGCTGATGAATGAGCTGAATCAGCTGCAAGTGTTCTCTGCTGGTGTGATTGCCGTCTTTTATGTACAGCTGAAAAGGAAAAGGGATTGTGTTTTTGTCCTCCTTTCACTACCTTCTGTATGCCTGCTTGAGAAAGCTCAAGAATAGAACATGTTTCACCCCAAATCTTAGTTCTTTGTTTCAGTGCCAATCACTGCTATGGAGCACCAGTCACCTCTGCCTCTTTTTCTTCTGCATTGCAGGCCTCTGTGCTGCAGATCATTAATTACCTGTTCAGAGTGCACTTGCTGTGCATTTGCAGTGTACCCTGTAAATATGTGTTTTGCCTGATAAAGAGTATTAAACAGATTTTCAGACACATATCCCATGCCAATTTTTCAGTAAAACCAACTACATTGTTCATTTATCCAACTTTTTTTATACTAGCCAGTAGGATTCTTTATGCTATTGTTCTAAGGGCAAAGGGATTTGTTGTGTAGTCACTTCTCATTCTCATATGTCTGATATGAAAAATAAATCAAAGGAATGACTAAGACATTTAAAAGTACAAGTAAATTTTTTTGCTAAATATGAAAGAAGCATTTAATAATATAAACCCATTGGTGACAAAAAAGAAAACCCAAACCAAAACCACAAAAAAATTTATTTGCAGAAAATACACAATGTTCTAAAAAATGGCTTTTAAAATAAATTGCAATACCTTGTTGTCCTTTGTCTTTTATTCAACAAAAGAAAGTAGTAGGTGACTTTTTTAAAAAGAGAAGTGAAGAAACTGGCATTTTTTCCACACAGCTCTAAATGCCCATGCACAATCGGTGTTTGCCAGGCTGGGTTCTGGTGGGAAGTGGTTCCATCTCCATTCCAGAGCATAATTTAATTTTGTTTCCTAAAACACATATTGTACCGACATCTGAATGGAGACGGAGATCATTAACTAGATTCCATGGTTGTAAATCCTGATCAAAGTCCCTCAGCAGTTCCAGTGGTCATTTGGACAATGCATTCTCCGAAATTCTTCTGCTTTAGAAAAGTGGCTTGGAAGATTAGGTTCACCTTTAGCTGAAAGACAAGTGTTGCTGCAAAACCTGTCACTAGTCTAAAGCTGGCCAGGTAGGGACAATTGCTTTGTCTGCATGGGCCTTTCTGCATGTAGAAAATTGTAACTTTTGAAAATTGCGATAGCACTTATCAAATGTACATCCTTTGGGAAATGAAATCGGACAGGAGTTCATTTAACAAATTCTGGGTTGTCTAACAGTCAGCAAAGTGTGAGATTTTTAAATCATCACCAGTCTTTTAGATGTATGTGTGTGTATATTGTGATATTTGATTGCCTTTTGACAATCTGCTGAGTTGCATTTGTTGGTCTTCCAGCGTACCCATTTTATAAATTACTGTTACCTCTGAAAATGTAGTTGATCTTGTCTTACATTTAATTTTCATGTACAAGGTAATTATTCACTGTCTTTTAGATGTGTTCCCAGGCACTTGGCAATCTTCTGAGTTTCTAACCTGGAGCTGTCTCTCCCTCACTCTGATCGTTCACTGGCAATCCATAGAGTATTTTCCCGTTTGCTCGAGGTAAAGACACAGTTAGAGTGCATCTTTATTCTGTGTCACTTAGTCTTCCATCTGTTTTCCAAATCTCACCAGACATTTGATGACTGTGTTATGTCAATGTAACAACAAATTGTCATAGGGACTCAGCTGGCACTTGCATAAGCAGAGTCATTTGATTCTCCTCCCAGCTGCAAGAAGACCTCATGCCAACACAAGGCAGGCAATAGGAGTAGCAGGTACTGCCCTGTTTTTGTACTAGGCCAATGTCAAATCCCTAATAGCTCACTGTAAAATCAATTCAATTGTCTGTTAGATGTTTTGGGAGAAAGCTTGTGAGCAGGAATTAAGTACTTTGGGATATGTTTCAATATTTTTTTTCATTTTGAAATCCTAAATTATCAAATTTGTCAGTTTTCCCTTCATTTTACTTACTCTTCCTTTCCTCCTTAATTTTGTGAAATACCTGGCAGTAAGGGTTGGGATCTGGGGGAGTGTGCTTTTTCTCCTGTAATCTCATTTTCCAAATCATCATTTCACATTTCTTGTTCAAACACACGTGGGCATCTGCACTGTACTGGTGGCACAACAGTGTAATTTCTCTAAGAATAGTTACCACTATGAGAAAATGTAAAGCACATTCAGAAACCTGTTAGCCATAGTAAAAATTGAAAGTCCAAAATGATGAGATGCTCTTGGTCTGCACTGTGTGGGCAATGATGGATCCCAGACCAAAAGGTCATGCAGAAGATTAACTCCTCTTGAAAAAATCCCTCCATACTCTGACTCACTGCTTCTTCCCAAAACAACCTGGGACAGACAAAACACTTATTTTCAAGCAAACAATTATGAAAATAAATATGAAAAATAAAATAAAATAAAGTAAAATAACTGATGACCAGTTTCTAACATTAAAAGCATCCTTTTAAATGCAAATTTACTTATAGAATGATAGACTACCAGATCATATAGATCATCTGGTCCACCCTTTCTTGGCAAAAGCATGGTCTGGACAAGATGGCCCAGCAGCCTGTCCTGCTGAATCTTAGAAGTGTCCAACATTGTAGAATCCACCACTTACTTGGGGATTAATCCAACAACTAATTCTTCTCATAATGAAAAATTTTCCTCTTATGTCCAAGCAGAATCCTCCCCAGGAGCAGCTTTTTCCCATTACACCTCAGCCTTATCCATGTGACTACTGGTAGAAAGGAAGTTTCAATCTCGTTTTTAGCCCCTCTCTAAATGCTGGAACATGGTGATAATTTCTCCCTTAAGCCTTCTTTTCTCAAGGCTGAACAAACCCAGTTCTCTCAGCCTTTCCTTGTATGGCAGCTTCCCAGTTCTTTGATCATCTTTGTGAACCTTCTCTAGACCCTCTCCAGCCTGTCCACATCTTTTTTTTTTTTTTTTTAATATAGCAGAGACCAAAACAGAACATAGTTTATCCATCTTAGTGGATTAATTAGCTCTGATATTTTCTGTTTGAAAATAAATTGCTTTTAAAATATGTTGTTGTAGGTTTCAAACTTTTTAAAATACTGATCCATCAAGTACATTTGAGGAAGAGTACTTATGAACAGGAAAAAAACCACAGCAAAGATGGCTGAGGATGATGGCCATAGCTGGCAGCCTGCTCAGGGATGTCTTGGAGTAGGAGGGAAAGAGGTGCCACCATGGATGCAGAAGTACCAAAGTCAGCACGGGCTCAAACAGAATAGGAGAGAGGACTTGTTCATATCTCTCTGTATGACTAAGTGACAATTTCTATGTGGATAATCTAAGCTGTTGTCGTTCAACTTATGTCCTAAACCAGCCTGTGTGATTCCGTCCAGCATGGCAGCTTCTCTCCCAGGAACATGGGAACGTGGTGTGGAAAAGGATGTAAGTCACTTGTAGATGCATCATGTGTAGTTTGGGAAGATTTGAACAGTCACTGCTATTTGTCATATGTTTGCAGATCCCTTGGAAAGGCTGAAGCTCACACTTAAATATTTGGATGTTGATGACCTGGATGATTAAACATGAAAAAACATTAGAATTAATTAGATACTGTATACATCCCCTCACATTGGCTGCTCTACTGTCTCCTGCTGGGGTTTCACAGCTTGGCAGTTAATCTATTACTGCAGCAGAGTATATTCAAAGAGACATTTGTTCTGAAGAGACCTCAGAATTAGACCAATTTACACAAATGTGCTACGTTGCATAATGATAATGGACCAGATTGAAGTCCTCACTGCTCAGTTTTTCACAGGAGTCATATAGTCAGTGATGGATTTCATGGCACAGCTCACATGAGTAATTGCTCAGCACTGTGAGTAAGGGATCTGCAATATGTCTTTCTATTATTATTTATCTAATTATAACCTTCGTTAACTTAATGGGCAGATTTACAGTAGAACATAAACACACTCACCTGAAAGTTGTACAGGTACGACACAAAGCAATGACATATGCTTTCTGTGCAGGAAAGTGTACAGCCTAGAAAGAAGTTGTGTGATAACAAGGGGAAAAGAAGAAAAAAGAGAAAAAAAAAATAGAGAAAGAGAGAAATGAGATAAGTTTAATCAAAATCAAACAAACACATAGGTAGGGTAAAGAGGAGGACATGCAGTACATTTTTCTGAATCTTATAATTCATAGCAATATAACTTGAAGAGATAACTTAGAATATCTTTATATAACTTATTTGGTTAATCACATCTTATGATTACTAACTTTTGATAAAAATGGCACAAGTGCCATTGGCCTGTTCAACAAAATTTTAATTTTTTCCATGGACTTTCCAAAATCCCTTTTACTTCTAGGACTATGCTAGGACTTGGGTCTTCATGGATGAATGGGAATTGATCCTGGAAAATTTTAAAAATGTTTACTTTGACAGCTCCAAAACTTTCTACATAATTATTTTTGTCTCGTTTTTTTGCATTTGCTGTTAACACAGAAATCAGTGGCAAATTTCAAGAAGCTGTACTAATTATTCTCTGTAGTAAGAACAGTTTTTTCCCTTGCCTCAAGCTTTGCTGCCATTCATCTACTATGACTGATAGTTCTAAATTATTCTGGATCGTTTAAGTGGCTTAGAAAAAATTTAAGCTGAAAATAATTGTAAGGTTAAGAAAAAGACCAAGTTTGTATTCTGTAGAGTAAAAAAAAAGTTTCTTCTTGTCTGCAAATTACATGAAATTAAGTCTGGTGTTTGTTTTATGTTTTTTCTTCTGAGATTCTATCCAAATTGGGTTTGCTTTTAGGACTTTTAAATGTGCAGCCAGATGTAATCTCTAGCTGATTTGAACTGCAGTTTACTGAGCAAAGATCAGGACTGAGTGTTGAGGAGTGTGAAATGAGGACCATGAAATAGCTAAGCCACAAGGCTGCAAAAAAAGATAATTTGAGAAAAGAGGGGAGAAAGGGGAATCAGCAGAGAAAATTGAGTCTTCTAAGCGAGCACGCTTCAATCAAGTGCATGGAAATGAACTGGGAATCATCATTTCTCTGCTGTCACAAATATCTGTGAAAAAACCAGTAAAGTGTCTGCTCCTCTCTAGCACTGATTCAGACTGAGAATGACAACCTAAGATTGCTATCCATTATTCCATTAGCTGAAATTACTGCAATCTCCTTAGTGGAGCCAAAGGTTCAAAACCTTCTGTCGAGTCACGCCTCTGTCAGTACAGTCCTACGTGATGGCATCTGGGGGCCTGGCTTTTCAAGGCCAGGGAGTGAACTGAAAAGGTGAACTCGAAATGACTTTGCTGAAGATAAAGTGTGCGTATGTTCTTGTTGGAAACTTCAGTACAAAAGTTTCTTTGAGAATCTTTCTTTTGGCACCTTCTCCACCTACAGGAAACTCCAGCAGCAGTGGTGTAGGCTGGAAGCAGCCAGCACAATAGACAGTGCTCAGTTTGGGAGCAACTACTCCATATTTAAATTATTTCTCTGCTGTTCAGTGCAGGAACAGACTTTTTCTGATAGCCAGATGCTTCTGTTCACTGACTCCCTATTCCTGCCCCTGGACAGATGGATCATCTGGGTGGAGAGGCTTGCCCCATTCAGAGAGCAGCTTGTATTAATTTACTGCATGATGTTCAAACACTATAGCACCACAATCGATTTCTCATGGATTTATCTTTTTTCTTTTTCAATTAATGGCCATTGTTGTAGTATCTGTGCACATCACAAGCCATAACTATTTATTTTTACCACCTGTGAAATCAAGAATTGCTGTTTATTTGTGTATCCACAACATGGATTTCCAGAAAATGAACCCACTGATATGCTGAAAGAACAGTTCCCATTGATTACAGAAGCAGTGAGGAGTATTCAGCTTTCCTATAGATATATATATGTTAAATATCCATGAACAGAGACACACAGCTAGTGCCCACTTTTGAGACTCTCAGTGTAAAGGACATTCATTACACCACACAATGTCATAAGGGCAGATACTCCAAAGCAGTATTCCAATCCCATAATCTTGAAATGACCCTTACTCTGGCTGGAATCACCTGTCTTCCTGATGTCCAACCTAAACCTCCTCTCTGGGTGTCAAAACCAAAACCTAAAAAACTCCTCACTGAAGGGGAAAACCCCAATGAGTTATAAGTGTCAATTTTAGATTGCATTTCTCTAATAGACATAATAAATAGGGATTGCCTTAACTAAGTATATTATTGTGCTTTAACACTAATCCCTAACACTGTGCTTCTGGTCCAAATACTGGAGCACTCCAGTTGCTTCTAAGTTTAATGACAGAGGGAAAAGAGCACATTACATGCAATTGCTGATCACATGATTTCTATATTAATGTTTGAGTCTCCTAAAAAATGAAACTAATGTGAAGATTCTGGGAAATGCACCATAAATTAAAATTGCAAAATGTCACATCTTATTTAATCTTCCATGTTGAAAGGCAGAGTGAGTATTTAATTAGTTCCACATAAGCCACATTTGTTTAGAGAGAATCTTTAACCCTGATAAATTATTGAAGGAATTCCATTAACCCTTTGACACAAATGGGGCAGCTGTCATGCTTAAAGTTACAATGAAAAGATTTGCACATGTTGGAAGTATTTTCAGACACTTTCTGAAAGTTATACTTAAATAGGTTTTTCTACGTTTAGGAAAGCTCTAGATTTCTTTTGACACACTGCCCCATAACTATGAAAGATTTACGACCCAGAATGGTTCACTGGACATAGTTATCTTCATGTACTGTTTCATGCAGGCACTTTAGACAATGCCAGATTTGAAGTGTAGCTGTTCAGACAGCTGAGAAACATGCTTCCTGATTACAGTACACATATTTTCAAACTTAAATAGGTTAGCAGTTATGTTTTGAATAATTTATCAGAAGAGAGGTTTTCTCTGCACAAACAAGGTGTTGGAAAACACGTATCGCTGCTTCATCATTCAGCCACATTATTCAGTTCTCCAAAAAATTTAAAAACCCCTTGTTCCTGTGCAAGGCAGTATGGCTGTTCTTATCAGCTTTTGCAGTCAGACAGCCCAGACACTGAACATGGGGTCCCCAGCACAGGAAGGACATGGACCTGTTGGAGTGAGGCCAGAAGAGGCCACCAAGATGGTTAGAGGGATGGAGCACCGCACCTCTCCCATGGAAAAGGCTGAAAGAATTGGAATTGTTCAGCTTGGAGAAGAAAAGGTTTTGGGTGGCCCAACTGCAGCCTTTCGGTACTTGAAGGACCACAAGAAGGATGCAGAAACTTTTTGCAGGGGCATGAAGTGACAGGACAAGGGGAGAATAACTCCAAACTGAAGAAGAGTAGGTGTAGGTTAGATACGAGGAAGGAATTCTTCACTGTGAGGGTGGCATAGCACAGGAACAGGTTGCCCAAAGAAGCTGTGGATGCTCCATCCCTGGAAGTGTTCAGGGCCAGGCTGGATGGGACTCTGAGTAACCTGGTCTGGCGAAAGGTAGCCCTACCTATGGCAGGGGTTTTGGAACGGGAGGTTCTTTAAGGTCCCTTCCAACCCAAACCATTCTATCATACTATGATTTCTTTGAATTCCTATGTGGAACTTTTGGACAGAGATTGGTTAATTCTTGTGTCTAAGTTTCCTGTCCTTCACTCAGTTTTCCAGTAAGTGATCCACAATTTGGTGGAGGGTTTCTTTTCAGATAAAAGTTTACATCTGAAGAATTTGTGAAACATATTGACTTCATATCAAAATACAATTGCATTTGTTCTCTCACTGAGGAAAATTAAATTACAGAACTGATGTTCCAGGAAGTCTAGTTTTTGTGTAAATAAAAGTCCTAAAGTATTAGGGTCTGAGTGAAATTCAGAGCTGGATATTCATCTGGGGCAAACTTTGCATTCATTTTCAGTACGTGAAGATTAGGCACACAAGGTTTTCTTAGACTTAATTAATCATCTGGCTGTGGAATTTTAATCTATATTTCAAGACGATACAAACCAAAAAGGCTCATGGTAAAAATGTAAATGTAGCAGCAGACCCTGGAGCACTGCATAATCATGAATCAGGCTAACTTGCAAAGAATCTATAATTCATATTGTAGGTGATCATCATTCATTATGGTTTGCTTTTTTTAAGAGACTTACTGTATACTTCAGGGTTTGTCAGCACTTATATATTATAAACATCATTTATGAGGGCTTGCTAATTATATCCAGGGGCATCAGATCAAAAAACCCTAGCAGCAGACCTCCTTAAAGACAACTCATGTGGTGGTTGATTACCTGGTCCCCAATTGCTAGTGGAAGCATGACACATTTAAAGCTGAGATGCCTATGTCTATGCGTTCTCTGTGTGCCATTTTCACAAAATCACCTTCTCATTTACAATTGTATAAGATGAGAGTAATTTCAGTCAAGGCACAGTTAATGCATTTTTGTGAAACTATTCTTTGTACAGGCAAGTAAATTGCTCTTTTTTTTTTAATATCTTTACTATTTAAGCAAAATACTTTCCATTTTTCACAAAGAAAATCTTATGCACAAACTTAGTGTTAGACAGGCAAAAGAAGACAGAGGACCCATGTTCAGGGTAAGGTTTGAATTTCTGTTTTAATAGAAAACCCAACAAAGCCACAAAATCTGAATTCTGCACCTGGTTTTTGGGGTATTCCAAATCTAGGTCAAAGCACTCCATCTCTAGCCTGATTTAAGTGGTTTCGGGAGCATCCTGTTATGCTAAAGCTAATGTCAGGCTTTTGTACATGAAGTTTGTGCATTGGCTTTGCAATCATCTGTGGGCAGCACGAGGGGGTTACCTCTGTTCTTACTCTGACTGCATAGATATAATCCTCCTGAAACAATTGCCATTTTCCACTGCTGCAAGCACTTAGCACAGCCCCATTGAAATCAAGGTAAGAACTTGTAGTGTGGCACATTCTATTTAAAGAATATACACTGTGACAGCATCTATGATTTATTTCAGTCTGAATCTGGGAAAAAAATGACCTTTAAAAATAGCAAAAAATTCCCAGGGTGCGGAAATTATAATGCTAATAGACTTAATTGGAACAAAGGCTATTAGCTCAAAAGCAATTTGGAAATAGGTGCTCTACCCAGCCACAATAATTAAGGTAATAATGACACATCTGTTCAAAATAAGTTCAAAATGCTTTACCCACGCCAAGTAGAATTGATCACTGCTTGTCTTTCTTTTGCAGATGTGCAAGGTCAGAAATAATTACAGGAGCTTGATCCAAAGCTCATGTTTCTCTACTGATCTGATCCATAATTATTTTCTGTACTTTTGTTTCTTCCCAGTGTATTACCTAAATATAATTGTATATTAAGCTAAACTAAATATTTTGGGCATAATGACAGCTGATGGTCTTGAGACTGACAAGGGTTCTTAGAGCAGGGGGGAAAAGGAAGAGATGAAGGCATTAGGATCTTTTGTTAACTGGTGGCACTGGGAGAACAGGTCTGAGAGAGGGGTAAAGGGTCAGCTTAAACTCAGTCCCTCAAAGAGAGATCTCTGGGCACTGAAGGAGGCCAAGACAGGCAGATGGACAGATAAACAGATAGGTGCAGGGTGCCTTCTTCCCATCTGTCCATGCTTGTGTATAGTTCTCCCTATAAGGAAAGTGTCCAACTCTGTTGTACAAATATTACGCATATTTTTTGTGTAGTTTCAATTAGAGTGATATATCTGGGGGAATTCTTCCTCCCAGGCAAAAGCTATAGCTCATACCTAAGCATAATTTCAGCCAAATTTTAGTACTACTTCAAATCACCGTTTCTTTTGTATTCCCTGTATTCCTGCTTATTTTGGACTTCTCAGTGTGGAGAGACGAAAGTAATGTAAAGTACATGTGTATATATATGTATTTATATGAATATGCATATATATTTAAGATAGAAAATAGAGGAAGCAAATTTCATTCTCAGTGAAAAAGCTGATTAGACTGCCTAAGGACTGGAGAGTAGTAATGAAAAAAAAATTGACAGTTTGAAAGAGAAGCTCTTCTCTATGTATCACTTTCCTATGGATTGCAGGAAAATCATGCTTTCTGAAAGAAATCTTGGGGACAAGGTGGGAGGGGGAATTGCCAATGAGCCCCAGTTGTCAGAATTCAGTAATCAGCTGTAATCGTGCTCTGAAAATTCACCTGGCAAAAGTTATCTTGAGCAGTCCCAGAAATTCCTTTTTTCCTTTTGTGCTTCCTTGCTGACAGAGAGAGGAATATTTTTGTGCAGTGTCTCTCCCAATTATTGGACACATCTAATGGTAAAATGCAGTTT
This sequence comes from Dicrurus megarhynchus, assembly GCA_013399195.1. NCBI lineage: Eukaryota > Metazoa > Chordata > Aves > Passeriformes > Dicruridae > Dicrurus > Dicrurus megarhynchus. Next base: position 242,954 of record VXAD01008714.1, read on the forward strand.
CCAGAGTCTTATGGCTTTGTTAGATGCTACCCATTGGGACTAAAAGTTTTGCATGCTTTGCTCCAACAAAAAAGAAGTCCAGCTTGATGGAACCTGCAGCTCTGCCTAATTTTAGGCACTCACCACCAATGCTTGCAAGATAATGCAAGTCTTACATGGGGTTTCCTAAAGGAAAATATCCTCTATTAGCAAAGCAGGGTCCTCATCTCTACCTGGCAGAGGACAGCAGCTGTCAGTTGTTACTGTTGGTCAAACGCATGTCAATAGCAGAAATAATTTAGACTGTTATCAGGTGTAAAATATTTTCTTATTGGCCATCACAATCATATTTGCCTCATTACAGAGGCTTTTAGTAAGGTGTAAACCCTAAAAGCTAGTCCCCACTGACCAGCACTGTAGGGAGCTCTTCTCCCTGTGGCAGGGAATTGGCTGCTTGCCGCTGAGCACAAGAAGTAAGGACACTATCCGACCCCAGGAAGGATCACCCATTGCCACACAGGGAAACCTGTACAGTTGTAAATGAAGATTTTCTGAATCACAAAGAAGTAGTGGCCAAAACTTTCTGGTGAGTTGACCTGTGAATTAGAGCCAGGTGAAGGGCCACTGGAGTCACAATACTGCACAGACATAACGTCTGCTCTGACGAGAGGTATCTTATTGCTGCCAGGAAACAATCCTAGTCTTGCTTTCTGGCTGTTTTCAGTTCCTGCCCTAGTTCTGTGAGTATCCTGGTGTGCTGGTTTTGCTGGGGTAGAGTTAATTTTCTTCCCAGTGGCTGGTGTGGGGCTGTATTTGGGATTTGTGCTGAACACAGGGTTGATAACACAGAGATGTTTTTGTTATTACTGAGCAGGGCTTTCACAGAGCCAAGGCCTTTTCTCCTTTCTGTACTGCCATGCAGGGAAGTTGAAGGTGCATGGAAGGTTGGGAGGAGACACAGCCAGGACAGGTGACCCCAACTGACCAAAGGGAAATTCCAGGCCATATGACATCATGTGCAGTATTGAAGCAGAGGGAAGGAGGAGGAAGGGGGACATTTGGAATGATGGTGTTTGTCTTCCCAAGTCACTGTCACGTGTGACGGGGCCCTGCTCTCCTGGAGGTGGCTGAACACCTGCCTGCCCATGGGAAGCAGGGAATTAATGCCTTGTTGTGCTTCGCTTGTATGAGGCTTTTGCTTTCCCTATTAAACTTTTCTATCTCAACTCACAAGTTTTCCAGGTTTTAGTCTTCCAATTCTCTCCCCAGTCCTGCTGGTGGGGGTTGAGCAAGTGGCTGCCTGGAGCTTAATTTTCAGCTGTGTTTAAACAATGGCAATTGAGCATTTCTGTGGCATGGTCTTCTTGTGTTTTCTCTGGCTGTTAGATCATGAAGCTTCTTTCCTTTTCTGTCAAAAGATGCTACTGGAGTCAGTCAGCCCCTTGCTGGGCTGAGTATTTTCTGGAGCAGCAGGAGTGCTTTTCATCTGAAACAAGAATTGGTATCTTTAGCCTGATTGGGACCTCCTTGTCATTGTTTGGTGATGGCACAGCTCACCAGTATGAGCATGCCCACACTTCACAAAGACTGGATGGCCTATCTGAAATGAAGCTTTCTTGTATAGCCTGCCCATATGAGAGGAGTGAGTAGGCTTCCACCCCACTCCAGCTTTGCTCAGAGCTGTAGTGTGTCAGCAGACTTGTCTGGGGGCTTTGGCTGCATATTTTAAGTGGAGTGTACACATAAATGAAAGTGGTTGTGATGCAGGGTCATGGACATGCATGGGGTAAGGAGGTGCTGCTTTGCATAAAAACTGTTGGCTAACATTGGCTTTTCAGGATGCAGGAGCCCCAGCTGGATGTAGAGGTTGTCTGTGTCGTAAAGGGTCTGGAGCCTTCCTGTGGCATTCGGGGTGGGGAAAACCCACCAGTCAGAGTGCTTCAGGGAGTACCCACACAACCCCTGTGTGTGGTCAGGAAAGGTGGTTCTGCGAGTGCCAGAAGAGTTGCAATAATGTGACTGTGGGAACCTCCCTAAAATGGGGGAGCTCCCACAGTGAGCAGTGCTTAAACACCTGTGAGGAAAAAAATTGCTCTGTCAGGAACAGTTCAAATTGTGTAGCCTTGGGGTTTATTTATGGCACATTTTGTACTACAGAAGTTGTACAAACTCAAAGCTTGTTAATTAAATAATACCCCTCCTATTGACTGAAAGAGACTGGTGATTGCAAAGTAATTTTTTTATAGCCTGAGTAAGGCTATGTCATAAAGCATGTATTTGAACAGCCAAAATGCATTTTTCAGGCCAGCTTTTAGGTTTAGAGTGTCTGACTTAAGCTGCTGAATGCTTACATAGTATTGATTTTAGCACATATATTTATGCATTCAGCCTTTTGAATTGAGCTGAGATTTTGGTCATCCTGACTGCAAAAAACAAGTTTCCGAGGAATAACTGTCAAAAATAGCTATTCTCAATAATCACTTTTAAGAGTTTTATCAGGAATTTGCTCAGTGCCTTGCTGCAGAGTGACTTAGACTCTTAAGATCTGACCAGAATATTAATTTGGATTTGAGTATCAAAGCACAGAAAGGACAATACATTCAGATTACTTAGGGCTCTTTTTTTTTTTTTTTATATATTTCCATAGCTGTAGAAATGTTGGGGTTTTTTTATGCCAGTTGTAAGAGCAGACTCTTGGCTCCTCCATCTGGTTAGTAACTACTATAATGAAGTAGCTTACTAAAGGCTGCTCAAAAGGCAAAATGTATTATTGGGCAGTTTGTTGTGTGTTTTCTTTAATTTTTTTCCACGCTGATTGTCTTTATACTTGATACAGAGCTGTGTCTAATACATTTCTTACGTTTTTGTAAGGAATATACTTTGAAATAATGTAATTATCTGACTATATAGATCATCTTGCCAGCCTGCCTATCATTCAGGAAATACTCAGGTTTTATTCAAAACCATATCAAGAGGAGATGCATAATTTTTGAAGACTTAGTAATGAAAGCAGAGGGAGAAGCTGACACTGTTTATTATCTTGTGAAGATATTCAAAACCATCTTATATAATCATAAAACAGTCCTCCCAAGAGCACTCTTGAGAGATTAATATGGATGTTATGGTGCCTCGGGATAATAATATGCATTTTCAGTAACCGTCTTTGGAAGGCTTCCTGTTAACAAGAAAGACAATTTTTTTTTTTTTTTTTTTAACTTCATATTTAAATAATATGCGAGGCATGAATACAGACTGCCATAAATAAAGAATGCTCCTATTTAGGCCATTACTATGCAACTGAATGCCCACATGGTTCTGGACCCCCTTAAGAAAAAAGCCTGCAGGCTGTTTTCCAATCCACCGTCATCCTTTGTCTTTCTCTGTGATTTTTGTAGGTTTATCAAATCTCTTGGGTCTTATTACTCAACATGCAGGTGCAAACATGCAGTAAACATTCCAGCTGCATATACTTAATCATAACTTACAACTAGTGCTAGACAACTGCTTTGCAAAAAAAAAAAACAAAAACAAAACACCAAACTGAAAACACTCCCCCCCACCCCCAAAAAAAGAAATGGCTCATAAAATTTTCCAGTTTGTGAAAGCAATGTACTTGAAGGACAGGTTATTAATATTCTGTGCTTAGCCCTCTCATTGTATGAGGCATTGATTTAATAAGCTTCAGTATATAATTAAAACTTGCAAGTTCAGAGGTAGTTCAGAGGTTTTGCTGTCTGCAAAAGTACAGTAAAAAATCATAATTACATTTAAGTAGTTTGGAATGACAGCTTTTCTATCCTAGAAATAAAATCAGTGAAAAATGTTTCTGTGCCAAAGGTCTTGCTGTAACAGAATCATAATGGTCTTCCACTGCTCCACAAGTGCTGAAGTAGGACACGATGATCTAGGGTAGAAGCTTTGTTAAAAACCCATTGTTGTCTGAGATATTAGGGGACCTGGCTGACTCCATGGACCCCAAAGTTTGTTGTCTCTTGGCAGCTGGTTTCATCCTCTCATCCTGACAAGGATGAGAGACAATGCTGCTCTAGATCCAAGCTGAAATGCCCCTGCTACCAAGGCTGAAAGGCCGATGTCTGTCAGCTTTCATCAGGATCAGCGTTCTGATGGCATGGCACAGGAGTGCTACGTGTACCTGACACTAACACATATCTTTGTTCCTTTTTATGGAGCCTGAGCTGGCTACTGAATTCATTCCCCACAAAACTGGAGATTAATGTGTAAAGTGTGGTGGCAGAACACATACTGTAACTTACTGACCTGACCTGTCACCTTCTGACATTAAAATATCTTAATAAAAGGTGTTATTCAGTTTTAGCTGTAAGAACTCAGGCTTTATTAAAAAAAAAAAAAAGAAAGAGTTCTGTGGCAGGTGGTACCTCTCATATTTTAGGGTCACATACTTTATTAATAATTTGTTAACTGTATGGCTGAGGGTCTGCTGTTTCATAGAATAAGTTCTAGTGGATTTACTTATACTCTTTGAATTATTTTCTTCTCAAAATTGACTTTCTGGATGCATATAGTTTTAACCTAGGCAGTTCAATTTTCACAGTGTTTTTTAGGAGGTGGAACAAAGCACAAATCAAGGAATCAAATCATTAAACCAAGGAAGCTCATGAGGAATGTAGTTCATAAAAGAGTCATTGGATTGGAAATAAAGACTTTTTCAGTATTTAAGAAAACAAAACTTTTCCACATATGTTTTCCATTTTTCTTTTTTTTTTTTTTTTTTCCTAAGGAGAGAATATGACAGAGCCTGAGCCCAAACACTGAACCTACTATCTCCTTTTACCTCCTACTAGGGAAAATCCTCAGATTTTCTCAGATGTTGCAGCTGGTTGCTCTCTTTTTGGCAGGCCAGGTGATGTGTGAGGGTGGGATACTCAGTAATGTTGCACACACTGAGAACCTGACAAGGAGTAGGATGCCTGGTGGGTTTTCAGACCCAGCAGCTGTGTGTTGGACACACTTCATGTCCTTTTCTAACAAGCACAACTGCTGTGCTTCTTAAAGTGGCTGTGCCAAGAAGCCTTTCAGCATATGCAAGTAGCACCCTTATTTTTATTCATGCTCAAAGTAAGCTCCTCTAACAGTAATTCTTTCTAATAGTAACTGCTCATGTCCTTCAGGGTTGTGGCAGCCCATGGCCCTAGTTTCTAGTTCCTTGGGCATAACTTTTTGAATAGACAGTCATTTACCACTTCAAAGTATCTTTGGATAAACTCTCATAAACCACCTGTCATCCTCATCTTGTAAGTGGTCTTTCCCTCTCATTGAGATACTCTACCTCACTTTGTGTTTTCAGTCAATATATTTTTTATTTCTGGACTCTGTTTTCACCTGGAGGAGTTGATTGCAGTCAATTCTTCATTACTTTTTTTTTTAATGAATATTCATGTTAATGTCCAAAAATCATGTAAGAGAATCTCGCCCATGGCGGATGCCCCATAGTCTTTAAGCAGAATCTTTTTTTGAGAAAGGGAAGAGCCATTTATCTCAAAAGTTTTCTGTAGGTGTCTGGTCAGAGACACAGTTTATGGGAGTGCTTTTTTTTGGGATCTGCCTGACATTTCATTCAGCTTGTGCCTTTTTTCTCTTTTCTTCTCCCCTTTATTTCTGGAATGCACCCACAGCTCCACCTCCCACTGACTGGCCCCAGCATATGAGTTCACTGGCCTGATTTGTGCTGTGTGCTATTCCTCATGTTCCACTTAACCATATAAATAAAGAAGTACATAGGGTTGAGGATTTTTTGGTATCAAGTGCAACATCAACTATGAAAATCATGGAAGAAATATTGACCCCTAGAAAAATGACATCTTTGAAGAAACAATGTCAAAACACCATAACAGGATTTCTAACACCGTTATGTTTTAGACCTAAATAACACAATGAAATGACACATGAAAGAAACACAAAATCCCTACCTCCTCTCCAGCTTCAAATCCCCTTCCTCTCAAGTCCAAAAGTTCTTTGAGATTTCTTTACTACCGAGCCTGGAAAAATAACATCATCTCTAGCACCTCTTTTTCCTTTTTTCCTGCTCATCTTGCCTTTTTGCTTCCTTTGAGAGTATAATTCAGAGGAATCTCTGTCTTTTTATAACTTTTCCCTGCTGAAGGTGATGTTTTTCCTATTTGTTTTAAAGCTCGGCTGGGAGATTTGATTCTTAATAATCACCCTACCCCAGTTAGTATTGGTTAGCACCTTATTGGAAGGGATGATGAACAAGCACAAAAAAGTTATTTAATTTTAATGCATCTTATCATCTTAATTGAGCTTACAGAAATAAGATATGGACATAAAATATTTTATAGTCAAAGCAGAAAGCAAATAATTATGTAGAGAGATCTGAATATATACAAGCGATACATGACCCTTTGTACTGATACTGACATATTTGATTGCTGAATCAGTGAAATTAAGCTTAGTGTAATTTTGACTTTAGTTTCTAGTATTTTCCTGTGTTTTTATTTTCTGTGATTGAAATATTAAAGTACTTAATTTATATTTAATGTTTTAGAGCTACAATTTGAAGTTCAAAGTTTTTACATATGTCCTCTCTGTATTATTAATAAGTGAACTGACTTTGGAGAATTTTGCATTGTAATCTGAAAATAATTTCGTGAGTTCTTTGTGAAAAATTCATTATTTAGAAATTATATATCCCTGGTGTTTCCATGGAAACACTTTCACCTTATGCTAATGAAATACAAATTATGGGAAAATAAAATCTTTTAACATAGAAGAGTATTAGAAAAAAATTTTTTCACAGAGTGGAAAGTTTTAATGCAGATAAACCTCCAGTCTTTCAGCACAGGTGTCAGTCCAGATCCAGAAATGGGTCAGGTTCATCCTGTTCGATGCTGAATATGAATGCATGTTAAATTCCAGAAGCTGGATGGGTTACCATGAGGGTAAATCAAATATGCTGTTTATTGGCAATGATGTCTCAAAAAGGTGGTGGTTTTTTTTTTTTTTTAATCTGCATCTAGGCATCTGGGCTCAGCAAGCACTCTGTCTATGCATGTTTCCTACTTCAAATAATGTGGTTTGGGTTTTTTGCCCTATATGACACAATGTAGATAGTATTTATCCACTGTGATAATTTTATTCTTCCCAGCACTGCAGAGTAGGAGGTAAAAGCTGGTGGGACTATGACTGTAATAAAGAGATGTTGGGCTTATTCCCAGTCTTACCAAAGCAATAAAGCTCTGATCCATTTTCTTGCAATGGATGACAAAATTCCTTCTGCCATTTGTGTCCATTGCACCACCTCTTTTGGGATCTCTGGGACCTTTTTGGTCTAGACCCACTGAAGGGTGAGTATGGGGTGGCTCTGAAATGGGATGCCTGCTGGGCAGTCAGCAGGGAGCAGAAAAACCAATATCCCACTGTTCTTTTTTCACTGCAGTGAAAGAAGCCCACGATGTCTTCACCTGTGCTTCCAAGCAGAAGCTGCTGCTTGGGGACTGTGCTGTGGGTCTGACGCTGGGGGGACTCTGCACTGAGGGAGGGCAGCTGGGATCCATCTCTGCTGGGCATAGGCTGCCCCAGGCAGTCCTGGCCAACGAGATAGTTCTGTCACAAATACTTGCAGCCCAGTGGCCCAGGTGTCCTAAAAAAACATTTTCCACAATGTTCTTGGTCCTGATAGAAAGTGGAGGTGATAGAGGGCTGTTGATGGCACTTTTTGGAATTGATGATTGACTTTTGTTGTTTGGTTGGCTGCTTTTTTTTTTATTAGTGAGGTTGTCTGTGAGTAGGACAGAAAGAAAAAGTTCAGTTTAAAAATTGTTTTTATTTTGGCAAATCCTTCCTCTTATCACAACACAAAAAAACCACATTGATCAGAAAATATCAAAGAATGTTGTTTTCTTAATCCATTTTCATAGACATGCTGTCTCTGACTCTCAAATAAGAGTAAAAATTTACTCAGAGTTTATAAGCCTTGCTTTTGTTCATGTGACTGGTGTTATCAGGCTTGAGCCCTTTCCAGTCACATAGATAAGAAACAAATATGATCTGTAGCCCATTTAACAGTTGCTGAATTACCCTGTTCTTTTTGGTTACAGAGGGGACTAAGAAATTTGCCCTGAGAGTATGAAACAAACAGCCATTGGTAGCCTCAGAAAGTTGCCTTTCTTGATAACAGTATTGAGCCAGAAATTTTCTGCCAATTCAGCCTCCTGCTGCCACCCACCGCCAGCTGTGTTTAGGAGTTTTTCAGCTGACAATAGTCAGAAAGAAGGTGAAGGGCTTTTTTTGTGTTAGGAACACAAAGTCTGGAGAAAAATCGAAGTGGTAATGGATTTGGAAGACATATCTAAATTTTAAAAAAATGTAAAAACTCACAAAGCATTGGTTTATGGTGTCTGGGTTTTTTTGCAGGTTTAGAGTAGTAGCAGCAGCAGTTGTCTTTCTCCTAATCTTCTTATCTATGTGCTGTAGTTTAATTGCAGAGTATTTAGGCTGAGAGTTTCAATCACTGGAAAAGAGAGTTTAGTGATTGCTTGGGGTCTTGGATAAAGCAGCTGCTGAAAGCAAAGTGCTTTGGTACCGTGTGTTTTCACTGATCTTGCTGGGCCACCAGTGAGGCCTTTCAGTCCCATTCCAGGCTGAAATGGAGTTGTGATGAAGTGCTGCACATTCAAGAACAAGCTGCTGCCCCTGAAGTGCCTTCTGTGGGGATCCAAGTAGATGGATTAAATTGAAATGGATGTATGTATATATCTACAACAATGGTACCATACAGCAAATAATTGGTGACACACCTTACCCCGAAACAACTTGATGGGCCACAGGGTTGAAGCTAACTTGTGTGTGGAGTAGGATGATCCTTTTTTCATTTGTGGAAAAGGGGAAGCATTCATCTTCACAATTGCAAAAGTTTTTCTCTCCTCTTGTAGTAGAACATTAAATGTTTATTCTGAATCTGTCAGAATTAAAACTTGCATAGATCAGTCTGATTTGACCTCATCTCACAGGGAAGGGAGGGCAGAGCTCCACACAGGCTGCACTGTGGTCTGTTTGTGACAAAACTGTGACATTTCATTGGCAGTTAACTGGTGTCTGCATGGCACAGTCGTCTCTTATGAAGCTTTGTGTGACTGAGAAATGCAATGAGAAAATAAAAGTGGAAGAGTATTTCAGCAGCTTGTCCAAGACAGACACATTGTGTCAGAACAGGGTTCATCAGTGCTCCCAGCTTTCAGCCCAATGGTCTGTTCAGTTTTCCTCCCTGCACCCACTTTGATCCATAAACTGAAGTCTCTCATTTCTGCTCATATAAATGCCACTGTTCTTGTCTCCACTCGTGGGTATGTATGTTCAGCTGGACACAACAACATCATAGTGGGAATTTACTCCAAACACTGACTAGATTTGTTCTTGTGTCAAGGACTGGGGACCAGGGATGGCAAGGAATACCTTGGCAGCGCATGTCAGTATAATTTTAGCAGGAATGTGTCTCACTTGACCATATTAAACTAATCTGCTTCATCCAATATGATATTCTGCTTTGACCTTCAGCTTTCCCCCATTAGAGCTTTAATTGATTGGCTGGCTAATTACAGACATTTCAACCTGTGGCAAAGAGGAAGGGTTATAAACATCCACTCTTGGCCTGAAAATGGTTAGTGTGATGAGAATGCATGGGCTGTACAATTACCATATTAACTGAGTCACAGCAATGTGCTTGTGTAAAGCTGGAACGGCAAAATGCTTGATATGGCTGGTTGTTTGACACGTAGCTTCCTGCAAAGGCATCATTCATTGATATAGCGAGGTTTGGTTTGGTGGGTTTTGGGTTTGGTGGTTTTGGGTTTTTTTTGGAATGGTGTTTTTTTGTCTGTTTGGGTTTTTTTGTTTCTTTGTATGCTTCTGTTTTGTTTTGGTACCCAGCTTGATTTGTGAGGGATCTATTGTGGTCACCTGATGCAACCCCCTCCATCAAATAACGAGATTTTGCATATTCTTTATGGTCAAAAATGTATTCTAAAAATGTATGTATCTGAATGTGTGCAGTATTTATATATGACTGGGATCTGAATCTGTGATGCTGCCTGGTCTTCATACATCCATTTTTAATGGATCTGCTCAGCATGGATTCTATCAGTGTAATTCACTGTTTCCTCTGTAGGGTACATACAGATGTGTCCTGGCTAGCCAGGTTGTCAAGCTTGAAGGTTTTACTCAAGTTGTGCTAGGGCAGGTTTACATTGGATCTTCAGAAAACATTTTCACTGAAATTGTTGTCAAGCATTGGGAGAGGCTGCCCAGGGAGGTAAGGGACTGAATCACCACCCATAAAGAGTCACCCCCTAGAAGACATGCAGATGTGGTGGCACTCAGGGACATGGTTAAATGGTGGGCTTGGCAGTGCTGGGTTAACAGTTGGACTTGATCTTAGAGGTATTTTCCAACCTAAATGATTCAATAATTCTATTATTCTAATAAATGAAAACTGAAGGTGCAAGCGACCTGTTGACCAAAAGGGCATTTGGGAAAGAGGAAGAGATATAAATTTCTGAAGAAAGCCAGTCATGGGCATGGAGAAGGGGACACAACCATGATCCAAGGGCTGAGTTAAGCACTTGTGCTTTTTGGTGATTATGTGCACCAGTTCCCAATGCCAATGCTTTAGAAGTCTGTATTTCATCTGATTTGTCTCTGTGCTTAAATATTTGGGGGAAGAGTTACTGATAGCTTGTCACTAGGAGATGAGGCCAGAGGGGAATTTTAGAAGGGTGTCATTAGATTTCAGAGACCCACATTAGTACATCATTCCAACCTCCATGTCCTGGAAATACATTGGGCTATAATTTGGTTTCAGGGTACATGGGAATTAAATAAACATTCACTTACACCTTTTCTGCCCATCAGTGTACACCCTAGTGTTCATGACTTTCCCTCTGCTACAGCTACTCACCTGTCCAAAAGAAGAATTAATGTGACATGAACACAACAGAATTGTGCATGAAAATAAATTCATGTCCCTCAAGCACTAATTTATTTATTAGTGCTACACAGTTCCTAGTCATGTACAGAGCCTAAACTAATTTATTCTACCCACTTTTTTATATCTAGCATTTTCTGACAAAGACCACACTTTATTGCCAGCATTGTAATACAAGAATTAATAAATATGCAAAGTGATCTGCTATTGCTCAGAGTCATGAGTAATGAACATCTTGTATATCACACTGTGATGGCTGTTCTTGTTTATCTGTCTTTGGCTGCTGTACTACTGAGATTACTTTCTGTTATCCTTGCTTTGTAATTTATATTTTGGCCTTCTTTTAGGAGTTCTTTCCTGTAAGAACTGCTGTGAATGTCACTCTATCTTAATACAAGTTACAGTGCATTAAATCTCCTCATTATTTTAAGATGTTTTGCATAAATGCTTGGTAACAAAGTATGTCTCATGCTTTAGTGGAGAGCAAGTTTTTGGATGGAACAGCCTGTTCAAAGCTGGACAGAAATAAAAACCTAAAAAAACCTGACAAGAGATGGCTGAAGGTTGACTTGAGAAGCATCCAGATTTTTCCCCAACCATTTTTCTAGCTCCTGTCCAGTTGCAATCAGGTGAAAAAATGTCTGTTACTTCTTGAGCTGATTCTTACAAAAACAAGTAAATAACAAACACCTCTTCAAAGCACATTTTTGACTGTTCTCCATGGGATCTTTGATGGATCCTGAAAGCCTCATTTTCAGAGATGAAAGTCTCTTACTAATAAAGATTCTTTTTATACAGCACAAAGGTATTTTCTCAACCTTATTTGAATTTCTTTACCACCCTACTTGAACAATTTTTCCAGAATGTATCAGAGGCTGTATAGTGTTCTCAAGTACTTTGTCAGTTTGTTTTTTCTCTTAACTGACAAAATAATATTTAGAGTGAAGCCTTGAAATCATGCAGACTGTTCAGTCTGTGCAGTCTGTGTTGTCCAGGGACTGACTTCAAACAAGAAATTTTCAATTTCAGTTTAATTGTCATGTGTATAATCTGATTTTTTTCTGGATCTTTTTATACTTACTCCTTTCCCCTATTTCTATGTATCTGAAAGCTGTCTTCAGTGTGATAATTCTTTAAATGATTAGTAAATTTGGTAAACAGAAAATCTGTGCATAATTTCTTGGGCTTTTAAAGCCTCTAAGACACTTGAAAAGAGATCTTTTTATTTACCACGACAATTGTGCAAACTGAAAGATAATATTGGCTTTGCAGTAAACAACAGAGTTGCTCAGGTATATTTAATACCTTCCTTGCCTCAGAAACGGGTCAGCAAAATATTATCTCCAACAGGATTCTCTTATGACTCCAGGCTGCTGGAGCCTTTGGGTACGGGGAAATGAATGTCTGGACTCCAGCAGGGGAGGCAGAATTTGGGAGTGACTGGCTGTAAGGGGAGGGAGAACACAAGGTGGTGGCCTGAGGAGGCATTCCTGGATTATTTTAAATTTCCTTTTTTAAAATTTTACATAACAGAATTGGATGTGAGAAACAGGAATTTTGCCTGAAGGTCTAAACAGCTTCTTTACTAACCAGTTGAGGTTTATCCAGTTTTCATCTGTATGGATAATGTCATCTTTAATAGTCAGGAATTTAAGCCTTACCTCTGGAGGCGGTTTGACTCCAAAATTCCCAGGGCATGGGGAGGGAAGAAGGCAGTGTGAGGATGTTTGACAGTGAGTGGTGGCCTCAGTTGCCCAGCTATGGATGAGCTGTGCTGCTGACAGGAGGTGCCTGCTCAGCCAGAGCTAAAGTAGTTGAGTTTTTCCTCTCTGACGCTGAGTTACCAGGACCTGCACCAGCAGAATGAAGGGCAGTGGTGCCTGCACAGACAGGCAAAGGTGGGTTCATCTCTTCCCAGCTGCTCCCTGCCCCTTCCACACTGAAACCTCTGCCACCTTGCCAGAGGCTTTAGGCAAGAAGAGAAATTTTTTTTGGTATTAGTGGCGAAAAAGCCCTATGTCAGGTGGCCCAAATCTGGAATGGGAAGCCAGAGGCTGTGGAAACTCCATCCTCGGAGAGATTCAAATCTACCTTGATGCAGCCATGAGCAGCCTGATTTAACCTTGATGGTGGCTCTGCTTTGACCAAATGCTGGATCAGAGACCTGCTGGACATCCCTTCCAGCTTATGTTATTTTGTGACTTTGTAGCTTGGCAATTTCTGACTGCCAGTGGCTGGTGTGTCACTGATTCCCTGCTAAGGCTTTCTTTCAGAGGAAAAATATTTTTGAATCTGCTCCAGTCAGATGTCCAGCCCTTCCTAAGAAAAATGCCAGTATTTGGTCACTTTCCAAAGCACTGCTTTTGTTTGCTTGAGTTTTTTTTGTCTATGGAGTTTCCGAAATTCCCTTCTCTGCGTGTTTTACTTCTTTGCCTAGCATACAGGACCTCTACAGTTCTGCTCAAGGTATCTGCTGCTGACTGCTGAGTTGAGCCCACTTTGTTCTATTGGTCACTTTTTGGGGATAATTCTGTTGAAGGACAGGAAGGACTGCTGACATTGTTGAGTCTTTCATCACCTGACATGTGGTGAATGGGGCTGTGTGGACCTCTTACACCACATGCATCTGGTTTGAGACCTTCTGTAAGTAGAAGACAAGTGTCTGTAGGAATGCAAAAAGATAAGAGATGGTCCCAAATTTTTCAAATGTCCTGGAAGTTGAAAATAAAATTAGTTGTCTTTTGTTAAAAAGGAATTTCTGAAACGAGATGATAGTGAGTCTTCATTAGAAAGAAAATAATACATAGAAACTAAAAACCATATGAAAATGTCAATAAAACAGGATCAGCAAAATCGTGTGGTGTTTGCCATGAAATACCAGCAGAGTTCAGAGGTGAAGCTGCAGAGTCACTGAGTGTGCTGTATAACACAGCCTTTAAGTGGTTTCAATGCAAAGGAATTATAAGGAGCAAAAGTGACACCACTTAAAAAAAATTCACATAGCATCTAAGGTAGTATATACCAGTAAATTTGCTGTTCATACCAGGCAAATTAGTGTTTGGGGAAAACAACAACAACCAAACCAAACTCAAACGAATAAAAAGCAGAAAAGCCAAAAAAACCCACCCCCCAACAAACCAACCAACTAAAAACCCCCCAAACCATCAAACCCTAAGGAAAACACCCTCCAAAAATCCCACTCCAGAAAAAAATGTGAAAACTTCTGCATGCATTTTTAGGCATATAGAGGAAGAGCTAGTATGTCAATTGTGAAAGAAGCCTTGTGTCACAAATCTATTAGTTTGGTGAAGAATGTTACTAAGATTCAGTTGATTTATATTTGCATATTCAATTTTTATGTCTGTATCTATCTTCAAAAAATATTTGACTGATGTTTCTTATTGAATACCCTTTTAGAACCCATAATTTATCGTGGGATAAAGGAGAAAGTCCTTTCCTAGATTAGTAGCAATTTAATGGATAGAACATTAGTGGAGGGAAGATATCAAAGACACCACACAGGGATCCTGTGCTGTTCTGCATGTCTGTTGGTGTCCTGGGAAAAAGTTGAAAAGTGAGGTGGCAAAACCTGCTGATGAGAGAAAATTATTCAGCATAGTCAGATGGAGATCCAGCTGTGAAAGAGGAGTCCTACACTGGTGACTGGGCAATAAAATAACAGAGGAAATTCAGTGTTGATTAAAGCCATTTGAACTTTCAGGGAAAAATAACCCTAAATATACATACCCAGCAAATATCACTAAATTAGCTCTCACTATTACAGGAAGGAGTCTGGGAGTGATTTCAGCTCGTGCTCAGAAAACATCACCATAGTACTCAATTGTGATCGAAAAAGAAAAGTCTAGGAAAGGAGTGAGGAAGTCAGCAGGAAACATGGCTATGCCACCATTCAAATTCACAATGCACCTGCATCTTGAACAATATGTGCAACTTTGCAGTTGCTCCCTTTCGGGTTTCAGAGGAAATGAAAAGCAATAAAGAATGACAGCAAGGGTGATAGGGAGTTTCTGCATAAGGCGAGACTAAAGAGATTAGAACCTTTTCCCTGAAAAATATGACAGAAGGCAGATATGATATAGAGAATGTCATACAGGAGATGAGTAGGGGAATACTACTCACTGTTTCTCAGAACACAGTAATAGGGAATAGCAAATAAAACGTTCAAATATCAAGCTGAAAACAAAGGCAAAGAATATTTTTTTTCCACAAAACTCCCACTGCATGTCTACAGAATGCTGTCGATGCCAGTAGCTTAGTTGGGTTCAAAGAGCTGTAAAATATGGCAGTGGAAGAAAAATCCTGGTAGGCTGCTGTAAAGAGTTGACACAGCTGCTGGTTTCCATGTTGGAGAGTATGGAAGGGTGTTTCATTGCACACTGCTACTACTCATTGTCCATGCAAAGACTGGGAAAGATAACTGTTCTTATTCTCTATTGAAAATGGGTTCTGGGCTTATTCAGTCTGTTGGGGATCACACATTGCTACTGCAAGAGTTTTTGTATTATCATAGATCCACCAACAAATTGACATTGAGTCAATCCAAACTTTGCACTGATTTCAAAGCGTTCTGCACTGGAGCATCAGATCAAGTCTCGGCTCTCTTACAGATCTTATCTTACAGATATTGTCAAAACTGATGGGTTTCATGAGGAGCTGGATTTCACATAGGTTCCTAGTATTTCTAAAGAATAAGAGGTCTGTCTCCATTAAAATAGCTGAGTGTGAACCATGAGGTTTTATGGGTTGGGGATAATAGACTGTATATTTGAAAGGAAATGGAAATGTGTTTTTCAGAAGCTGAGATCACTGCAGATGCATTCTTCAGCATAGTTGCATTTCTTTCATCTGGTGTCAAGAACATTGTTTCTCAAGAACATCCTCATTCATTAATGCTCTCTTAAACAACTTAGACCTCTGACTGAGCAAACGTAGAACAGCTGTTCTTGACTCAAATATCTGTAAATGCATCTTTTTCAGCTGATTTCAAATGGACAACTTCTAAAAGCTGATGGGAAAAAAATAGTATGGGCCAAAGAGGGGTTAGTCTTCATTTAAGGTATGCTTATTATGCTATAAATATAGTTTGACATTTAGACTCCGCTCCTCTCCAGGCCTAAATATGGCCTTCATGTATGCAGGCAAATAACTGGGACTCCCAGGCTGCCATCTCTTGTGCATTAGCTGGATGAGATACAGGAGGATATAGGATTATAGCCATCTTTCCTGAGGCCTGCAGACAGCTTGGACAGTACAGCTGTGCATTCTGCTCCCTGTTGGGTCATGGAGCTGCCCGTGCTGTGCTCCTGTTGAGTGCTGGAAAGATTTCAGAGGTAGCTTTGTTTTGTTCTCAGGAGTAGGAAATGTCTTCAAGTCGTAATCATGCCTCACACCTAAAGAGGGTGAGCCATGTTTTTTTAAGTTGTGAAACTGATCTGTTTGGGAAAATTAACAAATCTTAGTTTGTAATTAAGCGTACTTAAAGCCATTTGACTATAGTTTATCTGGGCTAGAAGCCATCTTCTATTATAGAGTTGACAGGAACAGTGCAGGATAATAACACAAAAGAAAGTTCATTTACCAAATTTCATTTGACTTAAATAATATCTTAAAATATTTTCTTTATAGAGATAGGTGTACATGTTTAGTATAATTAACATAGTTGTAACAAGCTAAATCATTAATTTATACTGTACCAAAATAGATGATGGAGCTTCAAGAAAATACAATACCTGTATTTTTTCTGTCGTGTGTAGCTTCTAAAGTTCTATCTTCTCTTGATAAACTTGTCATCCAAGTTAGGTAGCTGTAATCAAAGATTTAGTCAAAGCTAGAATGCCACATTGAACTGGATCAGGAAGACCTAACTTCCACTTATCCCTTATGTAGAAAACCCAAAGACTTTACACACAGAACTGATAAAAATATTTGTAAAAATGGTTTTGGATGCTTTAGTATTGTTTTCAAGTCTTTTTGTTCCCCCCTTCCCTTTTCTATTATATAAGAAAACTCAAACTACAATTATTACAAAGCATACTTCCTAATGTTAGGTAACTGATTAAACAAACAATGTGGATCAAAGGAAATTCAATAATTATGCATCTAAGTCTGCATCTAAGTTTTAAAACCCCCATGTTTTAAAGTGATGAATTATTCACAACTCAAGATGAAATGGGGAATATTCCAACTTGTGCTTTTGAAGTGTCATCATGTTAATCTAGGCCACTTTATGCACATCTATAGTCTTTTCATCTCTGGAGATCTCTGAAAGATGGTGGGTTCATGTCACTAAATTTCTGTTGGCAGAGAGTCAAGAAACAAGTATTTTAAAACTTACAGTTTATTACTATTGTGATTCAATTAATATTCAGGATTCCTAAGGGAGCTGTAAATTGTATGATCTTTTTTCTTTTTCCATATTTTGTGACTTCCATAGTTTTTTCTTCTCCTCTCTAGTTATTTTATTTATGCATATTTGTTAGATGATTTTTTAATTACTTATCCTTATCCTCAGATATTAATTTTAACATTTGCTTCCCTGCCTCCATTCTCCACCATCATCTGTCTAGTCAGGCAGCTCCATTGTAATCCCGTTATTTAGAACATGCATAATTCATCAGCTGGGTCCAAGCTAAAAACTGAACACTTAGAAAAAATAATTGAGAGAAATCAGTTCCAGATGCAACTTTTTCAGTCAGTCCCTATTTTTGTAAGATTTTAAAAAAAGTAAGTAAGAAAGAAAGCTTGATTCCAGTGCTACAATTTGTGTCTACTTTCAAACTTTCATCATCCTTTTTTTCAAGAATGAGTTATGTTTTCATTCAAAACACTTTCAAGGATACCCTTTATGGTTTTGCTAGACTTGTCTCTTACCAGGCAAGTGCAATAGTGACAATAGCATAATGTCATTTAAATGGGAGTGTCTCATTGTGCCTTTACCATAAGAAAATCCATTAATGACTTGTGGGCTTGCTGAACTTCCGACTGCAGAGAATATGGAACAGGAGTTGTTGCTGGTGTTGATGCACACACTGATGCTGGGTGAGAAGGGCAGGGTGGGAGTTGGGCTATATTGTGTGTGGGGTGTGACCTACCACTCAAACTGAGACCTGATCTGACCCCAGTTCCCAGCTCCTCTGGTCTAAGGAGACTCTGGCTCATTTCAACCCTTTGGCAAGCCTCTTCCTTCATGCCACCACAGACTCCTCCTACCTGCCTTAGAATCAGCTATATTCCAAAATTCATCCCAGATTTTTCCTCTTTCTCAGATCTCCTGTCCCCATAAGGTCAACCTTCCTCAGATCCTTCTCCTTGGAGCCTTCACCCCTAGCCCATGAGTACACGCAACTAGACATCTTTAACTGGGTTTTCACATATTGACAATACCAATCATTAGATTTACTTTTTTCTGTTTCAGAGGAAGACATACTAGATAATGGGTACAACCATGCTAGGTTGGAAAAGGAGGCTACAGGAAGGGTGTAATTGGTGTAATTGGTGGCCTTCCCATCTGGACCACTTACTCCATTGTGAGATCTGGATTTTTCATCAGCAACTTCTCTCTTGCTTCTTTCTGGGTGCTGTGTTAGAGATAAAACCTTCAGAGTTCCTTGATTTTTGCACAAGAATTGCACATACTCTAATGATAGTATCTCATCCACAAACATTGCAGTGTGATGTTATGATATGTAATGACATGCCTGCACAAACTGCTGGTGTGACCATTCAAAGAAAGTGGAGTACACTGAGCTCAGCAGGTCCTTCCAATACAAGGAACCTGCTGTACCAGTCATTGACTTCAAGAGTAAAATAAGAGCCTTGGGTCTGCTTACAGTAAATGAATTTTGTATAAAGGAACACTTTAAAATTCAGATGCTTCCTGTGTACTTGTAAAAATGAAATGAACCTTTAATAATTCTCAGTCAAAATACTTATTAATGTCTTTTCCTTCAAATTCTTCATAAAAGTTTCATATGTATTTCAATAACAGGATTTAATTTTCTGGCTAACAGAAATCATCTTAATAATTCTGTACATGAAGAAGTGTTCTTGAGTGAATCCTCTTGCTTGCTCTGAATATTTCTGTACAACCCAGGCAGTTTTTTTCCAGATGAAGCATATATCATTTCTTCTTAGGAAGTAGACTAAATTCTGTTTCCACAATGCAGGTCTTACTACTACAAACTGTGGCCTCAGAAGCACAGGAAGCTGCGGAGTGTTCCTTGCAAACCCCTTCCTATGAATTTGATGAAAAGAACAAAGACAGACCCCATGAAGGAGAAACACGTCCTGCCTTGCAAAAGGCATGGTCATAAAAAATAACTTTAAGGAGAGAGAATAGTTACTAAGTGCTAAATGCGTTCAGCACTGACGCTCCTTGGTACACAGCATACACCTTGTCAGGAGACACACAATAGAAAACCAGGCAAAAGCACATATCTTTGACTGCTTGAGGTTTGCCAGCTGCTGATAAAACTGCAAAGATGACTACAAGGCCCTATTCTTGCTTACAGGGCAGTAGGGGAAAGCTACATTACCTGGCCATCAAAGACAAGCTCACTAGATCTCCTCTGATTATTTCAATCTTTGTTTAAATTGTATTGTGTTAATTACTTCTACAATAAGCATTTCATTTTTCTGAAGAAATATGCCAAGTGTCCTGAGTGCACTGCAAAGAGCTCATAGCTCCAAAGATGATCACAGTAAATTTGATGAGAAGAGGCAAATTTTCTTCTTAAATGCATGAGAATTGAAGCACCTGAACTCTACAGTTTGCCTAGACAGAAAGAAAGGTTCAGTTTTATGGTTTGCAAACCTGCATGGCACAGGCCAGACGGTGCTGGAACAGTAAAATCTGTGTGGTCTGTGGGAAAGGGAGCACATTGGTGGGTTACACCGTCATAACAAAATACTTGCTGGAGTTGTTATGCCAGTTTGTCAGATTACATGGACAGTCAAGTTAAAAAATTTTGTTTTGTCAAACGTTCCAGTTCCTGTCTATGCAAGTAGAGTTCAGTGTTACCTGGATTTGTAGGTTTGCTACAAATTGGACTCCTCTGTATTTCTGTGCCAAATTATCTCATAACACTCAGCTACTTCCTTGTGTGGGATGACTCATTTCATGAATTTAATAATTTATAACTACATGTATCTTTTGACTACAAGCCAGTCAACAGAATAATCCAAATCTATGCAAAACAATTGAAGGCTAAGGGGTCTAATAATTAGAGAGGATCTATGGCTTTCTACATAACAAAGGATAAGGACACGAATCCACTTTACACCTCACAGTCTATCCATCTGAACTTTTGACAGGGACAGATGTTTTTCTTGCTGTATGAAGCTCTTAGAGATGACTAAAATATAGTGTATACAGCTGCTAGGGCCGGGGTGGAATAATGGCTCAAAAGACAGCAGCTTTTTGGAATACAAAAGGAAATGTGCCTTTCTCTGAGCTCTGCCCTTCTCTTGGATTGCATGTGTTAAGAAATCTCTGCTTTATGTGAATTATAGATGTTTATAAATCAAATCAGGAGTTTTCCATGGGGGAAAAATAAAGGAGTGGTTTTCAAAGCATATACCTTCTTTGCTTCTGCCTGACTCTAAGTTAAATTAAATATCTTCATACTCACCTTTACTTAGGACAGTATTCTCATTTGAAATCATGCCAGCAGTATAAATACAAGCATGCAAACTGGTTATACAATTTTCCTTTACTTTTTGACTCACTCTTTTTGCTAATAAAATAGTCATTACTACTAGGCCACATGGAGTTTCAGGTGCATTTTCCTGTCATTAATTTATTGTCTTTTTGCATATCAAGATATGGTTGAGCAGAACTCAAAAGCTGTTTCAAATTCTGAAATAATATTTTGCACTCTTATGGATCTTTTCACCTGCAGATAAAGTAATTTTAAAATGTGAATGCTTTCAAGCTGCAAAGCTTCTTCTAAGTGACATTGGTATCAATGTGCTTTTGGGGGAAACAGAAAATCCAAGACTGTTGAATAACCATCCTGAGGTACAAGAAAATCTGTAACAGAGCTAGGAATAAATATTGGTGATAATTCGTCACTCATCTTGTTTGGGGGGGTACCTAAAACCTGCCTTTCATTTTCCTTTTTTTTCCTCCTGTTACCATATACAAGTTATTTCTAGCACAGAATTTATTTGCATTTTCTGACTCTCTTATGGTACATAATTTGATTACTTTCAGCTGAGTGGATCTGGGCAATTCTTCTGTACTTAAGGAGAAAACAACACCTAAACAAATAGTAGAAAAAAGACCTTGGGAAAAGTGAGAGATAAATAACTTCTGTAATAGCAATAGGTTGTATAACTTTTCATTTTTAATAGCAAAACAGAGTTAAGACTGCTATACCAGAAGAGTGGAGATACCTCATCCAAGCAGTTAAGGCTTTCTGTGACACGGCTACATGCATGTGTGTGTGTGACAGTGAATAGGGAGTGTGAATAGTACCTTCCCTCATGCTCTTGCCTAGTTCTGGTCATTCCACCTTCTTGGTGCCTGGTGAATATTTTGACCCTCTGATTGTTTGTTTAACTTTCTTCCTTATGGATGTGTCTATAGATCCATTAGGTGTGCCATGAGCATTCCCAAGTACTTAAGCCAACTGCCACAGAATGCCTTACATCTGGGCTTGGAAATTAACCCATCCCTCCAGAAAGGAGCAGCTGTGTACTGACTCCCTATTGGAAAGGTCTGTGGTGTATGTGAACTCCTCAGCCATTCCCAGGAGCAGCTTTGGAGGCATAAAATGTGCCAAAGGGTGTCTGGGACTATTCTAGCAGTTAAAGAAATGTTTTAGATGTTCCCGGGAATGCTTGAGTTTCCTGGTGTACACATAACCCATCAAGGAATGAGGTGAAATGCAAACTGGGCAACCTGAAGAATAGTTCAGTTTTCCTCAAAATGCACTTCATTGCTTGTTTTTGAACAAATCAGCAAGAAGCATGCAAAGCAATGTGACATAGCTTTGGTGGATCTAGGGGGAAAATACGCATGGAGTACGAGAGCATATGTGCAGCATTGAAAAAACTATAGAACATTCACAGCCTGTTGGTCTTCACAGATTGGGTTTCACTAAAAATGCAATGACGACTCTTGCTCCTATTGAATTCCCATCAAACTTAAAATATTCACTCGTGAGATTTAATGCACAATATGGCAGCAAGACCTTTTAGGAAGATAAAATATCCAAAGCCATTTGGCAGACATCACTAATTTGAAATGTCACCATCATGCCATGACTACAAAGAAAGATGAGTTGGGCCATCTGGTAGTCCATTCTGCCTTTTAGTTATGATTCTACAAATAATGCAGGTTTTCAAAGGTATGCAGTGCTACACAGCAGGCTATTTTGAATGCAAAGCAATCTATTTCAGGTAGCTGTGAGCTCTGAAATAGGACTGAGAAGAATGAGACTTGTCAGTGAGGCTGTGATCTTCATCTGGCTGTTTGCCACATTGAATCATGAGATGTGCTGCTGTGAACTCAGAATCAGTCTTATGTGCCCAAAGTCTATTTTAAATTATCAACTAGGAGAGCACTTGGGAAGCTCGTCCTCCTAGCAGATGCTAGATGGCCTCAGAAAGTCAGATTAGTCCCTATACACATACAAAGTTATTTAATTGTGTGCTCACAAAATTTTTCTCCCCCTCGAAGAAGAACTACTTCCTCATGCTTTACATAGTATGAGTGCTGATCCCTTAGGCAACTGTTTTATTATTTCTTTTGTGTCCCTGCTTTGTAGTATCTGTTGTTCAAGCCCATTTATGAAGAAATTGTTTTCCATATGGAAATTTTCAAAGTTTCTAGTGACTTCTCTTCTCATGGAAATTTTTAATTTCCCTTGAAAGCAATGGAAAGTTGATGAAGAATCTTGATGAAATTGTTCAGCAGCCCAAGGGAAATTAACTCTGCTTCACAGGGAAGTCCAGTGCCTGATTGGCCTCCAGTTTGGGCCACCTGCATCCTGAAACACAAGAAACTTGGATGCCCTTGTGGAGTCCTTGACCAGGTCTTCCTAGTTTAGCAGCTGAGGTGGCAGACAAGTGATCAGGAAAACAGCAAGTCACGGACCTGTTAGATCTTGAACAAAAATGTGCTTTGAATGATTAACACCTTTTTTTTTTTGAGAGACTCATCGTTTGCTGGAAGTTGGCTGGCCACCTCTAACTGCAAAATACTGCACGAGCAAATTCAAGTATTTGATATATACAGCTTTGAGGTTCGTCCATTTTGTGAAAGAAAAGACAGATTTTAACAATGTTGCTCACCATCTTGCTTTTTTTGCTGTGGATAATGAATATTCATCATGTTGTGTTTCCAGGAACTTTGCTAAAAATAGCATCGTATCCTTGTTTGAAAAAGTGATGAGCATAACTGCGAAGAATGACTTTGACGCTTTTCCTTCCTCTTCTTCTGTCTGGTTTGTTAACTCTTTCTATCATAACACTTCTGCTCACCATCAGACTGCCACCTCCTCAGCAGACAAACCAGAGAAGCATGAGGGCACAGACATGTGGAAAAGTAAGGCTGGAGGGAGGTGAATTTCAGGTCTTGTTCCCTCTGCTCTCAGCTTAAGGGTGGGACAAGATATATCTGAGGCACCTTTAGCTGTTTTCATCTAACCTGTTCATCAAACCTTCAGAAACATTGCTGCTCTGCCAGTGCTTAACACTATTTGTATTTTTCATCATACTGAAATTTCATTCATTGCCTTAAAATAATTGGTGAACAAATACCTAAATCTGTATAATTGCCTTTTAACACTTTTTATCCTCACCTTAGTGAGTCCAGGGTTTACAAAATCCTCAGCCCTCTTGTTTCATTGCACTAGAATCTCTCCAGTTTGTCACCTCTTTTGGTAAATCATTGTGTGTGATTCAGTCTCCCTGGTCAGTGCTGCCCAACAGCAGCTTGCCTCCGGCAATTTACCTTACCTGAAATGGTTCCGTTGTCTCTTCTGCAGTGAGAGGTCCAGTGGCCCAGTACTAAACTGGGTTCAGTTTTTAGAATTCCCCCATCCCAGATCCTCTCTCCTATACTACTCTGGCCGGGTTATGTTCTGCAGTTTATATTTGCTATTACAAGGGCAAGGTTTCATAACTATTGTTCTATTTAATTTTTTCCTGTTGGAACTTTCTACCAATTTATCAGCAATTTCCAGTTCTTCTGATTTCTGTTTATTTACTTAGATTTTTATTTTCCAGAGGGATTCTACCAACAGTCCCCAGAGTCTCTCTAGGCCTACTTTGGGAGCTCATTACCCTTATTATATAATTAGCTCTTTTTTTTGAGTTCAGAACTGTGCCCTCTACTATTTTTTTCTCCCTTGCACTCCAGTTCCATCTTCAGATTCCCATTCATTTACTTTTTGTTATTCATGATCAAATATAAAATCAGATAATTGTAATGTTGTCATTTCCTTTGATTTCTGAAACAGAGAGGAGCTCTCAGCATCTTCCAATTCATTGGAGGTGGCCAAAGGGCTTTTTAAGATATGAATGGCCCAAGTTCAAGATTTCCTCTTGTATTTAGCAAAGAATTGATTCTGCTTAAGAGTGATTAGACTACAGCGTCAGTCTCCCAGGTATAATGGACGTTCCACCTAAAGAATCTTAGAGGACAAATCAGTCATTCTAATATGCTCTGAGATACAATCCTGTTGCAACTGGGGTTTTGGAGATGAGAGTTTCAGGTCTGTGTGGCTTTCTGGATCTGTTTGAGTTTCGTCCTGGAAGTTTCACTGAAACAAACACTTTCTCATTAAGGATTTCAGTTTCAAAACAATAGTATTTGCTTCTGTGGGAAGGAGGAGCAGGGCTGGGAATCTGAGTCAAAACATTCCTAACCAGAATAATTTTTATTCAAACAGTATAAATCTACCTTCCAGCTACGTGCGTCAAAGGCTGGCTTCCACACAAAGAAGAGGAAGTGAAGTTGTTGTTATAATTTCAGATGCAATGTTGGAGAGCTCATAAAACAGTTCCAATTATGTAATAAAACAGATGTCACCAGACCGTGATGGATTTTTGTTGAATTTTAAAACTTGAGGTGTCTGATTCTCTTTAAGAATGGTGAGCAGACAGGGTGGATAGGCAGGTGGGAAAAAGAAAGTGCACTCTGAGTTATGCTGCTTCTAAATTCACTCATTTAAATTAATGTGCTTCTCTAACACACTGGGATTAATTTTACACTGAGACAGAAAATAAGCGTGTGCTCTACTAGCTTTGGGTACCATTTATTCTGAACCAGAGGTACATTCTTATGATTCATGCAGAGAAGAAATCTGGTAAACAAAGGCTGCATAAAATAAAGTGTTATTTAGGGCTTAGTGAGGCATCTGGCTCTAATTTTAGATAAGCTCCTTCTATTGATGTCTCCATCTCTTCAAACAGTTGTTTTCTCTGCTTCTTTAGGCTCTTGTTTTCAATTGCCATTTTTTGTGGGGCAACAGCTACACTGACATCAGGATACTCCGTGCTTGAGCCTTAACACGTGCCTAGAGCATGGCAATATGAAGATTTAGAAGGATGCACATGGCTTCAGAAGACTGCTGCTGAACATCACAGAATTAGAATTTTACAGAGTATTATGAAAAGAAGTGCCTTTAACGAAAAATATGTGCAGGGCAAACCTCTTGAGTTACATTTTACCTTGTTCTAAATGACAAGATCCCATATAGCAAACATTTCAGATGTCAGTATCTGGCTGATCTGCATGGACTGACATAAAAATACAGAATGTTATAAGTTTCTTACTCTATTGATATAATCGTGGTTGAAAATAATTTTTTTTTGTTAACTTGTCGTCTGCTCAGAGAAAATAAATTTCACTAGACAAATCTGCATAATTCAAAAATTTATTATTAACATATGTGTCACTTTTATTCAGTTCGCTTCTATAGAATGTAAAGTTGATTTATAATCTTTAGTCTCTATTGCATATGAATAAATCAATTACCTTACACATCATTATCTCTGGACTGTTGTTTTTATGAGTGATCATATATGCAAAAGTTTGTGTTTGAATACACAGCTCTGAGCTCAGAGAGGAGTGAGCCAGAACAGCAAGGGAATTCATAATGAGGCTGCACCTTGCAGCTTAGCCCTATAGAGCTATAGGAATTGTGACAACAATTTAGAAGGGCACCAATGCTGTTATAGGTCAATGAAGTTTTGGAGGGGAAAAAAACCAACAAAAAACCCCTTCTCCCTTAAAGATATTGCAAATGGAAACACCTTTTGTTTTCCTGTCTGGCTTTATGAATTTTCAAGACAACAAATTTTCTATAAAAGTGATTTATAGCTTTTATATTATAAACAAAATTCAAGAAGACTCAGGAAAAATTTTTAAAGGATCTAGTCAAGGAGCCGTTGCATGAAGGAACTGTCACCATTTCTTAACTAAAACCATGGAGAATAAAAGATTAAATGCACCCAGTACAGGGTCAAAGCTGCTCTAAAGCATCATTAAATTAAATGTGGGCCCAGTGAAATCAATAGCACAATCGCTAACTTCAGCAAAAAGAAAGTATTACCTGCTCAACTTACACACTGTATAACTGTGGTGAATCTCTTCCCTTAAAATTTCATCCTAGGTTTTAGCACTCAAAATAGACATCAGTGAAAGTTACCTTCAAGCAAATATTTGGCAGAAAGATAGCTCTGCTCCAACAATCTGCATACTTTTGTAATTATTTTATTATTTCCCCCCCCCTAAGCTTTCAGATAAAGACTGTGACTGGTTGCATCAGTCTGAGAAGATTTTGCCAACTGATCAGTGAAATTTGGAGGTTTTTCTCTTACATTATCAAGGATGTTGGTAGGATCTTTTTTATAGATAAGAGTGACAATAGCAGCTTCCTTGATGACTGCTGCCAGTTCACATGTCCTGCGGTACATTGCATGTTGGCCTACCACTGGGGTCCAAAGGAATTTCTTAACCTTTTCCAAAGTAATCAGGTGGCATTTTCACAGTGTTTCTGTTCATTAGGATAAAAAGCCTCTTTACAACATGCTCTTTTCTTAATCTACACTATTGGGGGAACAGCCCCTATCCAGAGGGTAACATCCACAACATAATTGTATGTGGGCAAATAAAGCACAGAAAAAGGCCAGAAACAACTCCTTTGTCAAAGCTAAATTCCCTATCACCCCCCTCAATCTCTAATCATGCCTCATCTCCAAATTTGTCTCTATGAATCACCTGGAAAAGATATTTTTTCACAACACCTTTTTAGTAATATCAGTACATCTACTATCTAACCTTTTTTTCCTTTTGAGTCCTTAAGAGGAATATTGCTTGTCAAAGTATTGAATTTTCACAGCTGGTCCTGGGACCCACCTATTCACTATCCTCAGTCAAATAGTCAAGGAATGCTTAATTTTTCACTATTTCCATTGAATTTCTGACTGATACTGTGGACATAATCAGATCCATGTGGAAAATGAGAGACTAGTTCATATTTAGCCTGCAAATTGAGTATGAGTTCTCCAGATGTTAACTCCCTTTTTCTTAAATACCTGTTTATTTTCACAACTCGGATTCTGTAATGTCTTATTGGGAAAAATTATTTTTCATGGAAGTCTCTTGTGTTAAAGAAAGTTATGTTGCTGTGATTCTTTTGCTTCAAATCAAATATATTCAGAAGTGATTTCAGTTCCTATTGTTATGGTTCCCATTTAAATGTAAAGTGTTAATAATCAGATATTTTTAATAATTAGAATAATCAGATATATATTTTTAAAAGCAAATATTTCTGAGTATACTGAACTGGCAGGCTTTTAATCTACCCTGGAATCTTACTGTTCAGTCTCAGAGAGTTTATTTTGATGTCAGTCATCCCAGATAGGTGAATAGGTGTTATCTTCTCCATAGATAGGGAAGCAAAGACAAATATAGGGTCTGAACAGGCACAGTGCAGAATAATGACAGCTTCCACTGGCTTCAGGAGCTGTTACTGCTCATCAATTTTAACGATCAAGCTATTTGTCTTGACTGTTAGACAAAGATACGCTTCTTTTTTAATGTGTTTTGTCCTTCTAAAGAGTCACATGAAAGTTATTCTAGGAAATGCTGTATTTCTCTACATCAGAAACTTCATGATATAAATTTAACACTTTCATTAATATCAGATAAGTATCAATAAAGCAAATTCTTTAGTAGTCATTAGTAGATCATAATCACTATCTGTCTGGCTCAGCAAGGACAAAGCAAATTACAGACTTTAGAGCTCTCCTCTTCAGGGATCATCTCTTTCTCTTTAATTTAAATTACTATATCTATGTCCAAAGTCCTATGCTTATTTTCACTATGTCACGTCCTCCTATACCTATTACAAAAACTAAGACAGGCTTCAGACAGCACCTTAAAGATCTATTTCCTTCTATGTCTCCTTTATTACTCAAAGGTTCAATAGCAAACAACAAATACCTTGCAGTGCAGCAAAGCAGTTAACCAGTTGCTTAAATCCCAGAGCATCTTATGTACTTACACTTGTACTTAAATGCTTTGCTGAAGAGGGATAGAGTGTTGATCTGAGGCCAGAACACAATGCCTGGGGCCTCCAAAGTTATTAGTATCAGCACCAGAATTAGAGCTTGAGTTCCCCATTCCCTAGCACGTATGCAGGTCACTACACTGTGCTTTACCTTATATTGAAGTTGATTCTAATAGTAATACTACTATTTCCACTGGGGTAACAAATCAAACAAAAATAATTGGAGGTGGGGGAAACAGTTTCATATTCCAATTTAATGCATCAGCTCTTTTTTCTCCATGACTAATTTACATTTCATATGAAAGCAGACAGAGACTAGATTTCACGGATTATTTTTATCTTTTCTCTTGGTTTTATCGCTGGGAAAGTGGAAAGAGGGTGTAATTGCTTTTGTTTCCACATACCTGTGATAATGATCATTTTTAATTTAATAAACTAGGAGTTTTTCCTACGAGCTAAAAGATTTCTACTCCTCACAGAACTTGATGACAAGTGGGTGGAAATTTGTTCATGTACCTCATGAGGTAAAGATCACACAATGAATTACTTGATTCTTGAAAGTTATATCCAGTTAAAATCAAAACATTCTGAATAACACACCCCTCAAAAGAAAAGGTTGTTTCCAGCCGTTGCTGTCTTAGTGTGTTAGACTCAGTTCATCTCAATAAAATGAAAAATAAAATAATATTCTGTGTCATTATAGCCACTGGACTTTAAGGAATGCTTTGGGAATGTTACAAACTCTCCCTGCCAGCATAGCTGCAGAGACTACAGCTCAGCTCCATGCCAACACAAGCGCGTGTGCGCGCACGGGTGGTGAAGGCAGAGATCAATTATTCAAGGCTGATGCGTCTGATGAAGGATGCTTAAACATCCATCTTCTCATCACCCAGATGGAATCTGTGTGCTTTCACTGTGATGAAGACAGATTAGGCACCGATTCAGTAAAGCACTTGCAGGTGTGGGCTTGACAGGGCAGGGGGACAAGAAAGAAGAGAGAGGATTAAAAAAAAAATCTGCCGAAGATGAAACAAGGTACCTCATATCACATTCATAAAGAAATGGCTTTTGGATTTTCCATCCAGACTACAGAATCCTTGTTAATAGCTAGTTGCCAAAACAGATGCCCTGATTAATGAGAACAGATGGATTTCTCCAGAGGGTCTGCAGATTTAGACAGTACTTTCACTAAATGAAATGCTAATGATCTGGCACCGTGCTTCTCTGTGTGGATTAGACACCAGTTATATTTTATTTGTAGTTGGTGGAGTTAGAATGATCCCTTTTAGACCTTTTTAGATGTAAAATTCTAGTATTATGCATCACCTCCAGATCCCTAAGAGCTATAAATAAATGAGCCAAATGCATTTTCAGGATTTTACTGCTTGCGAACTCCTTTGGTAGATTATACACTTCTTACAGGTTCTTCTCAAGATTTAGAGGAATATCTGGGTTTTGTATTTTTAACTGCAGTTTCCAAAGGCAAATGAATCACTTGATTCATTCTCGTAAGAAAATGAGATTACATGAAATTTTTTGCTGTTATATTCAGCACAAGTTTCTTTCCTTGACTTTTTTTTAACCACAATTTCCAAGTAAAATTAATCTGAAAATTTTGTACCACAGACATTTTTTGTGGAACTGGTCAATTTTGTTTCCTAAATCTGCCATTAGTTAATATTTCTGGTACTAAAAGAAAAAAAATAGTGGGTTTTTTTTGAAAAGAAAAGGTTAATGAATTCTGCTCTCAAGTAGCTGACTCAAATCCCCCTCTCCTGCCATCTAAAAATCTTCTTTGCTGGAATGAAAGGTCTCATTTTGTTATGTTTTTATTTTTCTGATTTGCCAGTACAGTTATTTCAAGACAAATCCTCTATTTTCACAATTCACATCTGCCTGGCTATATCATTCTATCATCTTTTTTGTTTCTGGAAAGACTGTGATGAAGATAATGCAGAACTCAGTTATTTATATGGGGGTTTTAGGACTAATCCATCTTCACAATAAAGAAAAAAACTTCTCATTAATCTCAAGAGGATCCCTAGCTGTTACTTGCTTTAAAGAATCTGCATCTACAGCCTAGCAGATATGTAAGCTTCAAACAGCTGATCTTCAGTTTTAAATAGATGTTTTTGCTAAATGTGATTTCCTTTCAGAATCATAAAGTAACAGTAAACTCTTTTAGGAAAAGTACTCACCAGAGGTGGGTGTAAAAATTAGAGACCAGGACTAGAAAGTTGACAGGATGATAAAACAGTATAAAAGAAATAAAGGAGATTGAAATTTACAATCATCATCGTGACTGACTGGGAAATTGGCCACTGACATTTCTCCTAAAAAAATGTTTTAAGTTTCTATGATCAGGTACTGAATACTGGCAGAGAGAAAGATGAGTCAATAATATCCAGAAGAGGCAGTAGAATTTGGGCAGCAGGATCTGAGGGGAGATCTCCTACTAGCCTGTATCAGTGCTGTAAACTGTGTCCACAGCTCCAAAGTGCCAGTGCAGCAGGGACGTCAGAGAAACTGTTGTGTGGTCTCACAGCACAGCCTGGCAAGGTTCACTGTTCTAGTATCACTGTGCCATCAGTGATTTGCCAACCTGTTACTTTCTATGATGTTGTTTCAGGAGTATAAAATTTGTGTCAGACTGTGTAATCCATGGTACTACACTGAGGAAGACAGGACAGCTTAAAATAACTTAAATTTGATGCGGAGTCTCTTCAGTTTCCGGGACTGAATTAAAGGAGGATAGGAGACCACTTGGAGCAGAGATCTGATGGTGACTTCCCTTTCAGAATTAATTTTCCATGCCAGCTCTCTTGCCCCTTCTAATCCCATTTCACAGGCTCTCCAGTTTCTGTTCTCCTTTCTTATTCAGAGCACAGTATGCTATCTTGTCCATGAACTGTATAGAAATCTCAGTTACATTGACACCTTTGCATTCATCAACTATATTTGTTCTCTCAAAAAATGTATCAGATTTGACAGGTTCTGGATGCTATGAATTCATGGTGATTGACATTAATTATATTTCCTGCCTTTAGTTACTTATTAATCACATAAATTTCTTGTCCAGTTTTCTCCTTCTATGGAGTTGTGTAGGACTTCAGATCTGAAGGGAAAAAAACTCGGAAGACAGCAATGTGGGATGATGTCATTCTAACTCAGCAAAGAGGCAGAAATACCAAAAGCCTGCAGCTAAATAAGTAATCTTGCCAAATAGCCAGTGGAAATCCTCTGTTCCCATCCCTCACCATAAATTTACCAAACAGTCAAAATTCATCTTCAGCTCTTTGTTGGAACTTCCTAGAGTGCATTATTATACAGGATGAAGGTTGGCTTTAAGCTTTCTGATAGTTTCTAGTTGCACTGCAGGAAGCTTGCCCACCAGAAAAAGGGACGTAGTCTAAGTCCTGTTGTATGTTATTCTCTACATAAATCCATTTAAATTCAAACTCTGTACTGCAAAAGTGAAATGTGAGACCCATTTTTGTACTGGTGCTGAAGACCGTGTGCTGCTTAAGCCTTGCTAAAGACAAGTGAGCCCTGTGTGTGCCAGTGGGGAATGTAAACCATTTCCTTTATCTGTAGCACTCAAAAAAACCTGAGGAAGTGGGGTCTGTATTTGAACTGAAGGTTGCCATAAATGCAGCCATCCATGCTGCTGACTTTGCTGTCTGCCTCTAAAATATAACAATAGATGAGCCTTGACCATATGATATTTATGCTGCATTAACTTCCTGATAGATTCCACATATGTTTCAGGCCAGCAGGATGAATATTGCTTATTCTTACCCTCTTTTTCCCTCACAAAAGGGACTCTGACTGTAGACCTCAAGCCTCTGTAGTGCTGGTGTCACACAGCACCATCCCACTGAGACACCCACACTCCCCTCCATGGGAGAGCAGGTTTTCATACAGAGGGAGCTCTCCATAGTGCTCCTGCTGAATGATGGAGTAGCCTTGGGGTTCTCTCCCATTTCAAATGCTTTGGGAAGGAATTTCACCCTCCCTGAATTTGTAGAAGCATTTTGTGAGAAACTGGAATCTTATTAAATTTTCTATAAAAGTGCCAAGAGAAAAACATTTATGAAGGGTCAAATGAAACTACTGAAAAGGAAACTCTTGGAAATGAAGAGGAAGATTAACATTGTCAACATTCTGTGGGTTTTGTTTTTGTTTGGGATTTTTTTTTGGCACTGTTCAGCTCAATCTGTCAAATTGCCACCTTGTAGTAAACAGCTTTTTTTGGCAAATTACCAAAAGAATTAAAGAAAAACTTTTAAATTCCCACATGAAACTAAAAAGCACTCTACGAGATCTGATTTATTCTAACATAATCAGTGTTGGCTCCCTTTTATGTACAGTTTGCATCAGGTTAAGATAGATGAAGCATTGAAGAAAATCTTAGAGTACATATTACTCAGGTCTCACTGTATATCAGATTGAGTACAAGCATTACTTCTTTGGTTTTGGGACACACTCCAGCAGCTTCTGTCACTGGTGGAAGGAATGCTGTGGGCTTTGATGTCTACAAACCCAGCTCAGGCCTTGAAAGAAATGTAGTGAGAGAGAACCAATTTTTACAGCTAGATAATAATGAAAGCAAAACCATTTTTTAAACATTTCCATGATCATAGTTATGTGACAACTGCAAACCCAATTTTTACAGTTTACAAGAAAAAAACATTTTTCTTTTCATTTTGCAAACTCAACCTGGGATTAGAGACCCAGGTGGATTTTTCCAGCTAATGCATCAGCTTGGAAAAAAATTGCAGACATACAGCAGTTACAGCTTGGCTAACAAGTCTGCAAGTGATGCGTAAGGCAGAATTTGAACCTAGCTCTCATTCTCAAAAGTTTAATTGGCTCCCTGGGGCAAACTGTCAAGAAAGGAAACCGATATAACTCTAGATTTGAGGTGGCCTAAAAGCAGTTTCAGATCATAGGAAAAGTATTGCTCGGCTCTCTGAGTTACTTTATTGGTGCATCTTCACAGCAGGATTTTACACAATTTTTGAGGCCACAAAAATATTTATTTCTTTGCAGTCATAGTAGAATGCTGGGAATAACATGCCACTAGTTAAACATACGCAGGTTTATCCCCTCCTCATTACTACAGGCACTACAGAAAAGTCTTAGATGGACAGGTAAACTTTAAGGAAATACTGGGTTAGAACTCTGTTACTCAAAATAGGCTGAAAGTTATTTTTGCCCAGCTGCTATTTTCACTCAGCTGTTTTTGGTCTTTCTTTTCTTTTCTCCTCTCCTAAGGTTCTTATAGCTTTTCATGTCAGCATTCATTTCTAAAGACTTTGAGTTACTGACAATTCCCCAATCATTCCTCTGATTCTAGGTTTTTTAATCTTACATGGTCTTGCTTTACAGACTCGTACTCACAGATTGACAATGTTTTTGACAGTAAAACTGAGCCATTGTTATATAACTGACATAGGGTAGGATTCACTGCTGAGAAAAGGTTGCTGAATCTGCTTTGTTGTTCTTACTCTTATTCTTGCCTACCTTCCAGCTTCTGCTTCCCTAAAGAAAAGATTCAATACCCAGAGATAGTCATGATTTCTTGAGTACAGCTTCAGTTTAGAACTCTGGATTTATGGCAAAGCTGGAGAGGACTCAATTAAATTGTTCCCACAATGGGGCTAAATTATTTCTGAGAGGGGCAGTGAGTTTCACTATGCCTGGTCGGGAGATGATACCAAACTATCACTGCAACTGAGATGACTGACGAAGCATGAGCTGATGCTGAGGGACAAGGCCATGTTCTAATCAGAGGAGCCACATGGACGCTCGCTGCCCTTGTGAGCACAGTGCTGCTGCAGGGCAGGCTGGCTGGCACCAGCTCTCCCTACCAGCCAGGGGCTGGCTCCCTTCCCTGATGGACAGCACACTTCAGGGTCTGTAAGACTTGAAGAGGAAGCCAACTTCTGCTAGGAAGTTCTGCCCAGAGCCAACTGGCATGACAAAAGACCTGAATATCAATGGTTTATTACAGATGAATGACCCTTTTCAGGACAAGGCACCAAGTGCTTTTGTTTTTCCAAACACTGACACTTTCCCAAAGTTTTTCTTTTTTCTGCTAGCTGGCATCTGTGTAAGTGCCCAGAAGCTTTCCAGATTTCCTGACTGGCTGGAGTTAAGCTGTTGCTTCTTGAATTGCTGCTCTTTTCAGCCAGTCCTTGTGGAGAAGAACTTGTACTGCTCTACTGGTATTTATGGAGGTCTGTGGTGGGTTGATCCTGGCTGGGTGCCAAATGCCCACCAAAGACACTCTATCACTCCTGAGATGGACAGGAGAGAGAAAATATAAGGAAAAGTTTGTGGATTGAGATAACAACAGGAACAGATCACTCACCAATTACATACTCAACTTTGAGGAAAAAACATTTAATTTTTTATCAATCATATCAGAATTAGATACAAAGAAATAAAAACTAAAACCTAAAACACCTTCCCTCCACCACTCCCTTCTTCTGAGGCTTAATTTCACTCCTGATTCTCTACCTCCTTGACCCCAGAGGCACAGGGGGACAGGAACGAGGGCTGCAGTCAGTTCATCTCATTGTCTCTGCTGCCCTTTCCTCCTCATGGAGAGGATTAGGATTCCTCACACTCTTCCCCTGCTCCAGCGTGGGGTCCCTCCCATGGGACACAGTCCTCCATGAACTTGTGCAAGTCCTTCCTATGGCCTGCAGTTCTTCACAAACTGCTCTAGTGTGAGTCACTCTTCTACAGGGTGCAGTCCTTCAGGAACAGGCTGCTCTAGCATGGCTCACCCATGGGGTCATGAGTCCTACCAGCAAACCTGCTACAGCATGGACTCCTCTCCTCATGGGGTCACAGCCTCCTCTGGGCATCCAGCTGCTCCAGCATGGGGTTCTCCATGGGCTGCAGGTACATCTCTGCTCCACCATGGACCTCCATGGGCTACAGGGGCACAGCTGCCTCACCATGGACTGCAGAGGAATCTCAACTGAAGCAGAGGAATCTCAGCTGGGCACCTTCTCCACTGAACTTGGTGTCTGCAGAGCTGTTCATCTCCATCTTGGAGCCTGCTGGCATTGGCTCTATAGGACACAGGGGAAGCTTCCAGCAGATTCTCACAGAAACCACACCTGTAGCCACCCTCACTACCAAAACCTGGCCACACAAACCCAATACAAAGTCTAAGGGAGAAAGAGAAGTGTTAGTAGAGTCCTTCTAATCCTGTTTAGTGAAGTAGTGTTCCTTTAGAGCTTTGTATTTTGAAGATCTATCCAAAGCCCAGCAAAGAAAAATCCCTTTTGTTATTCGCTCTGCATATAACAATGGTATAGTAGGGGAATCTGGGATCACCATCACACAGAGATTATTTGTATTGCAGCCACTCTTAAGGGTTCCTTGTCTTGACCTGAGAGGAACAAACATAGGTTTTTCCTGTTTTCTCAGTCAAGTTAACACATTCAGAAATCATATTGAGCACCTTTGAAGCTGCAAGCTGCCAATAGCGGGAAAGATTACATGCAAAGATTGTGGTTAACAAAAGTTAGCCAACTTAAGATCAAATTTGCACTTTCTTTTCTGATGTAATTGTTATTATGTTTCCAACTGTACCCAGATTGGCATTAGTGCAGATACAACTAGATGAGAAGAATGGTATCACACTCCCATTTTTGAGAATAGTAATGTTGCATCTTACAATGCCTGAAATGTGTTACATTCTTAGTCTACATTACCAAAATCCAATCATAATAACTGGTCCAATTCTGAATTATAATTGGTAGCATCATGAGTAGGATAGATAATCAGTATATTGAAATTTCCTCTTTGTGCTGATTCTGATCAGCAGAAAACACCAGGTTTGTGTTTGCATTAAACCTTTCTTCAGGAAAGAGGGTTTTAAGTATGGGTGTGTACCTGTAAAGGATCTAAAAGACCTCTTCTGAATAGAGTCCCATTGACTTCAACAGGTTAGTGCAGCTCTGGAACCTTACTCCATGACTTGAAATTAACAGTAATTTGGCGTAATACCTCTTCTGCTGTGTTTCTTACACTTACTCATAATTTTCTTGTTATAACATCATAAACCCTCCAAAGCTCCAGTACAAAATCAAATTCTTTGCTTGTCACAATTTAAACTTGAAGTCAATTACCCCTGTTCCCATGTTGTCTGGATGATATAGTCCTATATGGACAATAAAACAAGAAAAAGTATGGTAATTACCAAGCCTACAGGCAGTATGTTAGCCTGTGAGACAGGCAGTGGCTTAAAAGGTAGCCTGATTTTGCTTTAAGAGCCTTATCTTTTTATTTGATGACCTAAGAAACACAGTACGCTAGATTTTCTGCCAGGGTAATGGGGTGAAACTGTACCCATTTATAGCTCCAGAGTTCCCACAGCACCATATAATTTATAGTTTTTTCTGTAACAATGTTCACTGTTACACAGCA
Organism: Dicrurus megarhynchus; assembly: GCA_013399195.1. NCBI lineage: Eukaryota > Metazoa > Chordata > Aves > Passeriformes > Dicruridae > Dicrurus > Dicrurus megarhynchus. Next base: position 279,908 of record VXAD01008714.1, read on the forward strand.
TGTCTGAAACCAGACCAATCTTTGTGAGACAGATGGTTCTTATTATTGGAACAAAAACCATTTCCTAAAAAAAAAGATCACATTCCTAGTTTTCCAAGAAAGGGTCAGTGGCATTATTTTGGGGGTTTTTGGCTGAGGTAATAAAAATGGGCACTTGAAGAATGAGAGAGGTTTGGGCCAAGTTCTCATGCTGTACTCTCCATTGTACAGCTTTAAGCTGGGACATATATAAACTCGGTCATCATCTAATGTAAATATTGGCCTATATAGGCCCCACTTAGACTTTCAAATTCTTTAAAAATATGTATTTTCTTTTAACTGCTTCTTCATTGCCTTGCTGTGGAGAAAGTAGGTACTGATCAACATCCTACAGAGCATAGGAAACTTTGAGTCTACTGTGGGTGCCTCAGGGTTTGCTGGGTTTTATGTCTTCCAAATTGCTGATTTATTGAGACAATTCAAGGCCTGTTTCCTTTGCTGCTAGCATCTCATAATGGTACAAGCTCAAAATTAAAAATCAGTCTCTAGGTTCTCAGAATAACTTTGTTAGCTCAGTGAAGGGAACATGTTTCCTGTTTTGTGTCATCTCGACAGCCTGACTCCCCTAAGGTAAGCATAATTTGCCTCTCATGACTAGTTTATTTCAAACTGTGGGTTCCACAGAAAGAGAAGGAACTGAAGAAATACCAAGAGAGCTAAAGATCTTTTGGAAGTCAGTTTCTGAAAAAGAGTGGGAAAAGGGAATTTCCTCCAGGATATGCAGCTTGTAGGTAAAGAATCACAGTGGGAGGTGTACTTTTCCTTCAGAGTAGTTGACTAATAGACACTCCCTTTCTTCTGAACTATGTGGTCTCCATTTGAGAGCTAATTACGACTCTGGCAGGATCACATAATGATCAAGACCACAACTTCGTGCACTTGACTGAGCTCTTGGGGATTGATGATAGCTGATCTATGAGGAAAACAATATCTACTTTGGGGTAAAAACCCCACAAAAATATGGTGTCATAAACTAGTAGATGGAAAATCTACCATCCATCTCTGTGACCTGAGGTGATACCATACCTAAGATTTTTGGCTACTAAATTTTTGTAAAAGCAAATCTATTAAATTCAATTCTCTCTTCCCACTCTCACAAAGAGATGTATTTCAGGATGTCATTTGGAATAAGTTTTTTTTTTTGTGCACATGTTTTATCTCTTCTTTCTTTGTTGAGTGTAAGTGTCAACAATTCATTACTGGCAGAGAAAAAAAGAAGTCATATTCTGTATGGCAAAACAGCACAATTTAGAAAGATTTTTATTCACTTGTAGACGAAACCTAAATCTTTTCTTGTTTTTGCATATAAAATTGTCTCCTTTGCTTCTAGTATCTTGTAATGGTACAGCTGGCCCCAAAATTAAAAAGCAGTCTCTATCCAAAAGCCACAGTGCATGTACTGAGGAAAATCTGGGAGTAGCATTGGTAATAAGGGTCTCTTTGGAAAAGTATTTATTGCTTTAGGCAAGTTTATAACTTTCAATGATTCATATTTCTGTACACAGGAAGAGTTCTTGACAGAATTATTATCCTTAGAAATTGTTGGTCATCTGCATTACCATTCATTTAAGAGACAAAATAATTGTTGTTTCCATGCACTTTTTTCCCATATGGAAAATGAAAATAATTCCAAAACATATAAAGACCAATATATCACAAAAAGGCAGGTTTCTCTATTGCGAACATAATTTCCACATGCAAAGTTTATCTGAGTATTTTGCAAATGGAGACCACAGAAGTCAACTGTGACAGCAAGCCAAAAGCGCTGCCAATTATCAGATTGTACATGCAAATCAGGCAGGTAGGCACACGATGATTCAGATTGGCACCTTGAGGACTCAGATGTTGAGGGTACGAACTGTAGCTGGAATAAAGTGAGCTAATGTATCAAACTGATGAAAATGTACTAGTTAATAATTTACCATCCATAAATAGACCTTCTCCAGGAGCAAAACGATTTGTACTCTGAGATATGAGAATCCATTTTTAAATGCTATTCTTTTACCGAATTATGCAGTCAGGGCAATAACAAAAGCTCAGTTGCAGCTAGGCAACTGGGTGTGGATCTTTTCTTTGAACACCTCTGCAGAATGATGATGGATTCTAGCTGCAGGCCACACTTTCTGTGTCTCCGCACCTTATCTAAAATGGATCAGCTCTGGCTGCTCAGTCAGGTTTCAGGTCACCATCGTACTGGTGTTAAGATGATGAGCTTTGTCCCACAGAGATGATAATCTAATAGAAGGGAAAAAAAAGGAAGTAAAAATTATCATTTCCTTTTTTTGTAGTGCCATTTAAGTAATTAAAACTATACTTTAAAAATGGGTGAAAAGTAGTTTCTCTGATGTCTGAGTGATTTAGGAATGCAAGCCCAACTGGAGAGTAACTTCATAAAGATATTTCTCATCTCTTTAAGATAATAAACAAACCTTGATGATGAAAGCTAATGCTAGTAGAGCCAGAACATGTAGCAGGACAGATATTCCTAGATGGTGGGACTTAACAGACAAGTAAGTATTTTTATACAGGAACATAGAAGAAAATTCTGCAGGTGGGCTGCCTTGATTTTTGAAATATTCAGGTGTTTCATCTATTTTCACTTTTTTAGAAACAAGGGTTAAGGGGAGAAAAGAGAATTTTTCAAAAAAATCAAACATTGAAGTCATGCTGGGTGAGTTATTCTATCATTATTGCCTCAGAAAAAGTCACCCTGAAACTTCGTTATATTTAGTTTTACCTTGATAATCTAGTTTTATGGTTTGATTTTCATCTGGGGGACCCTTTTATTAGTCTTTTTAAAAAACCCTTGACTTCTAATCAACAAGATGTCTCCTGAAACCATCATGTACGTCAAATGCAACTGAAACTTTCAGAATTTAATTACCCAGATGTTTGGCCAGGGCAAGAAGGCTTACTGCACTGCTCTTTTGAGAACTGATCCAGTTTTATGACATGTTCAGGGCTTTACTTTCATATGTGGTCTACTTGACCTAACTCTGTGACAAAGCATGCAAGAAAGGAGATACCTTGTGTTTCTCCTTCCTCTCAGTGAACTTGGCAAGTGGCAGAACCTCAGGTTGTGTTTAGTCTATTCTGGCTCCCTTCACTCTTTTCTTCCCTCCTCCCACTAAGCCACTTATGTCCTAACACACAATCCCAGCTTCCATATCCTGAAATCCCCCAAGACAATTTTAATTTGGGCATTTGAGTCAGGCTGATTTCATTCATGTCCCTTATGGATGGCAGGGCACTTTAATACATGCTGCTGCTTTAGAACAGTGTGGTGAAGAATATAAATAGCTGTTCAGAGAATATATAATAAACACTGTGTCATTACTGAATTGTTTACTTCAACCAAATATTAGTGCCAGGATACAAGTCAAATTAACGGTGTTCAACAGTGCATAGTGTTCACATAATATCTTAAATACATAAGCTTAAATAATTGGTCTTGTCTTACAGAAAGAGTCCAAGTGGACACCCTTGTACATGCTATAAAACCCAGTCTATCTGATTTGTGAAAGCCAAACTGTTTCTGCTTACTGCAAGCATTTTCTGAGTCTTTCTTCTCATTTCATAAATGAAATAGAGAAGGGCTTCTAACTGAAGACCTAATCAAGCATCTTGATGTAGTGAATGAAGAAAAAGTATCCATCAACTCATATCTAAAAGCATCCTAACCAACTGAATTTTAAGCACAGCAGACCTCTGCCTATGTTCAACCAGAGTTTGAAGCTATACCTGGTCCTTTAGGAACTGTTCATGAATCACTCTGGTTCCTCGATACGTAACCAAAGCATTGTTGAAGTAAAGAAACACCATAAAGAAAGATCACTGTCTATAAGATATTTTTCTAGCCTTGAAAATGCCGATTTCTTATCTTGCCACAACAATGAGGTGTCCTGTTTTCTCCAAAAGGGGCAGTTTGCTTTTTGGATTTGCTTATAAATTCCTATTGACATTGGTAAAGTTGACCTCAGTCTAAGTGGCTGGTTTTGAAAATGGCTTGACCAGGTGGCTACTGCATTTACAAATATACTTCCTATTTATAGTTTAATTACAAATTTGTAACTAGTTGGTGTAACAAACTGAGTTGTTTCCATGTCACCAGAATTCCCAACACTTTTTGTGCTCTCCTAGGCACAGCAGCCCAAGCCTGAGGAGGGATTCATTGGAGTAGTCTCTGAATAAATAGAGGACACAAAACAGCTTCTCTTTCAAAGACAAAGAAAGTATTCATAGATATATCTCAGCACACCAACTGTCTAACCTTTTCATCTTGGTAATTATTGTAGGCATTACAGAGCAGAATTGTGCTTTAAGAGCACTCACTTACTGACAAATGTGCCTGTCTCATTCTCCTTGCCTTTGACTCTGCCTTTTCTGCTGGACATAGAGCAGTCCCCTGCTCCACTGCTTTGCGTGAAAGTCATGCATTCTCTCCAGAAAAGGCTCAAGCATCAGCTAAGCCTTTACTAAATCATACACAAGTTTTCATCCTGGACTGGTAGCCTTTTGGCATTTCTCCAGGTCTGCTATTAGCCCTCTGAGGTTGGGGTAGGGCTCTACTTGCAAAGTGCAGTCTAAAGATTAGTGCAAGGTTTGGGCTCAGTTTAGCCCAGGTCTGATCATTCATACTGCAAGGTCATCTTGCATTGTCACAGGTTTTGCTCTCAGTGCATCTCTGCTTGGATGTTTCACCAGAATTTCTTTAGTCACGTTCCACAGCTCTTACCCACAATAAATTCTGTAATGTTCTGTAGCATTACTGATTGGCAAATTTTGAGGGGAAAAAATGTGTATTTTCTGAGCACTGTGGGAAACTGAGATTAATCCTTTTCAGGTGATTAAACTTCTCATTGTAGTGTGAATGATCTAAAAACAGGAGAAACTGTGGGACCTATTTTTTCTATTTAAGACAGGTGGAAAATGTCACTATATCTGTGTGAGAAGGTTTTGTGATTGGCTGGAAAGGTTCTGCTGGGATGGCAACGCCTTCATTCTCAGACACTGCTCCTTTTGTCTCACTGCCAGGTAATCAATCCTATGGGCTGCACTGTTTAGGATTTGTGAGCTTCCATGTACATCATCACTTCCTGCTGTGGTCTGAACCTGTCTCCAGCAAGGCCCTGCCTCGCCATGACAATAATCCACTGTATTTCTTTTGCTATTGTCTGGCAGAAGAGACTCTTGCTCCACTGCAGTTTGTCAAGCCTATCTGTTGCCAGTAATATTCACCGGGGAAGAGGGATTCTGTGGATGGAGGTGGATGGTGGCAAACAGTGGCATCAGCAGCGCAGCAGGCTCAGTTTCCCTGTTTGAAGCTGGGTTCTTTCCAAAGGCTGAAATCTGCAGCTACAACCACTCACTGCCTCTTACATCTCCTTTCTTGGCTGGAGGGAGGGCTCCATGTTCCCTCATGAGTACTTTCAGCCACACCCAAGTACTAATTGTTCAGTATTGTTTTAGTAAAGCTGTAATTATCAGCTTATTACAATTTAATGACTAGCAGACTGACAAAGGCTGAAGTCAGACTACCTATGATGTATTATTTTTTATAATTGTAGATCTGCTTTCTGTTCATCCAGGAAGAAATCTGTTTACAAGCATGATATTTATAAGGTTTTATTCCTGTTCTCGGCAAGATTTATGTGAAGAATCACAAGGCGGTTCTAACATTTACTATGCAGCCAACTTGGATTAAACCTCGCATCAAAGATTTTATCTCCTGGTTTCCAAATTTGCAGAAGGTCTTACCCAAACTTGTTTTTAGTGTATAAATGCGCAGGCAAATCACTGGCTGTAACAAAAAGATAGAAAGGCTTAGAAAATATGACCTGAGAATGGAAAAACCTTTATATGGAATACATTGGTGCAAAGAGAAAGAGAATCAATTTTTACTTGCATCTACAATGAACAGGAGAAGTAGTAATGAGGCTAAATTGTACCAAAGGAGATTTGGGATAGACATTAGGGAAAACTCTCTAATGGTGGTGATAATTACCCACGCAATAGCTTACCTTGAGAGAACATGGACTCCCCACGGTTAAAGCTTTTTAAGATTGAAAAACCATCTATGAAAAGCAGATTAGGTTTCCCTGTTTCTCCCTTGCTGCAGGGTAATGGACTAGATGCACTCCTGCCATCCTGCCTGTAACTTTATCAGCATTAGTCTGTGAGTCAGAATGAGACTATAGATTTTATTGATCATTGTGATTTTATAACCAATTTTACATAGAATTGGTGATTTAGATGTGTTTACATAGTGCAAACATTTTCACAGAATGGTGTTCAGGCAAAGCAGATATTGCAATTCTGAAGTACATACTAGAATCAGAACTGCTGGCTTCTCTTGTTTTCTCCCTAGAAAACAATTGCAATGTTTGTTTTATGGACATTTAGATACGAGTTTGTAAGATTAGATATTTTGCTGTGAATTGCAGACTTACTTTTTTTTTCCTCTAAACTATGAGAAATTTTGTGGATTGTTTAGGGCAGACTGCTAGCAAACAAATATACATACTGTTCTTCTATGTAGAGAGAACTTCTACCCTTTTGAGGCATTGCACTAAAAAATCAAAAATAAAGAGAGCAGAGATGTGTCCAAGTGTTCAGACAAAAGTTTTGAGTGTGGTCTAATCAGTTACATCAAGAAATGTTCAGATCAGTCAGTAGTTTAGTAGATTATTTTAACTGCTTTTGTATTCTGTGAATTGGCTAAATCAGATTTGCCCCTGGATAGATAAAAAACCAATTTTTTTTTGTTTCTCTTTATACCTCCAGGGGAGAAACTATTGCATCTGCTTACACTCACAGATAAAACCTTTCACATTACACAGAAAAAATTATGTACTTGTTGCATGGAAAAAAGAGTATTTGCTACATAAAAATGTTACTCCCTTCAGAGGACACTTTTTTCTGCCAGCAGGGCCTTATGGTTTTGCAAAAGCTACTTTTGGAATCAGTAGTTATTTTAAAAGGTGTGCACAAGTGTGCTTATGTGTCTAAATCATTTATTTGCAAAAAGATTGTGTAAAGGACAATATGGAGCCATGTTTCAGCAAGGGATCTGTGTGAAGATGAAAATCCCAGCTGGAACACAAGAGAGAGAATCCTCAAGGATATGTAAAACATCAAAAGAAAAGCAAAGACAAGCGGGCAGGCAGAGGAGAGGATGGTTGGCAGAAGGAAAGGGAGCAAATGGACATGAAAGTAGAAATCTAACTGAAATACAATTTCAAAAAACTTCTCAAAAGAAGACCAGATGCTCAAATTTCCTGCCAAGAGTCAGAAAAAATAATCGAGTAAGAATCATGTGATTGAAAATGACAAAAATACAATGCTAAATGGCTTCAACAGCCAAGGCTGGAGAATGCAGTTCCTTCTGGATATTTTTAGAGTGTTTCTAGAAACCCTCTCTCACCAACAAATGTGAAAAACTCAGAGGAATGTTGACTCAGTCAGAGAGAAGTGAGGTAGGAGCTGGAGTTGCCTTGGTGAAAGAGATTGTAGTGATCAGGAGTGGTTGCAACACTGGCAACTCTTCTTCAGAGGACAATAATGAGAAAATCATGACTCCTGGAAACTGCTGAGGACATAACCAGGCTGGGGCTAGGAATTGCTATTATTAAACAGAATGTTGTTTATAATTATGAGTTGTAAAAAAAAAAAAACAACCAAATAAAAAAATTAACCAAACTAAAACAAAAAACCAAACAACAACCAAAACACAACAGGTGAAAAAGTCCTAAATAGCTCCAGGAATTGTCAGTATCCAGGCTGTAGACTCTTGCACCCTAAGTATATTAGCAGCCACATTTTACTCCATTGTGGCCACAATTCAGGCTGTTTGCAAGGCCATAAAGGGAATTACAGCCATGAGAATGGCTCTATTATGGTTATCTGAACTCAAGGGAATCCCTGGTCATAGCAAGGTTTTTTTCTAGCAAGCCTTGAGGAACCTGGTTTATTTTTAGGCAGCTAAAGAGTTCAATGTTGAAATCTAGGAGCCTTTCATTGACTCTGGATATATTGTTTCTATCCAGAGGCTGCATAAAATGTTAATGAGCATGTCTCTTATTTTCTCAGTAGAATAGGAACCAGGGATTTAGGCAGATAATTTATTATCACTTACACCGGCATGCAAATGAATCTGTCCTTCTCTAAAACTGAAGTAAGAAATATCCTTAGAAAAAAAAAGTGAATTAAAAAACAACAACAACAAAACAAACAACCAAATCCCCAAAAAACACCTAAAAAAACCCCAAAAAAACCCAAAACCAAAACAAAAACCAAAACCAACCAAACAACAACAAAAAACCCCCAAAAAACCAAAACCAAACCAAACCAAACAAACAAAACAAAAACACACACAAAAAAACCCCAAAAAACCCACAAACAAAAACAAACAAAAACAAACAAAAACAAACAAAAAAACCCCAAACAAAACAACAACAAAAAAAAACCAAAAAACCCAAAAAAAACGCCCAAAAAACCAAAAAAAAACCCCCAAAAAAACAAAACTCCTATTACCTCTGTGATTCTCCTCTGGAGAGCCTCTTATTTGAAAAGGAGCATGTTTCCTGCGCATAGTTTCAGGCACAGTGATGTGCTTCTTTCTGGCCTTTGGTGCAGGTGATAATTGAAAAATTACAGAACTGCTGTAGGAACAGAGAAGAAGACAAGAAAAGGGTTAGGGAAGGAGGGAATACGAAAGCAAAGGAGATTGGTAATGGAGAAGAGGTAAAGGAAGTGGAAAAGAAGATTTAATCCACCTAATTATCATTCAGCCCAAAGGCATGAAACAGAACTGAAATAGAGTGTTCACAGTAGCACAGAGTGTAGTAGCACACCAGAAAGTATTACAACTTGCCAGTATGTAATATAGCTCAAGTGCTAATAATGGTGAGAAGGAATTTTCTGGGAAGGACAGGCTGTGATATCTGCCAGAACTTCGTATACCTACACAGAAACCTAGCCCACAAGTAGTGTCCAAGACAATGACTGCTTGTTATAAATATGTGTTTAATTCGTGCCTATAAAGTTTATACCTGTTTAATATTGAAACACATGTATAGAGTATTTCTGTTTAAAACCCAAAACATGATGAAACTACATTCACTGGGGAACAAATTCCCGTAAGAATGTGGAGTTTTCTCTCAACTAAAAAGATTTCTGAGAAGGACATTATCATAGCTGTAGCCGTGGCTGAGCAGGATATGGGCCATCTCGGGAGGAGCCACCCGGCCATTCTCACCACGATAAGATATCTGCAACATATCAGGACCATCAATCTATTCCTGGAAGGAGACAAGATTTCATCAAGACCTCATCTTCTCATCGGAAGGACATTGTTCTTCGCTGGAATAACCAAAGAACCAAATTGAATATCTTTAGACTTTGGACTCTGAATACAAGATTGCCTCCAGCGAAATAAACTGTATAAAAACTCACCACTGCGAGACCTCAGCGTGAACAGAGCTTCTCTGACACCCTGTCAGGTTGTCTGTCACCCAGCTGCCGACACCCAGGCTTGGAGCTGATTCCCTCCATTGTGGCTTTTTGTCCAAAAACTCTGCCAAATTTTCTATAAATAAATTTGTTTTATTTTTATTATAGAAATTGGCTCGTTTCATTTATAACACTGCTGAATATTTAAAAATTTTGTCAGGAATTTGAGACCAAGTAAGACATTAGAAGTGATGAAAATATGAGGTGTCCTCTAGATATATTACCGATCTCTACTACAATGGAAATTTGCTGTTAAAAACACAGTTTAGCAAGTGAGCATCAAACCCAGTACAGTTCCACTGCTTGTATTCTTCTGCACTGTTTCCCACTGCTCCTCTGGCCCATCACAGCCTTGGTGGCTCCCAGGTCATACTGGACTCTCAAATCCTGTCTCCAGCCCAGATTAACAGGAGAGAGAAGGAAGGAGATACTTACAGCAGTGCTTTTCCATAGAAGCTGTAAATGCATCCTGAACTACAGCTAAAACATTATTTTGTTACATCTGTCCTACAGATGGTCTTTATCTATCCAAGTTGTGGGAGTTGACTCTGGGGAAGCTTTGTGTGAATGTTCAAGGTCAGCCAGGCCTTGTATAAACTATGGCACAGATTTCTCTCAATTCATAACCCAGCTGAAGAATTACGGATGTTCTTTCTTTGCTTAACTGTATGTAAGGTCATAGGCTAAAGGAGGAATGAAATGTGTCCATCAGGTACTTCTATTCCCTCCCTTCCTGCCATTAGTTGTCCCCACTAGGACTCTTTTCCTCCCTTAGTCCTTGCATAGCTCAAAGTAGCTCCAGGTCATAGGAGAGGGCAGCAGGAAATCCTGAAATAAGTTGCATACATGCAAAATCCTATGCCTGCATTAAACACAAAACTTTATACAGAGAAATAGAATAGAAAGTCGGCTAACTCTGTGTGGACCCAATTTCAACACATCTGGTTTTCTGCAAAGCTAAAAAAATTGTTAAGCATGAGAGAGTAATCCAATTTTGCCATTCTCAGTATCTCCCACTAAGGATATGTGCAATTAATATTTCATTTGTTAATTACCAAAGGTATTTACAAACCTTTCTATTTTAAGAACTTCAGAAAGATATAGTATGAAGCTATGTGACTTCTGTGTCCTGATGTAGAGTTATTTTAATTTGTCTGTTCAAAAATCTTCTACAAGACAAATGAACATGTACTGAAAAAAAAATTGCTAAATTATATAATGAAAAATACAATAAGCCTTGTTCATAATTCCTATTTTATATTTACTTTTATTCCTATTCTGATAGTTCAAAGTGAAATACTTGAGGGATATTTTTTAGAAAAAGAATGGTGATGGAGTCATTTGTTTCTTTGTTGCCTCCCCATAACTTTAGTAAGCATGTGAAAAGCGATGTTTCTACACCCAGGAGCACCTAAGAGAAATATTTGCCTTTGATAGCTTTTTGACACCTTTTAAAGTTAGCATTAAGCCTGAAATGTGGCATTTTTAGTGTCCTGCTCCTGGCCTGTCTCAAAGGAATGGATTAGACTAAAATGTAGGTCTTGTAGAAGCCTTCCCTCTGGCTTGGTTGCTCTGGTGCATGAACATCCTCCAGCCAACTGACAGCAAAAATCCTTATCAGTTTTCACGGCAGCCCAAGCAGCTCTGGAGCTGCAGTGCCTTGGCGTGGAGAAACTCTTCCTGTTGTGGCAGTTGGCTTGTCAAGCCCAGCTCTGTGCATCTCTACGTGCCAGTGTGTGGGTCACTGTGTGCAGTAAGAGGCATAAATTTATGGTGGAAGAAACCATTTTTTGTAACAGGATCAGACTATGTTTTTGAATGTACCTCAATGTCCTGTGGTTGTAACAGTCCACCCTCTTCAGTGATATTTAATGAAAACCTGTAATATTGCTTTATATTACCTTAAGGTTTTGGCTTTTTTAATCTACAATTCTATAAGTGTTTTAGGGAATAGGGTTGAATAAACCCTCGAATAAACCACAACGGGAAATGTAACTAAAGGTATTATCCCAGCAGCAGGCCAAGCATGTTGCATTTTAAAACACCAGGGAATTCCACATGGATCATGTGCATATGAAGGCTGAAAATGAACATTTATAGTAAGGGGTTATAATTTTCTCTTCTCCTAAACTGTTATTTGTTGCAGATGTGAGATGATGATATCCTCTCGTACTTGGATGACACAAACTGTTTGTTGGAATATTGAATCAAAATAATTTATTTCTATAGAATGATGGAAATTGTCTTATCACTTTATAAAAAAAATCTTTAGCAAAAAATGTTTTCGTGTTAGCTGAAGGCAGAAGAGTTATTGCAGACCATTTAGATCTTCTGTACACATTTACAAACATGAAAGCAAAAAAAAAATTCAAAACTTGGCAAGAATTTTCTCTTATTGTGGTCTCTTTTCAGGTTTATAATGAAAATAAGAAATTTCTGAGAGCAGACATTTCTGCTTAGTAGAAACACATCTTTTCCACCAAAAATACTTCATTTGAAAATTTCAGCCATCTTTAAATTATCTGATCTCAAAGGGTTACTTTTTTGTACCATCTACATGTACAGAAAGAAGGATATTACATTTTTAGCCATGTAATTTTGGTGTCTGCCTGGCAAAGTACAGGAATTGTTAAGAGCATGCTGGATTTCCTCAGGAAAGAGAGCCAATATCCTCAACAGCATTGTGTATTTATTAAAAGACAGAAGAAAGAATTGACTTTCTGCATCATCCAAGCTTTTAGTGTTGCAGAAGGTTCCTCCTTTTCCCTTCCTTTTTTTTTTTCCTTAAGAAAAAGAATAAGTCATTAGCTATTTCTGTTTCTATTTTTCATTTCTGGAGTTGCTTTGCAGAAGACAATCTAGTTTTTTTACATCCCCAGTAAGGGCATTTATTTCACTGAGGATAATCTTGTTGCAGTTCCCCACAAGTCAGCACAGAATATAGGGATGCATTACCAGATCAAGTACTTGGCAATAAGCCTCCAGTTGCCCAAAATCAGTCATTTGAAATTCTCCATAGGTGCAAGAGAATCATAGGAAGCAAAAAATCCCCAGCACTACTCTTTGAATCTCACCCTTCCTCCACCACTCCCCTGGATGTGAGGTTTGCTGGTTGGTCCTGTTTCCAACCCAGACAAATTACTTCCACAGTCATCTTGGTAAGACAACTCTCAGGCAGTCTTTAGTCCCTCATGAGAAAGAAAGGAACAAAGCAACTGATGACAACAAATGAGAAAAGCATGCAGTGCATTTAGCATTTAGAAATGCATAAGGTGCAAAATTGTGGTGTCAGTGCCCTTCCAGGAGCTGCTGTCATGAGGGGAGAGCCCTCTTCCTCTTAAAAAACCACATTCTCACATAACAAAAATCCACCTCCAACCCACCCAGCATCGTCAGGGAGGTATCCCCAAAGCAGCACTGATCTTCCTTTCTTCTTTCTCCTGTCTGACTGCACAGCCCTCACAGCAGAGGTCCAGTTGCTCTCCTGAGCCTTTGAAGATCCTCCCCTGGGTGACGATGCTGAGTCAGTGGGTGATGATGGCAAGTCAATATTCTGGGTCAGGGCTGAAAAGGAAAGGGCTACCATACAGGCCCCGAGGCGAAAAAATGGTGCTAACTAGGTTTTCACAGCAGAGATGGTGTAGCCAAGAGCCAAGCTTGTCCCTTGCTCTTCTCACCAGCAGGAACAGCAGACATCTAGTGTGGTGTTGTCCTTTGCTTGCATCCTGCTTCAGCAGAGCTAAGGCAGAGCTTGCTGCCATCCAGCCTGCAGAGCATTGCAATTACAGCTTTTCCCTTTCTTTGTCCACTTTGTCTGTGTGCTCATCTGTGTGTACCTCGGGAAAGCTGACTGAAATCAAAAGTTCACTATTCCTTCCTCCAGCCACAGTGCATCAGCTACTCAAATTAAAAGACAGACCCGCTGTGAAATAGAAAGTGTTCCCCAACTTGCAGCGAGTTCTCATAAAGGAACTGTACCGATCAGTTTGATACCTGTGGCTTCCTACTAAAAGCAAATGATATTTCACAGCAGATAGCCAAGCACACAAGGATGTATAAATTAAGCAATATGCTCTTCATTCACCTATTGCCTTTACGTGATCATATTGTGTGCATGGAAATATAAAGGGATTCCTTTTGTTTTTAAAGGCAGACAATGAAAATACCTAGGCTTTGGCACATTAATCCTTCCAGTAATAAATCAAGGTTAACTTTCTACTTAAAACTCAATTTTCTATTTGAATTGAAAATGTTATTTGCACCAGAACATCTTCTTGGTAATTAGCAAAGAAATGTGCCCAGTACATGAAATCATAAGCCCACTGAAATGAAGACCAAGACATATCTTTTAGTAAAAGTTTTCATTTTTGGAGTAAGGTTGAATTTTGTATCATTTGTTCTTCAAGAACTCTACATGGCTCTTGAAGAATATCAATCCAGGTTGTAAGTTTAGGTCATAATTAATAATTCTGAGTTCTTTCAAGCAAACCTATCATAACAACACGTGAAGAAATGTCTTTTCCACTGGGCAGGAACTGTTTCTAGATTGGACTTATCCAGAAATTCATTTACAAAATTCCTAGCCTTCCACTAGAAATTCCAGACACATCTATGCCCTTGCCTTCTTTGAAATAGAAGTCGAGCTGGTAAATGAGTTGAAAAACTCAGATGATGAAATGAGTTGTCCTTATCAACAGTGAAGGCAAACCCCAATATTACAGACACCAGCCCTGCTGTGCAGTGTGTGGCTAAAACACACTTGGGTTCTGCATTAGCATCAGCTGCCTCCCTCGTGTTCTGGGAGAGTAAGGCTGGGAGGCTGTTCAGTGCTTCTGCAAACCTTTCGTAAGATACATAAGAACTTTTCTCCTAAAATATCACTTCCCACTAGAGTGAGCAAACATATCCTTTGTGTATTTCTATTCATAAATCTTACACACTTATCCTTTTAATTGTGCTTACTGGAACACATGTCACTCTGATATCTTATGGCATCTTTCATTAGGACAGAAGGATAATAATATCTTTGATGGGTTCCTATGCTGCAATAACATAAGTGTTTATTTTTCCTGAACTTTCTCCAAGATTTTTAACAAATTACACCTTTGCATTCATCAAACTCCATTTCCTTCAGTTTTTCCTGTAGGTTTTTCAAATTATTTATTTTTCCATGCTGAAGGTTAAGGTTTTCTTGTTTATAATTGATGTTTTTCTGTGAAGCTATCCATCACCAAATTCCAAAGAACATGAGCCCAATCCTCGTGCTGTATAAATTAGCTAATTAATAACCATAAAATTTGAAGGAGATCATTTACACTATCTTAAGACCTATGGTCTCTCTGTGTCTTTAAAAAAAGGAACAGAAAGTAGAGGGATATTTTTACATACATAGTACACTAGAAAACCCAACAACGCCAGAATCCAATCCTAAATGTTGTGATAAATGGATGCTATAATATTGGCTTTTTGCAAATGTTAAAATAAGTGATGTAACAGTGGCTCTGCCACAAATAGATGCTATATGAAAAATATGATATATAAG
This sequence comes from Dicrurus megarhynchus, assembly GCA_013399195.1. NCBI lineage: Eukaryota > Metazoa > Chordata > Aves > Passeriformes > Dicruridae > Dicrurus > Dicrurus megarhynchus. Next base: position 294,999 of record VXAD01008714.1, read on the forward strand.
GTAGCGTTGTTGTGAGGATGTGTTTTCTTAAATACTGTTTCATTTAACAAAAGAAACTTAGAAATAGCTATGCTTATGAACTATTTGCCTGGATTCCATTCTGAATGGTTACTTGAAAAGGGTTTGAATATGATTCTGGGAACTGCTGGAAGCAAGATTCCATTCTGAGTGGTTACTCGAAAGAGTTTGAATATGCAATCACCTGTAGGATCGATTCCAGGAACTATCAAAAACAAGATTCCATTCTGAATTGTTACTGGAAAGGGTTTTGAATACGTATAAATTGTTTATGAATATGCATAATTGTTGATAAATATGTAATACTTCAGGTGTATAAAAAGGGCATTTTAGAGGCCACAGGGGTGCTCTTGGCTAAGCGCCAAAAGCACCCAGCGCTGTGACTTTTGCTTTATTATCTTTGCCCCTTATTGTCCTTTATTAAACTTTTAAATCTTAACAGGAGAGTGAACTTCGTTTTTTCACAATGTCATAGCACACATTTATATATATAGCTTGATTTTTATCTCTAGCCAAAATATTTCCAGCACAATGATGAAAAAATAGTTATTTTTTACTCCACCAACTTACACCACCCATGTTTTTTAGTCATTTTTATATCTTGTATATCTTAACCCACATCTCTGACCTTCACACAGCAGCCAGCAGATGAAACAGGAGAAACATGGTCCTCTGGCAAGTGGGGGGATCTGTACAACTGATGATCTCTTATCCCAGATTTTGTACTACACAACTATACCCCTCATGAAATCTCTGAGGCACACACTGCTGCAAGATGAGGAGGGTATATGTCACCACATGGTAATGCCTACTCTGCTGCTTATACTAACAGATACTATGAATCTCCAGGCTGATTTAGCTATTTTTATTTTAAACTCAGTAATGGATTGGGACTTTGATCATTTTTCGGATTAAAACACCAGGAAATATCTAAATTATATCATCAACAATTTATAGACAAGACTAAAACTATAAAATAAAATTTGTAAAACAATGAAAGGCACTTGTATTGTCCACCCCAGAGAAGCAAGAGAAAAAACTGGTGTGAATTGAAGGGGTGAATGATTAAAATTACTGTGTCTTAGTGTTCCAGTGACACTCAGATGGCAAGAGAATAGCTGTGAACATCTGAAGTAAAGACAAAAAAAATTACAGTGCTGAGAAATGACTGTAATACACATCAATCCAGCTCCTACCATCTGAAGCCAACTACTTTTCAGTTGTCAGGAAGGCATAAATGGGACATAAAATCTGGTAGATTTCTGTCGAGGACATACAGGGATAGATCCCTTTTCACCACAATATATTCTCCACAGAAGGCACACTGATGTAGTTGTCAAATTCTCAAGCTGCCAGGCCTTCAATGTAAGTTAGAAAGAATAACAACTTTTTATTTGATCATGGTTACTACAGGACATTAATCTGTCCTTGACCAGTATGGCATAATGTCGCTGTCGTCTCCCTGAACAATTCACACTGTCTCTTTGCCTGTTTTCTCAAACACAACAGGATGAGGTTGAGTTGATATCTGAACAGCCTGCATGACTCTGAGCCCACTAAAGATGCTTCCATTTGTGAGCTGGCGGCAGGTATTTCCAAAGCTTTCCTGCTGATCATGTTGCTTGCCAGCAGAAACGTCCACATTTGCCCATAGCTGTGATGGACAAGCTCTCTTTGGCTGCTTAATTTTGTTTTAAATCATGTTCCATGAAGGTACTAATGGAGTGAGGTTGGACCCTTTAGAAAGCAGAAGATTCCTGCTTGTCAGGGGATAGGTTTACTACTGGAAGTGGAGTGTCTGTGGCACAAGAGGAGAGTTTCTTCTAAGAGCAGTGAGCCCTCAGCTCATGCATAGACTGAGAAACACTTTAGAGGAACAGAGAGTGGAAATCTGGGACTCTCAGATGGTAGTAATAAATACCCAGGACCAGAAGGGATTGCTTTGTGTTTGTTGCAATTCAGAAATATTCTGTTTTGTTGGAAACCAACTATAGGAGCAACCATGTACTTGCAAGGATAGACTGGGCAGGAGTCATCTGGGCTACATCAGAGTATGAGCACAACCATGGTAAGACAATGGTTCATTTTGCTCCCTGTTGTGTCTCCTACATCACAGGTGCAAAGTTGCAGTAAAATTGAAAGCCTATCAAAAGCATTCTGAAAACCTAAGGATTTATCAATCACATCATCCTTACCCATATTTCTATTGAATTCTGGAAAGAACTGTAAAAGATTTGCAATGAAGAGCTTCTCTGTACAAAGAAAATACTGACTTCTTCATTGAAAGAACCAAGGTCGACTCTTGCCAGTTAAATCACATGTATCACATATCTATTAAATCCACTCTTTATTATAGTTTCTACTAATTTTCTCTTCATTTCTCTTCTTTAGGAACAGACTTAATATCACCCCTGAGTCGTCAGACACAGATGCAATTTAAGTAAAAGGGCATACACCATGGTTAGTAATTCAGTTATTTCATCCTTGACTTCCTTTGGATCCCATGAGTGAATACACTCTGGTCCTGAGGATGTGTGACTGTTCATTTTTTCAGTCAGTTCCAGCATCCCTTCAGAATCACTTCAATTGATGAGTCCCCCATAAAGAATGATTTTTCAATAGGAATATCCCTCATTTCTTCTGCCATGAACTTCTCTGTGTTCTCTGAGCATGTTTTGATACCCTGTTCATGAGCAGACCCTACAAATTTTCTGGCAGATCCTTTGTTTCTCAGGAGTACTAATAAATACCTATTAGTAATTTTGATTACTTTTGCTAGTTGCTTCTTCAGTGTCCTTGCTGTTTCTTCTTTGTTTCTAGACATAAAAAGGGTGTAAATATCTACATTCTTCCCTATCCAGTCATTTCCAGGTTCTTCTGTTTTAAAGCAACTGGTTTAGTCCATGTTCCATTAAAATCTTGTTTATTTGGGTTTTGAAACATTTCAGTCTTTGAGACATCACTCCAGGATGATGCCCAGGCAAAGCCTTCTCAGAGAACTGGCCAATATAAGATCTCTTCATAATGCTGTTCTTCTTCTACATCCTATTAAAGGGTCTTATTTGATTTCCCAGTTCTCCCAAGCAGGAGTCATCAGGAGTCTACCATCTGCACAGATCAGAAGGAAAAAACATGTTTCTAAGGTGCTTCAGGAATGTGTTTATTTTCAGCAGTTCCCAGTAAATAAAGAATGCTTTCAGAATTACTCTGACAAAACAATTAATGTTTAATTAATAATTTCATTTTGTTTTCAAATTTGCAAGTAAATATTTATTTGATGTTCTTGAGTACCTGTTCTTTTTCAGATATTGTACAGTTTTTGTCACTGATTCTTACACCCACCAGCCTAAACCTCAAGAGAGGACATCTCTTACTGTGTCTGTCTTACTGTCTGTGTGTAAGCCTGGACTTTCATCTGAAGAAACTGCACAGGAAATCAGACTCTACTGTCCAGTTTGTTCTTGATTGTTCTTGATGCAACATGTAAAAGTTTCAGGTCTCACCACTTTAAAAGAATACACCAAAAACACTTCACATCTATGAGTGATAGCCTACTACATGAAGGAAGCAAATACTGAAGGATGAATTCCATTACTAACAGGGGACAAGTTCCAGACTGCATTGACCTCAGAGACAGCAGCTCTAATTTGGATTCCAAGGGGCAAAGGGGCAAACCCTTTGCAAGAAAAAAAATGGAAATCCCATTGTTCATCTCTGTTCTGCAGTGACCTCTCATGATGGCTGTCCCAGGAAACTGTTAAGATATGGAGGCTTGTGAATGTGGGAGCTCAAATAAGATGATATTTTAGAAGCAGTTCTTGGAAACAAAATTAACCACAAGTCTCAAAAAAAAATTTCCAAATGTAGCATTCATTTAAAATTATTTAGTTTCCCTTCAGTCATTTATTTATACATAAACAAGCCATCCCCACTCATCCCATATATGCAGACATAAACAAATTAATTAATTGTTTTCTACCACAGCCTTAAAAAGGAAAGAGCAAGAGAGATTTTCTGCTTCTATGTACTTGGAAACTGCTAGTATAGGGACTTGATAATTGCCAGAGTAACAAGAAAGAAGTAAGTCTTAAAATGGAAACAGACATAATATTTCTTTGAATTGAAGGATATGCATTAGAAATGTAATCATTCTTCACTTGACAAGGCTAACAGGAGAAAGTGTTATATCTGTAAGATCAATCATATGGTAGGGATAGAGGCCAAGCAGTAACAATTTCAAAACAGTGGTTTTACCCCATTCATGGTATGTGTTTTATTTGCCCTTGATATTCCTTATAAAAGGTTATTCAATACTCTTTGGTAAACATTCTTCAAATTTCCAGCCAAATTTAATTAACAACCAGTTCCAACCAATCTGATTTGGTGCTAGTTTTGTCCTCTGTACAGGTCCTCTATTCTATCCTCAGTGATAGGTTTATGGAAAGCAGCTGCTCTTAGTCTGGGTTGAGCCCAGCAGTCTCTTCTGATCACACTGGTTATTCCCCAGGTCTTGCCATTTTCTTCTCTCTGAACCACACATTAACCACCTTTCTGGGTCATCATATGCAAATGAGTGATTGGGTTGTGGGGACACTTCAAATTAAGAAGATTTTGCAGTGCCCACTCATGGATTGCTTTTTTCAACAGCTGTGTGTCACTGACAACAGCAATCAGTAACAGAGCCACTATTACAGTGTGGTCTGGTCCTTCTCCTCAGTCATTTCCCATGGATGAGCTCCTAACTTTTAAAATCCAAGTACTCAAATGAACAAACTTACATGCCATTTAATTTACCTCTATCTCATTTCACCTCCTATTAGTCTATTTGCTTCCTCCTGTGTTATTTTCTTTTATGGAGATGTGATCTTGTCCAACTGCAACAGGAGGGGTTTCCTCATCACATTTCTAATTTTCATGCCAAATTCATTACTGAAAATATTAAACAAGGTTAATCTGGAAAAATACTCAAGAAGAACTCCGGTAATCTCCCTCTGTCCAGCCAGATACTTTCCCTTTCTACTTTTCCTATTGCCATCATGCCTCTAACCAACTTCTTACCACGGTTACAGCTCCTGCACTTTAATTTCCAACTTTTGCACTTAACTAAATTTCCATGTGCCACTGTCCCAGTTTCAGACAGGGACAGGGTTAATTTTTTGCAATTGGCATGAGGGGTGAGGCCAGGACCCTGATGTTATTTGATACCACCTCACATCACTGCCAGGGGCAGGGGGAAAGGGACTCTCTCCCTTCTGAGGAAAAGGGCCATCCTTCCAGTGTCATGGAAGAGCTGATCAGTATTTCCAAGGCACAACACACTGCTTGGTTGACATCCAGATAGATGGTTTCATTCCCCTTTCTGTTGTCTAGAAAACCAGTTATCATATTAAAGAAAGTTTTTCATTTTCTTTTTCACAACATCTATGTTTGGTAAACCCCATAAATGTTTCCCATTTACAATGATATAAAAATCAGAAAATTCCTTTGGAGCAAATTCCATTGAAAGGGGGAGAAGCTCTTCATTCTTGAAAAGCAAGTCAAACTGGTGAGTAAAAATATTCACGTTGGCTAACAAGAAACCCAAATGCAAGTCTTCATTGTTTCATCTCTGTAGTGGTTTGGTTCAAAATGCCCATTATTTACTTATTTTCCTTCCGTGAGATAAGAACCAGGAGAAAAGCAAAGCAGGCACAAAACTTAAACCTTAAAAGCATAAAGAAGTTTATTAACAGAACTAAAAGGCAGGAGAAAAAGTTAGACTAAACCTTCAGAACACTTCTCCTCCCCCCACCTTCTTCCCTCCTCCCACCACCTTCTTCCCTCCTCCCACCGACAGTGTAAAAAAACAACCCTCGAGATTTTCAGTCAGTTTAACCATCTCTATAATAACCTTTCTCAGTCCACTTAGGGAGAGGAGTCTCTCTTGCTCATGCTGTGGAGACATCTCCACACGAAAACAGTTAAACAGTTCTCTTGTGGCTCAGTGTCATGGCAAGGCAGCCACCTGGGATGGTTTCTCCTTGCCTGTGAAAGTCCCTTCCCTCAACTTGCAGCTTTCCCCACAACTGCTCGAGGGTTTCATCTTTAGCTAATGGGGTACCATTTTAAGGATGAGCTGTTCAGAAACAAAAGTTCTCTTTACCCATCTGTGGGTGCATATTCATCTCTAGGAACAGAGGCCCTCCTCTTCTCCAGCAATGAGAGGGTCCTCATCTCCTTCAAAACAAAAGTTCTTTTCACCTGTCTGTAGGTGCATCTTTATCTCTAGGCACAGAGGCCCCCTTCTTCTCAGGCAGCAAGAGGGTCCTCATCACCTTCAACTGAAAAGGCACAGAGGCCTTCCTCTGGGAGCAAGAGAGTCTACATCACTTTCAACTCTCTCTGTTAAAACTTCTCAATAAATCACAGCTACTTCAGTAGTTGCTTAATGCAGCACAGGTACTTCTACCCATGGTTGCGGTTTGAACGCTCTGCCCTCCCTCCATGCTTCATAAAATTACAACGGGTACACTGATATATATTACAGTCCATCACCACAGCCTTACAAGAGAATTTCAGCTTCCAGGAGAAGCATCTCCTCTTTCTCCTCTCTCAGGGTTTCAGCTCCTCCTCCTTCGCTGACTTTGGTGTCTCTGTGCTGTTTATTTCACGTGCCTTCATCTGTCCTTTTCCTCTGACTTGGGAGAGGATTGATGTCTGCAGGCTTCATCTGTTCTGGAGAAATCTTACAGCACTAAAAGAGTTAATCTCACCAGGGCCTTGCAGCTGGAATCCGCTTATCTCTCCTTGCCGGGCTGTTGCCCACAGTGAGCTGAAGCGGGGGCATGGCCCCGCCCAGAGCAGCTGAGGGAACCTGGCCCGGCCGAAACAGGGCTGGGAGGGCCGAGCCGGGCCGCAGATGGAACAGGGCCGCTCCAGGGTGGGCTCCTGGCCGGCCCGGCCGGGCCACGCCAAGCAGGGCCTGGCCCCGCTGGCCGTGCCCCGGGCCCCCCCAGTCACCTCTCCGAAAGCCGGAAGTCAGAGAGAGCTTCCCGGGCTTTTTTCATTCTTTAAATGTGTATCACAGAGGCGTATGGAGCTTCTTAAGTGGCTTAAAGAAGTTGTCAATATTCCAACTAGCCAGTTGATTGGTTAGGTCAGGTCTAGAGGAAGCTGTAAGCATCTCTTTGCAAAAAAATCACTTCCGAGGCTGAAGGAGTCTTCCTTAAAACACTCAAACTATGCTAACCCATGACAATCTCTAACATGCATGTGTATGCAACAATTTGCTTTGACATTGTTTTGAGCCAATTTGAACTGAAATTCCGAGAAGACCCAAACTTGTTAACAACAAATAAACAGAGGGAGGGAAGATCCAGGAGCGTTGCACAGGGAAATCGCCTGTTGCTAAGAGCTGCTCTTGTCAAGGGAATAGAGATTTGCAAAGCACATCCCTCCCTGTGACAGGAATGGATGTATAGTCCCAAATCTCCTGAAGGACAGAAATAAATTACATCTGATCTAGACAGAGACATTATATATTTGCTCACATACATACATTTTGAAAAGAATTAGAACAGAAGTTTAAATAAAAACAGGCAAATAGGTATAGAGCCTGGTACAAGACTCTTGTTTTGAATACCTAAGTTCTACAGCAATACAAAGTGTTATTGTCATCCTTAATCATAATCATAGTAAATAATAATAATAATATCATAAGCACTTCTATAACAAAGTACAAAATTAAAGATAAAAGTCATCTTTGTCTTGTAGCAAGCTGCAACGTAAGGTAAGGTGTATGGAAAATGCCTCAAAGACTCAGTAAAACCCTTAAAGGCATTATCTTGTGTGATCTGTATTTGAGAAACCAGTATTTCTTTAAAGAAAGTTATCTCTGGGTAATAATAAGCTGCTGGTGAAGTATTTTTCCTTTCTACACCAGCTGAGGTAGTTGGTCATGGTAGGGAGAGCAAGAGCTGCCTATTTCATCTGTGTCAAATACAGAAGAGTTTTTATCCGCCATTCTAAATCAGACCTCAGGCATATCTATACATGTTTCCGATGCCTACCCACTTATAGATCTCAGCAGCTTCCACTCCAGGGAAAGTATTCTTTATGCTGCAATGTGAATACAGTTCTGTCCCTACATCCATAAGCCAGTGTTGATTTCCTTAGGTATTTTATTTGCAGCATTAGAGATTAAATGACCCCTCTTAGAATTTCAAATAAATAAATAAATCCCCATCTTGTTCATCCAACCCCTCTTCAGAAAAAAACAATAACCTCCTTTTCAAACAAATGCTATATTCTGAGCAGCAGACCTCTGTCACTTCAGATGAGCTGCACCTCTCATCTTGCAGAGGTCAATGCAGTGCAGTGAAATGACAATGGCTGACTCTCTTACGTTATTTTTTTTTAGAGTATCATCATCCCACAGCAGCCAAGCAGCAAGGCTGCTCAGAGCAGCATTCCATACTGGGTAACACATTGTCATGGCAACCAAACAAATGGATCATCCCACTCCTGCTCGCTTCCATTGTTGCACAGTGTGTGAGAGAAATCACAGCACGAGCGGGAATGTGTCTTTGAGCTTCTGTGAGACTGAGCCAAGTTCCCTTCCCAATCTGCTCTCGGGCACAGTACCTTTTGGAGAAGCACAGGGCCTGTGTGCCTGATCAGGGCCATGCATGTGCACGGGTCCATGAGCTCAGTGGGTAGACAAGGGCTCAGGAGCAAAGGCAACTCCCAGGAAACACTAATGATCTCCTCTTCTCCTATATATTACGAGATAATAGCAAGGAACACACTACTAAAACAATGGCAATAAAGTGGGGATGGCTGAGCCAAGTGTCATGATGGAATACCTGGGCAATGTGGTGATTCAGTGGGACAAGTGGATGAGGGAATTATGTGAGGATTGTGAAGTGGTGTGTCTGTTGAACACTGCTTTCTTCCAGCTATGTCTGTCCTGTGCTTTCCTCACTGCTCCAGTCTTGTTCTTGTTCTCCTTCCTCACAGTTCTTCTCATTCCCATTTTTTTCTGTGTTCTGTAATAACCCTTTGCTAAAACTTCATCTTCTGCTCCTATGGTCCTATAGGCTCACACCCACCCTGCCACTCTCCATAGCTCCTGAGAGGACAGTTTCTGAATCACCCATCTTTCACACTGCAAGATACATTCTCTCATAGGGCTTTGCTTTCAGGCAGATGAGAACTTAATCAAGTTTACAGCTATTCCAGCTGGAATCGTATGTGCCAGACATCTGGATGAAGAAATTATTTCCTTGAAGTTTACATAATTACTGTCAGCCAAAATTCATAAAATGTTTCCAAGATTCGGGACAAGGTTGACATGGGCATGGGCCAAAATTATTGTAATTACTAAAAAATTTAAACAAATTTCCCCCATGTTGCCCTATCCCTATGGTACAAGGATATGGAGTTTATCAGGACATGCTGCAGTTTTCTTCAGAGCGTGCTTCCTTTTTACTTGTGAATATCTGTTCTTTTCCAAATAAGATATAACCCCTGAAAAAATTGTCATTTGCACATCTCAACAGAAAATTCTTAATGTTTGCAAGATAAGACCTCAACAGGTGTTGTTTATGCTGTGCATGTTGCAGGCCAGAAACTGAAGTGCAAGAAGAGGATGAGACTGAGATAGTCTGAAAAAGGTAAGCAGACTCTAGAGATGGGAGCTGGATCAAGAGGAAAACCAAGACCAGTAGATGAGAAGATGAGTTTAAGATGATGAGCAGAATCACTGAATCATAAAATGGTAAAGGGTTGGGAGAGACCTTAAAGATCATCCAGCTCCAACACCCCTGCCACGGGTAGGGACCTTCCACTAGACCAAGTTGCTCAAAACCCCTTCCAACAGACCTTAAATACTTCTGGGGATGGGGCATCCACAACTTCTCTGGGCAATCTGTGCCAGTGCCTTATTACCCTCACAGTAAAGAATTCTTCCCTATATTTAATCTGAGTCTACCCTCTTTCAGTTTAAGACGTTACTCCTATCACCACACACCTTGATATTGAGTCCCTTCCCATCTTTCCTGAAGAGGAAAAGGACGACTCAAAGCCAGTGAGTAGATGTTTTCAGAGTGTGAACAAATGAGAATAAACAAGAAGGGTTCTGGATTTTATGACAGTCCCAGATACTGGAGAAGAACTAGGACTGGATGGGCAAGCAGATTGCGGGAAGAGACCCTGTAGCGAAATAGTGCAGGGTGCAGATTTGCAGATGAAGAACCACTTAGGTGAGAAGAGGAAGGTACAGGAGACAGCCATGGGGAGTGAGAGAAGAAATAAATGAGGAGGCTCAGCTGCCCAGAGAGCAGTGGTGGAGCAGGAGGACTGAAGGAGAGGAACAGCATGAAGTCTAGGAAAGGAGAAAGTGGGAATGTTTCTAAAGGAACACCGATGTGAGATATCCAGGAAAGCGTAACGGAGACTGAGCTATAACATACTCTAATGAAGAAATGCTGGAAACATGGGACAGAAAGGATTGATCTTAAGGAGAAACAGCAAGAACTATGCCTGGAATGGAATTAAAGATTCATGTCTCACCATTCACATGCTCTCAGCAAATATGTGTAAAACTCCTCAACAAAGGCTCTCATTGCTTCATCAAGAATGACTATTTGCCTTGACTGGGAGTTACCTCACCAGCTTCAAGCTGCAGAGTTCTCTGAAGTAGCTGTAGTTGTTGCCAACATGCAGGCAAACCATGAAGACACCAGGCTGATATCACATTACGGGATATTCCACTCCTGTTTCTGAATTAAAAACAATCAAGCCGTCAAAAAATGGAAAAAAGCAGAGTATTACCTGCAAGCTACTTTTAGAGCATCATGAAGCTCACAAAACATTGGCAAGGCACTTCTTGCACTTCTCTCTGCAATCTTTTTTCAACCCACTTCTATGGCTGCTTATGGTGGAAGGTTTACATAAATGCTGTGCACTTTAATTGCAACAGGAATCAGGGCTCAGTTTAATGGAACAGTACGTTGTGAAAATGAGCCATGGCTGTGCTGTGAAAGGTGCCCAGCCCACAGGCCCACAGGTCAGAAGCAGGGAAGCAGGAGGAGAAAGACTGACCTTTGCTCTAAAGCTTCTGCAGAATTATGTTCTACCCTGCCTCTCCCCATGATATTGCCTACAATGCCAGGCAAGTCGCTAGAGCCAAACTATTCATGTGTGGCAATTACATCTACTCATTATCTGGGTCTCTCACTTGAGCCTGAATTGATAAGGTGTTGTGCTTTCACCATCGCCTTTCATGTCTTTGAGAGCTGTGTTTTGAATGTCTAATGTGCCAAATGCACTGAAAAAGTCTTCCATTGGCAACTCAGAGCAAGCAGGAACTGGGCTTTTTTTACTTCTTTTGTTTGTCAGTCTTCCAGATATAAAATGGATGTTCTAGTACTGCCTCATGTTACAGAGATGCTCTCAAAATATGTTCATTTCTATTTTTGTAGCTGTTGGATGCTAATACAAACAGTGTGAGAAGTCTCAGAGAAAATTCAACAACTCTTTAGAACAGGTTTTGAAAAATCCAAGAGGTAAGGCACAGGAGCCACATGAGTAAACAAAATACTGAAAAGCTATTTAAAAAGTGAGCACTCAATCAGGCAGATGTGCCATGAAAAAACACAGTATGTAATGATGAGATTGCAGATGGAATTAGAAAGCATAATCACAAAAAGCCAAATTAAGTTTGCATGTGGATCTTAATTCTTGCATCATTTTCCCATCTGTTGAGGGCATGACTTATCAGCCTCAAAAGCACAATAATCATATAACATTGCACAGGTTTTGTACATAGTCTTACTTTCTGCAACAGACAAACAAATGTTGAAGCAATAAGAAAGCCCCATCCCTCAGAGCCATGGGAATACTGAACTCTTTCCTGGATTGTCGTGGTTATGTTATTTTGTTGTGGCTGTGTCTTAGTTTGTTGTCCTGCTTTCATTATTGTGTTCTTTCACATTTTTTCTGAGTAAAAAGTACCTCTCTATCTACTTATTTAGTCCCCTGTGCAGTCAGATTACACTCTTGATGACAGTTGCAAGATCTGTAATGCAACACAAATGTTACATCATCTTGGTATTGTCAAAATTACTAGGAGCCCATCACAGGTATTTTAGAAATGCAATGTAAAAAGACAGCCCTTGAGCTAAGGAATTTATAAACTCAAAGTAAGACACAGCTATAGAAATAAGACACAAACATGTAAGGAATACAGAAGCAGATGAAAAAGTATTAAAACACAGTGCTCATATCAGAAAAAAATCATTAGTTTTCTGCATTTATGGAAACATAATTGAAAGCATTGTTGTGTCTGTCATATCAGACCTGCTTTACACAGCTTTCTGAAGTTGCAGTTAAAGGGAGAGCTATTTATTCTTTTCCTTGTCACTGGAGGCTTTTACCTATAGTCAGCAAAATGCAGGCCAGCAATCACATAATATATAACAGATTCTTTGTTCTGTTTCCAGTTCCCAAAGCCCTGTTGTGTCCACTGTTTTATCGCCATCTAAAAATTTAATTTAGTAAGGTATAACAAGCAGACTAGAGCAAAATCTACATTATACTAATGGTGAACATTACTAAATTAGAAAACTAAGGGATTCAATGTTACTGCATTATGCAAGAGAACAAGATTCAAAAGATTTATGACACATTTCTGTTTGAAGATTCAAAGGGAATAGTGGGAAAATTACACATTTGAACAAAATGCCTAAGGATTATTGCACTTGGAAGAGAAATATCATACTTGTGCATAAATTTAAATTCACAAGCAATATGAAGATGAAACATTTAATTACTTTACAGAAGATCTGCAAGAATGAGCAATGTATAGCTACCATAGTTCATGCTAGCAGCAATAAAGATTATAAAAGACAAACATAAAAATATCACTGTTCCAAGAACTTGAACACATGGACGTTCCAGCAGAAGATCCATAGTTCATATTAGTTCAGGAAACTGAAACTGTGCCCACTTCTGACACAAAGAACCAGTATTTCCCTTGCCAATACCCATCATTGGAAACTCAGAATGCAAGAGAATTCTGTATTCTGTATAAAATTCCAGTTTTTAACATGGCCTGTACCAAAAAGCTCCTCTTCTTTTTTTTTGCCTAATTTTTTTCTCCTTCTTTCGCAGTCTGTGGTTCACTCCAAAGGTGAAACTTATTATTAAGGTTCTTCTTATTAAATATAATAATAATAAGAAGAAAGAGGGATGCAGAAGACCTAACCATGCATACCTGACTTAGCCACAAGTGTGTTTGAACTAGTTATTTCTCTGTGCCTCAGCTTTTCTCTCTGTGAAATGGAACCAACAACAAAGCAGTGTAAAAGCAGGATCTCAGCAAACTCATTCTTGCTTATCAAGTTATCTTCATATGATTTGCAAAAATCCTATCTGTTAGATCTGATTTGGGAAAAACAAACCACAGTTAATTCAGCCTTGCTTTGGACACCTCACTTAATCTTCACCACTAAGGAATGGTGAGGTGTTTCAGGCACAACAACAACAATTACATTCTTGCTTAATTAATTTCTAACATAAATCTCAAACCACGCTTTATAAAATAATTCCTATCACTGAGCCTTCTACATTAATATGTACTAAGCACTGGATAAACTTACTGAAGTAATTAATTTGTTTCACACTGGAATTACAGGGCAAAAAGTCATACTTTTTGTTATGCAAAAATTTTCAGGCTTCCTGACTGCAAGCATTTACCAGCATTAACAATTTAAAATATATTATTGTGGCACAATTAACAAAAATTTGTCCTTCACTTGCAAATTCTTTCAAGATAAGGCTAGAAAGAAGAAAAATTTCCTGGGAAGTGCAGAGCTAAGACATGAACTACACCATAGGAAACAGGTTGTATATCTTTGTGAAAATTATTTTCTTGATATTACTGGTGTATAAAGGGTTGACAATTTTCCAATCTCTATTTTTCTTGGCCTTGATGATAGTCTGAGGGAAAGAGCTTCTAGCTATGGCAAAAAGGACTGCTTGTGGCATATTCTGCTTTATTATTCCCCTCAGATATTCCTTCTGGTTTGGGTTCTTTTAAATTCTCAAATAATTATTTTTATGGCACCAGTTGTGGAAAGATACTCTTGAATCAGTTTCTTCATGTGTCCCTTACCCAGGAGGAAAAAATGCATTGATAGACAACAGTAGAAATTTCATTAAAACTGATCATTTTCAACTGATGGTTATATAATATCCTGTAACAAATTAAAGATTAAATAGACCTAGACAAAATGCAAGGTAACCATAATAATGCAAATAGAACTTAGTTTAGGTTCCATTTTATAGCTTAACGATATCATTAGAGAGAGCAATGAAAACCATAACGATAAGACGCCACATTAAAAAAAGTAGCAGAAGAAAAACTAATTAGAAACAGTATGGAAAAGGACAGAATTGTACAGCATAGAGATGTGTATAATATAAGAGTGGAGAATTAAAAAAAAAAAACAAAAAACCATGGAATGGGACTATGACAGAGTTAAGCTCATCTGATTTCTGGAATTAGTAGACGTATTTAAAAAAAACCCCAGAAATTTGAGAAAATAAACCTATATTTTGGAAAACACTGAACAAAAAACAACCAACCAAACAACACAGGGTAGAGAAATGATCTGGTCTCTTTGTCAGAAAAAAACAAATCAAAAGCACCGGAAACGTTTTTGGCATGTGATGGAATCAGCAGAACATACCCATATGTGAGGGTGTATAAATAACAACAGTGGATCTGTTAGAGCCTGTATATACTGGAAGTAAATGCAGCATCTTTCCCTTAAAATGGCACAAAATCAGAGAAAGCACTAAGACTGAAAATAACAGCTTGCTTCTGTAGTTTGCAAAAAATCCAGCTGAGATCAAGACAAAATCAAAGACTGAATAGCAACTAGAGTTCTGACAGCAGTAATGAGTCTAGAAAGGCATGTGGATTGTTTTTCATTTATTTTTTGCCACCTAAAGCCTCCATCAGGGCCAGTTCAAAGCTTTAAAAACAGCAGGCTTCTCTAAGTACTAGAGTTCAGGTTGAAACTGTTAGTATCAGAACACACTGGAGTCTTCAGAGTGTAAAAGTTGTATATTGTCAGAGTACCTCTATTTTGTTTTGATAAATGACAATTTTATAAGATATTTATTCATGTGCTTATTTTTCTGTTATATACTTCCCCTAGATATGTTTGTTTTCCTGTTCACTCCCCATACGTAGCTATCCTATATAGAGAGATATTATAAAGACCAAATTTAAATAGATTATACACACACTCAGAAATACTTTCACTTTCTGGATTATTCACATATGGACAATTTTCCAAAAGACCTGAACAGCGGTTCAATGTTGAATTTCCCCCTCTCTCAAACATTTAATCCTTGATGGCTCTCTATAATTTCAAACTCCATGTAGATAAAACCAAGCTATTCATTTTGATATATGTCTGTCGTGCAGTGAATTGTCCATTTTTCTTTATAAATATCCCTTTCAGCCAGAAGACAGAATAATTTATTCTGCCAATTCAGAAAACCAGATGAACATTGTGCCTTAATAGAGAGATTGTTTTTCCCTCTCTTGCTTTGTCCCCTGTGTACACACAGTCAGCTCCTGTCTAGATATGTAGTCTCAGATCTAGTTATGTTTTATGTAGGAAGCAAAATTATTTTTCTAGCCTCAGGAAAGTACTTAAAGACATATTTTAAGATGCAATACTTCCAACAAAGCAAAAAAAAAGTTCTGTTTACAGGCTGACTATTTAGAATCTACACTTGTATTCACTGCACCAAATCTCTTACACTGCAGGAAAACATAGCAAGGTGATGTGATTTACAAACTGAACATTATCTGCATCTCTAACCTGGTACAGCATGTTGGATGTATTGGACATGCTATGATAAAAGCTTCCTAATTACTACTGACATCTTTCAGGCTGTCAAGTACCTTTTAGAAACCCCTAGGATTCAGGCTTTTTTTAACATCAGTTTGCAAGGGAATGTTTGCCTGACCAAAAGATATTGAAGGACCACAAATTATGGCTTTGAGACATCACGGATAACCTAATCCAAACACCTGCTTCAAGCAATGATGATTTTAAATTAGTCTCCTCATAAGTGTACTTAAGGTTTCCTTAAAGACACCTAATTAATTATTTTGCCTCACCTCTGGTGACAAATTGTCACACTGTCTGATCAACCTCAGTGTTAAAAGAAAATGTCTATATATCCAGGCTAAATTAATCTTTCTTCTCAGTACTGGCCATTACTTCTGTCTGCTACAAGTTTTTGCATTTTTGTCTTTCCTGTTTTCACACATCATGATGGATCTATCTTTTATAATTTCTCTGATTTTATACTAAAAAATCTTTCCAGGATTCTCACACTCTCATTCAATGAACCCATCTATGTTATTCTACACTTCAAGTGCAGGCAGCCCACTACTACTATATAAAATGACAGTGATAGTCTTCCAGATCTTTGAAAAATGCCTTTGCTTAGATTTCTTTAAATACACACGTATTCTTTTTTTTTTACAGCTTTGGATGGAATTTCATTTTTGTTTGCATTAGTGACAGAATCATATTTTCTGAATATATTTTATTTTATGCCTATGCTTCTCCAGTTTCTCATCTTTTGTGCTGTGATTTGTAGGATGGAGAAACTACTAGGAGAATAAAGTTTTTTGCTGTTGTCTTGCTTTGCTTGTTATGTATTATTTTCTTGACCCTGTATTTTAATTGCTAAGTTCGTGCATCTGACAAAGTAAAGACTCTGAATATTTCAGAGAAGAAATATTAAGAATCTTACTGAATATTTCAAATTTCTACATTTAGGTCTATTTCCTTAAAATATCAAAGGAGGACTACACAATGATCTCAGGGATGGCACAATCTCTGACATTCCTAACACAGAGAAAGGGGAAAATCCCACCTATTTTTTGATCAAGTCTGCAATAGACAGTGGAAAGCTGCTCTAGTGATGAAAGTTTTGCCTCAGTCTTCAGAGCAGCCAAGATTTCATGTAATGTACTTTCCAAAACAGCTGGCAAAATTCTCTGTGCTATAGTAATTGGGTGAAAGATAGCACTGAGCTACTGCTTTGACAATAGTTAGAGAGGGAAGCTGTGGAGATTTTCAGTGCTAGGCAAGGGAATGAGTTTGGCTTTAACTTCAGTAAATTATTGCTGTATATTTTAGCTCTACACATTTTGGCTACCGTTCCAATGGGGAGAATTTACCATGCTAAAAAGATATATTTTGGCAATCTCTAGTTCACTGGCAATAGTTGCAACGTCAGTGTGCAGTGAAATCGGTTCTGTGAAGAAAAACTTTCTGTTTTTTGTGCCCTGACACAGACAGAGCTGGACAAGGTGCCTGTCTCCCCACTGACATTTGCAGGCAATCACTTGTTGCCTTTTGTGAGGGCAGAAACATGTTTTTGAAAAGGGTATGTTGACAGCAGAAAAAATTTCATGTTTTTCTTGTCAGTCACCTGCCAGCACAGCGCCCTGGGTCAGCTCACTGAGGAGCCAGAGGCAGCAGAAGTCAAGCTGGCATGGGGGGACAAATGCCACTGTGCATCTGGGACATGGCAAGGGCTAGAGGGAAAGGAAAGAGAGAGAGGGTGTTCTGCTCAAACCCAGCAAGCCTGCCGGCTGCTTCAGCCCATCTGGTCCTAGCACATGTAAGGATGGGACGGCCTTACAGAAAGAGTGAAAAATAGTTTCTTAGGCCTCCAACTGCATCTGATGAACTTTCTTCTAATGGACAGCACTAGTCATCGAGTACAAACTTGTAAAACCAGGTAACAGAGCCTAAAACTTTATGCCTGTGTATATTCTTGGCTGATGAGATCACTTCAAGGGATGAAGGATAAACGTCTCCACGATAGAGTTTCTGATACAGTAATTCAAAAAGTGCCAGGGCAGTGCCCTGTAATTGGTATTTTTCCCATTCTCTTTGCAATATGTATAAGTAGTCCAAATTAATTAAAGTTATTTCACCCCCTCATGTGAGGTCTTATATGGCTTATGATTTCTTTGTGACACTGATGATAGCCTCAGATTCCAGCTACCAGAGTTTGCAGGGACCTTCAGGAGCTGTAATGCTAATGAATTGCTCTGTGTTTCTTGTCACTGACGCAGATCCTCAATCTCTACTCACCACTCAAGTATTTTTAGGTGAAGAAATAAATACAATCTTTACACCGTGGGTGATCTCCATACCTAGACAGCTATTACATTAGATTCTTTCCTTTCCAACTTCTAGAGACCCAAAAAGATAAAAAATAAAGGTTATCCTGAGTAGAAATCACTAAGATCTGAAACACAGAACATAGTTACTGTAATTTTGAAGAAGTATTGTGAAGATGATGGAGATTTGGTTCAGAGTGCTTTTGGCAGTAAACAAGCTAAGTAAAAATTATTTTCAGCTTGGTTGACTCTGTGGAAGGAGGAAGAGAAGAGAATTAGCCTGGATTTACAGAATGCTGGGTTTCTGTTTTGAAATTATTTTTGGATTAGTATCTGGGCAGATTCTGGTCCAACAGATAGACACTACTCTAAAAGAAAAGGATTATGACCTCTTAGAAATAAAATTAGCAAGTTTAGATAAGAGTTGAAGAAAGTAGAAAAGATGGGAAAATCTAGATTTTTCCTATTTTCAGCAATTTAGGAGGCACCCCTGAGACACAGGAGAGTGAGAAATAGAGTTGTTCTAAAAAGTAGGTAATTTTTGCCTAACAGTGTATCTATTAAAAAAAAGCATGAAAAGTAAGGAGAGTACAAAAATTGAAGTTTGCAATGGCCATTATAACATTGTACATAGCATTGTGAGAACCAAATTTTCCTAATGATTTTTTGTAAGATGTCAGTTTTGAACAATACAGCAGGTATTCAGTAGTTATCTCAGAAAATAGAAGAAATGTGTCATCATATGTCAGTGTACCTATTTACAATGCAAATTAGGCAGATAATTTGACATAGATGAGTGTACAGATAAAGCCTATGAATTCTACAGGTTCTTTACTCTTAAGGTCTGAAGAAAAAAGAATACAAGGAGAAATTTCTAGGATAGAAGGCAGAAACATTAAAGCCTTCCTTTACTAGTTGGTCGAGATAATACAGGAATATAACGGAAACCACAGAATGCTTGGAACCCTTTGAACTACCCAGGTTATCTCTGGGTCCAAAAATGCATAGAAGGTCTAATATAGCAGGGCTTCTACATCAGCAAGCAGAGAACCTACCACCTAAGGGAAGAATAAGCAACCTTGGGCCTATCACAACCTGAGTGGGAACAAATAACTAAGGCCAAAAGCAAAGTGAACAAAGAGCTGCTAATACTTGCCCTACAAAAGCAGAGGCTCACAGAAGGGCAGAGTAAAGGATTAAGCAGTCGTCATTACCACTCCACATTCTCCAGGGCGTCACTGACAATACTCCAGCAAGGCTTGGTCTGGTGAGCTACGGCAAAAGCTGTGAGGCAAAGGAACCTTTTCAAAACAGTAAGTAATGTTTCAGTAGTAAAAGGAAAGCAAGACAAGCAGAAAAGACATGGAGGCAAACTGTGCCGATAGTCAGATAGGCACAGCTTATCTCAGATAACAAAGCTTCTGGAGGGCTTTGAAGAGGCAGTGTCTGCCTCTCACACCTCACTCCTGAGTGTTCTCTTTTAACCCAACCCTCATTTTCTACTCTTCCTTTTTCTGTCCTTCACTTCCTCCATTCTTGGTTAAAACTAAAAGGCAGCATTGCTAGCAGCGAACGTTTTCAACCTATGTGACAAGATTTTCTTGAAATACCACTACATGGACTATCTGAAGATAATGAGTGCTTTCCAGTGTGTGCATTTTCAGGCAGGTAATCTTGAATTAGCCCATTGTAATTCTAGAGGAAAAGCAGATGGCTGTATAGTTTTCTCACCATAGCATAAGGATCTCTAGTTGCTTCACATAAAAGAAGACAAATTAGTAAATGAGGTCTGGTGAAAGAAAGCACTGCATCAGCAGGCAAAAAACAGGTCCCCCAGGAATCCTAAAAACCAAGCAGAACTTCTTTAAAAGAAGAAAACAATGAACTAGAAGGAAGACAAAGAATAAGAAATAGCCAGTTTATTTCCTTAAGGGGCAGCGCAAAGGAAGAATGAAGAGATATAAAAAAGAAATGTACAGTCACAGAATAAAATGCAGAATTTAAATTGCCTAGTGGTAAAAGTAATGCTTTTTTTTTTTTATCTGCTCTGTGACTTCTAAAGGTACACTTTGGGGCGTTTTGGTGGGGTCTTTTTTGAATTCTCAAGCCTCAGAAACCTAACAGTATCTTACTTTCCCTGCCTTCGCTGGGTCTTTCCTGAAAGAGTTGGAGCTCTGATGGTAACGTCCGAGAATCCTTTAGATATCTGAAGACAAGCCCCAAATCAGCTCTTTGCGAACAGCCAGACTAAGTTTTAGGGAGACCAGAGGCGTGCTTAACACTCCCCCTCGCCCCAGACCTCCCTTCTCCCGCGCCCTTACAGGTTTCCTCCCCTCGCCCGCGGCAGGAGGCGAGGTGCTGGAGGTGCTGGAGGTGCGCGGCTCCCCTGGCCGGCCCCGGGCAGCAGCGCGGCTCGCAGCGGAGGCGCTGGCCGGGGGCCCCGTGGGCAGCTCCCAGCCCGCGGCTGGAGGCGGGNTCCTCGGCTGCTGCTGCCTCCTGCCCCTCGTGCTCCCCGCAGCCCCAGGTAAGGCCGGCGGGGCGAGCGCCGGGGCGCCGCGCTCCTCCGTCCGCCGCGCTCCTCCGTCCGCCGCGCTCCTCCGCCGCGGGAAGTGTCGCGGGAGGGGAGGCGAGTTGGGAAAGTTTTGGGAGTTTGCCGGGGCCGGGCGGGCAGCGGCGATGATAGGAGCCCCTCCCGGAGTCCCTGGATGGCAAAGGCTTCCCCAGCCCTCGCTCCAGCCAGAGATGCTGGTGTCGTCGGGAAGCTTTTCCTTGGCAGCGGACGGAGTGGATTTCTCCTGCCACTGGCGCAGGGTGTCAGTGGCTAGCGGTGGTCTTTCAGAGGAGCATTGCTTGATGCAAATGCTTAAACAAACAAACAAAACCTGCGACTGAGATCTCTTCTCCTTAACTTACGTTATTTATGCATGATTTAGTGAAAATCATTATTTTCGTCTGATGTAGGGTTGAAATGAATGCAACGCTTTTATTGTAAGTTGTTTTAAGTGGAATTTATTTTCTGACTAAAAGTACTTTTGTGTTTCAAGTAGCTCTGAAACAATGCATTTGCAGTGGCATGTCGTGAAACAACAGCCGTGATTCTGCTCTGACATTACGCTTTTTAAAAGTGTATAGGGATATTACCTACATTCTGTGTGTGCTAAAGGGACTTTGTATTCTTTTGTGATTAATTCTTTATGACATTTCCCTTGCCCTGTAGGAACAGTCTATAACATGTTCCAGATTAGGTTAATTTAAAATTTTATGTTTCAAAAATGTGTTTGAAGAAAAAAATAACGGAAAATTTTGCAGTCTGGGTTCTTTTAAAACACCACTAATGTGTATAGGACATGATATGGGGTTTTTTGTGCTGATTTTTCTGGTTTGATGTTATAAATCTCTTCTTCCAGGCGTGAACTGTAAAGCTGGCTGCCATCCAGAGAATGGATTCTGTGAATTTCCCAGTGAATGCAGGTAAAAAGATCTGTCAGACAGGGGTATTAGCACAGGAGTGGTCAGCTTCAATAATTCATAATCCTGGTAAGACAGATAGAAACTGAAATGGTTTGGTGTCTGAAAATATGGAACTGTGATGAAACAGCACTCAATTAGGATACAGTAACTGGAATCATAGAGCATGGATGTCTATAAACCTGTTTAGTTTACTTTTTTCTGTATGAAGTATTTACATTGATTAGCTTTTTATTTTGTCGCTGAATTAAATGGTTTTCTTCACGTAAACTGCTTTTAGTATCCCAGAAGCAGTTATGGTATGCTTTTGTTCAAATAGCACAATTTGGTATACAAAAGTTTATTTATTGTGCCTCAAGAATTGGGGCATCCTTGTAATTATGTTTATTAAAAATAAACTACATTTCTGTCTTGTCTTTTATCTCTTTCAGGTGCCAACCTGGCTGGCAGGGTGCACTTTGTAATCAGTGTGTTCCTTTCCCTGGGTGTTTGCACGGCAGCTGTGCCAAGCCCTGGCAGTGCATCTGTGAGGAGGGTTGGGTTGGCAGCCTCTGTGACATAGGTTTGCACATCCTTTTCTCTCCTTGAGCAAGTGAGGGGAAGCAGCCCCATCTGGTGCTGGAGACACGCAAAGTCCTTCTGGAGAATTAATTCTAAATTATTGAATGTTAGTTCCAGATAATGAGGAGATTCTGGGCAGCAGCACATAAATCTCGAACTTCTGTAATAATTTAGGCAGAAGCAATGCAGTATCTTTTGTAATTGGGCATATGTGTGAGCAAAGTGTAAATTTATTCTATTTTAAACATTGATTATCATGGACAAGGCCAACAAATAACTGCTCCCTTGTTGTCGTGTAAGCCGTTCTAATCAAAATACAAGTGTTGTTGTATATATTAAATAATTTTAAATATTTATGTAGCACATTGTGTATATGTGTATATGCTATTTTCTCAGTACTTTATGGAAGGAAAACATTGTGCTTATTTTTTCCTTTACTTAACCCAGTCATGATTCAGTGAAGTAACATTACTATAACTGAGAAAAAGGTCTGCCTAAACAGGCTGCCACTTCCCCCTCAGGTCCGAGGGGTAAGCACAGCTCTGTGTGCACCCTCTCACCCTTTGCCAGTCAGAATAAGCCAGCTTAGCATAAGCAAGCTGAAGAATTGGCCTTTGTTGAGATGGTTTATTTTGTCTGACACAGGCGAATGTTCAGTCAGAGAGATCTGAGGGGATGGAAACCACATGAGCATCCAGGAGCACGCCGCTGTTCAGCCCACGTAGCTGCAGCTGCGAGAGAACAGGTGTCCAGGGCCTCATTTTCCCTTCATGCCTTTCAGGCTTTTGTTGGTATATGGCTTATAATTTATAGAGCATGCCTGAGCTCTCCAATACCTAGCCAAAGTGGTTCTTGAAGATGGTTTGAACCGTGTAAGATTTTTAAGACGACTAAAAGACTCAGAACGTTTTAGGTAGGTCACATCCTTGCAGTGACATAGAGTTTGGTGCAAGGTTCTCAGGTACTCATTTACCTTCTCTTCCGGTTTTGCAGCCTGTACTCACTGACCACACACATGAGCATAGAGAGGCTTCTTAAAGTCAGTCCTGATGTGTTTGCAGGAGCTGTGGTAACAGTGGTGACATCTGTGCTGCAAATGTGGCTATAAACTCCCAGATGTTGTTCTGGACACATCTCACATATGTGTTTGTACCTGAGACAGACACCTAGATTCCCATTACAGTTAATGAGGAGGAATGAGTCCTTCTCTGATCTACAATCATAGATTTCTAAAGCTACACAGAACAATCCCCACCTTAGGAGGCTCCGCTCTGTTGCTTATCAGTGAATACAAAGTTCCACATTTTTAAAGTTAGCATCTTCACAGCTACTTCTAAAAGCTTTAATTGCATAGCTGAATTTCTTAGTACTGGTATATCTTTGCAATTCTGAGCCTTGTAATGTTTCCCTCCTGCAACTGCTACTTAGGATGCAAAAGAATATGTTGAAAATTGAACCCACATCTTTATGAAAAAGCATTAATTTAACAAATATTCATTCAGATAGTCCTATAATACCAAAAAGGGTATGTTTAAGTGCAGAAACTATTATTTCTCTCGACACTCAGAGTCATCTCAGAGTCTTCTTTGCCTATTTGAATCTGGATCCCCATGAAGAGCTGCCAAGAATTTTTAGCCAAAAGGACATAACTATTTTTTCATCTGCAGCAACTTTGATAGTCTTTCATCTCAGTGGTTTTACCTACTCTAAATGCATTATTTGCCATAAGGGATCAAGAGAAAGGTGCTCCTCCTCCTCTTCTTGCTACTAGAAAATTGACACAAATTGTTATCCTGACCAAATAAAGCACTGAAACCTCAAATGGGTTAATTTCTCAGGCCCTGATGTCATCTTCCTCTGCCAAAAGTTGATGTCAGTTTTCTGGCTGTATAAAGTCAGTATAGGTAGCTACAATTAATTTAGAGGCATCATTAAATGTAAGTTTATCAGGTTAGGAAACAGGAAGGAAAAACCTAGAATGGAAAACTCTAGGAGGGTCTGAAGTTCACTGGCCACTTCAAATGACTGAAACATTTGTGAAATAGAGTCTCAGCAGTTTGCTTGCTAAGCATGGGAGAAAAAAATATAATTTGGACTGGCGATGATACCTCTTTTCTTCTGTTTTGTAGAAAAGTTAGTGTACGATCTCCGTGGCTTTGATCATGGAAGTTCCTTTCTGGAGTAGTTTTAGATCACCAACTGGTTTGTTAATGCCTCTGATTGTGTAGCTGTTTTTAATATGGGCAGCCTGGTTCTCAGTTCAGGTCAAGAATGACCTTCTTAGTAATTTAGACACATGCAGGTTGTGGGTTGGCCTTGATCCACTGTAAACATGTAGGGCAGAATCAGTGGTAGCATTTGTGACTATTATTAGTCACATGGACAGACAAGGCACTTGAAGAAAGACATCTGTGAGCTGGTCTTGGTGTTAACACTGCCGGTTAACCTCTTCGCTATGGGGCCTGTCGAACTGAATCATGATGCCGTAGCATCTTCTCATCTTGTGGAAACACAGCCTTGAAATCTGGTGTGTGAACCCCTGGAACCAGGCTGCACAGCACAGAGTTTCCCTCTGCAGCTGATATACACTGCACAGTACAGGACCCACATCAAACACTGACCATAACAAAGGAAAAATCAATTTAGTCAATTTGTTTCCAGGAAAAAAATGACAGCCCAGTCAGAGTACTTGATCCACCTCGCTAAATCAGATCTGTCAGCTTGTCACCCCTGGCTGTGCCACACAGTCGTGTCAGCGGATCCGTGACCTCCTGTTGGAATCCTGGCCTCAGTTTGGCTAAAAAGCCAACATAGAGTGTGAGCTGGGAGAAAATTGTCCTACTTGTCACTGGACTGCTCTGCCAAGGGCACATGGCAAGGGTAAACTCATCAGAGAGTACAGATGTGCTCTCAGATTACAGTCTGTAATGCCCATGCTATGAGTGTGTGAGACAGGGCCTAAAAATCCTGCTGTGACAAACTACTACTGAGTGTCTTCCTCATAAAAACACTCAGTGAGTGCTTCATGTATTTAGTCTGATGCAATTATTAATTAATTTATGGGTAATGTGATTGAGGCCCTTCATAATATATGTGTAAATGTAACATCTTTGTTTTGAGTTTTCATCTCACTTACCACTTGGTTGTTGGCCTTTTGAGAGGTAAAATAAAGAAAAATAGAGAAAATGGCCTAATTGAGGCTATTTATGTATTCTGTTTTAAAAGAACCTGGTCAAACACCCTTTTAAGATTTGTTTTAAATTTAAATATCTGACATAAATTACTGACACTAATGTGTGTGTGTATATATATATATATATATATACACACATACCTATTCACTTATATATAATTCAGAGAGTTTCCATGCTCCTGCATGAAAGTTCATGTTTTCTCCTCCATCAAAGTACATACTTTATTAGCTGCCTTTAGAGTCTGTGAAAATAGCTGGCAAACAACACTGCACCAAAAAGCACTCAAGATTATTTTGGTCCTTGTGAAAATTGGAGCTTACACTCAAAGTGCATGCTAAGTTGTCTTGCAATGAGAACAGGCTAATACGTTAGGAAATAGAACCTTTTATCCAGGGAAGATTGTATTTGAAAGCTAAGGCTGTTGTTTTGCTGTGGTTACAATTTTGCAGTACCTCATGATATCATCTAAATTTCATGTTATGCTGTTGGAAGTAAAATATAAATGCCCTTAAATCCCTTTTCGTCTTCTTAGAAAGTGTGTATATGTGTGTGTGAGGCATCAGATACCTTCCAGTCAGCACTTCTCTGCAGCTGCTGCAGTAGCTTGCTAAAATACCCACTTGTTTGTTTATTTAGTTTTAATTATTTTAAAAATTCAGTAATCATTTGAGTGGGAAGTGGCTCAGCAGGGCAATTGCAAACAAAATGAGATGTGTTGACTTTGGGTCCAGATGTCATACAGCTCTGTCTTCTGGTACAGTTGTGTAAGGGTTGAATGTAGCCCAGCCAAAAGATGAAATTTCAACAGATTTTTTGTAACTTGCTGATCCCTGTTTTTATGAAACATTTGTTCATAAGCACATAATGAT
Source organism: Dicrurus megarhynchus (assembly GCA_013399195.1). Classification (NCBI taxonomy): domain Eukaryota; kingdom Metazoa; phylum Chordata; class Aves; order Passeriformes; family Dicruridae; genus Dicrurus; species Dicrurus megarhynchus. The sequence goes on from VXAD01008714.1 coordinate 321,320, forward strand.
ATAGGCAGGGAGCAGGGAGAATTCCCAGTTCCTGATTGCTTTATCAGAATTCTGCTCATGGAGAAGCCAAGATTGTGAAAGTATGGCTAGACTATGTAGAAGTTCCTTCTCCCATACTAATGTTTTATTTCTAATACTACTTATTTATAGAATGGAGCAATTCAAACACATTTTTCAAGCAGGAGCTAGAAGGAGAGAAATAAGCTGAAATTGCTTGCAATACTTGAACAACCTGAACTCCATTTTAACAAAGGGGGGAGTAGATCAGAATTTATAAAATGCAGGATGAAGTGTTGTTAAAGCTATATTTTATTTGAAGTATTGTATATCATTTACTGACTCTTTCTCATTAGATTAATTGAGCCCTGTTGGGTTTTTTTAAACAGATATTCACCCGTGTTCTGCAAAGCCCTGCACCAATAATTCAACATGTATAGAGACTGGTGATGGAGGATATATTTGTCTGTGTGCCCAGGGATTTACAGGAAAAAACTGCCATCTCAAGAAAGGACCCTGCATTATTAATGGGTAAATACTGATTTCTGACATGCATTTAAAATCTACACTTCTATTATTCGGAATTCTTTGCTGAGTGGAAGTATCTCTATGCTAAAATACATAATGTTTCTGATAGTTGCTGATATTATCAAACTTTACAAATCTGATCTATTAATATTGTAAAGACTTAATAGATTATCAGTGTGACTTTATGTGCACAATTTGAGTACTAAAAGTGCTAACCTGCACATTATATTTTGGTGAATTTATGCCTTCTCATGATTTTTGTAAACAAACTTGAAGTGACTCCCATCCTGCATTCTCACCTCTAGTGAGGGATAACTTATACAAAGCCTAATAAGAACAGTAGTCAGCACACTAGCTGTCGGCGTGAAAACACCAGTACGTCCTTTTAACCAACATATTATTGTATGTCCATAGTTAACTGAGGGAGACACTTCCATCAGAACAGGGAGACCATTGCTCTCTATTCTTTAACAGAAATGGGACATTAAGAACAGCAGCGCCAGTAGATTGAAGGAGGTGTTCCTTCTCCTCTGCTCAGTCTTGGTGAGACACATCAGGAGTGCTGGGTCCAATATAAAAAGGACACAGCCATACTGGAATGAGTCCAGTGAAGGGCCATGGATATGATTAATGAATGGGAGCCTCTCTCCTATAAAGAGATACTGAGGGCTGGATCGTTTAGCCTGGAGAAGAGCAGGCTCTGAGGAACTTATCCATGTGTATGAGTACCTGATGGGGGGAAGCAAAGACGACAGAGCCAGACTTCTCATAGAGATTCCCAATGAAAGGGCAAGAAGCAATGGGCACAGACTGAAGAACTTCCAGCAAAGTCACTGGTAGGACAGCTTTAAAAAAGGAAGACCTTTCAATGTTATAGATAATGTGAACTGGGGTTTCTCTTGAAATCTAGAAACATCTGCTGTCTTCTAGCTCATCGAAGTTCTGATCCCATAAACATACAGAATGCCTTTCTGGTGGGTACAAGCTTGGTAAAACTATTACCCTAAAATCACTGTTTTCTTTTAGGAGATTGTCTTCTTGCTCTCTAGCTCTGTATTGGTACCCTCTGGTTCTCTTTTTGCTCAGCAATAGATAATTATGGGTATTCAGATCTACCTTATGACTGAATCTTCCTGAAGACTTGTACAATCTTGTTGAAGGAACATTAACACCTCTCACTCTCTGGCAAGAGTTGCCATTCTTTCACAACTACATGTCAGTAGAATTTTTTTGCCGTTGCTTTTAGTGGGGGATACTCACACAGTTCCGTCTGGGTTTACTTTCAGCTTCTAAGATAGCTACTCTGTTTTGCCTATTTTTCTTCATTGACAATGAGGAAATTTAAGTTCCTTGAAAAAGTCATGAATCACATCCAAGCTACTTGCCTAATATGGGGGATGTGTATAGCTTTTTCTGCTTTTCATCTGTAGAGCAAATATTTCAGTAATTCAATGTGGACATATATACTAGCTATCCCAAAAAAAAAGGTGAGTTCCTAAAATACAGCATCAACAAAATAACAGAGATTAGTTCCATGTACTTCCTTAAAACCCTTATGGTTTTAAATTGCTGAAACTACGTTTTGTTTTGGACTTAATGCTGATGAACTAGTCTGGAAATCATGAACAATTTTTCTCAAGAAAGCAACATACTTGAAATAGTGATTCTTTTTCTCTAGGAAGCTGTCTTGTTCAGGAAAATGAGCAGCAGGCTCTGCAAATCTGCGTTTAGTTCAAAAAGACAACTTTGTCAGCATAAGCACTCCATGTCTGCTAATAATTCACAGTCCACCAGAGAGTGCATCCCACATCCTAGAAAGAGACCTCATCAGATGGTGTAATTTCATTCACATCTCACTTCCTCTCAGTTCCTCTCTATCTCAGTGGTAATGTTAAAAATGTTGATATTACTGAGCATTACTGCTGGCTTCTTAGTTAATATTCACAGATGGAACCAGAACAATTCACAAATCAAAGTGTTTATTCTAGTCTGTTTACATGTATCTGCGTTAGTGACCTATGTGATGTTTTGAGGTTTTGCTTTGAAGCAGAGGGAGTGAATGGTACTTTCTAAAAGAAACCAGACTATCTGGGAAGCAAAAAAGTGGTGTGGACAAGCTTTCCACAACTATCCCTTCAATTACTACACCTTACTGTGTTAAATGCCAAAAGTGCAAAGTAGCAGAATTTATTAAAGTAAATTAATTTTAGGGCTTGATTTATTTAAACATATTTAAATTAGACAAATGCAACTCTGTTAGTAATAAATAAAGGAAATTTTCAAAATTCTGCCTTTTTCCCCTTAACTCTTTTTTATGTCAATATTTTACATTTCTGAAAGGTTCAGAAAAAAGTTTATACTTACATTCTCCAGAAATTTCTTCCCATTTCCCTAGAAAGTACTGAGATTCAAGCCAGCCATGAGGGTTCAAACTTCTACACATTTTCATATGCAAACCAGCTTGTCCAATTTTCCATGGGACCCGTAAAGCTAAGGGAGGGTCCTAGACTCTCCAGGAAGGCCATAACCACTCAAGAACAGTACAACTCCAATTTCCATGTTTTCCATATTTAAAAAGACATAGTGGCTGGTTAACATGTTGAAATTTCTTACCTCAAATTGTCACTAACAATGTCTATGTCAAAGTCAAGTTTTGCTTTCCTAATACTGCTTCCAGACTTCCAATTTGTTCTTTTAGTAGCTTTTTTCCCCAGCCAACATCTAAAATGAAGAACAGTACTAGAGGACAGAGCAGTTAATGTGGAAGCAGCAGAAAACGGACAGATGATTCCTCTGCCACAACATTCAGTCTCTCCTGATAGGTGGCCACCAAGTGTTTCAGTCCCCAGTGAAGCCAGAGGTGCTTGGAGCAATCTCTACCATAGGTAGTCCCAGAGCAACGGTGAATAGCCCAGCCTTATTCTGACGAGTGATCAGGGACCATTTGTAGTCAGGAGCTTAAATTTCTTCCACAGTCGTCTCATTCAGACATCAACAGATCTCTTAAATCCTTGTGTCCCAGCACGGAATTCCATAACAGCCCATTGCTACTGACTGCTGCATATGTGAAATGTCTGCATCCAAAGCTGTGAGGTTCATTACCCCTGGGACTTTGCCCTGGAAGTGGGGGGGGGCCTTAAATAACAGCTTGGACTTTTCAGCCATCAGATGGTACTGTGCTATATGTCTTCAGGGATACATAAGTATTAAAAAAAGTTTTGTCATCGAAGAGGCTTGTCCTAAGCTTTGCCAAATATTTTTCATTTTTTACAAGGTAAATTTTAAAAGCTTTGTTCATATGTGATGAACTGCCATGAAAGAGGGGTTTGAGGTTTATTTGTAAACGTGGGACCCGGGAACCCTTGTCAGCCAGCAGGGACAGCTAAAGGACCAAGTGCACTTTGCATAGATGCCCTGAATTGACACATTTGTGCCAGTCAGTGTGTGGCCATATCTTTTGGCATTACACTCAGTAAGGCACAGTTGCATTGTAAAGATAGAAGAGATCTCTCAGTTAATTTACATCACTTAAAATGTAGTACCAGGCTACCAGCTGGGAAGTACTAAAGAATTTGCAGAAATACTTGGTTTCCTTTGGTACTGCCTTCACATTACAGCTGCCTTTGCCCAGGCTGAAATTCTCTTAATTGGTATTTTTTATTGTAATTGTATCTATCAAAATTTTTGCTGAACAGCAGTTTATACGAAAGTATCTGTTTGCTTTTAATTTTTTTGTGTCATGAAACCACCAGAGAGGCAGAATAAAAACAATCAGCTTTATGTCTAGCTGCTCTGGCAGTGTTTTGCTCTGCCAATACAATATATAGATTATTTTAGGAATAATCCGGTAGAAAGGGAGCGGCCATGCTGCTCATGTCTTTGTTCTGTCTCGTATGAATAGTTGCACAGCTAAATAGCTCCAAGCATATAAACACAATGAGAAGCTTAATTTGAATAAATGTTTGAAATAATTTAAAATCCCTTCACAGCTGTTTGGGTTGAATTCATATACTGGTGTACTAATCCTGCTCCAAGGGTCAGCAGAAGATATTATAATCTGTATTGAGAAAGCTGTTGAACAAACTCATTCTTGATTCAGCTTCACTTTGGTGGATTTGCATTTGGAATGGGCTCTTCTACAGAAAACTGGCTCTTTTTATTATATAAAGTGTTTCCTAATAGTTTCTTCCATTGGACTTCAATTTTGTGTCTGTGTTCTATCCTAGTTCTCCCTGCCAAAATGGAGGAACATGCGTTGATGACAATGGCTTTGCACCCCATGCTTCCTGTCTGTGCCCTTCTGGTTTTGCTGGCAACTTCTGTGAGATCGATAGAGACGACTGTGAATCCAACCCATGTGAGAATGGAGGAACGTGTACAGATGTTGGTGTGGGTTTCAGCTGTTCTTGTCCCAATGGCTATACAGGAAAGCTCTGCAGCAGCCATGTCACATTCTGTGCAAATGGCCCATGTGAGAATGGAGGGACTTGCAGTGAACATCCCCAGGGAGGGTTCGAGTGCATCTGTAAACCAGAATTTGTTGGCATGACCTGCAAACATCCCAGCAAAAATACAAGTCTCTCTGGAATGAATATGGAGACAAAGCATATGCAGAATTACAAGCCACCCTCAAAAGCTCACCACAGATCAGTGCATCGACAACAAGAAATCCTGAAAATAACAGTGAAAGAAACAATCCAAAATGCAGATCCCTTACTGAGTAGAAGCCAGGTGATATGTTTTGTTGTGCTGGGCTTGCTTACATGTCTTGTTGTCTTGGGTACAACTGGGATTGTTTTTTTTTCAAAATGTGAAATGTGGCTTGCTAATGCCAAATATAGTCATCTCCTGCGCAAGAAAAAGAACTTTTTTCTGAAGTCTAACAATGGGGAAAACCTCTCAGTTAACATTATCTTCCCAGAGAAGATCAAATTGACTAATTACACTAAGAACTACACTGCCATCTAGGCCCTTGAAAGCCAAGCAGCATCTTGCAACTTTTCACAGCAATATGTAAAATTTGTTGCCCGTGGTTGGCCTCAGTATTTGTGGGTATATTTGCTGTAAATTGCATTGAGTGATAATGAAGAAATGTAATCTATCTGTCTTGCTAAGGATTTTTTTCATTCCCCAAAATAAAAGGTAAAAACAATAAAATTGATTAAAGAGCAAGGAATGTTACTTTGATTCCTTTTCAAGGCAGCTATATTTTGTAAAATAAAAAATAACTTATCACTGGAACTGTATTGCAGCTTTCTTGTCTTGTGCATAGTTTATCTGGCAAAGTACAGTACTTGCAAATTAGTAATGCTTTTTTGTTTTTTAATAAACAGGAGTTAAGGGCTATACTTGTTTATTTATTCATTTCTAAATCTTATTCTACAGCAAAGCCTGCAGCAAGTGTCCATGCTGAATTCTTTTGCTATATCTGATAAAGGCTTTAGAGACTGCAACCAGCAGGAGCAAATTCACACTGATACCTCACCTATTCAGTCAGTGTTGCTATTTTTACATGCTTATAAGAGAGATTCTATAGAATCTTAGAGGTCTTTGGGATACTAATTTCAGGTTAAAGGTCTCTTGCTTGAAATGCTGCATCTATAAATTGTTCTTTTAATCTATTTTAAAATGTTAAAAAGGTGTTCAGTGTCTTTCTTTTTAGAGACCTAGTAGAGATTTAAAGGATCAGATTCTGACTTTTCTAAAAATACTCCTTAAAGAACTCTGCTGAGAGAAGTTTCCTTCATGACTGTGTCATGGGGAGAAATGAAAAGACGTCACGTGTCACCTGAAATAGGACAGCTGCTTTTAATTCTTCTCTTCTGCTTTTTCTGTCACGTTTCAAGGAGAGGACAAGGTTTTCAAGAATGAAAAGCAGCAGTGGCAAACAGGCAAAGAGTTGTGAAAGCCGTGAAAATGGCAGGGGCCTGAGGGCATTAAGAAGTCTTCACCTCCCTGAGGAGCCTCACCTGGGGGTCTCGCCCACCTCCTGCCCACAGGTCCATGTTGGGTCAGCTCAGTTCTGTTGGTTCTGGTCTCAGCTGTGCTGTAGTTGTGCTGGGCTCCACCTGTGCCTGCAGTTGGTCCTTGGACTACCTACTGTAGGTAGCCCATCTGCTGAAAGGACCCTTTGGACCTGTGCTCTGTCTCTGGCCCTGTCTGCTTTTGCTCCTGCCTGGAGCCCATTGATGGCCCCTGTACCTGGTTCTCCACTTGCTGTGTCTGGAACTGCCAATGGGCCCCATTACCAGCACCAGCTCTGGTGATGTGTTCAGCTCCTGTGAGCCTGTGCTGTTGGTGAGGCCATGGGTCTGTCCCACCCTGGGGTATGACCCTCCTGGGTCTCCCAGCTTCCTTTCCTAAATAGCCGGCCTGACACTGACTGCTCCTTGTAAGAAAAACAAACAAACAAGGAAACCCCACCAAAACAACAAAACCAGTCACTTCCAACTGCAGTGCCTAAAGGTGTCTTTAACTGCAATTACGGAACTATATCCCCAGCCACCCTAGATAGGAATGATTAGCAGCTTCTTCTCAGCTCTCTCATAACTATGCTATTCTCAAATCCATTAACAGCTGCTCAGTTAAAAAAAAAAACAGCCTTAAACTACATACATGGCATTATAGTAGGATATATTTTTTTGTTAAGCCTCTCTTAATTGCTATGAGTATAGAGCGAGTTTGCTGTATTGCTAATAATATTTGCACATATCATAGCATTACAGTGTAGTGCTAAGAGGAAAAATGGTGTTCAGATACTACTGTGGAAAGTGTTGAATTCTAGATAACAGGGTGAAAATTTTAAAGGAAGAAGATCCTCCTTCTCAAAGCTCTTGTTGGCAAAACAAATATTCATCAAATCGAGCAACTTTTCAGCCAGTTGTAGTGAAGTTTGAAGGAGACTTAGAAACCCAGATGAATGTAAAACCAGGTAAACAGAGTTGAATTTGAAGCCATGAAACAAGAATCCCAGGAGCTGACACACTTCTTTTAAACCAATGTGTTTTTAACATGTAAATTAGTATTGTGCATTTTTAACGTGATTAGAAATATGTTAGGGTCAATTTGGAGATAATCAGAAACATGCATAACTCCACTGGGTATTTTCCAGCTTTGATTCAAAACCAGTTAAAACTTTAGATGTTTGCTGGGAATCAGTGGTTAAATTCCTGAGTCACCTGTACACCTTCCCCCTACCTTTGAGCAGAGGCTCCCTTATCTCTTAGAGCTTGGTCTGCTCCAGGACAGAACAAGACTTTTAAGTAACAAAGCTTTGTGTTTTAAACATACAAAATTTAGGAAATCATAATTCGTATTTATAAATTTTCACCCAGTTGGCAGCTCCTCCATTACAGTGCATTTCTTCACATGCAGACAGAAGAACATTTTTGAAGAAAAGGTCGTTTGCATGGAAAAAGAACAGATTTCAACTCCCAGTGTCCTTCCTATCATTGGTGGTGCAGTGAAGACTGCTATTGTCCTGCTACCTTCTCCAAAGGGAAAAAGTGTTATCTTAAACATGAAAGTCTGGAGAAAATAGTACCTGTCTAGCTTCTCTGTTCCAGAAAAGAATTAAACGTGTTTGTTTTTCATATCTGTGCTGTTAGTGTAGTGAATTGCTCCAAAGACTTATCACCACATAAGTGACAGACAACTGGGATAATAAAGAAGAGGATGGATCAACAGCCTGCAAGTCTCCAAAGCAAGAAGTTTAAAACAAGCATTGTGCATAAACACTGACATAAGAGCAAAGAGAAGACACAGCAGTGATACCACTTCAGTTTTATGTTAATTCTACATGTTTTTTATCAATGGACAAAGAACAACATATCTATGATACCCATTGCCATAGGTACCAACCTGTGTTGCCATGTCTCGCCTTTTGATTTCTGAATGTTCTCCTTTAGTTAAGCAATGATGCCTCTGAGACTCAAACTCCTCGTCCCTGCCTTATTGCCTGTGTAAACAAAAAAATAAATAAGTACAATTAGTTTGGGGATGGGTTGGGACAGTGGGACAGTTTGTTAAGGGCAGTAGCTCCTTCTTGTCCCCAAGGTATGGAGGAATATATAATTATATTATTTTTATTTTAACCACCTCCCTTTGAGCCATCTTAGCCTCTGCTCCTGTTAACAAAAAAAGACCAATAGATGTCTGGTTTTTAGAGACAGGTTGTGGATGTTTTTTCTGGTTTGGTTTGTTTGTTTTGAGTTTGTTTGGGTGAGCTTTGGTTTTGGGTTTTTTTTGAGGGGGGGATGTTGGTTTGGTTTTTTCTGGCGAGGGGAGTATATTACATAGCTGTGGGGGGGAGAGGTCTGTCTGCTGCAAAAGTAGAACATATGAAGTAATAATTCCACTGAATTCTGGACAAGGATGTCTGAATAGTGAATTAATACTTGGCTTTTCTTTTTACTGCCATTCTTGATATCGGTGCCTAAATGTATGCATTGCTTAGGATCAGTGAGGATTCCGTTTGGAAGTGCTGAACCGTCTGCTGATGATATATCCACAGCCCAGCTAGTTTGCTCTTCTAGGTTGATAACATGAGGTTCTGTTTTCAAAGAAATATTTAGATCCAGGTGGACCATGGTATTTCTGTTTAAAACAGACCTTCAGCTTTTGAGAGTCAAGCAGTGTTAAGGACCTGGCTACAGGAAAATGTACAAACCATCCCTGAAAACAATGGGGAAGTTTTCAGTGGCCGAGTACAATACTTCTCACAACTGTGTCATTCCCTCTCCAAGTTCTCAAGTTTGCCTTTGCAAATTTATTTACTATCACAGCCTTAAGGGCAAAACAATTTGCTACAGTTATAGGACACACTTTTTTTTGTAAATACAGGACTTTCCTGGCAGAACTACATGTGTATGCATCCAGAGAACATGAAATCATTGCACATGTGCTATACATACATTGTGTATTTTCCAAAACACATCTCATTTACTATGCATTTCTTGTGAATGAGCCATGGACAAATCCTGTGTTCCTGGAAGTCACACAGCCTAGGAAAATATCCAGTTATGCCTTGCTTAGATGAAAGAAGCGTCTTGAGAGAAGACTTTTGTAGTTTCTCAACCCATATGGGAATCGGCACAAAGGTCCACAAAGACAGGGAAGCTTTGTTGCATCTCTGTGGCCATTAAATGAGTGCAACTGAGAAAATGCTCTGGGATTTTGCCCCTTTTAACATCAAGTAATATTTTGAAGTTTTTCTTAATTTCCTTGAGGGAGATGAAGATACATTTTAAACTTATGATGATGAAGGTTGTTTTAAAACTTTGCAAGACGGGAAATAAGATTTCATGTAAAGAGGAATATTTCAGTTTCAAATATAAACTGAACTGTTGCTCTGTGATTTAAAGGGACCATTGAACTAATTAATTTTGGTTATTAGCTCTAAAATTCAAAAGTATAATTTTTCTTCCATTTCACTCCCCTGTAGGTCTTTGAGTTGGGGAACCTGTGCTGAAGCTCATATCTGAGGGTCTCAGAGAAGTCCATGGGTACACAATGAAGAATAGTTCTTGTCCATACCAATTGAGACAAATTCTACAGGCACAGAGTAACATTCTTATATTTTCATGGTCTCTTAAAGGCAGGTCTAAGCAACTTCAAAGATGCTAAAGTATGAAAGTGATATAATATAAAGAAGAGGGGATAAGTCAGGCTTAGTGAGGAGTTTTTATTAGACCAAAAAGAAAACATTATAAAAATAAAACATAATATTATACAAAAAATAATTATAAAAACATTATAAAAATGTTTTTATAACATGAAGCTTGGAGCAAAAATACTGTTTTATTCTTCATCTCTCCGTCCACTTTCCTCTTTCAAAACAATGGCCTTGTTGCAGCCTTCTACTGTGTCTATCCGCTTGATGGCAGTATTTGAACACAGAACCGTTCAAATTTCTTCAAACCATTCCCTTCGCATTTTGCATCGGAAAGTTTGTAACCCATTCTCAGTGATTGGTTATGGGAAAATGGCAAAAAAGAGAGAACGAGAACACACCAGCAGTCCTCTGCCTGTAGGTAACCACTGCTCCTGACATGGTGAGCTGCAGCAAAACAGCTCATCAGCAGAGAAAGACAGCAGTGTTTCCCCGAAGAGAATTACTGTTCTCCTTTGGAATTAAACTGAAAGTAGAATTTAGCCATTCTTCTAACTTGTACATGGCTTTTGATAGACCAAACGCAGACACTGTGCACTTTTAAAGTGTTTAAGGGCAGTGTGGGATAGGACTTTGAGCAACCTATTTGTGTCCCTGACCACAGTAGGGGAGGTAGAACTAGATGGTCTTTAAGGTCCTCTCCAACCCAAACCATTCTATGATTCTATGAAATATAAAGAAAACTATATGAATGAAAGTAGCTTAAATGAACAGTCACTGAGAGGAAATTAAGAATAATGAAAGGAAAACCAAGGAATTATTTTATATAAATTCAGCTAAATGAAAAGATTTTGGTACACTGGTATGTTCCTAGCCTCTCTCATTTTGCTTGACTATTTTTTTTAACCCAAAAGGGCATGCACAGCAACTTTGTTAATAATCTTGTTAATTATAATGTTAATTATAATTAATAATAATGTTAATAATAATAAGAATATCCATTCTTATGCTCCTCACACCTTATGGTGAGATTTTTATTTCCCTGTCTCTGCCTTATAGACTTTTTAAGGTGTTCAAATTGGAAAAGGGGAAATATGTGTTTTAATTCTGAAAAAACTTTTTTGTACCAAATTCAAGGACAGAACTTCACCCAGATTTTCAGAACAGATGCAGGCACATCACAACTTGATGGGAGCTGTGCATCTACAACATTTCTGGCAAGAAATAGTTAATATTTCAAAAGGCTAAATAAACTTGGAGTTATTCCATTGTACTTTCCAGTGTTTAAATTACGGAAAGTATTACAAGAGTCCTGCATTTTATCATGGGCAAATGTAAGCTTTGAAGGGATTCGTGCCTTTACTCTCACCTGTGCCTATTTTTCTTCCTAACTAATGGGACTTGGAGGACTAAGGAGATCTGACTGATCTGGTGGCTGGGGGCCTGGATTGCTGGGAGATATGAGAGGCAGCCTGTTTTCAGGGAGTGTTGGAGTAGTCCCTGTAGTTTTGAGCCCAAGAAAGAGTTGGTGATGCCTCCTTGCTGAGAGAGAACAAAGATTGCCTGGAAGCCAGAGATGAAAGCATAAGGATCACGTGTGGGCTTACTGTTGGGAAAGAGCCATAAAGGGACCAAGTCTGATGTGGAACCCTGTCTGAGGCAGTTTTTCTTTAGACAACTTCAGGGCTGTTATATTCTAAGAGATTAGCTCAGCAGGGGAGATCTTAGTTTGTGCTTTATAGGAGCACGTGTGAGGTTGAAGGAGCTAAGAGGGAGAAGCTGCAGCTTTATCAGGTTTGTTCTGCACAGCTGCCTGCAGGCCCAGTCCTGTTCTTCCCTTCGGAAAGCTGGAATTGTCCAATAGTTTCAATGAAACTGCTGGTGTTACCTTGGGGTGTCGTCTTCCTTTTGAATATCAGTCCTTTTGATATTTTGCTCATTACTGCACAGATTCTGCATTGATCCTGGCTGGAGATTTTCATTTTTCTGTCCTACGGTTATGATCTTCATTAAAAAAAAAAAAAATAGTACTGATGAGTGAAAAAGGGTGCAAAAAATTCAGGCTGTCCCCCAGCCTCAAGACTTTGCTCTCCAGAGAAAAGCTTAGAGATTTTTATCTCTGTTGGCCAAGTTACAAAACTGTGACATGCAAATGGCTTTCCAGTAGCTCCCTCCAGTTCCTAAATAGGTAGATCCAGGGTGATCATGTCCATTGATATAATTTCCAGAAGCATGAATTTGGGGGGAAAGGGGCTTCTTTAACTCTGTGCACACTAGTGTCTTAAATCCATCTGTCTTTGAGAGCAACCACAATGGCATGGATAAAAGTAAACAAATAGAGCGGTGGTAGAGCATTTAGAATGGAAGATCATGCCCAAATTGATGCAGCCATAATCCACTAACAACTTTAGCAATGGGCTTCATGTTCTACTTAGCAGAGGCACACAAAAAAGGAAAAGAAAATGGAGAAATAGCCTAGTTTAAAGAGACAATGGAATGGTGAGTCCAAGCATTTGCTTTGAGGATGTGAAGTAAAACAGTGGGATGGCCTCCACAGAATCCCAAGACAGAAGAGGAATGAAGGCCACCCAGTTAACCTGGAAACAATGAAAGTCCTCAAAGTCCTTGTCGTTCTAGCAGGCGTGACTAGCTTCAGGCAGGGGAGGAAATCTAAGTAGGTGGCATAGCTAGAAGAAGCAGGGAGTTTAGGCTTTGTTCTTTTCTTCTGTTCCCCCTGAGATGTGCTGTTTAGATTTGCTATACTCTACCCAATTGCTTACAGGCGGCAGGGCATGTGTGACCGCTACACGATGATGAGGAATTCAACATCCTGGTATGGATGAGTGTCTACCATCCACTGCGCAGTTTAAAGAGAGGCAAGAAGTGAGGAGGCTGAAATGGGATTGATGATATCCAGCAAACATGATATTCAGCCTGCCTGAGGTCCTTGCTCATGAAAAGGGCAAGTTGGAAGAAAATACATTTGCAGTTTAATTCAATGATATTCAGCAAAGACTATCCTAAATAGTTGAAGACCTGTCTGTTTGTATCCTGATGGTGCCTATAGCTAGGCAAAAACAGTGCTGTTCCTTTGGGTAGGACCATGATGTAAGTCTTTCAAAAAAGCACTTGTAGCTTAAAAGGATTCCTTGCAGTTCTTTCTTCTCTCCAGTCTTTGGAAGAACTTGATGTAGAGGAGACAAAATGTTATTGAAGCCTGTGGTACAAACCTTGGAGCATTAAACTATCAGCTTAAATAGGTCTTCAGATGTATTCACATAATAAACACTTACATATGTTCTGTCTCTTGTGGGCATTGCTGAGTTTGCAAATGAGTGAGTTTCCACTGAAAAGTTCCAGCTAAGGCTGCCCAAAAGCCTCAGCCCAATCAATATTCATGTTTTTTCTACAGAAATACATATGCCCTAAAGTTCCAGTAAACCCAACTGATTATGAATTAAAAAAAAACAAAAAAAACCAAAAAAAAACCCACTGTGAACATGGACATTGTGTGCTTGAATGTTTGCAAGGTGCTTTGGCAGGCCATGGCTGTGGCAGTGAGCGATGCTGTGACTAGATGGTGCACTTGCCATATCATACATAGGAAATACAAATGGAGCAGTGATAGCTGCTTCTTGCACAGGTATTTGTGAAAGCTCTGGTGGTGATTACTGTGTGCATATCTGTCTTTGTCTTTGGGGGAGGATAATCACAGCTATGAGATAAAAGGGAACTCTGGGGTCTGAGAACATAAATTAACTATATATTAAGAATATATACTCAGTATAATAAGTGCAAACCCCCTAAAAAAATAAAAAAAGAAACAAACAGCACAATGCACTCACAACACACCATAGTATTTCTGTCCAATCATACAGCAAGTCTTATTCACTACTATTTATGTTGTCTTGTTGGCGTTTATACTGTAAATCCTGCCTGCACTGAAACTTGTCTGACAGTTCTTTCTATGAACCTGGGCTGAGGCTGAAATAGCAATGCCTGATGCAAATAATTGACATTCAGTTTTCACATGCTTGGTCTCTGGCTCAGACTAATGTTGTTTTAAGTCTCAGCAAAAAAACAGCTTGGTTTCCAAGGATGAGAAGAGATTATCTCTTCTACTTGTTATTTAAAAATAATAATCTGACAGTCATGTTGAAGCATAACAGCACTGTTCTGAGGGCTGCTCATACAGACTTGATGTCCTTTTGACATGAGTTTTATTGGGCTGTAATGAATTTCTAGTTATTAATGCAATAGTTAAAACAACAAGCATGAGGGGAGAAAACACCAGGTTTGTTGGAAACAACTATTCCATGTAAATATCAAGCTTTTTAAAAGTAGACATACACCTCCTGCAGGTCAGAGATCAACCCTCGCAACTTCTTAGAGTTTCTGGCTGAAATACATTCTCTCACAGATAACAAGTTGTTGTACCTCAATTGCCCTGGTTACAGGCTGCATGAAGCTGCCCAACCTGGAGCAAATAAAAAAGTAATTAGACTTGTTTTGTCTTCCACTTTCAGTGAACTCAGAATGCCTTGTGCTTGTTGTGAGCTGCCAGTTGCACATGATTACAGAATGCAGCTGGCTGTAGTGTCCTGTTCTCCTGCAGGAGCATGTGGTTCCCTGAGCCTGAGGTGTGATGGACCTCAGATCCTTACACTGAATTAGTTCCAGTGGCAGAAGTGGGGATTTTAAGACTGTTAGACTGAAAAGATTCATAATGTTTATTCACAGCCTGCCTGAGATCCTTGCTCGTGAAAAGGGCAAGTGGGAAGAAAATACATCTGCAGTTTGATTCAATTTTTGCATGTGTGTGTGTGTCTGAATAAAGATTTCAAGATTAAGCTCCTATTCTGAAATTAGAACTGAAACTGGAGCCGCAGAGGGCCCTGGGGTTGCATTCTCATTTGACTGGCTTCATTCTTCTCAAAGTTCAGCGAGGATATCTTATGGTTGCTGGGAATGAAAGTTTAGTGCTTCAGCAAAGTGCCGTGCACCACCCATACGGCAAACTTGTTTTGTCTTGGCACAGCACTGCTGGTGCAGGTCAAATGATTCAGCTGGAGGAGGGCTCCAGCAACTCTTTCATTCGACCCAAATGGTCAAGGATTCTTCAACATGTGCACTCTGCAGAATCAATCTGCACTTGTGAGATAGCATTTTGGCATGAGGGAACACAAAAGGAGCTGTGAATTGCACTCTTTTTTACATGCTAAAAAGTGGAACTCAACTGATTATTGAAAAAAAAAAAGAAAATAAGTAAGTATTAATGTTTCTTTGAAGTAGCGTTACTGAGAGGTTATTCTTGCTGTGTTTCCCTTTTGGATCCTCTTTGGGCCCAGAAGCCAAAAAGGGATCCTTCATCAGGAACTGTAGTGAAAGGACAAGGAGTAATGAGTTCAAACTGAAAGAGAGGAAATTTAGTTCAGATATAAAGAAGAAATTCTTCCCTGTGAGACCAGTGAGACACTGGAACAGGTTTCCCAGAGAAGTTGTTGATTCCCCACCCCTGGGAGTGTTCAAGGCCAGGCTGGATGGGACATTGAGCAACCTGGTTGTTGCTCTAGTGGGAGGTGTCCCTGCCCATGGCAAACCATTCTATGGTTCCTTCCAGAACAGCTAAGTTGCTTAACTGGATGGTGGTGGAAGAGGGGTGAAGGCTCTTCTCAGACAGAAGTATTTTAGAAAGGTTTGTCACCAAAGTCACAGCAAAGGCTGGATTGTAGCACAGGTTTAGGTTTTGATCTCTTTCTTCCTCTGAAAACCACAGATGTAGTATCATTTTAAGTCGTACCGATTAGAAACGCATATAGTTTAGGCAAAGATTCACATATAAACCACATTTTAGGGTGCACTGGTGTTGAACATCATTCTGGATTCTGGTCTGAGTTCCTTCTTTATTAATAACACAGAAATACTTTTAGAATAAAAGGTTCAATTAACGAATTTCACCTCATTCGTTTGAAAGTTCTGTGAAAGGTAATTATTTGTATTTTCCTCAAAATCAAAAAAATTATGCCCTGGCAGGGCCCTGACTTCTGGCTCTAATTTCTGCCATCGAGTCCCTAGAGTTCTAGGTGCTCAGCCTTGGGACACATCTTTTCCATGGGCTTGATTAACTCCATGAATGATACAGCACTTGTAAGGCAACTATTAACTGTCCTCTGTGGAAAAAGGTCAGTCTGGATCACTCCTGTCTACTATTTTAAAACTGCTCTTCTCCTTAGTGCTTCTTGAAATATTGAAAGACATTTGTTCCAGAGTGAAGATTTTAAATTTCAGGAGTTTAATTCCAGTTTTTCTCTTTTGTGTACTAGTTTTGTGTCTGTGGTCAGATGGTAAAGCATACTGCACAACAACCAGTGATATTGCTTGCAGCTGAGAAAACCCTCTTTAAGCTTACTAAACCAAGTGAAATGGTGCTTTCCAGCAGAGACATAGACTCTGTTAGCATAAAATAATCAAAGGGCAGTTGCTGATATGTATTTGCCAGTGCAGGAGTGAATTTGAGCTGGTAAAGCATATGTGCTGAGGAGGCTGAAGAAACAGAAGGTTTCATAGGGGCAGGGAGGTGACTTTAACTGTCATGTTATGACAGCGTGTGTTCATTACTTTTCTGGGCATGGCCCTTTGTTCTAGTGCCTTGCTGGATGTGTTAAATCCTACGTAGCACTGAAGCTCTGGAGACTTAGAGTAAAGAAATTCAAATCAAATCAAATCAAATCAAATCAAATCACAGTGTAGTGCCGGTTGAATGTTAAGCTGCATGCTCAGGAGAGCATGAACGGGGAGAGCAGGGTAGCTGTGTCAGCTCAGCACTGCCCCTGTGGCTGAGAACTCATTCCCTAGGTGGGTTTTTAGGTCAGGACAGCAGTGCTTTGATGGAGCTATGCTATTTCTGCTGCCACAACCTGTGCAGTCAGCACCAGCGCTGCTCCACTCCTCCAGGTACTGGGGGTTACCCAGACTGGCTGACTGAGGGCTCCAGAGACATTTGGCTTCCTTGAAAACGTCCTTCTTAAAGCTGCCCTACTGAACCTAAGGGACAACCAGCGAAAGGCCAGTGAAAAAACTCAGTTCTTTCTCATGTTCACATTCAGTTATCCTTTTCTCTTTTCCCACAAGTTATCATTTAAAGTAAACGAAGCCAGTAGTAGTTAAATCTGAAAATCTGTGAAGTTTCTGTTCACAGGTACTGGTATCATGAAAAATGCAAAGTAAGACATGTCTGTTTTGACTGCCAGTAGACTGCCTTTACCTACGTGATAAGACTTAAATTGTGCAAGCTGGGAGTAAAGTGTATTTCTCACTGTGTGGAAGCAGCAAATGTTGACGGAACAGAACACTCCTGAAGAAAAAGCGCTCTCCATTGCTTAACAACTCTGTAGAAGGTCTTTGAGGGAACAAAAGAGGAAGTGATCTCAGGTACAGCATCTGTATGAAAACATGTCATGGTACTGAATAGTAAAGGGATGAAGATACAGTAGAAATACTTCTGCATGTCTGGATACGCACATGAACAGTGCACAGTCGGAAATCATTTCTGCCCCCATCTTTTGTCACCTCATTAATTTCAGTTCCTTATATAGGATCAAGGTATAGTGTTTTCTTTCTTCTAGAATAAATCTATAAAGTTACACCAAAAAAATAATTTCTCTTACTAATAGGTAAAGTTTTTAACAATGCTGACAAGAAAGAAAGGTCAGTAATTATACTGCATTCATTCAGATGAGAACAGAATATCAACTACCCTCATTCTCTTTAGACCCTGTCTTGCAAACCTTTGTGCTGGTGTTATTTATAGAAAAGATTGTGAGAGACATCAGTTGCATTTATCACCTGTAGAGACAGGATGCCAGTTTGGACATCCATGAACTGAACTGAAACTTTCCTTTTATCTCAGACAGATTTCGGTTCTCTTGAATTATTATTTTTTCTCTTGGTGCCAAGTGCAAGAGATATTGCAGGAGAAAATTAAAAACACAACTTGATTTTTTTAGATCTCCATTCTGTTCTTGTGGACCAGAGATTTGGCTGACTATCCAAGCATCTGGAAGCTCCCTAAAAGCATCTTCAGAGGTTTTAAAGTCGACTTTTCTACAAGATGGTTTCTAGTGGGCTGTGAACTTTTCTATAAATAATAGCATCATCTGTGTGTACATCTGCACACATTACAGTTGCACTGAATCTACCTAAAAACAGGTGTCATTGATCCAAATAAAGTGATAGTTGTGTAATTTTTTTCATTTGCAGTAAGTCTCAGGTTGGCTGTGTTCCCACAGAATGATTTACTTTGCCTTCTAAAGAGATAAAAATTTTCTTTTGCTATAACTTTGGGGTTCAGTGCCTGATGGTTTTTTGAGAAAGGGGCAATAGTACTGGGAATTTTATTTAGAAAATGTACATATGCAATGAACAAAAATAATCTGTGCTAATGACAACCACTCTTATAAGAAGAATTTGAAGTACATGTGGCTGTTTCAGCACTCCCCATCTTTCATTCTATTTAAAAGTCCCTGGCAATATGTTCGTCCCCTGGACAGAGGGAGAGGACAGACATTATTTAGCGAAGGGGCGGTTATCTGATTTCACTGACATTTAGAGAACATCAGAAACACAACAAAGCTGGGGTGAGAACTCTTTTGGCAATTACTGCAGACATACAAATTCAGTGCTTATACTGATGACACAGAACAGATTTCCCTGTTTGTGTTGTTGAAACTTCAAAACCAACTCAGAGTTGAGCCTCTTTTCATATTTGTGCATACCTGAAAAACAAGCAGGACAAGCTTAGCCAGAGCAAAAAGGGGATCTTGCACAAATGTCCAGGCTCTACAGACTTTATCTAAAGAGTACAGATATTGATTTTATATGTGAAGGGAAGTTTTCTGGTTCCATTTTATTCCATCTTACTACTAACCAGCATGTAGGGTCTTTTACTTCTGTCCTGTTCTACAAGAAAAGAAATATGACTTACAGCAATAAAATTTTGTCCTCTAGCTCATCAGGTGAGCAGAATTACATGCAGAAACCCTCAGAAAGGAGGACGCATGCAGATAAGCTACATTCCCGTTATATTTGTGGATCTTCACTCATAGCTGGTCATAGAAGTCTTTAGCCTTGACTCTCTCAACCTTTACTTGAGAATAGCTCAGTGTACCTTGTAAATGTCCCAGTTTAAATATTCCTATTTGTCTCTGGAATCTGTATGAAGTTTGAAGTCCCATGAATTTATAGCAAGATTAAAAAACAACATCCCATGTCTTTTCCTGTGACCCTATTCATTTTACAGGATCCGCATTCAACATTTTTCTTTCCAGGTCCACCCTAGGTGGTTTCAGGAATTCACACACATCAGTAAAGGATAGGTGGAGAAACAGCCACCAAGGTAAGTCCTAAGTAGCTCCAACACCTTGTGAAGAGATGCTGTTAGGACTGCAGGAGCTGTCAGGGGGGACTGAAGGGTAGTATTGTGGCATTCAGAATTCACTGAAGCAAGGGACTGAAGCTGACGGCCAGAAAGTCCAGAGATAAAGAGTATTCCAGAGGAAGCTGAAAACCTTGTTCAGTCACCCTGATTCATACAATAAGAAATTTTAGGTGTACTTTCTGAAGGCTGAGCTCTTGCAAAACTGCAAGTCTTCTGTCATAAACTTAGACAAGAAATGTACTTGGTAATGCGGAGCTATTTTTGCCATCTGGCAGCTGTCAGCTTTCTCTATTCACTTCCCCCCTACTAATGCAAAACACAGAAACTGGACCTTTTACATCTTGCTATGTGAAAAAGTTTGGTGTCTAGAGGCTTTTTAAGGCCAAACCCTTGCACTGTTCTGGTGCCTGCTATTTGGGCATCCATTGCAAACATTAGTAATAATTTATCCTGGTCAGCAACAACCATATATTCCTTCTTCCTCTAATATTCCTTTATGTCAGTGTGTTTTCCAAGAACATTGCACATGTCCTCTTAAACACCTGAAATTCACCTCGTACACTGCTTCAGAAGGATTTAAAAAACAGCTGGTGTTTATCTCATTGCTATCTCCATTTTTAGCTGCAGTTTGCTGACCTCCATCATTTTATCAAAGAGTACATTCTTTTTTTTTTTCCTTTTTGCCAGAACACTTACAGCTATTCTCAAATCTTTTTTAGTCAGCACTGACACTTTGCTATAAGCCACCTGTGAAATTATTAATTTGCTTGTTTTCCATTTTTGTTGTGTCCTGTGAGGAGAGGCACTGGGTCAGGAAGCACCTTCAGGTGAAAGTGGAGAGGTTGTGCCTGGAGGGGGCAAGAGGGCAAGGCAAGGCAGCAGACAGGAATAGCTGCAGCAAGTAGCCAGGAACGTGCCCTGCAAACAGACTACTGGGAAGGCAGTTAGAGACAGCAGCCAGACCTTCATGGGGAGGGAAAGACACAATCACTGGAGGGGGTGCTTTATATTTGGATGAAAACAGCCTGGAAAAAGGGTTGTTCCCCAAAGGAGACGGTGAGAAAAGGCGGTTTGGTTGACAAATGCATTTAGTCTGTTCTGCAGCTAGATTTCTGTATGTCAGAATAATGGGACATTATAAATCTAGATTTTGCAGATTAAAGGTTATGTTTTCCTCTTTATTTGTTTCTTTTGTCATTGTAGGGGTGCAGACTATAAGGAAAGAAAGTCTAGACACCCTCATAATAAAGCTGTGGTTGTTGTGGGCATTGTCCTGCTCTGCAATGATTTCTCTGGTGACACTGACTACTGCAGGCTGGATGTCAGCTCCATAGAATGTTCCAGCACTTTCTTGAGGGTTCTCTGAGGCCATGGAACAGGTTGCCTGGAAGAGCTGTGGATGCTCCATCTCTGGAAGTGTTCATGGCCAGGTTGAATGGGACTTTGAGCAATCTGTTTTAGTGGAAGATGTCTGTGCCCCTGGCAGAGGGGTTGGAACATAATGATCTTTAAGGGCCATTCCAATCCAACCCATTCTATGATTTTATTTTTTCACTATATCAATAAAAAATAAAACAGTATGAAGAATTGTGCAGAACATGCTCTGAATTGACATTTCATTGCTGGGATCATCCCTGCCTAGAAAAGATGCTCTGGCTTTGCTCTCTAGAGGCTGCTGTAAAGTCAAGGGCTTATGATGTTCATAATGTAAATTAAAATCTCATGTATTTCACAGACTGGCCTTACAACACCTCTCTTTGCCCGGAGGTGCTCAGCTACCTGGAGAGCCCAGCTCAGTGCTCAACTGAGCTCACTCTAATACCTGGCAGAAAAAAGAATTCTCAATGTAATTCTTCTCTGAAGCTACATATTTCAGATGAGAATAGCATAAGGCAAACAATAGCAAACAAATCCCTGCTGCTTTTTGGCAGAAAGGTAAGATGGTGCATGAACCTTACTTTTGGGGAGTTTTGTGGCTTTAGATTGGAAGTAGTATTCATGGAGCACTCCAGAGTGGTTAGATTTTCTGCGTCAGGATGTCACAGTGCTGTGAGTGTGCATTGTAGGCAATTGGTTGCCAATCCCCAGAACAGTGCCAACTTCAGAAATGAAAGATGTTGGTGGGGGTGCTGCTAACCACACATCTTAAGTTCCAAAAAAATAACATATTACCTGGGCGAAGTCCATCTGCTGAAGCTGTAAAAATTCTGAGCTCTCAAAGGCCATAACAAACCTCACTGTGGAAACTTGATTCTCCACTATTCAAAGAAATTTTCCCTGTTCAGCACCTTGCCAAATGTCTACAAGATTCTGGCTTTACAAATTTCTCTTCAGTTCTTTCTTGGTTCCATTTCACTTTTATCCTACTCCTCCAAGACACCAGGTCACCTCTGCTTGGAGCATATCCCATTTTTCCATTTTTGAACTGGTTTTTGAATAGCTGTTCTGTGACTGTTGCTGTTTAGTTGTAACACAGTATCAACTGTATTTCTGGACCAAGATCAGGGTCCCATTGCAACACAACGTAAGCAAACAGGGCGGGAGACAAATCACTGTCTCAAAATCTTATCAACAAACCATAACAGAGTGAAGGATAAGAAAGTGGGAAGATGAACCATAAGGTGGATGAGATTTGGTTAACAGTTGTTGTGACTCAGGAAACAAGTCTGAGCTGGATAACTGGAGCTGCTGTCTTGCACCCGGAGCCCAGTGGCGTAACCCCAGCCCTGTCTGCTAACGTGGTGTGGCAGGTTTGTAAGCATCCTCAGGGTTGGCTGCATGCAGCATTATTTGAACCAAGACTGCAAATATGTCAGCTCTGATTCCAGGGCTCCTCCACAACACTCCTCTGTGATTGTTTCCTCAAAAGCAGAACTAAAAGAATTGAGCTCAATAGAAACTATTTTATTCCATTTCATATGTTTGCAGTTCCTACCTCCCAAGAATCTGTTCAGCTTGCTAAAAAATGAAATTGCTACAGATGGATATTTCTTTCAATTACTGTAGAAACATGTAACAAAGCCTCTGGCATGCCAAGAACCAAGCATCAAAGCTCAAGAGCTTACATATTCTATTAAGTGGTTTAATATTGTAGAGAAGAACAAAAAAAAATACAGTGTTTCGTCCCTCATGGCCTTCTTTACTGACCTCAGGGAACCAAAAGGTTGCAGTTTTTCTGGTCTCCCTGCTCTAATATTAAAACACTTAATAGAATATGTAAGCACTTGAGCTTTGATGCCTGGTTCTTGGTATGGCAAGTACAGTTCATATTGGTTTGATGATTTGGGGTGGTCTGTGGGAGATTATTACCCCCTCCTGTTGAGATACCACAGGAAATACAGGATTGGTGCACAGACTCTTCCTTGTCCTGGGTGTAGCTGCTCCTTGCACCGCTACTAGTAACCTCAAAAAACTTTACACTCAAAGGGAATAGCTGCAGCAAAGGTGAATGGGTAAGCTCACAGCTCCTACGCTACCACAGAGACTTTCTATTACATAGACCCATGTGGGGCTGCAGGCTGAGAAACCCACAGCACCAGGAGTACAAAAAAAGCTGAGCATTGCCACAGACCCATGGTGTCCTGCAGCTCAGTAAACACAGACCATTCCATTTGCCAGCATGGGCTGACCAAGAGGCTGTTTCATCACGTTCCCAGCTACCAGCACTACACTCCTATGCTAGCTGTGCATGCACTGGAACTGAAACAGCAAAAAGTCACCCCAAAACCTATCTTGTTTTCATTTCTTTTTCCAGGCACACATGATCCAAATTAGAACTGAGTAAGAGTAGGAAGTCCTGCTCCATGGGAAGTTGTTTCAGACTTTGTTGGAAAAGATGAGATGAAAAAATTTAGATTCATTTAAACAGCAAACTGTGTCTTGAAAATGACTTTGTTGGCTTGAAGGTCTGGTACACAGTGCTCAGATTGCCCAGGACAGGTCTCCAGTCATGCACCAGCCATGTGACTCCCATGTCGTGCCACAAGGTTCAGAAGTAACCTGGATATTTCCAACAGAAAAAAAACAAAGGCTAACCTGAAACAAAGAATGAGGAGAAGCCTGGAAAGTAGGGCCAAACTGCACAAACAGCAGAGGCAATGATGTTGCAGCAAAGCACTTTTGATTAATACAGAAAAAAGTAAAGAGAGCTGCAGCTCTTATGGGGAATTGGCCAAGAGGAAAATGAAATATAGGACTTTATTGGAATTAAATATTGTGGAGCAGATTGAAGGGACCCAGGATAGGAGTGAAAAATAGATTAATTTGGGTAAAAGAAATATTTAATTATCAGTATTTTGAAACAGCTTCAAAAATTCCACTTCAGGCAACTTCACCTATTCTCACAGAATCATCTGTCTTACTGAAATTTCAGATCACTTTGAATGGAAATTGTTTTACCTGTCTCTTGTTTTTTCAACTTGCTCTAAGAAGTTTTGATAGTTATTTCAATAGTGTATCTTTGATCCAGCTCTCCTTTTAAGGCTGGATCCTTCTCTCACTCTTACTGCTTTTATATCAGTATAACCTCATGCATTTGGACACCTAACAAAGATACAAATTGGTCTATGGCCTGAAAATATGCCAAGATTTACTAATTTTAGCAGCAGGAAAAAGGAATAAGTATTTCCTAAATTCTGCACTCCCCCTCCATCACTGGCCTAAATCGGTCTCTCTTCAAATGTTTTGTGATTGCTATAATGAAGTACTCTGGCTGTGTATTAGATGTGGAAACATGTTCTTAAGCCTTGTTTCTAATTTTAGAACGAGTATTATGAGGGATTTCTATTCCTCACTCATTTAAAATCTGGTTTAATAACCATAGAAGAGGCTATTGAAGGAGATCACCAAAATACTCAGCTGAGCTTTGACAAACCTGTGTTTCTCTCATTAACATGAGGGGAATTCATTGTTTGCAAAGTTTCTTTCCTTCCTTCTCCCATCTTCAGTTTAGGCAAGTTCTTAGCTTGAGGTTTTATTGGTTTGAAGGAGTTTTTAGCTACACTACTGAGCATATCCAACAAAAACAAACTTTAGAACTTCACACACCATCTCTAGAGCTCTTCAAAAACTTGTTGAGAAATTCTTGTCCATGTGTTAACATCACAGATCAGATATCACAGAATGGCTGAGGTTGGAAGGACCCTCTGGAATTCATCTGGTCCAACCCCCCTGTTCAAGCAGAACTTCCCTTAAACCATGTCCAGGCATATTTTTAATACCTCCATGAGGACAAAATGCATAACTTCCCTGAACAACCTGTACCAGTGCTCAGCCATCCTCACAGTAACAAAGTGTTTCCTCTTTCTTATCTTGTCACTGGGCACCACAGAAAAGAGCCTGGCAGTGTCTTCTTTGTACCATCCTTCAAGCATTTATATAGATTGATAAGATCCCCCTCAAACCTCCTCTTCTCCAGGCTGAACAGTTCTTCCCATCTCTCTCAACCTTTCCTCATAGCAGAGATGCTCTAAACCTTTAATCATCTTTGTGGGCGTTTTTTGCACTCTTTCCAGTGTGTCCATGTCTCTCTTGTACTGAGGAGCCCAGAACTTGACACACCACTCCAGGTGTGGCCACACCAGTGCTGAGTAAAGGGGGAGGGTCACCTCCCTCAACCTGGAAATGTAATGCAGCCGTGGTAGAAGAATAATGGAAATGAGACATTAAACAGAAAAGATACTCAGTGTACTCTGCTGAGTGCATTGTATTTTAGTAAAATTTCTAATTACACATTAAATTTCTAAGTACATATTAAAAAGAAAGCAGAAAGTCCAGTGTGGTAAGGTGCCAGGACTGGTTATGACTTCATGAAGTCTTACAGACATCCATGTACACTACTGCATTATAACTATTCCTTCAGAATGCTATTGAATCTACATAAACATTTTAAATCATAACTTTGTTGCTTTTATGTTTGCTTTACCTGCTTCTTAGACACACTAAAACATTTTAATAAAGATTTGTAATTCCAGATTATAGGACTTTCATGGAGAAGGCCTCAAAGCACTTCACAAATTCCATTCACAAAACCCTATGGATAAAGATTATCCTCATTGTACGAGATCCATAAATCAAGAAACAGGGTTTCAATAATCTGCTTAAAGTAACTGTGGAGTACAAATCTCAGTTCTTAATTTTATCCCTTGTTCTAATAATTTCCTTTTGTATCCTCATGTATTATTCCTAAAAATATGTTTCAAATGTCACTGGACATTAATTCATAAAATCTATAGAAGTAGGTTTGAAAGAAGAGCCCTGTGTTCTCTGTGTTCAGACCTGGCTTCCTACAACTGCAGTTTAGGCTAAGAACTGCAGCACCTTCACCAATGCATCTCCCTGGGGTACCTGCTCTCCCTGCCTGTGAGGAGAGTCTACATTAGTCAGGCTGTGCTGAGGCACTCCCATGAGGCAATAAGGTTTTTATTCCAGCCTAAACTGATTGTTGGTTAGATGTAAGTTCCGCTCCCTCTTTGTTCTTTACTTGCTTTTCGGGTACAGATCTCAAACTTTTTACCTGCCAGCTACTGCCAATTTCTTCTGTCTTTCCTCTCAGACTGTTGTTCTAAGTATGATTTTATTCCATTCACTAGCATGTCTCCCATTCTTTTCCATATCTGAAGAGAGAGACTCAATAAGATTAAAGTCTGGGAAAATTTTACTGTCATTAGAAGGGGATTGGAGGATGGAATATCACCTTTTCTTCCCACAGTGGATCTCAGCCTATCATGTCTTTAAACTGATCAGAGCACAATCATCATTCAGTTATATTACCAGAGTAAAACTTCATACATGTGGTTGAATGAGACGTAATATGCTGATCATAATATATTCAAAAGAGTTGCAGTAGCCATGTCTTTTATTTTTTAATATTACACAGATCCCCAGCATAACACTGGAGCTGTGGCCACAGTATCAATCTCCTAGAGCACTATAACTTAAAGGTGTCCTTAAATAACTTGCAAAATCAGCCTAAAAAGAATAAAGATCAGATAGAGAAAAAAAATTCTATTATGTAAGACAGCAGTATACTTTTAGTCTAGCCTTTTTTGTGGTTGAGCTGAAACAAAAGAATACATATTTCCAGAGAAAGGAATTAAAAGAGCAGATTTTTAATGTAGAAATCCAGCAAGACTAAATGGTACTTTTTTTTTTTAATTGCTGAAGAGTTGTACATGAGTTTTTGTAGCTAATAGCCCACATCCAGGAACTATCATGGGCTAAAAGTCTTCAAGACTGTATATTTAAATATTGATCGATTGTTAGACATAAGATGTTACTGAGTAGTCTAAATCTTTATGAAAACATTTAACAGCCTGATCCTACTACTGTTGCTGTTATTAGACAAAATGATGGTATTAGAGTACAAGACATATTCTCTAAGGAATGGATTATGTTACCTATGCTCCTGTGTAGTACTTTGGTCTTCAAGTATTCCTTCTAAATCAATGTAAGAGTCATATGGCCCTGACTTGACAAAACATAAAAGCATTTTAAGATACCTATTTTGGTTTGCCATCTTCCAGGAAGGAATATTGCCGCACCGACCGATTCCTTGCCCAAGCCTGGCGGGCGGCAATGTGATCCGATGCCCTCAGAGCTGACAGTGGGCTCTGGGGCTTTCAGTTCCCGGATCCACAGGGGCCGGATGGAAGTTCCGCAGGGAGCTGCGTGGCAAACGGCTTTTCGCAGGTTACGCCGGTAGCTGTTTCTGGGCGACGGCAGAGGCAAGAAGGAGAGAGCCCGGCTGCTTGTGGCTATATACCTAGGCTTTATTTCTCGTCCCTCGAGGGACGGAGGAAACGCGGCATAGGCGGGAGCCAACAGAACAGCCCCCTCCAAGGCTGGAACAAAGGTTTTTAAGGGCAGAAGAACGGGGGGGGAAGGAACAGCGGAGATAACCAACCAGGGAATGACAAGGGTTAACACTGACCACTCAGGGGACAGGAGAGGAGGGACAGACTTGGGACATCAAATCAAAAACGGAGCCCATAAGATCTTTCTAGAAACTAATTGAATAATATATGAACTTATTATAAAACATGAACCAGTGGGACCAATCCTGAACCAAGGAAGGGAGAAAGGTCTGGAAACAGGGTGGAGATGAGATGTGAGTGGCATCTCGTGGGCGTGGATATCAAACCTCTGCGTCTCCCTCAGGATTCTCCTCAAGGGTGGAGTCCTGGGCAGAGAAGTTCACCCACTGGGTGTCACTCACTTTAAATGCAAGGGGCTGGACCACCGCCACAGAATATTGGTCACATGATGAGAAGAACAATTCTGTTTGATCTTAAAACCCTCATTCATGCCAATTACCTCTGTGGGTGACTTCTCATACCATAACCCCCACCTCTGATAACTCTGGGATCCTCACAATCTGCATCAGTCTCATAACTCTTTGGACTTTTTCTAGGTTTTTTGGACAGAAGCATGTTCAGGGCTGTGATTTAGAAAAAGTGTCTTGTTGATGATTAAAAGAACAATTCTTGGTTCTCTATGTATTGTGATTCATTAACTTGCTAACCTGATCTCCTTGACCTTGTACCAACATATGCAAGGCTGTCCTAAGTAAGGACTCTGACATGCTGAACTGTACAGCTGACCAGGCATTTAAATGGCATAAACAAAATTCAGATTTTTGGTGGTGGTACCATACATGGCAGAAAGATGACATTAGTATTTAAAGGATCTGAGGGAGACTGCTTCTCTAGCAGGTGATGGAACTGTTTGGCAGAAAGCAAATAAAGAAAGGAAATATCTTCTTACGTTAAAGAAAAACTTGAGAGTTGGCAAGGAACTGAATAAAGAGACTCCCTAAGCTACACCAAACTTTTCTATTGTAATTCTTCCATCCTCTAAGATTAGCTGTTTGAAAATCCAATTAGTCCCTCAATAATCATGACTGTTATCTAATGATGAATAAACCATCTGCAGAAAATATTGCAATCACAAGCACAGCTGTTACCATATGCTGAAATTTTCTTACATGACCTTGGTTGCTACAGTACCTACCAGCTGAAATAAGACATGGAAATATTGCCAGCTTCAATTAGACAAGCAAGCTGTTCCTTTCCCAAGGCTGTTGAGGCACTTCAGCCATTAACATAAAACACAAACCAAGGCGTTATTACAAATTTTGATTACTCGTTCCTAAGCTGAAGAGGTGAAATTCTGGAAAGAATTTCAGTTCATCCTTATTAGCGTGGCTAAAAATAGAAAACTCAATACTTGATTTCAAAAGATCCCCAATTATCTGTTGCTTCTAGAAATGGAATCTTAAGCCTGGAGTGGGAGGGGGTGCAGGAAGCAGAGAGGCTCTGGCAATGAGCTGCCATGGGTTTATTTAGAACAAAGGCACAAAAGGGGATTTTTGGCAAAGAAATCTGGCATGCTTTTCCCTATTCAACAGGTAGGAAGTATGTGACCTTGTTTACTGTTTGTCTACCATGAGGACTATTTCTAGCAACCTGAGACATTTTAATAAAAGTAATCCTTTAAATCCTTTCCAAACCTAAACTTTCAAACATGCATTTGTAGTAAGGAGGTGCCAGCTTGGTTATGTATGTCTTTGTCAAGTAGTAAATATTTTAATCTTTTGGAGATTTTATGTTAGCCCTTCTAATCCATGTAACCCTTTCTATATTACACTAACACTAAAAAACTGAATTTTGACCTAAAACTTAACAAGCCTAATAAAACTAATGTAATTTCTTAGGCCAGGAAAATTATTTTGCCTTTTAATTGCTTAAATTATCCTTTCAGTTTAATATAATGCAATAAAAGAATAAAAGAGATGGAGAGAATAAAAAGTGTGGGTTGAATTACAGTGCCTGCAAGCATTCCCAGACCTATTTTGTTTTATAGATTGCTCACTAATAGTTCAGTGTGTGATATCAGTATTTAAAATCTAGTTTCTCCAGTAATTTTTGTAGGATGACTAAGTCACATGGCCTTTTTTTGCTGTCAGAAAGCTGAAACTAATTCTGTAAGGGGGGTCTGTGGTGAAGATAATGACTCTTCTGACTCATTTTCCATGGTCATTTTCTAATACCTACTTTAAAAAATAATGTTTCTGCGAACAGTCCAGTTGCTCAAATTATTCATTGCAATAGGGATACTAGAATTGCTCATGGGATGCTTGCTCACTATTTGTAACTTCTAATTCCTTCTTCTATCTGCATATAGTATCACCTGAAGTCAAAAGTACATGAAATGTATAGCTACAATAATTTCCATGACTTAAAAACTTTCTACATAACTTTGAAGGAGAGAAAAGATGGTCTATACTGAGATATGGTCCAGCTTCTCAGTAGAAGGGAAGAAATGGGAAAACAGAAGTAGCCAGTCACATATATTGCCTGGCTTCTACCTACACCACAATCTCCTTTGTCATTCACCACATTTGTAATTCTCTGCTTTTTCTCACCTACACAATGAACTCCCATTTTTTATTTCAGTGTCCCTTTAAAGCATGTTCCAAGTGTCACATTAAAGAAGCAGAAAATGTCTGTCCTGTTCCCAGACTAAGAGCTCATTCACACAATGTGGTATCTGACCCACACTCTCCAGGTCTGTGCTCCAGGAATATACCAAAAGCACTGAAGGGGCTTTTGCTAAGCACATTATTGTGTGTCCTGTTAAACTAAACAGTCCCACTTAATAGATAAAAAACAAATACTAGCTCGTTGCTAATCATTTTTTATATTAAAGCAAACTCTAACTTAGGGAAGGCATTGGGAATTTTCCTACCACCTTTGCAAAAGGCAAGATTTTCCTTCCTAAGATTACAATGGAATTATGCTGGCATATGCTTTAGAATGCTTGCAATTATCACTAGTTCCTATGATTAAAAAGCTCAATGCATGAATCAATTATTTATAGTGCAATTACAAGATTGTGTGTGTTTGCACATAAATCCATGTATAACCAAGTGTACTGCCATTGGAATATTAACTAAACCATATATTAACCTTAAAGCTTTAAGAACTGATTGTAATCCCTTACTAACGCCACAAACTCAAACTGCAGCTTTGTGACTGCAGTTTAAGAATTCTGTATCCTTTTTGCAAAGTCCACTTATCCTGCTTGTTAGGCCATCAGTCCATACCTTCCTCAACAGAGACAAAAAACTTCTGAATCAATAACCAGCTGAGGCAACCTTAAGTGATTTTTAATTAGAAGGGAATATTATTTTCTGTAATTCATATATATGTTCTAATGCTGTCAGGGAGGCACAAAGCAGAAAAAAAATCCCAGACTGTTTTCTAGATGTAGATAGACCAGCTTTTGGCACCACTTAAGACATGCCCACTTGGGTTAGCACAAGGACAGTATCTGAGACTAGGAAGACTTTTTCTTTCTTACATTTCTAATTGTAGTTAGTGAACACGTGTTTACAGTTGACAAAAATTATTTTTGCAGTAGATTTACAGATGTGTACCTTATCATATTCCTTTCACCAGTCTTATGATAGAGGAAGGAAACAAGTGTGATCTATTTATAATAGAGTTAGAAGCCTTCCCATGCCTGGATATCACTTATTTCAATAGACATAATTGTGACCCTTCAAACAGCCTGTAGTTTTTCAGGGACCATACATATTTTTGGGAGATAAGTGATTTATATTCCCTCTGTCCTGCTTATGAGAGTATGGTATGCTCACCACTAACATCTGTTTGAAACGTAGTGCACTAGAAACTGAATCCAAGGTTATGCTGAGTGAGGAAGGTAGAGATATGAGTTACAAAACTGCTTTTTACGTTTGTTTCTTTAGAACTCTTTCATTATCTTTCTTAATAGTGTGTTGCCATCAGGATGGCACTCAATTGTTTACTGCCTGAACCTGGCCTCCATGCTGCTGCCTCAGCAAACTTTTGTATTTGGCTGCTTCACAAAGTTATTTCTATTTGGGTGAAAAATTGGTTTCAAAGTATGTTCAGGATCTATCTTTTCTTTCTGCATATTCCCTCCAATTCAACCATCTGTGCAAATTAGCAATGCTGAAATGCTTATTAGAGCTTTTTTCCCCCTCCTTGATTAACACTTCTTGCATTTAATGAAGTCTCATAAATTGTGGATCAAATGTTCAGACCACTTATGTCACCTGACAGAAGTCTAAGAAGAAACACAATGATGCATCCCTTCAAATCTGGGGCTCGGAAGCACCCAAAACAGTGAGAAAATGGCAGAGGTGCAATGCCAGTTGGTGACCTGGCAGACAAGATAAACCTGTCTAGAAAAGGTGAAACATCTGCTGCTGTCTCAAATCCTGTCTGTCTCATGGGTTTAGGCCTTTAATTGTAAGCACAGGTTGGATGACACCATGAAAACTGGATTCACATTTCTGAGGGTTTTAGGAATGTAGGCAGGCATGCAGACATTTAGCCTGAGGAGAGCTGTGAACATACAGAAGCCCCTTTATGTGGTTTCATCTTCATCAGAAGCACCAGTCATCAGGGCTGAGTGTGGAGGGGGACCAGCACTTACAGCACCTGAAAGGGAACTACAACACAAACATGTCCATCAGAAATGTGCTCTGGAGAAGGGGGATTGAGGGTTCAGAATAGGAGATGGGGGAGCAAGGGCCAGAGTCCAGTACTGTCTGATTATAGAGCCCCCAGTGTTGTTTTTTCAATCAAGATTGGGACATCTGTTCAGATATGAAACCCTTTGAGAAGAAGATTCATTTACCTCCTAAAATTATCTAGTGAAATCAAAGTTTTATCAGTTCAAATTGTGAAAATTGAAGTTCAAGGGAAATGTGATCAAATCTCAAGTTGTTTAGTGATGCCAGATATTTGAAATAGCCCTGAATTTTTCTTCGCTTCCTTTCTCTTTGCCAGTATTGTGAAGACAGAAGGAAGGGATGGATTCAGAACTGGATTTACCTATGAGCTTGGAACATAACCCCAACAAACATTTTGGGGGGAGCCACTGTCAGAAGACAGGAAATATATGTTTCATTCTTTATATAAAATCTCTTTACACTCATTTTTCATCTGTGAATCTAACACTGCAGACAGTCTGACCTAGAAACATACATCTTTTATTTCCAGGTGTTGTAATTCCTGCTGACAGCTTGATTCTAAAGATCCACTTTGTCGGCCAGTGTTTCTTAAATTCATTTAATTGAATGACTGTAAGGAAGTTTTCAGGAAAAGAAAAACACAGACCATCTCTACAGTGTTCCCACAATTGTCTTCATTTACAAGCAACTTAAAATTAGGCTAAAGTTTGAATGTTCATCTGTTACGAAATGAAAGTCTGTTTTCTTGGAAGTACAGGGAATATGTGTGGTTTCTTTCAAATTTCACAGACCAATGTATTAAACTCTACCAGTGATGCATAAAGCACAATTTGAGAAACACAGCCTCCAAGAACTATTTGAGGTACTGTGTTGGATGCAGATCGAGCAGTATCTTGGTTCCTGGGATGGTTGTCTAATCTATTAATCTGTTGGCGACCATGTTTAATGCTTTGCTTGCTCTCCCTGATGCATCTGATAAAAAGTAAGCCAAGTGAATTGTATCAGGTAAGCTGCTTGCTGCTGTTGCATACATGAAATTTGGTTGTTAACTGTCTTATATCAACAAGCAACTGCAACCAACACTGCGTAAACTGAAGTTTTGCAAGGCTGCCACTGTCATCTTAGCAGATAGAGGGAGAGAGTTTTGCAGCAACCATGTGAGGAAGTGCACAGATTAATTTCTCTTTTGCCTCCCTGCCCAATGCTTTGAGGGAAAAAAGGGGTCTTCACTGAAAAATGAAATTTAAAAATGGTGATCCTGTACCACCATAGAACCAAAAACCCAGCACAAGCTCTATAGCTTTCTGAATCCACAGACCTTTAAAATTTAGTCAGATACACCAAGAAAAGCATTTGATAGATGAAGAAACTCCCATGTTGAGCCTAGCAAAGGTACCGCATTGACATAATTCCTCCTTAAGATTCTAAGGTTCAAATGCTTCCCTCTTGGAAGAAAATACCAATCCAGTTATCACCCTTTGCTCCCTCGTATTACTGGTTTTCTTTTATACTGATCATTCAGAAACTGATTAGCTTTGCAATTTTCCTTCCTTTGCTTAGGAAATAGATAGCCAGAATTGTAACCGTCAACTTTCTGTTTCAGTCTTGTCAATGAATTGCAATCAATTTTATTTTTTAGAAATACTGGTAAGGCACTAAATGTGTATATTATTAGAACCTATTAAAATCATTGGGACAGCTGTTTTAAAACATATTTCCTTGAAAATAATTTTCAGCCTGAAAAGCAGGATTAATTAGCTTCACAATGACCTACATAGATTATTCAAAGTGCCTGATTGCTATCAGCCATCCAAGGAAAAAGTTAAGCAAATTGCACTACGAGTTGATCTCGTACAGGGGGCATGGAAAAGAGAGTGCATTATTTACAAGGAAAAAAATAACCTGCTAACAACATCAAACAGTCTACTAACATCATCTGCAAGTCATTTGAATTTATATTCAAGGAAGATCTATTAGAACCTGAGGGACAAGACAATAGAATAAAATAAGATCACTGTCATTATTATGAACAAGAGGAACTGTCAAAAATCTCTGATGATTTTACTGTTGTCTCTCTGTCTGTCAAAAGAGGGAAATGTGTGTTTAGTACCTCTCTTTCTTGTCATACAGCATCTCTTATTTTTTTTGTCTGACATTTTGTAACACTGTATGTAGTCTAAAATTCAGTCTTTTTTGGTGTACTTTTACGCTATGTTGTACACTGCATAGACACTTGACTGGGTTTAGGGCTCTACAATAATATTTGTAAGGGAAGATGTATCAACCCGTATGTGCAACACCTGTCCATTGTCCTACAGCAATAAAGGATGATGGTAAAACTGTGCAGTGTGGACATGGCAGCATATATGAGGAGAAGATACATCAAGTCTTTGTGTGGGCTGGACTTCAATCTCTTGTGCTACAGCGTCCCAGGAAGAAAGCCTAGATGGGGTTCCACTAGAAGACTAACTGTGAGGGTAAGCCCTAAGAGCTGCTCAGTAAGTGATATAGGGCCAGGAGAATCTGTCCTTCCATCCCTCAGATCAGCAAGGCTGATACAGCAGAAGGAGGGGGCAAGGGTTGCATGTGCCTGTTCAAAGCTCAGCATAATGTGAGTGTGGGCTAGACTGCTGTTCCTTTGATGGCTAACCCAATGTTTTCAACACTGCTGAGTTGAAAACCACCTCCTCCTACCTGCCCATTCTCTCAGTTTGGTGAGGTCTTTCTGGTCTTCTTCACTAGCAGGGGGGTAGAACCTAGCCTATTTTTTTCAGATCTGATGATCTGAAAAAAAAGTTTGATGTCAGGTGCAAACATGCAAATTTCCCTGGGCGTATCCTTCCTCAGATCATTGATGAAGATATAGCACAAAACTAACATCACTCTTTTATGGATTCTGGTTTTTTCAATAATAACATATATTAAAAATGAGACCTATATGGGGCACATTAGGTGGACAACTCTAAGGCAGCTACATCATAAGCTGGACATTTTATTTAATTCTTATTGAATCTAGCATGTACACTCAGTGTGCAGCAGTAAAAAGCAGTACAGTACAGAATAGAAGATCTTTGTGAGCACTGTTAAGAAGGCAAAGGCTCATCTATCCAGACCACAGAGATTTTGCAGTACATCTGCCCTCCTCACTCCTGCAGTCTGCATAACATGCTAGAAATTTTTTTCAGATGGCTGGAAGCTACTTACAGAGTGAAAGAGATGGGTTTTGTCTAGTGATTTAATCAGCAGAGAGAATCCAGATTAGGATGGACTTTGTCACTTAATTATTTTCACTACTTTACTCTTTACCTTCAATGTTCATAAAGTTATGCTGCACCTCTTGGGTAAGTCAGAAAGCTTTGCTCCTTAACATTTGCAGAGGTCAGATCTGAATATAAAAATGGTATTGAGTTACAAAGTAAAATCATAACATTAAACGTTTCCCTGAGAAGCCAAGTCTAAACCAGATCCAAAATACATCATCTCCCTTGAGCTCTGTGTTACATCTGTAAGACCAGATACAAAAACCTTGCTGAAGTCTCTCTGAGTAACTAAGAGGCTGAAAAAGACAAGGCCAAATGAGATACAAAAATTATCCAGCCAAATACACAGTCTGTTTGCAATAGCACAGAGACTAGAAGTACTAAGAGCCTTAATGCTGTTTTTTGAAACTGTTATAGGCACCCAACTTGGGCAAAATAGTTAAGTGTTTGACCCATTGGGGCTCCAGAGCTTCTGTCCCAGATGCATCCGTCCCCTTTATGACTAAAGAGAACTTTAGCTTCCTGAAACAAGAGAGAAGAGTTGCCAAGAGAAAGACATTCTGAAGCACCAGGCTCAGAGCTGTGTCTGAAAGGCACCAGAATTGGGATTCTGCACTAAACACCAAGAATCAGTCAGGATTCAGAGCAACAAACTTGTTTCTACAGGTAAGCAAAAGGAGCACCCAGCTGTTGCCCACCAGCTCAGCTGTAGAAGGAAATAGGTTCTGGACTGCAGCCGCTTGATCCCATTTCAAAATTGGTGTGGGTGGGGGAAGTAATAATCCTAACAGCAATTTTTTTCAGGAAGATTGAACATGGGCAATGAATGAAATAAGGGCTGGAAGCAATTTATGCAAGCTGGGATCTCCCTATTGTAGACAAGGTCTGAAGATAAAGAAAAACTTTCAATCAATGGCATTATAAAACTTCCTCCTACTCAGTTTGTTACAGTCTCAGAAAAACAACAGCTCAGTCAGGTAGAACTCCTCTTGTCTTGGGACAGAAGGATGCTCCAGGACAAGATTTATTCCAGTCCCATTTTCTGCAGTAATAATTTAGAAGAGTTACGAAAGATCTTAGAAGTTTACTCACGAAAGCTAAGTGTTTCTGTAGAATGTGATTAGTTTCATAATAATTTGAGACACAAGAAGAAACTGCAGCTCTGTGTGGTAGAAAGAAGACAAACTGAATGTTGTTCATTTGGAAATGTTCTAGAGGGAATGCTACAATATAAATTGGTTTATGATATTAATAAGGAGAGAATTCAGAGGATGATTGTTGGCAGAGGAGAATTTAACCTGGTCCAAAACTTTGAAATTACCAAAAGTAATAGAAGCAGTACTGAAAAATTACAAGATATGTGAGTATAACTCAGAGACAATCAAACTGCTTCAGTAAACAAAACATGAGGCCAGTTGGAAGGAACTTGCTCTCCTGAGGGTTGTTTCCATGTGGAGGAGCTCATTTTACATCAGGTTGTCAGCATAAAATGGCCCAATGTCATAAGTGCCTGAATTTACAAGGCTGGGCCAGAAAATGCAATGGTGACTGTCAAGCAGCATTTCAAACTCAGGGTACAAACCCAGCCAAAGCAAAGGATAAGGAAGCAGGAGGAGGGGGGGAAAAAGGTTTAGTGTTTTTGGGAAGGTACACATTCCACCTCCTAGGTGGAGGGCTCTCTGCTTCCCTTTGATTACGTAAATTTTTGTAGTCTGGATCCGAGGCAAAGTCTGTCAGGCAGTGAGCTCTCCAAAGACCTAAAAGATAATCTCTCTTATTTTATGAGCACAAGACCATGTTTCTTCAGATGCAGAACTGATACAGCTACATGGAGGTTAACAGTGAAAAACAGGCCACTGTGCAAGGACTGCACTGAGGCAGCAGTAGATCTATCAGTATTGACCATAATATATTGGGGATGGTTCCATGTGCCTGCTGGAAGAGGCTGTAGCAGGCTGCCTCAGCCAGATTTCAGAGCAAGCCTTCTATGCAGGGAAACAAGCTGAATGAGCTGGGAAACAAACTGAATGATGCAGGAAACAGAAATTTAAGAGAAAACACACATTTAAATCAAAAGCTACAGAAGAATGCAAAGAAAAAGTCAAAATCTGGGGTTAAATGAAACATCATTTTTCACTTTCAAGAAATGTAAACTCTCTTTTTGGCAAAACATTGTGAAAGACAAAGAGAAAGGAAGGGGTGAAGGACAGGAAAACCATCAGTGTCTAATACACTAACATTCCAACCTTGTTAACATCCACAAAAATTCTGCATAGCCACCAAAATTTTTCCCTGTGTTTGTATTGAACAGCAAATATACAGGAGAACAGCAGTGTTGATCACTAAGAATTCTGCTGATGTTAATGTTAAAGAAATGGACAATTTGATAAAGGAACATAAAAGGTGGTTTTATAAACTGTTTCAGTTATTAATATACTCTAGTTTTTGTATCTCCCCTGCTATACTTTCCCTACTTCTTTAAGTTCATGGACTGCCTGAACTGATGTTTTGATCCAGACTGACATGTTTAATTAGTGTATGCCCTTTGAATCTGTTTATTTCGTTGTTAATTTTGTTTGCTTGTTTTTTAAACTACATGGAATTGTTGTCTCCTCAACATAATCTGCCAATGAGTTGTGTTATGTAAATATTTAAGTTTGTGAAAGGTACTTTTATTTTTATTGCTTTGAGACTTCCACGTCTCCACACTTGTATATGGAGGGAAAGGCTCAAGAGTTTTCCTATTTATTACTTCACTCTTCATATTTTTATAGATCCTTCCAAGCTGAAAAGTCCTTTCTTCATTGTTGCTTTATGTGGAAGTTGTTTAAAATTTCTGGTTATCCTTGTTCTGCTCTATACATTTCCTAGAGCTACTTTGCCTCCTTTATTTCCAGTTCTACTGTATGGAATGACCAGACCTACACACTCTATTCAAAACATGCAGCATTCAAAGCAGCATATTGATATCTTTTCTGCTCTCAGCAATTCTCCAAAACAGTTCCTCTATCATGGAAGGTAATGACAAGATTTCAGATTACTTTCCTACTATGCCTTCATCCTGCGCAAGTGTTCATGTTGCGTCTTGATCATTTGTGAACAAAATAAATTCTCTGGCAGCTTGCCTCTTCACAAGTTCCCAAAATTCTACAGGTTTATTTTTCCATCTTTAGTATTCTTTGCTCTTCCTTTGGTAGCATTTACACCCTTTTCTATTTGCCCCAACTATATATGACTTCCACCTATTTGGGAGGATGTATTTTCAAGAGCTACTTTCTTCTTTAATTTGGCAGTTTCATGAAGCTGAATCCTTTTTATTTTGTGGTTGAGTTTTCATTGAATGGTTCTGTTTTCATTGAATGGTTCTGTTTAATTAGCACTGTTCATTAGCTGCAATCCTCTGATGTGGTGGTTTTAAACTTTCTCCATGAGAGTTATAAAAAAATTGTCCTTCTAGCTGCTCCTTTTTAGCTTCCTGTTAACTAGTTCTCTCATGGTAATATGTAGCTCTATTTAAGAAAGAAATGCTATTATTCATTTCCCTTTCCATCAATTCAGTTCAACATACTTATAGGAAACTATATCACAGTCAAATTGCAGTGTTCCTTACATTAAATATGTTTGGTGAGGGATTATGTTTGTTTGTTTGTTTCTCTGTGGTTTTTGTTAGGTTTGGTTTGGGGGTTTTTTTAATGCAGATGAAAATTAGTTAGTTATAAAAAGAAGGATTTCAAGACCTCTTCAGAAGCAAAATCCTTTCTGGGTAAAGACAAAGCCTGCCTTTTTATAGTGAGATATAGATTTTTCTGCGTGGTAAGATGCAGTTTCTCCTCTGTGCTCTCATTTTTTATATTGGGTTGACCTTAGAGAACAAAAAAAGTCTCCAGCTGCCTTTAAAAAGTATAAAGATGTATAAAAGGTAGAAAAGCAGATGATGAGTGCGGGGAACCACTGCTGCCCCTAGGCAGTAGCCAGTGAGCAGAAAAAGCCATGGTACACCAATGGCTCTGACGTGTTAGTCAGGAACCCTGGTGGAATGACCAACGTAGGCTATCTTAGTCAAATGTAACACTCTTTAACTGGAATAGCAGAGTTAGCTATGTTTAAAAAAAAAAAAATCGCAATTATTTACTATTAGATTGCTGTAAAGGGAAAAAAACTGAATATCTCACACCCCTACAATCTTTTCTGGACAACCTTAGTCTTCCAACATTCCCTTTAGATTACTTTTCCTTGGTACTGAAGTAAAATTATGTGGCACACTCCCTGTCCTGGTTTGAGATTTGTCACATAATATTATGTACTGAATTTTTGCTAAAGTGTCCCTATTTTACAGCCCAAAATAAACCCTCAGGCTTCTATGAGTACATGTTGTCCCTCAGTCATATTTTCTTCTTGAGTTCTGATTTTGCCATTTTGAAAAACACTGTCAGCAAAGACCATAATAAGTGGAAATAATGTCGGAGTGAAAACTGCAGGAGCACAACTTTTCCATAAGTTATATCTTATACTCATTGTTCATTGTTTCTCCATATAAAATGTTTCCTGACATCTTATAACATCAGGGCCAAGACTAACTTGTTTTATGGCAGCAACTGATGCATATAATTAAAATTAAAATCAGAAGACTTGCAGGGATTGTCTGTTTGGAAGGAGAAATAGACCAAGAGGTATTTGAAGATCTCTTCAAATTCGTACAATGCACATCTGTGATGAAGTAAACACAGCAAGGAGCTTTTTCTAGTGTCATAAATAGGATCAGATATGAAAGATCTGGATTGTAATGTTCTTGGTACTTGAAAACATAAACCAGGGAAAGACTTATGCCATAGGTCATAAAATTTGAATTTAAAATGTAGACTTGAAGTAAATTATAGAATTCACAATTTAAAAAAAATCCCACATAAACATTATTCAATAATTATGCTGAAAATTTTGCTTTATCTATAATCATCTAACAACTTTCTAGGATAACTCTCAGGTATTCATTTTATACAGTCAACAAATGATACATACAGTAAAGTGAGTTATGATACATAGCTGTGTGGGATGAAAATAACTTAAAGGTGATATCTCTCAGAGCTTGTACCTTCAAGAGCAGAATCAGTAAAACTTGCCAGATTACCAGATTAAACGTTATGATCAGTGTGAATAACATGCACACTTCTTGATGAATTTCAATTTTTTCCACTTGTTTTGTTGTGCACTGGTTATGACAGAGGGCCAGAGAAAAAGATAATCACTCTTTGCTCTGTGCTACAGAATGGTTTGCATGGTCTCGTTACCTTGTCT
Source organism: Dicrurus megarhynchus (assembly GCA_013399195.1). Classification (NCBI taxonomy): domain Eukaryota; kingdom Metazoa; phylum Chordata; class Aves; order Passeriformes; family Dicruridae; genus Dicrurus; species Dicrurus megarhynchus. The sequence continues at coordinate 361,966 of VXAD01008714.1, forward strand.
TCTCTCCAGGCTCCTCACCCATGTGTAAGAAAAACAAGATGTCAATGGCTTGGTCAGTGGTGATTAAAGTTAACTTAGATGCCCAAGGGCAAACCAAAATCCTTCCTTGCTACTAAAAGTCCTGGTATTTTCCTAAGCTTTGCAGTACACCCACCATATAGGATTGTACCTGCAAACATGATGAATACCTAGGCACTGCACATGAGTATTCTCAGTCAGGTTTTGGTAGAGAAACCAGAGAAAAAAATCCTCCTAAATTTTCAGTCCACGTGGTAAAATCAGAGCATGCTTAATGTGCTGACTAGTTCCTTTTCTTCAGAAAATACAGTTCAGGCTGCTACTTTTTTGTAAGAGTAAGAGAAGCATCCTTTAATATTGCTCTTCACAATATTTATTCAGGAGATGGGAAATCTAGGAGGAAGAGGGAATAGAAAAGAATATGAAGAATGATCAAATGTGAAAATACAAGATGGGTTAATGAAAATCCACGCAGAAATTCTGCAGAATAAGAGCTAATTCTTTAAGGCTGATTTTAACAACATTTGCCAGAGAAAAGAGTGAATGTGATCAAACTTATTTGTTGTTGCATGTACTTCCTTGATTCTCACAAAATCGCTCTTCTTGGATAGCAGCTGGTGGAATGGCACCTGAAATTCTGCCTCTGAGATCAATTTAATGGGCAGTTTTCACATTAACAAATATGTAGTTCACAAGACTAGCCAGCAGAGAGCAACACTATTTAAATTTGAACTGAGCGTGATATCTTGACAAACTAATTATTACATTACTGTGCATAAAACTGCATAATGCAGCACGTTAAATGTAGTGCTCTGTTACATCAGTCACAGCCACTCACTGCCAATGCATTCCGATGTAATGTCTAACCCAGAAAAACATGTATGCAAATCAGCTGCATACTTGCTTTTAATTTGCATGATCTTCAGGGGTTCTTCTGAGGTTATGATGTATGGCAAACTTGCAGAATTAAACACAGATGTACTTTTACTTCACACACAAAATTTAACTGCAAAGCTTTAACAAGGAATTTGCACAATGAAATTATTCCCTCTAGCCACCTTAAGGGGTCAGATGGTTCAGAATGAACTCAGTTTGTACAGGGTATATTGGGCAAACAAAAAACATCTGTTTTATCTGCAAGTTTTTTTGTATCTGTTGGGGGAAAAAGTTTACCATCTCCTTTACATGGCAGCCCTTGAAAATTCCTAGTCTGGAATTACTCCAGTCCCTCTCTTGGTGCAGCCACTGGACAGCAGCTATAAAAACTGTCTGCATATTTCAGGTTGGGGCATTGCTGAGCCCAGTCACCCTGAGAAGTGCCCTTCAGTCTAGGCAACGATTTCTTTGCCCTTGTCTCTGTTTGTTTCAGCTTTCTAAAGATGTAGGGACGAACTTAAAATCCAGCTGTACCAAGAATTGTGGAGTAACAGGTTTTCCCAGATGGTGGGAAAGCCTCTTTACTCTGGCATCATGTCTATCCTGGTCCACAGATTTATACTAGAAGATGATGAGTCTGCCAAAGAACATCGTTTCTTAATGCTGCCAGTGAGCAGAGCATCTTTTATCATTCTCAGCCTGGGAGATGTCTTGGAACAGTTCTCAAATTGATAGTAAGAGATACTGAAAGGTGGCAGTGAATTCCTTGGCAAATATGAAATAGGTTCCGGAGGGAGAAATCCTGAACTGTCTCAGCCATATAGTATGTCTAGTGTTCTTTTCCCATCTGCATTATTTTTCCACTGAGGCTGAACCAAAAGGTTACCAAAAGACAAAGACTATCCTTTTCAATTACTTTAAGATGAAATTAGGTTTTTTTTTCCTTAAACAGGTTCCAAAAAAGAACAAGAACTAGGAAAAAAAAGCATTTAACTGAGAGTGTAGCATTAAACTTGTAAAGTGGCTTACTGAGCATCTTACATCAACATAGTATGTACAGTATACTGAAGCAGAGGCAGGCAACCAACTTTCTATGAAAAGCTTTCTGTTTTGCCAAATTAAATTATTCAGTCTGTTTTCATGCAGGTTCACCCACAAAGCTTTTTGTAGCCTGTCTTGCAAAAAGGAATATTCAGAGTAAATTTTAATTAAATATTGCTAAATATTTCCAGAAGGTGAATGTGAAATTAACGTAGAGACTTCACAGCAGCAGCCTGATCCAAGGAATTGCACGCAGCTTAGGAAAAAGGAACTGTACCACATGTCTAGGCAAAATACTGGACATGTTACAAATTATGAGAGTTCAAAAAAAATAGTGGACAGAAGATGTAGAGGTCAATCAGAAGTCATTTTGGTTTTTTAGTCAGATTAACTTCCCAAAGCTTCTGAAAGAGTATGGAGAACTTTACAACACAAAACCATGGAAATATCACTGAGTAAATAACCTGCTTCAAAAGATACTCCAAACTTGCCTGTACTCCTGAAATCACAGGCATACATTACAGTGGAGATGATGTAGTATACAGAATAAAAACAAGAATATGAGACTTTCAATATCAAGAAGTGTAACAGCACTGAGAGGAGGTAAAGAGGTACTGATTCCTCTGTTCCTTTTGGGTTGTTTCCTAGTCTGCTTGTCCTGGTGTGTTTGAACAGTGAAAGCCAACCGAACTCAGCTGGTTTCCACTCTGGTCTCAAGTGTAGCAGATGATGCTTGCAGTACAAAGGGTGAGTGATAATGTCTTGCACATTTGCATTTATCAAATTGTTTCAAATGCAGCAATTAATTTAAGTCTCATGTAATGCCAGGAGACATCCTACCTTGTGTAAGCACAGTATAGAAGATTACTAAACCAGCTTTCTCTTAGAGCATTTAATGTGACACATCTTAAGTCATTCTCTTCACTTGGACTATATAGTCAGTACACTTCCCCTATTACTAAATGCCACAGGAATTTATGTCACTGATGTCTATGGGGCTTGATACTTACGGCGAAGACGACCAAGCTCCAACTGGAAACTCAAACCAAAAGGAATATTCCTCAAGGAGAACAGATGCGAGGGAACCCTCAGAAAGGAAGAGCTTGCAAGACAAGTTGTGAATACCATCTGAATTGGAAGGATTAAGGAAAAGAGCTAGAAGAATATGAGTTCATTAATAGAGGGACTGCGAAACACCTGTTTGTCTTCTGGAAAGGTTGCTCAATTCCATCATAAACTTTCTGGCACTATGGCCACCCAGAGGAAAATGCAAAGTTAAGGGCATCTTTTCCATGTCTTGTAATATCTCCTCTTATGCTTTATCTTCTAATTTTTCACAAGAGCATTATTTAAAGTAAAGAATCAGAGACGAGGCAGGCCAGCAATTCATTTTGTGCCACATGGTGTGGTGTGCTTAGCACTCCCTCCTACTTGTGCCTGAGCACAGCCCTGCCCAGCTTGATAGCTGTGATATGTCTGCTTAGAAGGTACAAATTGCTACAAGATCCAGTAGATTCAGTCTAGAATGTATTTATTCCAACACCTTTGGGGCTAAGGAAACATTGGGCTTGTATGACCACAAACAGGTCAAAGGCATAGCCTCTTCAGCAGTCTTCCTGCTGTGAGGAAATGGCCAGCAAGCTACAGGAATTGTGAGCTCTATTTCTCACGCATTAACCTGTTACTGACCGGTCCTTTTCATGGTTTTTAACACCATCAGGATCTCCAGAACCATACTGGAGGAAGATATTCTGGTCCCAACAGACACGTATAAGGAAATCATAGATCATGTCTCCCTAGACAATCTGGAAAAACCTCCACTGCAACAGACATTGCCTTCTTGCAGCCAAGATCAGCTGTGTCTGGAGTGCTGACCTGGTGGTTGAGGGTGACAGTGTCTCACGGTGTCCTTTTTGCATGCTGTACAATCCAGCCTGCTCTATTTTCTGTGTAATTAATCTTTTTTGCCACAGATGCCTCTCTCAGTTGGGATGAACTAGAGGTCAATTGGGATGAGCAGGGATATCCAGATGCAGAGGGAAGGACTGCTGTAGTAGTTTTCTTTCCAGGGGAAGGCACGGACCTCTCTTCAACGAACACCTCAAACATCACTGCTCACTGCCTCTCAATCTTGACCAGTCTACAGAAGTTCTGGACTTTTTCTTTCACCAGCTATTTCTAGGGTCTTGATCCTCCCTTTCAAAGCCACCCACACTTTAAACGGAAGGGCCATGACACAAAAATTAGACATGTAAAGAAGACTATAATAGTAAGACAAGTGTACAGCAATACTTCCCAGCCTCCAGCAAGCCAGAACCCAAAGGTTTCCTGATCCTGGTGTAGTACTGCTGTATAGCAAAAAATGGATTATTCTTCCATGAATTTGTCTGGAAAGACTGCAGATGGATTTTCATGACTTGGAGGAGGCTCAGCTGTGTTTCGTCTTAGCACCACTGCTGAGCATGAGAAGAAGACATACTTTAGTGCAATCATATCTTCCTTATCAGCACATTTCAAAGTTCTAACAAACTTCTAAGTTCTAGGTAAGTGAATTCTTTGGGAAAAATTTCCCAGTTACATGTTAAAGATTATTCTTTAGCTGTGAGCTTTGGTTTGGGAAAATCAATATCTAAGTATCCATCATATGAACACACATCTAGCAGGTTGCATGCAGAAGAGATACTAGGCACCACATAAATCCATAGAAGGGTTAGAGGGCTAGTCTTCTGGAATTATGACTCTTTCAAGTTAAAAAACAAATGCATCAATTTAAAAAGTGTACTTTTAACTAACTCTTTCGGAGATTGGCTTCAGAAAATATGAGAGTTCTGAAAGCTTTCCTTGGAAGATGGCATAATCTTCAAAATCATCCCAGTGAGTACATTGCCAACAAGTTATTTCAACACAGCTGCTAACCCATCATGTGCATTTTATGGAAAGAGTTTCCTCATGTATCAGATCCGTTGGGCTGCAAGCTAGTCATAGTATGTTGTGCCTTCACCTGAACTTTTTGACTGCAACAAAGGATAAAAGATATCAGCCCTCTTATGTGCCAGGTTCTTGAATGACAGAGATAAAAATACAGGTTGGAAGCTGCATATTGCTATATTATGAAGTCACTTTTGAAATAGTTAGAACTCCAAAACACCAAATAAATAAGTTGGAATACCATTTGCTGAAAACAAATTTCTAGATGTCTGCCCACAAGGGAAAGAGAAGCCACTTTTTGTATTTGTTGAACAGAAAATGTGGCATTGCAAAGGCTATGAATTACATAGTGTTCTCCCTGAAAAATAGAATTGCATAATATGTTGTTTTACTACTGCACGTAGTAAAAAATCATTCTTAGGTCCCAAAGCCAGAAAAAACAACACATGAAAGGACAAACTGACTACAAGTTCACTGCTTTGGATATAAAAAGGTATCTGGCATGATGAAGTCTTTTTTAGTCCATGTGGTTTTCATTTGAATTGGTTCATGTAAGGTTCTTTCAAGAGGAGGAAAAAAATGCGATAAATCTCCTTAGGAATAGAGCCGTGCAAGCTTGGGAAACTCACTGGGCAAGCCAGCTTCTTTTGTTCGCCAAATTCTAGGGGCACAAGAGCCTAATGAGAGCTTAATTAAAATTGATGTGAAAAAATTAAACACTTTAAAGTATTGTTTGGGGGCTTGCAGAGCTCATGCCAGTGAAAGTTGATAATTTTGTGGGTTTGGAATTTAATTAAATTAATTGGTTTTTTTCATCTACAGAACTCTCTTGCTATGTCTTTTCTTTCCATCGAAGAAGCAAACTAGAAAAATAATGGTAGGAAAGAGCCCATCTGTCTGTTTTCCTCAGTTTTCCTGGGTCCAGGAGAGTGAGTGAGTGTTCACGTCAGAGTTGAGATGCTCTTTCCCTTTCAGGACATTTTTCTACGTGGTCTTTTGCAGGCAAGCATGAAATCATTCTGTTTGAGCTCTGAGCATATGTGCATTCATGCTACGCATCCTTGGACAGAGCGCTCTGCTGAGCACAAATTGATATTTTCTGTCTTTCAGCAGGGGCTTTAGCTTGGGCTCAGCACTGTAAATGCAGTAACATGGCTTCCAGTTCAAGGTTGTCATACATCCAACTGGCTCAAGTCTTGGGCAGAAAAACTTGTATTCTGCCTGCAAAAGGCTATGTAGACATTCTCTGATACTCATTCACACTGAGCTTGATCTGATGCCTGCTGGAATCAGTGACAGTCTTTACACTTCAATAGGTTTTGCAATAATCTTCCTTCAATGTCTTGCAAGAAGTATTTATCACTCAGAACTTCTAGGGACTTCAGTGGGCCTCAGGATGCTCAATATCTAGAAGTGTTAGATTTTACCATTTCAGTGCAGACATCCCTTTCACACAAAAATTAACACTCTTGTTCCAAGCAAATTTCCAGTTTGGTGACAGATTTAATAAGCATGAGCACCATTCACCATTCATCATCTCCAACCTCCGCTTGGAGAACTTTGAACTATGGAAAGTTCATGGAGAAGATTGGAGCTCACTTTGCTAGTAGCATTACCTGATTAGGCCCTATTGTGCATCAGTGCAAAAAAGGGCTGGGAATCAGTGGTGTTACGTCAGCCCCGTGTACTTGAATAGTCAGACTTTATATGGTTTTAAAGGTAATATATAAGTATATAACACCTTATAAGGTTGCTTGAAAGAGAAACGGCATCAGAAATGAATGTATTTTTTAATGGAACAGTTTTATCTAGGCCCTTAGAAGTGACAATCTCCATAAGTATTCTAACAAAGTTTCAAGGTCAGGTAATTAATTCTCTGCTTATTTTTACATCAAAAATATTTACTCAAGCTAGAACAGAAAAGTTTAGTCTATCGGCAATGATTTTTTGGGGTTGTTGATTTTTTTTTTCATTTGGCAAAAGAAGCTAAAATAAACAGGTTCTTTTGGGTTTTTTTTTTTAAAGTCGTCTGGTTTTCGGAGGAAAACACCCACTTCCTGAAGTGGTTAATCTTGAAAACAGAATTTTGGGACCCCTCTGTTATAACTTTGTATTACAAACCAAGTAGAAAAACAACTATCTGAGTGGTGGAGCAACATGATCAGCTGTTTTTTTGCTAAAATTAATCCTTTCTATGAGCTAGGCTAGTGGATATCAGCTATCTCTGGATATGAATATATTTGTGTCTCAAGGGAATATCATGGGTATTTTGATGAATAAGTCAAGCCTCTAGACAGCCCAACAGAGACTATTTCTTACAGATCGTTCCCAGGGAAACCAAACTGAAAGCAGAACTTTCCAAAGAGGAAGCAGCCATCGCAAAACACTGACCAGCTGTAGGTGGATGTGCTTCACAGAAATACTTCTGGGTTTTTCTCTCCTTTTATCTGTTTCTTATCAGTAAATAGATCCTTTAATCCCATGGCTCCTGCAGGTGAATTCAGCTCACTAATAAAGGACACGCTTTTCCAGCCACATCAATTTTACATTTGTATAAAGTCCAATGCAGTCTGTCCAGTAAGCACAAAATTCTTTCCCTGGGCCTGAGAGGTGTGATGACAATTAACAAAAAACCCAGACAGAAGCATTTTTCCAACTTAATTTTCTTCATATCACCTGCAACTAAGCAATAAAGCTCAAGCACTGTAAATTAATGTATAAATTTGTTCTGTAATAATCATCCCTACCTCTGTACCAAAGCTAGCTTCTCATATATGCACTCTTATCTGTGATATTTTCTTTTAGTAGTCTCATCAATACAAAGAACTTTTAAAGCCAAGTTATGGCACTATCAGAGTCAACCCAGAATCTTTTGATCAAGTAATCAAATTAAATATCAAAAGGCAATTAAAAATAAAAAGATTTCAGTCTACCTCCAGCTTTCAGTCAAGCATGATGAAAGCATTATTATTATTTTATTACCTTCCACTTTCTTGAATCCTGCCATATGGCTCGGTTGATGTGGATCCACAATTATGGAAGAAGGTTTAAGTTAGATCAAAGCATCATGGAATTCAAAATTTTACTACTTTCTCTGAATTTCAACAATACTGTTCCATGGGTTTCTTTCTGACCCACTGCCTTATAGTATAGCAAATTCTCAGTTTACACAACACTTTTTACATTCACAAAGACATCCAATACATCACAAAGAATTATTATTGCGCTTAGATTTTTCATACCTTGTCAATTCTTTTCTTCATCTTCACTTAAATGTTCTTATCAGGAAGAAAACAGATCTTCCTTTTTTTGTAGCCACGGTATTTGGTATCCTGGGATATAATGTGAACAGTATGCTGCCCTTGCTATTATTATTAGTGGTAGTTTTGTATTATGTAATTTTTACCTTATACAACATTCAAAATCAGCATATTCCTGTGCCCAGAGTATTTCTGATTTAGGGGGACATGTGGCACCAGTTGCACCTGGATGAACTGCAATACAGAATAACAGAAGAGTATCCTTAGGAGCTCAGTGACTGGTGGGATGAATATGCCTTCCTCTTTTGACCAGCCAGTTCTGCTGGCTGCAAAGCAAACCGACTCCATGAGCTCCCAGAATTGTTAGGATGACAAGAAGATTGCCATCTACTGACCTGAAGCTCATATTGTACATATAGATCATCATTAGGGGGCTGAACTCCCCAACCTGTCCCCCACATATATAGAGAGATGGAAAGAAATGGATTCATTCAGAGGAATTAAAAGCAGGATGTGTCCTGAAACACTGCTTGCAAAGGTATTTTTGTGTCTCTGGTGATTTTAGGAGGAGTGAAGGAAGCCTCCTAACTGGGGCACTTAGTAGTTATTCGGTGATTTGAGTGTTGCAGTGGTACAGGGCCAGGGTAGCTCCATTGTTCCTTTAAGAGCTCAGCCCATTTTTTTCCATTAAATTTCCAAAATTTTTATAGCAAGAGGTGTGGTCTTTCTGCACCCTTTATATTTCCCAAAACCCAGACATCCATCTGCAGAGCAGTTGAGAGATCAAACACCAAGAAAATATAGAAAAAAAAGCAAAAAGAAGCATGGAGGGACAAGTTGTGATGTTAGTGTGTGTGTGCATCTGAAATGATGGTTTAAGTGTGTTTTGGTGTTGGCATGTCTGTAGGAAGGAAACGAAAAAATAATTTCAAAAAAGTATAACACCAATAAGGTGATCGTGAGGGAATGTAATTAAAGGGATGTGAGGCTGTGAGTGCTGATACAACACAGTGGAAAGGCGAAGGAAATCAGAGGCATGAGAATGTAATGGCTAATGAAGGATCTTAGAAGCTGAAACCAAGAATTTAACTTCATAAAAAGTACATCAGGAGCCCAAGGATGTGTTCTCTTCAAGTAGATAAAAGCCAGACGCAGTGGGGCTTGCTATGCAGCTTTGGGTCATTATTACATCTTGGTTCCATTACTTCTGTCTTCATCAAGTGTTATTAACTCATCATCACCACAGGCTGCCTTTTTGTCATGTAAAGCTTTGTACTCTGAGCAAAACATCATTCATTGCTCACAGTTTCTTCCAAGCAGAGTAGCAATACCTTTGTGGCTGCAAAGATAGTCATGATACCTCAATGGCTGGAGCATGCTACAGAAGTGTGGCAGATCCTGCCAGGGAGCTGGTGCCTTTGTGGAAGAAAATAGAGCAACAACTCCATATGTTAAACCTCTAAGATGTGTAAGTGTGTATAGCCAAAAATTTCTTCGTTGCCAAAAACTGCTAAGCTTTGGGACCCAAATAAAAAGACAGCTCACATGAATCTTAGCTTGGTTTAAAGTACAAAGCCTATTTCACCCTTTGTTTTTGAACAAAGTTATTACCAGGATTTTTTCAACACTAAAAGGAGGTTTCAGTGTCAGCTACGTAGCTATCTAGGTATTTGAAAAGTGTCACCAAATTCCAAGGGTTTTTCTTCACAAGAGATTCTTCAACTCTTACAAGAGCTGTAACTAATTTTGACTGAGTTTCCAGTCAGATGCACGTTAGGAATGGTTTTAATCAAATTAACTAGGTACCACTCAACAAATAAATATTTACAAATACGTATCTTTACCTCTGATGGGGGAGAAAAATAGCAGACACTCCTAGAAAAATTTCTTGGCTAACTCTTTCTGGTGCTTTTGTTTCTTGCCTCCATTATTAAGCAACTATTCATTTCTCAATAAGCCCCTGATGTCAATTCAACCCTTTCATACTTCAAATGGCTCTGGGCTTTGGTTTAACTTGCAGCAGATTAATTCTGTCTCTTCCATTGAGTTTAGTTGTGTGTGACCTCCCTGAAAAAGCAGATATTTTCTTTGTGAATAAATTTTGCTTCTCTGAGATATTATTCAGCTTTGTGCAAATTGCCATCATGCAGAGAGGATGTTCTCCAGGTTTGTTATGTAATCTGCTCTGTACCAAACTCAGGCACCTTTGAGGAAGCTCATCTGTGCCCTAGGAAAGATGTGCAGTCCCACCCTGCTCAGTTTCTTCTCACTTTCAGAGAAAGGCAAGGCAAGTCTACTGCTGGTTGTAGTTTCTCTTTTCTTGACTTGCCGCCACACAAGGTTATCAGTAGACTGAGCAGAGGAGTGATGTTTCCCCTGTCACAGAGGCATAGCATCAGTTCACCCTCAGAAGATGTATGGCAGGAATGTGATGTCCCTATTCCAGTGAGCCAGAGACAAAAATCGCTACAGCACTCGACCAGAATCAGCTGTTCTGCTCTGTTGTGCACTGCAAGATCTCTCACACCAGCTGGATGGGTGTCACAGCTACAAACTGAGTGAGAAGTACCTGGGTTTGCCTTGGGCATGGAGCCAGACACAGAATCTGACACAGTCCCACAGTCATGCCTAGTTCCCAAATGCATTGCTCCTGTTAAAAATCTCCATCCCTTTCCTGAAACCCATTTATTTTAGGGAACATCTGTTATGCCGGTGTAACCGGAGGGCACGTTGTGCTGGTGTAAACAAGGCCAGGGGAAGTTTCATGCTGTCTTTCCACCGTGTCCTCTTTGTTCTGCTCCCCTCTCATCCCAGTGACAGCTGTGTCCTGGGCAGAGCTTACCATTTCTGTGGAAAAGTGTGGTATTTTTAGCCTGATTTCCTAATAGTGTGAGAATTGTGAGATCATGTCCTTCATGTGTTTGTGGAAAGGACCATTCTAGAAGTACCCTATAGCCCTTACCCTTCCTGGTAATTTTTTACCCTGTTTATCAGTCTCAAACAAATATGCCAGAAGGTTGAAGAGGTTTGAAATATCAAACAACTGGTATATCTCCTGAGAAAAATGTGCAATGAAAAGGAAAGCATGGTAATAGTAGCACACCAAATATTAGAGCTCAGAAAATTTGCAGGGTTTCTTTTCTCTCTCCCTTGTATCCCTTAGAGATAAATGCATAAGAAACCTAACTCCTTCAGTGCTGCTGCTAGTTGAGTTACTTTTTGTCTGTAAGGCTCAGTGTAAACAAAGGTTATCTCACTGAACACTCCTTCCAGTCTCACTTTGGTATGTAGACAAGACTGACAGCCAAGAACTGTCTCCTGCAAGCAGTGTAATGACCAAAACATGGGGAATAGTGTGTCAGAAGACACTTTTATGTCTTCTGCTGTCAGTTTCCCAAAGCCTCCATACTGTGAAGGGCCAAGGCTTATACCCTTGCTTATATTTGGGGTTTGCTTTTTATTGTGTTTATCTTGCTGTTTCCACATCCACTGATGTGTGTGGTAGCAGAGGCATGAACTGAGAGCATTTTCATCTGTAGATCTCCATAAACAGCAGGTCACACGGCCATGCACAGGAAACTTGACTTCCATGGAGAGGTTTTGCATTTTCTATTCAGAAAATATTACTAAGAAAGAGCATCTATCAGACCAGACAGTCTTCACTGACACATGCTAAATAGATAAAACACCAAAGAATCAAAAATGCTAATAATGAGTAATGGGCAATTCAAATATAATTAGGATCCCCAGATCACTGAATCTGAAGCCTTAATCTGACACTATTTCTTATCCAGTCTGTGAAGTTGTGCCCTACTAAGTGCCTAGATTTCGGTAAACTAAGAGTGACCTGGAATTAAATATTCCACTGTCATGAAAGAAATGTCCTTGCTGCACACTGTAAATTCTGAGAAATTCCATTAATGTGTGTAGACAAAATGTTTAGGCTTCAAACTATGATAAACCCCAAAACCAGACAAGGGCAATGGGCAACTTGATCCCTTTGTAAAATTTTGTAATTTTCTAACCCATGCTTTTGCTACTTGCAAAACTAAATTGACACTGAATTTAAATTTTAAAAGCATTGTAAAAAAATTTCTTTTTTTTTCTCCTTGTCCTTAGTCTAAAGTTAACTTTAGGTTTGATCAACTCAGGGACTTATTTGCTAATAGCTACTGGCAATAGAGATGCAACATTGTCATGAATTTTCATCTTGCTCCACTACATTCCATCAAAAACACTGAAAAGGCTTTCCCTTTGTGTTGTGCTAGGATTCCTCAGACAGGCTATGTTGTCTGTGAAAGGTTCTCAGTAAATATTGCTTTTATTTCCAGGTATAATTTTGGAAGATAACAGTTACACAACTTTCCAAAGAACAACAGCATCCCAGCAGCACAAATTTACAGCTTTTGGACCAGAGCTATGGCATATGGGTCAGAACTGTTTGTGACTCAAACCACAGAGAAAGCTGACACTTTCCTGCAAAAAAAAATATGGAGCTCTTTTTGCTCAGCACTGCTGGTAGAAAGGGGAAAAGCCAGCTATCAAAATTATATTTCCTTACAGCCTGACAGTAATTCCTCACTCTGGGAATTCAGGTAAGTAGGGAAAAATGCATTTAATAGAACATGTGTAGGTCTGTTTTTGAAGCATCAGCTTCAGTTGAGGAGATAATGGGCTATTGAAAAGCCTCCTTGTGCTGGACTGGATTAGACCTGCTAGGAAACACATGATTATATAATCTCTCCCTCAGACATCTGAATGTTCTTCCTGAAGCCTTTTCTGTTTATTTCTGACGTGAAATTTTACTTTGTTTGCCACAATGGGGTAGTGTATGTAGTCCACCTCCCATTAAGGTCCGTGGGGACACTTAATAGAAATGGGGTTGGCAAACAGCCCTCATCCATACTGCATTGTTTGAAATGGTTACTCAGCTCCCCATCTTTGACATTGTTTTCAAACATGCAAGTTTTTTTTAATGAACGGAGTAAACTCAAATATCAAATCAATTAGATTTTCTTTTATCCCTGGTAAGCACAACTGAAACAGGATGTAGTTCTAAAAAGTTGCATAGACCTGTTAAATAGGAAGACTTCTTTGTAAGGAAAGGTACAGAAAGTTGAGAATTGTAGAAAAACTGAAGAGCGACAGTATCATACTTGTAGACAAGATGAGAAAGAAGGAATGCAAAGGAGAAATGACCAAAAATGTGTGGAGATTGTATTAGTGACCAATCTCATTCGAATGATTCATAGTTGAGCAATTTTGCCTTAGAGAAGTTCCTTTGATTCATGGCAAGAAACTGGGAGGCCCTGGAACCATAGAAAACCAAGAATTAGTGATGGAAAACACCAAAAGTTTAGAATTTCCAATGTAGGTGATTATTCCAAATATTTTGGATCTTGTAGCATTGTAGTGTTAGATTTTAGATTTCATACTAATATAAAATGTGGACACTCTCTCCCAAGACCATTGAGATAATTTCTGCAGTACTAGAGCAGGGTGAGTTATACCTCATTGTTTTCTCAGAGATATTTGTCTAAGTTGTTCTTAAAAATTTGCAAGGAAGGAAATAAAATGCTATTCCTAATCTGCTCCTGTATTTTATTATGTGTTCTGACCACTGATAAACTGGAAGGATTCTGTCAACCAGCTGTACATCCACCTTAGATGAAAAGATGCTGGACTAGATTTTTATAACTGCCTTATGTCTCATTTTCCAACTTTGCAGCTCTTTACAATCATCTTTTTTGACCAAAAGTGGTCTTCCTGTTGTCTTTGGGGTGAGGTAAAGCTAACAAACCACCAATGATAACTATTATTGCTACTTTAATGGCACTGGCATTACTATTTTACTTCGTTTATGTGATGGATTGCTGACAGAAGGAAACCAAAAATGAAACAAAATTTTGATAGACTAGTATGTAAACCTTAGGGAAGTGGGATTCCACCTGAAATGCAGGCAAACATGAAAAAGTGGAATGGGAAGTGCAGTCAAAGTCCCTTTTCAGTTCCTGAGGGAAGTCAGACATCTGGGTATAGCAGGACTGGGCCATGCGTCAAGGGAACGTTGTGGGACAAAATGAGCATCTACCAGTCCCAAACATCTGCCTCCTCCCAATACACTTCTCATCAATATTCCAGATTCTTCAAAGACCTACTTCCAAGATGCCCTGACAGGTGCAGTTAGTGACAAAGTGGAAAGTTAGCAATGTGTTGCCAAGTAGGACAAATGTAGGGCCATGAGAAAATCCCTGCTGAATTGCATGATCTACACAAGTGTGGCATGCCCACCAACACCCAGGCCTGAAACATCCGTTTGTCATCTTTCCAGGAAAATGTTTCCAACACTTTAAAGTTTCCTGTGCTTATTGGAGATTTTGTTTCTTGTGGCATTTATGTCCATTTACGTAACTTCTGTAAATCTGTTGCTAATTGTTGTATTTGCTTCTTTATTTCATTTGTCTGATGCCCTTTGAGTGGTTTTAATAAAATCGCATATTATGACTAATGGTCTCTATCCCCCATCAGAGAGTACTTTTATGTCTCAAATAAAGAAGGTCTGACAAATAGACCCCATGCCTTTATTCTTTACACATCCAAGTCTCCCATCCCACTCTTTGACATAATGGGATTCCTTCAGGATGGGACAAGGTGACACTCACACTGTGCAGGCTGGGAAGGCATTGAATCCACATGGTAGTCAAGTTTCTCACTCAGCTCAGACAATAATGAAGCACTGAGATGTGGCCTTCAAGATTTGCAAAGGATATTGTAATGGCATGCTTCTCCTTCCCATTCCCATACATATCTGTATATATCCTATAGTTTATCCCATAATCTACTCCGGTGGTAATCACCAGTGCTGGTTGTAATGGTGTGTCTGGTCATGAGGCCTCTATCCAACTCAAGCTGGTCTTGGGGGAGACAGAGAAGAACACAACAGCCAAAGGCTAATTTGAGCAATGCATCCACCTAACCACAGTGCTGGTCAAGGTCTGAGTCAAGCCAACTTTGGAAGAAACATTTGCTGTTGGTATGCAGATGCAACTATGAGTCAATTACCTTACTCCTTAAATTGTGGGACCCATTGACGTCTACTGCACAGAAGTGGGCTGCATGCCAGGATGTCACCTGGAGTAGACACAAGGTTACTTCTCAAGTCAAAGAGAATCTTTATTGCATCTGATAACTCAGTAAGTGACTTGGGAAGAAGCGTGTTGAAACTTCGAAATCTCAGCTAGGTGACATAACAAGTTGAATGTGCACATATAATCCTTTAGACATATACTGTTGACCAAGTCTGGGACTAAGCTGGATTCAGCTGCACCTAAACTCCCTTCTGAGAAGGGGTTTAGAAAGCAAGAAGATCCTTTCTGAACTTCAAAACTCAGCAGGAGGGTGTCTCTGATCATTTTGTCTGACCCTATCAACTGTACCTTACCACCAAATCTTGTTAAACTACTGTTTGATTTGCAATCAAACTTTGTTAAATCACACTGGTTTATATCAGTTAACATATTGTTACTTCTCTCTTATGAAGAGCAACCCTCCATCTGTGACAGAAATGCACTTAGAGCACACTCAGCAGTTACAGTGTATTTGGTACATTCTAATTAAATATCCATCTGTATAGATTACTGCGTAAGTCATCTATGTCCAAAGATGTAATTCACAAAAAAAATTGCATATAAACATCTACAGTGCTAATTGTTACAAAGCAATTCTACTGAACAGTGCTGGTTAGCTGGAACCAGAAATGGCTCTATTCCTAATAAGGTTGTTCCAGGAAAAGTGAATCCACAAGTAGCTACTCTTTCTCATTTCCTCCATTCTCCTCTGTCTGAAGCCAAATCTGCTTGGCACTGCAGCAGCTGGCTTCCAAGATAAGGCTGTGAGATCTTGCAGAAGCATGCTATGGTCTCTGTGTATGCACAGATGTCAGCAGCTTTTCTGCAGTGCAGGGATCCCTCAGTAGTGGCTCACAGTGACTTGACAGTGCTGTGCATTCCTAGACCCTCCCCTTATGCAAACCCAGATTAATCACAGAAATATCACAAAGAGAAATGTGGAAGTTTGAAAGGCCAATGCCATCAAATTCCACTATTTCAATAGCTCCTAGCATAACCCTGAGCAGTGAGAATACATTGGCTCCAGCAACAGGTTTGAGATGCTGGTCCAGAAGACAGTATTAGTATTCCAAAGAGTGTCAGTCCAATATCTATATATTGGTTAAAAAGCAAATCAGTAACTTTAGTCAACAAATTAGCCTAAAATGTCTATTACCAAAGTTTATGTGCAACATAATTCCACAGATTCATCTTTAGTGCCCAGTATCCATCTCACTTACTGATGTTTTTAAAATATCTCCATTCACATAAGGCATTTTTATATAGATATAAAATAAGAAAATATTGAACAAATTCTTACAGTTCATAATATATTGGTGGTTTCTTCCCAAAGCAACACAAATTATAATGTCAAAACACTCATTTTGATAATGTAGAAAAAACAGGGATTTTCATTGTAGTCCCTCAATAAGATAATTATATCTGCTTATTCTGGAATTCATTTGAAAGTTGATGGTCTGAAACCCTAATCTTGACATTTTTTAAAAGTAATTTAAAAATAAACCCTGTGCTTCACTTTTGCAGAGACACAAGTTTCAAAACATAGGGTCAAAATCAAATAGGGTCAAAAATCAAATAGGAAACTTTCTTTTTAAAAAGAAAAAAAAAATTGATGATACTATTTTGGGGCCTGGATCTTTATCTGAATACCTGACAACTTGGAGGAAAGATTTTCTTTCAGAAGTAAGTTTGAGTGCAGGTGTGTGTCTTTCTTTGAGTTCCCTAGGCCCAATTTCATCATATGTTACAGTATGTTTTACTTTAAAACAATGCTTGAAGGCAATAAGTAGTTTGAAGTTGATCAAAGGTCTGTGCTTACGACATTTCAGTTCCAGTATTTACTACTGTATATTCAGAAAAACATAACAGTAAAAACCAGTCTAATGTCAGAATGCGATAACTAGGATATAAGTAGAAATATTAGTGAAAATAACATAATGAGAAAGGACAAAAGAAAGAATTTCATCCACAGAAAAAAAACCACTGATTTCCCAACACTGAAAAATGAAGTTTGCTTTGGGTAAATAAGAAAGAGGAAAAAAGTCAGCTTGTGTTTCTGGGGTGAAAAAGAACAGGTCATCCAGCACAGGCATTCTGTGCGGCTCTGTCCGCCATCAGCGCCAGAAAGAAGATGTTCTCTTGGTCTTGGCCTCGGGTAAGCTGCAGAGGCTATTCAGTTAACCTCACAGGCTACCTTAGAAACTAGAACAGCTAAAGAGCATCTGGAGTACCATCTTATTGCTCTTTTTTTTCATAACTTTGTTGCAAATTCCACATTTTCATTTTTCAAGTAAGCATATTTAAATTCTCTCATATGAAACCAACTTTGTGTCGTATGACGCACATGGGCAAAGCAGTCTTTAACATCAAATTGTGCCACTTTCACTCTTGCAATGTCCTGGAAGGGGTCCAGCATGTTAAGAGAACAAAAGTGTGCCTCTGGCTGTGCTGTAAAGGCCAGTAGAAACATTAGCAATGTGGGTGTCTTGTGCTGAGGACGTCAGGGCCACCAGTGAGTATGTGGCACCCATGAGTGCTTCTTCACATCTGTTACCCACTGGCTGCTCAAGGGCTCTTCAAGAAACAGGAGAATATAGAAAGAATAGAGCAGTCACCCCACAAGAAGAAATGAATAAATGGTGAAGAGATAGGGCCTGGAGTTAGAAAACAATTAACAAGAGATAAGGAGATGGCAGAGACAAAGATGAGGAAGGGCAGAAGGGAAGGACCACCCTGAACCCAGGCGGGCTTGCATGAAGATAAACTGTAAGAAATTTCAGAGGGTATGGGGAAGGGTCTTGTAGGACCAAGGTATGAGGTGGGAATATGAGGCTCATTGCCACAAGGGACAATCTCATGAAACTGAGCAAGGTACGGAGAGAAATGAAGATCAGTTTATCTGCAGTGGATTTTTATTACTTTGCAGAGCAAGATGGCAGATCTTAGCAACCTCAGGCAGTTTGAGAAGTGGCAAAAGAAAAAGGTGTCAGTGATGAAGTGTGGAATACCTTCTTAGAGAGAAACCTTATCTTACAGGGTAACGCCTGTGCAACAAGGCACACAGTTTTCTGAGGTCCAGCATACTTGCTTAGAGGAACTTGTAACAAAAATGCAAAAGGAGATAAATAGGACAAGCTCATGTAATTTCTTCACTTGATTTCAATGTACTGGGAAATTACATAGAGAAGACCATGGCAATTGATAAGAAACTATGAGGCAACAGAAGATTTCCAGCAGAAATAATTGATGAGAATTACTATGCAAGTATGTAGTCTGCCGCAGGAATTATATATAAGAATTAATTTTAAAAAGCCCAACTGAAACATTCACATAGTAAATGCAACCAGCTTGAACAACAAAATAGAAGAGCTTTAGTAGTAGCACGGGTTGAGAAACTGCGTATTATAACAAAAAACAGTGGCTCTACACTCGTGACTAGAATGCAGGTGCTGGAGAATATGCACTGTTCAGTCATCATATGATCAAATTGGTAAAAATAGCTGTGAGCATCTTAAGTTAATTATGTGGTATTCTGCAGAATGAATGGTGAAACAGAATCCTTTTGGGTCTAAATCATCCAAGGGAAGAAGAATGAACAAAATTATATTGTTGTAGTCCTGGGAATCAGCCATGGGCCAGTAGAGTGAGAGTGGGGAACAGAGCTCTTGTTACCTCTATTAAAGGCAAAAATCTGACAGGAACGGTCTCATTTGGGAAGACCTTAATTTCCAGATACAGGTTGGAAAGCAACCACAACTTTCTGCCAGGTGCAGTAAAAAGGTCTGGAGTCAACTTCATGAGGCTCTGAAGAAATATAACAAAAGCAAACACAACCCAAGCTTTAAATGACCCCCAACTGAGCTCCCTCTCCGAAATTTGTGAAACTAAATTAACCACTTGGGCACTTAAGAATGAACAAGACTTCTTCACTCACATGCCTTGACCTGTGGATAAAAGCCATTTAAAGAAACAGATATATGAAGGGAATAATTTGCTACAGGCTTCAATAAGAGCAGTAATGTTGACCACCAGCGTGAAACTAGGATGTGTGGGAATGGAAGAGGAAGCAAAATTCAGAGTTTAAAATAGTCTACTTCAATATCACATGTTCTGCACTTCAAAATTTCTCAGAAACAGATACATTAAATTCTAGTGTAATAAATTACCATACAGGAGTTTTATTTTGTGAGCAGACCATCTCCCTTTAAATGGAACATAAAAAAATGCATAGATTTTCTAAAGATTAATCATGCCAACATATCCCAGTCCTTTGTTTGATATTTAAAGACACCAGTGATGTTCCAGGAAGCACAAGCCTACCTCTGATATTTCCACTACTCTGTACAAGTACCTTTACATGTAAATTTTCTAAGGGTGCTGAGCATCCCTTGCAAAAGAAGGATCCACAATTCTAAATCAGTCAAGGGTGTAAGTATCCACCACGTAATATGCCGGATCTATTTGGCAACTGCTAAAGCATTTGGACAGAGCAATTAAG
The DNA here is from genome assembly GCA_013399195.1 of Dicrurus megarhynchus. Classification (NCBI taxonomy): domain Eukaryota; kingdom Metazoa; phylum Chordata; class Aves; order Passeriformes; family Dicruridae; genus Dicrurus; species Dicrurus megarhynchus. The sequence continues at coordinate 381,714 of VXAD01008714.1, forward strand.
CATTTTTAGGAATGGAATGACATTTAGTACGAGAAAGCACAAGGCTATGTGTGTAGAGGTTATGGCAGTTGTGTCTCTGAAAGGGATACATCCATTCTTGGAGATTTTCAAGACTGGATAAAGCCCTGAGCAACCTGGTTTGAAATCACTGTGAAATCTACTTCTTTAAGCAGAGGCTGGACCTGATCCTGAGCCTTTCAACATAAACTATCCTAATCATCCTACTATATACCAAGAAGCCTATTCAGCCATTGATAGCAGATCCACATTGTTTTTTGAAAACTGTTAGTTTTATATTAAATGGCAAGACTGACAGCAATGCTATATGTGCTACAGTTGTGGGTTGTGTATAGCATGTGTCATTCATGAAAACTGATATAAAGCCTAAAACACTGAAAAGGTGGGTAAAATCACAGAGGCAAGAACTCAGCAAACATTCCAGTTAAAGAGATTCAAACCCTTAAACCAGAAGGGCAGTTTAAGTCTGCGTGAAATATTTTAAGGCTTTTTTTAAGGTTTACAGCAAAGGAAAATGTCAGACACTAGGGACCTCCAACAATTTGTAAAATCACACTGTAAATAAATCAGAAATGAATTCAGCTCTTTTCTCTTCATTTATTACTCTAAATTATATCCATAGACATTTACCTAGACCTTCCCACACTATTTGTTGAAGTGTTATTTGATCTTCATCACATGGCAAACGAGCATCCGAAGAAAATACCTTATGTTGTCTTTTGTGCCCACCACATTCTATAAGTTCTTATTAAGCTGAAAAATAAGTATATATAAGCCCAGAGTACGATCAATCATTGCAGAGCCTCAAAGTAACTATGTAACTATTTATCTCAAATTAGGCATTGTTTTCATTATTCAGAGTCTGTTCTCTTCAGAAATTAATTTCTAAACAGTGTCAGGGACTCGCAGTCTTCTGAAATGGATGTTATTTGATGTGCAATGAAGTTCAAAAGTAATATTGATATAGACACTAAAAAAAATTTCTTAAAAATTTTCAGTTTAACTGGATATTTTTCCCACCAGAAAATTTGATCATTGTGCTCATGTATTTGCTAGTCATGCAAAACCAGGACCTATTTTTTTATATGTTTACTGAGATTTTCTGAAGAATTTGGCATTTTCTTACCCATGTCTGAGTATTTGAAACAGTAAGAGAAGAAAGCAATAGCAGGTTTAATGTTTGAAATATGCCAAAAGACATTACCAAAGTACAGAACTAAATGAGACTCAGGTAGGACAATGTGAATATCCAATCGAACTTGAAGGCCAAGGACATTAACTGTACTTGAGCAAATACTGTGGGAAATCCTGTTTTCAGTCCCTGAAAAAATTAAGAGAGACTGGAATTTGTTCTTTTGTTTGAGGAAATTACATGAAAGTTTCCTACATAGATGTTTCCTTCAGGGTTTAAAATAGGCCTAAAATCTACCTTGAACACAGTTTGTATGGAAACAGAGCCCCTCTTTACACAAGCCAAGACATTTCTTAGGGCCAGGGTCTTCATCTCATGCTCTTCCTTGAATTAAGCTCTTGATTTATTGAAGTGTTACTTTTAAAAAATTCCACTTGATATATGTGTATGATCTGGACAAGAACTGATGGAGGCTTCTGCTGAAATGTAGTTTGTCAGGAAATGTACAATTAATACAAAGTCCTTCAATAGGAATGCCTTTTTTTCAGTAAATAAAATTTTAAGGTCACGATAGCATCCAGCTTTTCTTTCTACTTTTTGACCTGGTTTCCGTTAACAACAAAAAATAATTTGAGAATTGTCATAAAATTAGAAAATGTGGATGCTTGCTAAACTGTAATGAACAAATTTGCAATTCGTAATGAACAAATTTCTATGTTGCCATTGCCACAATTAACAATTTTCTTAATTAGGAAAGCTATTGCTCTTGGGAGTTGCTGTTGATGTCCTACCTTCACCAAAACAAAGAAGAAACAAATTTCCCTCTCTGCCAAGGTTAATGGTGTAAGTGAGGTGACTGTGAGAGGTTCAGGCATGACTACTACAGCTGAAAGGAAAGTCTTGTGCTCTTATCAAAGTTCACATTTCAGAAAGAGATCATCCTCCACCTTACCACCAATTAAGCTTTTTGCCACAGTTATACTGTTGCAGAAATTTATTCCTCTGGTGTTAAGATACTTCTCTTGTAACTTCAAATGAATGTTTATAATGCAAAATTTGTTAGCTATCTTTTTTGGTACTCCAAAATAGTTGTTTGGGGTTTTTTTCCCCAATCTTGTGTTTACTCACTCTACTCTGCCCAAAAGAAAGCAATCTCTCGCATAACATTGGGTTTCAATTCCTTCAGTTCCTTTACTAATAATTCTTTTCTTCATTGTTTCTCTTCGTCATTCTTGAATAAAGTTCTCCAGATTTGAATACAGCACTCAAACTACGATTTCCACAGATGTTCTGTCAGTGACTTTGATACTGGTATAACTTTTTGCAAATTCCCAATGCACCACTGTACATTTGTATTTTAGTAACGGTTTTGCATTGACAGCACGTAGTCCTCTTGCACTGGACAAGTATTTCTAGCTCTTTCTCAAAAGCATTTAACTGCTAAGATCCTAGTTGCTACCAGATGTTGTTATTACTGTTTCTTTAGGTTACTTAGTTGCATCCAATCTCTGCAGGACCTCAAGGTTCTCTTACGCTTTAACATGATACCATGTTGTGTTAGTGATGACTCCACCTTGGATAATTGGGCCTTTTATTTTAGCATAAACCTAATATTCTTCCAAATGGGAAGATTGAACTGCCATCTTCAAACAAGATAAATCCCTAAACAAACAAAATAAAACCACAAACTGTTGTCAGTAGTAACTCTTTGTAACTCTTGCCACTTTTAATGGTTAACATTTCACATGTATTTGTTGTTGACCCTCTGCAAACCAGGTTCTCATCTTCTTTACAGTTCCTGCAAAGGTGTTTAACCCCAAGGCAAGATAGAAGAGATACAGTTCAGAAAAATATCTGGTAGAAAATGCATGAAAGTATTTCGTTGGTTTCGCATATCTTCCTTGGGTAAACTTTTGCTGTGTTTTATACCTTTTTCTCTTTGTTTCTGTCTCTTTCAGGTAAAAATCCAAATCAAAATAGTCAATCTACTTAGGCTGAGAAACACATTGATGCAACTATGTTACTTTTTAAAACTAAAGAAATTCCTCCAAACTGTCGTACTGTGTTTTGGCACATGGATGCAGTGGTCCATTCAGAACTTTAGGCTCTTTGCACTTTCAGAAACTATATAAATATTTAGGCACTCACAGGAGAAAAGGGTGGCAACTGGGCACTTAAGAAAAAAATGGAGATCCAAAAAGCTTTATTTGGCTGATATATAACCCTGGAATTACATAAGTAACTTAAGTTAAACAACAGTTCAATAACATACCAGAGAGTTTTTGCAGCTGCACCTCTAACTCGGAACACCCTTCTTCCAAGGGGATGGGGGCTGGCATTGCAATGCAAAGGCTAAATGTGTCTTGTATCCATTCTCTGATGGAATGAACCTGAACTTGTACACTGATCCCTTTCTCTTTCCTGTATTTTTAACAGAAAATTTTCCTAGGTTGCATAATTACATCATTTGCCTTTTCAAAATACGTCTTACAAGGAGCTTTTGTTTGTTTGGAGAGGTAGGGTATGGCTGATGCGAGTTTTTCTCCACTGTACACGTTATGTTGCTAAGGGACATTTGGCAATGAATATTGCATGTTGCTCCTGTTTCTCTGAGCCAGCAGCATTTTGTTGCTATGTTCCAGATGTCAGTGTAGTGAGATGTCATCCCTATAAAGATCTACATTTGAACTGGAGGAGAATGAATGATTGGCAGTGTCTTCAACAGCTTTATTGGTATCAAAACTGATATTAGTTATGAAACTCATTTTATTGGCAACTTCTAAACACAATTTCTCAAAGCTATTGAGGTATTGTATGTTTTGAATAATGGGACCAATATAAATCTACTTTTAAAGACATATATTTCCCGGAAAAAAAAAAAAGGGAGGAAACTTCTCTGTTGTTTTTAAAATTCCTGTTTTCAGTATGGAAAAAGTAGGTTAGAAAATCATAAAAGACATGCTCACACTGCAACACAAACAAGGTATTGAAGACAGCTTATATTTCATAACCATGCTCTGAAAATAAGTACGTGGGTAGATATTTTGATCTCTCTGAAATTTTATATATGATAACTATCTCATACTGTGAATTTGGCTCCTTATCCAGATGCAAAATATTCTACTTTTCCAACTCTTAAGCAGCTTGGGGCTTGTGTGATATCTTATGCAATGAATATCCCTTTATTTAAAGACATACTCATAAACAGGCTCAGAGTCCTGTGACCCAAAGTGTATGTTGTGATTTTTAAAATGCTCCTGTGCCATCATCATGACATAAACAGTGACTCAAATAGGTGTACTTCTCCAACATCAATCTTTGCATTACAGCTATGGGGCTATCAGAAAAAAGACAAGCAAGTAAAAGGGTTATCCAAAACCAGAAGAGCACTTATTTGAAGTCTTGACTGAATTCTTAGTTCCTATCCTTATACAAAAAGCAAAAAGAATGTTTAAAAATGTCATTTTTCCTCATCTTCCTGGCTACATACTGGCAATCCAGTCTCCTTGCTCTTTGAGTCTGCCCTTTCACCATCTCAGGAGGTGGTGCAACTTCCCTCATGTTTTCTCATACCGTACTCCAGCATTTGACCTGTCATCCACAGGTCTGTCACAGGTAACAAAAACTGCTGCTGAACTTTATATTCAATGCAAGAGTCAGGACACTCAGACAAATCTCAGTGAAGTTTTCAGCACTTTAAAGTATAAAATGTATGCTTAGCTTGGCACCTGGAGAGCAGACCTTTTAATTTCATCTTATTGTTTGTGGTCATGAAGTTGAGTATATGAGAATGTCACTTCTGCCAGACCAGGGCCCCTCAGATGTAACCTAGCCAAGAATACATAACTGGGCAGAAACGTCTTCATGTGAAATGCTTTGGGGAGTCTTCTTTTCTTTCTATTGCCTCTAGATCTGTAACAGATGACAAATGTATCCATATCTCTTTGATCACTACAAAAATAAATGTGTCTAAACTCTATCATAGAGCAATAAAAGAGTATTTTAAATGTGCTCAATGCAAAATCTTATCAGGCAAGAAAGTCGAATGAACCATTTGCTTCATGCTCTTTTTCTATAAAAAGTCTTGTTTCTGGGAAGAAACTGTGTTTAAGAGAGCAAAAAGGTACATAAATTGACCAATTTAGCAGCACTGGTCAGATTAGGGAAACAGTAACACATTCTTATTCTCCTGATTTAGAAAGAGATAAAATGTTCTGTTTTCCTGGAAAACAACATAATTTAAGTGAAGATAATACAAATTAATGGTTTAATAAGAGAAAGGGTAAAAAAAGAGATTGCTGAAATTGTGACTGTGCTTGCAGACCAAAATGCCTTTCTTTAAATAAATGTGGATGAGGGATTGACATTGTGTGGCTCATGTAGGGAGCGCATCATAATCTGTGCAGATTTTGCAATGCAAAGGGCCAGCCTCTGTGAAGTGATTTGTTGCATGACCTACTATCAGGTGATTGCTCAAACCTTAGTCTTTAAACACACCAGTGAAATTCATTGGTTAATGTTTGCTTGTTCTTACATGCAGAGATGTGTAGAGTCTCTCATGAAAAGCCTTATTTCTTCTGTCCAATTAGAGATTCACACCTTCTGCTAAGGGCTTTGTCTGCTTAGTTACTGGCATCAACCAAAAGATGTTTTAATTCTGAAAGCTGACCTTTCCAAAGGAAATCTGAAATAACTTCTGTATCCATTAGAGACAAGAGGGGTCGATAATTCACCCTGTCAGAAAATGAGCTTTGTTTCCTTTGATTTTTCTGGTTTAGGGTTTACTTTATTTTTGCTATTTTGTCAAAATTTCTTTTTTCCAACTCCATAATTGCAAGCCACAGTACAACCAAGGAACAGCTCTTGGCCAACCTCTTTGAAGATTTTGTTCTGCTTTATGGATTACCTTTACCCAGCACAGAAGCATACCATTAAATATATGTAAATGCCTGTAGGCAATGAAAAAAATGGTAACTTTAACCTATAATTGTGTTGTACTGCTGTTTTCTCTCCACATTGTTATTTTACAAAGGAAATGTTTAGATCCAGAACCTGACTCTGCTGTAGAGTGACCCCTGGGACCATGGAGCTAATACAGTTCTAAGTATAGTGCAGGGATTGGATGGGATAAGCAACCTATGGATGGCCTATGGAGAAACATCAAATCTTGTATATCTTGAGGCTTAACTCTGTTAAGGCCTCAAAGAGGAAGTGGCAGTCAAGAACTGTCTTTTTTGAATAGTCTACAGGTAGATTACAGTGACCTATGTATTCAGAAAACTTAGTTTATTCAGGCTTTGCACCCAGCTAAAAATCACACAAGTGAACTAGTGATTTTGCATCAGTGTTTAACAACTGCAGTAAATTAAACTCTGGCTAATGGATTTTCTGGGTATGACAGCCAACATATCATATCATATCATATCATATCATATCATATTTTAGTTTTATTAATCATATTTAAATAACTACTGGAATAAAGCACTTACGAATTTTGACTGCTATAAATATTGTTGCATTGTAAATAAGTTCCCTGTTCCTAAACAGACAAGTAAATCAAGCGAGGCCCATATGAGTCAATGCAATAATAATACCTCCACTAAACTTTAGATGCTCATTATTTTTAGAATTCAAGTTTTCCATCCCTTGAGAACCTTATTCCTACATCCTAAATCAAAATCACCCAACACATCCCAAGTTTATTCTTTAAATATACCCTTCATTCCTTCAATACTGACAAAAAGAACATTGCTTCAAAGCCGAGCCAAAAACCAAAACAGTACTTATTCCAAAAGTGAAGTGAGGGAAATAGATTCTTGTTCAGGAATTTGTCCAAGTAGAATTGAGTGCAGTACAGCTGCAACATAATGAAAAGCAATGCTGGAATCCATGGCTAGCCTTTCCTCTGTGCTACAGACAACGCCAGAGCTCTTAACTCTTCAGAGACTCCTTGGGAAATGTAACACAATGGTCACCTGGCCACTAAATCCTAGAATCCACTAAATCCTAGAATATTATGTATGTGGCTATGTAAATTCTATATAAAGCAGCTCTACAATCTACAAGAATCTAGATGAGATACAGAGACTGAAAAATCTGAAATAACTCGAAGAAATTCAAAGATAAGGGAGACAGTCAAAGAGATGGGAGATAGTCAAAGAGAGACATAGACATCAATTTTATTTGAGTTTAAAATTCTGAGAGGTAACTGTTTTACATGTTTGGCCATAGTGCACGTCACCACACAGGATGAAATAACATAGGCACTCTCACTGTGGGTCTTCATAATTTATTCCTTGTTTGGTGAAAATTTCCCTGAATCATTTTAATATGTAATGGTGGTTGTGTTCCAAGGTATTTTGGAGGAGCAAAAGAGCAAAGGAGGGAAGCAAGAGCATTTGAGGTGGAACAGCATGTTACGTTGTTTGTTCTGTCCTTTGATTGTGCCTATTTACTTAGGGCATCAGATGCTTTGGTTTGCTTTTCTCTAACATGCAATTATTGTGGGAAAACTACGTCAAGTAAGTGAGTATTTTCCTTTGATCAAAAAGGCGATGAAATATGTGGTCATTCTGATGTGTTCTGGGGCTAAGCTCCCCAGCACAGCTGCTGATCAAACTCTCATGAGTCCCACAGATAATTCAGATCCCTGGTACAAGGTTGTTTTAAGGAAAATTGACTGATTCAATTGATTAAATTGGTCTTAGAATTTATTTCTTCTGAAGGCATGCCATATCCTTAATTTCATTTAGAAGATATTTGTTGGCACCTGTAACAAACTTTAACTGCAATTTCAAGGTCCTGTTTCTGACAAGCTTTGGGAGGTTTTGTAAATATTTACCACAAAGGGACTTGAATGAAAGAACTTCATCATCAGGACTAAACGTCAGAAAGTCACTGAATAAAGGGAAGTGAGAGATGTTTTTACTACAGGTTTTTACTACTTAGGTATTCAACACAGATCTGATATAGACAAGATGGTGTCAAAACACATAGAACTCTTTCAAGTTTAGTATATACATAGTCTTTACATTTCAGTGGCTGGCATCCAGTAGTCTTTAACTGGGAAGCAGCACAACTTTTTCAGAATAGCTTTCAGAAATGAAATGGAAATGAAGGCATATGGGAAAAAATCTTGACTGGAGTTTATGTTGATCTGTTCATGATAAAGACAAGAAAAAACTTTGTCATCTGCTGTAGAATAGAAGTGTTGATGGTAGGCCAAAGGGATTCCAGGCTTCCTGAGAATATGAACAGATTTCTTTTGGAACTGTTATTTGTTTCTTAGTCTTGAAGCGGGTTTTGGCACAGAACTCAGACCATCAGGGGTGTAACTCTGACATGCAGTGATCTTATAGCTTTGTGCTTCAGAACTGTCCTTGAGTGTTGTACATCCTACTGATTATACCATAGATTGTCTGTTCCACAGCGGTGGCCTGGAACCATTGCTACTTGACTGGAGATAAAGCACATAGTTCTTGAGGATGAAAAATATTAAAATACATGGTTCTTAACTTCAACAGAAAATGAAAGAAAGTGCCATGTCTGCCCACAGTAATTACCTATAGGATACATCTCTATTCTTGTTGCTACTGTTATTATTATCATTAACTTTATAACTATGGTTCAAAGGGATCAAAATCACATTATGTTTGAAATAGTACCAAAGAGAAACAAAGACCATCCTAGTCCAAGAGAATCTCTGACTGGGACACAGAATTCATTAACACATGTACAAATAGACTAAGGTGCTTATCAGGTGCAATGGAGTCACCGGTCTAGCTGAGGGCAAGGTTATGCCTGAGTGCATTGTAATTGAATGGTCAAGAGTGCAGATGGTCTGGGAGATGCGTACATACAGAACTCTGGTTCATTAATGTCATTCCAACAGGTCAAGACTTCTGTCATAGATGATTTGATGATAAATCAGAGTTAGATACAAGCTATAGGTATGGCAGGCAAAGAAGGAAAGAAAGGAAGAAAAAACAGAACCTTCTTTCTAATCAACCATGCTATGCCAAACTCTATATTGCTGTAGTACTTTGAAAGCTGTTTTAAATTAACTGTAACTATTTATGCAGCTACAGTCTAAAAAATTTTTAATATATTTAACACTTTCTGTAAAAGGTGCTATATCATTTATCATTTCTCTTCAGAACACTTGAAACTGATTAAACATTTCACTTGAGAAGCTACTTCATTTTATTTTGTATTTTAATTTATTTCACTGCATAATTAATTTGTAATCAAGACTTGTTTTGATTTTCCTAACTGTATTTTAAAACCAACGTGAAGCAATAATTTGTGGACGGCTTGCAAAATAGTAAAAATATGTTCCATTAAGAAAAAAAATGAAGTTAGTATTGTGCAAATTTCATGCACCACAGGATTAACCATTCTTTAGTAAGACTTCTGAAAGTATGATCAAAGCATCCCAAAGGTCAAGTGTTGCAGGATGGTGGTAAAGTTTTCAGGTCTGCAAAGTCAAGAGAACATGAATGACTGCATAGGCACAAATGACCGTCTTGTCTTACATAATTGCCTCTTAAAAAATATGACTGGACATTTAATGCAGTTGTGCTCGCCAAGTTTTTGAACTTTGACAAATTAATCTCCTCCAAGAATGCATGCTCCTTGCATTGTTTTTAATAAAAATATATGTAAATCTCATTCAATTTAAAATTATTCAACAAAATGTCATCACATTTCTCACAGTCCTTGTCCTTATTGGGAGTGTGCACAGGCAGTGTCTAAAGTTAAAATCCCTTTTGAATTAAAAATAATGTTTCATTTCTTCTCCTGTTAAAAAAGAAAAAAAAAAACCAAACAAAAACAGAACACAAACCAACATTTGCCACTAAGTTTTGTACAGAGCTGATTCTCACCAGAGATCTTGGCAAGTGCATCTCTTCCAAGAATATGTGCTCAGTGCCATTTGTCCATTAGGCTTTCTAGAAGAGAGCAAACATTGTACCACTGAGTCAATAGGTCAATAGAACATTTCGAACTGCTCCAAAGAGATAATTGACCAGCTGAAAGTGTAAGGTAACACCAGAACTGAGATCACCAAGTAATGTGATCTCATACTGAATGTGAATATTTGTTTGATTTTGGGGGGTGAGTTGGAATGAGTATAAGCCAAGTTTTGATTACCAAGGGCTAAGAGTGGGGAAAGGAAGTAGGGAGAGAGGCCCAAAGGAGTAAGTTTAAATAGACATTAACCGAGATCAGCCATTTATATGACTTTCCTGTAGAGAAATCAGGAGGTTGGAAGTAGAAGAGGGAGGATTGAAAAAGGTCAAGTCCCCCAGTGGATTGTTTAAAACTTGTTCATTTTCTTCCATAGCACTTGGGAAGCAGAGTGAGTGCAAAGTCTTCACTGCCTTTATTTAGGTTCTCTCTGGCTTCAAAGATTGGCAAGTTCTTACTATATTTCTACAAAGCAGACTGCTTTTCAGGCAGGTTTTCTCAAGTTCTTTCTTTATGAGTTTTGGAGAAAGATTCTGGCCAGAGATGTTCAGAAGAAAAAGTGTTTGCAGTCTTTGGAGGTTGTTAATTCCTGGAAAAACTTCTGGCAAACTCCACCTCACCAAAATTTCACAGAAAATGTTTGTTAGAATTTGACCAGTTTAAATGAGTTTCTTGTGTTGGTGTCTTTACCTAGTGGAAGTTCGAATCGTGCTCGGTTTTACACACAAAGTCAGGAAAAACTGCCAATATATACAGCCCTCTTCTCGCCGAAATATTTTATTTATTTACTCTGGAGTCTGAAGACAGCTTAGAGACATGTCTCTTGCCAGGGTATTTGCAGTGGTATTCAGAGAGTTGTCTTCTAATTTTTAGAGTCAGTTTGCACTTATTTCTTAGACTCATGTCGAGATTCAATTTTTAGTAATAACTCTCCCAACCTTCTCTGAGGTTTCCACCATTGTTCTGTGTGGTCATTGAGCTGGCCATCAGCCTCTAACATTAGAAGGTTTACTACACTCCCATGTAAAGCTGCCTTATACTTAGAAAGTAAAGAGGACATGAATACTGTGAAATCTTTATTTAAAAATATAGATCAATAAAGTACATCTTCATATGTCCTAAGTTATTATAAGGATGGAGGTTGGGAAGCGGCACTTTGGAAGAGCAAATTGGCATGACTGTTACAGAAATAAGTTGAACAAATATTTTTCAGGACTGTAATAGGCTCCACAATGAAACTAAACAGGGCTTGGATATGGGTTGTGATCTTTAGCTTACTAAGACTGACATCTGAAAGCTCTTACCTGTAGCACTTTCTTGTAGATCACAGCAGAAATATTGTCACAACTGGCATGTACTCATCTCCCCTTCTGTTGAAATAGCCTGAAATACCCTCTTCCCATGAGCACTGAGTGCGAGGTTTTAAATCTATCAGCCTCTGTATCACTAAGATAAACATACCAATCTCATTCTTCCGTAGAAGAGGCTATCCGGTACTCTTAACAACCTTATAGACATTTTCTCTGATTCTTTCAATTTGGATGGGACTTTCAGAACTGCGGCATTTACCAGCAGTGACGGATTTAATTTCTCTCTTGAAAAGGAAACCATTGGTGAATTATATCTTGCAACAATGAACTCCATACATATTCATTTAGGATGTGAGGAAAGAGCCTTCCAATTTGTCCATCTGTGTGCAACTCATAATACAGTGCTCTTGGAGGTAACAGGCAATCAAAAATTGTCATTCAAGTTTGGCAATCTGGAATGACCCTCTGTAGCTAATGTCCCACCCTCAAGTTCAGACCAGACCTTTATACTTTAAAATAGGATTTTCATCTGCAAAAAGATAATACAGATGCATTTGTGTGTAACTTTTTGTGGTTAGACTAATATATGTCACATTCTAAAAAGCTTCCTTTAAGGTGTAGTTTGATCATAACTGAAATGAGAACTATGTTAAATTCTGGAGGGCATTTCCGAAAATTATTGAAAAAAAATTCAATTATTGAAAAAAATTATTATTCTTCAAATATTATTCAATAATTTAAATAATAAATTATTCTTGGCTTTTAATTTATATGAAATACATAAATATGGCAAACATCTTTAAATAAGCCTCATATTCAAAATAGCCTTGCCAGTTGCTAACATCTGAGGATCTGTCTCTTTCCTGCTCAAACAGATATTACTTCTAAAAACTTAAAATCCACAAGACAACAGCTCCCTACCAGGAAAATGAACTATCCACCAAAATGGAAAATAAGAAAGAAAGAAGGAAAGAAAACAAATCTGCTTCGCAAGAAGAAAACGAGACATTTCTAAAGCATTTCAGGATGACCACACACCAAGAGAAAAAAAAAAAAAAAAAAAGGTTCAAAATGCCTGCCCCACACAAAGGATAACTTCTCTTGGCAGAACAAAACACTATCTCCTTTTACTAAGAACTACTCGCTCATCAGTCAACACCACTTTAACTACTTTACACACTTTTTCCACCTTTCATAGAGTACATCAAAAGTTCAACACATACTACCAGCCAAGTAGAATATCCAGAAGGCTATATATAAATACACACACACACACATATATATACATATATACATATATATACACACTTACAAATGCATATATTCCATTTTGAGATTAAAAAAAATCTAGACGTTGACAGCAGGTATATGACAATGTCCATTCTATTATTCATTTAAATTTCCCACTTTTAAAAAGTTTTAGGTACAAAGATGTGGAATATTTGCCTTTCCCCTCTTATGTTGCCAGTCACATACATACACATATACATATACATATACATATACATATACATATACATATACATATACATACACATATACATACACATATGCAAAAAGCTTCATGCAGTCATATAATCTTCAAAATTAACTACTGTGCAATTGTGACTGTTATATTTTCTGCTACTTATAGCTGTTATGGTTATAATTAAAAGGTAGTGAATATAAATGGGATAAAAAATATGAAAGGATCTGAAAAAATTTACACTGATTGTCTAGGGTAAGCAATGGAATAAAACAAAGGAAAAGGAAGAAAACCAGAGACTTTAGTTATCATCACTTTAAGCTGCCTAGCTGTGCTTCCCAAAGGAAAGGGATTTAGAGAGGGATTTGAGGCAAAGCAATGAGACAGATTTACAGATATTTTACAGGAAATTTGGCCATCAAAACCATTGTCTGGGAAGTTAACGGGGGGGGAGCAGGAGTTTATAATATACGGCAAATGGAAGTAGGCATAAAGAGCTTTGGCTCTGAAGGTAGGCAGTGCTCTTATTGATAGAATAAAGAATATAACTGAGGGCTACGAAGCCTGAAATACATGAGAGATACATGAAACATCCCTAAACTTTGAAGTAGGGATATTGTTTTTTCTCCTGCTTCCTGAATGAACATTAGGGGACCAATAGGGTCTGAGAAAAATATACTGTATACTTTGTCAGGAAAAAAGAACGGTAGAAGGAAAAGACAAACTTTTTAATTGGGGTCATAGTGATAGGACAAGGGGTAATGTCTTCAAACTGAAAGAGAGTAGATTAGATATTAGAAAGAAATTATTAACTGTGAAGGTAGTGAGGCACTGGAACAGACTTCCCAGAGTGGCAGTGGGTTCCCCATCCCTGGGAACATTCAAAGCCAAGTTGAGTGGGGCTCTGAGCAACCTGATCCAGTTGAAGGTGTCCCTGGTCATAGCTGGGGGGTTGGAACTAAATAACCATCAAAGGTGCCTTCCAACCCAAACTATTCTGTGATTCTCTGATTCTGTGATAAGAGTTTCAGCAACCTGCATGGCTAGGAAGCATTATATCTTGGAAATTATATTTTTGCTAAATTTGTACATCACTTGGCTGTGAGAATCTAGATGATAATCAGAATAGGGACATCAACCACACTAAAGTCCACAGTTAAGAAGAACATAGGGAAAAGGTCTGTGGTAGAAAAATCTGTCATTCAGCCAAATTAAGTTTAAATAGTAAATCATTCACAAAGGTGTCAGTTTAAAAGTTTATTTAGGACAAAATGAGATGGGAAAAATATACTGGTAGATCTGTGAATCTTCAACAAACAGATGACAAGGGAGTTTTTGGTTGTGGGTAAAATTACACAAGGCTAAAAACCCTCAATTTCTTTACCAAGAACTGGAGGATCCTCCAGAGGATGTGTTAAAGAAATGATTAGAGAAGCAGCCAAGGAAAGCCAGACCTGATGAATCCCAGAGAGATTTCAAGGACAGCAGAAGCAGAGAGGCCAAGAGAAGTTACGGTTATAGCAGTGAGTCTGAGATCTGGCAAAGTAGATGCCATTAGATGTTGTGGAAAGAATGGTTTCATTTAAGGGCAGAGGAGGGAAGCCAGATTGGAAAAGCTCTAGGAAGAAAAAGTGTAAACAGCATATTCAGAAAGCTTAGAGATGAAAGAACTGCAGATGGGCCAGTAGCTAGAGACAGAAGGAGTCAAAAGTGTTTTATTTATGATGTGAGACATTTAACATATGGTATAGCAAGTAGAACAGACTAGAAACAGTGAAAACAACAAACGAGACCAAGAGGTCAAGGAAAGGAACAACACAGGGGAAGAGAATGGGCGTATGGGAGATGAAGATCTAGGAAGAAAGAGGGTAAGAGGATGCAAACAGAAAAGAACACATGAAGCATGTCTGTGTCCATGACCATGCAGGATAAATCAGCAAAACAGGGGAAGGGTCCCAAGCTAATAGGAAGCAGAAATCTCATGTCATATGTAAAAAAAAAAAAAAAACAAAACTGAAAGAGAGTGAAAGAGGGANTCAAAGGCAGAACTTGCTAAGACCTTCTGTCAAGAGAAAAAGAGAGTTTAAGCAGAGAGTTAAAGATGGTGAGAAGATGAATTTGAGACAGCACAGCTCTGCAGCCAGACTGATAGCAGAACTGAAAAAGTAGAGTGGTGATGAGATGAGATGAGTACTGCTTTTTTAAATGCAGTAAAAACTATGGTCTTCATATTCACTATTTTCAAACCTCTCTTCTGAGGATTAGAAAGGCCCATTAGAAAGGGCCATTCTTAAGGATAGGATGAATGCTTCATGATAGTTTCTCAACAGAATTATAAAACTCAGTAATTGGCAATGCTATATGAGAATAAGAATATTTATAATAGTCGCGAAATCACAGAAAAGTCTGAAATTAGCACAGGTAGTTTTATGACATGCATATTTCAGTCACTGAGTTATTTTGTGTAAGCTTAGCCTGAATGATGGCAATAGACACATTTCCAGTAAAATATTTCCAGTTGAATACAGTGTTATTTCCCCACATGGAAGACCCAGCCCTCTCTTTCCATAGCACAGTGTTCCTTAGTGTGGTCTGAGAGTCCTAGAGAGCACACGTGCAGCAGCTGCAAGGCTAATGCAAATCACAGAAGGCAGAGACTGCGACCGTAAAGTGAGATACAGACACCATTAGCCATGTTGGCTGCATTATGTACCCAATGAGGAAACCAATCCAGGTTAAAACTAACTCAGCAGAAGGTTTATTTTTAAACTGATTCATTTCCCAATCACCTTCACTGACAGCTGCACAAAGACTTGCAATTGTAGAGGAAAGGGGATGGATGGGATAGTGGCAGAAGAGTAGAGAAAGGAGGATGCAGTCTCTTTCAGGGTAATCTGGGTATTTTTTTGTCTCTCCTCAAGGACTAAACTACCTTGCAGACAGGGGCTGAATAACTATCTGATTTTAGACTGTCCTAAATGAATAAAATTATGTCTGACATAAGTTTTCCAACTTCTCCAAACTACACTAGGTTCTCATCTTGTGACATCTTAGACTTATTCCCTGCAGCAGATGAGACAGTTTGTACCTGGCACAAGTGAAACTGAACCCAAGTTTCTTAAATAGCCAGCTCATGCTCATAGTCAGCCAATTATTTTTTTTAAATTGCCCTTCATTTCCTTAGCTTGCTTACAGTGCTCTTTCTCATAAGTCCCTAATTCCTCTCCTTCCTCAAAGTACTGTCCACCCCTCCCAAACTTAGATTGCAGCCATGCCCTCTTGCTCTTAATCTTGTCTAAGTGCCAATATTGTTTCTCTCCACACAAAGGCACTCAGAAGCAAACACAATTTTATCTGGTTTTCTGTACAAAAGATCTTCTATATCCCATCTCATCTATCATTTCTTCTTTCCAAGTACATGCTCCCTGGTGAATTATCTGAATTTGTAAGCTATAGGTTAGGTCTTGTTTGTAGGGAAAGTAGGAATCAAAAATTATCATTTAACTCATGCCTTCCAGCATGTTTGGGGTCAAAAGTTGTTCTAACTCCTTGCCAGTGAGAACAGGCAGTGGGGACTGTTAGCACGCACACACTCAACACCACTGGAGGTAGTCATATGACATGTCCTCTGCTAAACACTCCTTTGGAGAAGCACTGAATCTGCTAAGGCAGCAAATTCTGCATGGCCCACAGAAATACACTGCTTTGAATTTGAAGTAGTCTTAGAGCCGGGGTGCAATTGAAGAGGCAGAATGAACATTTGCCCTTTGGTATGCAAGACCTCGTGAACTGAACAGTTTGAACAAGGGTTCAAATAGATTCTCACACTTCCCAGATGTATCTAGATTAAAGGTCTCTCCTTTTTGTCTTCTTCAATCAACACTGGATTGTTTACATGAACACTAGTGGCTGCAGAGGAGAGACTGCAGAAAGGTTTGTTTGGTAATTCAGTGGGCAGAGAAGGTACTTACCAAGAGCTTCTATGTCCAAGATTCAACCATTTGTCTGGTACACCTATGTTCTGGGGTATGATACTGTATTCCCTATCGTCTGCTTACTGCCCAGACATGAATCCTGTACCTTTCCTGGAGAGCAGAGGGAAGCCGGTGGAATTCTTTTGGTGGCTGTGTTCAAAAACACAGATAACTTGCTTGCTCTCCCCCCAGCTCTTGGGTCTGCAACAGGGAAGAGACTTGCATTCCTTTGCTTTTTAGCTAGCTTCTCGTTCATTCAGATGAGGCAAGAGGTTTTCCTGGGACTGTGGCGTCTTCTTTTTCTCCTGGAACTCTTCAACTTTGCTCCGGTCCGGAACACCATCACGGGGAGGCCCCACACCGCGGCCTGGAGGGGTCCACGCCACACCCCAGCTCCAGAGAGAGCAGAGCCACACCTATAGAAAGGACTCTGAATCTACCAGGTCTTCTCCACAATGAGAAGGTTTATTATCTAACATTATTAATTTTTCTTTCCTTTGTGCCTGCATGCACCTTGCTTGTTAAATAAACAGGGTGTTTTTTCACTTTCCTCCAAGAAATTTCTTTGGAAGCTGTGGGGGAGAGGCTGCCGAAACCTGCCTTCTGTTAGAGGATATGTTCACCTCAGGAGGTTTCCTCCTAATTTGTCTCAAACCGAGACAACCTTCTTGGATAGCACCTTTTCTCTAAATCATTTCCTCAGAAAACTAAAATGGGATGATGTCATTTTTGCTCTTATTTCAGACAACATAAATGTCGGAACACCTAAATCTTTCACCAAAAAAAAACCAAAACAGAGCACTAATTGTGTTTTAACAAGTCCTGCCTGGAGTCTTCAGTCTGGAATCTTGTTTGAAAATGCTGACCTGTGCAACTGTGTCTGTTTCATGAACAAAGTCTGCCCAACAGATGAACTCTGTAGGTGTCAATTATTGCTGATCTGGGTTTTTTTCTAAACTGTTCTATAAAGCTTTAAAAATGAGATAATTTTGCACTTTCAGAAATTTGAAGTGAAATATCTTAGCTTTCACATGAGAAATGTCTTTGACTCTTTGTGCTTCTTACAGATCTGGTCTCCTTTTTCAGCTGGCTGCTCCATAATGCCCAATGAATTCTCTGTCTTCATATATACATTGACAAGTGAGGTGGAACTCTTTGCAGACTGTGGAGAGCTGACATGTTGGTCTGGATGGCCCTTTACTTAAAAAGTCTCAGGGAAATGGCCCTCTGGTTCAATAAATTAATGAACAGCCAGAATGATTTGTGAAAAACAACTGTTTTATAGGACCACCACCTGCAGTATGGGCTGGATCCCACAATGTGGAAGAAATCCAGAACATTTCAGATTAATTTCTTGACATTTCAACCTTGTCCTGCACCCCATCCAACAACACAGAACGTATTCAAAATTAACAAAGATACTTCTGGCGACACACTGCAGCCATGGGAAATTGGAACACAAGTCATGCCATATCTACTGACAGCTAATAAAGTACTCCACAGCACTGCAAAAGATGTATTTTCTGTGTCTGAAGATCAAGTAGCTTGGTCTGGGTTTTACTAAATAGTGCTGAACTTTTGGCTGTTTATTCCCAACTCTGTGATGTAAGCTGCCCTCCCTAGGAGCCAGACTCCAAGTGCGGCAACCATTCTGTACACATACACTGCATGGAAAGAGTTACCTAGTAATAAAAAACATATGAAGCTCTGAGATCAGTTCCTCTTTCTCCCTCCCCAGGTGTTCCTTCGTGGTTGTGATTTGTGCACAAGTCTATAGAAAATGTTGCATATACAAGCCAAGATATACAAGGATTTCAGGCTCCCAACCCCTACTTAAGCATCGTACTTTGGGATTCTATAAAAGAATGGGGAACCCAAATACCTTTGTAGGTCTGGCCTGCAGGATCCAGTTTGAATGTCAGGAGAGTGAGGTTTCATATGGCTGCTCACTGGCCAACAAGCACCCTGAACTTTCAGCCCACTGGATTCCATTCTGGAATCACTTGGCATTCAACTAGCTCTGGTTTTATTACATGAATGCATTAATGTGTTTCATATATAACTAAAATCTTAACATTTAACATATATAATTAACATTTTAACACTCACAAATAGACCAGTGCTTTGGATCCGCTGTGTTTCAGAACTTCTCTATCCCAAGACACTCTTTCAAATCTTTTACCCAGCAACCTTATCACAGAGTGTCTTTTATTAAACATTCCCTTATGATCTACATTTTTCCTTTGTAAAACAAAACAAACACAAGCACTAGATCTTTAACTGGTGGTGGAGTTTGGCTTTATTCCACTGACAGCAGTGTAGCTACACTGTTATGCACCAGTTCAGAATTAAAAACACTCAAGCTGCAATTTCACATACGTTTCTGAGGTGAGCAGGTTGCTGCATCAGAAACGGATCTGAGAATTAAGACTGTTTGCAATATCTTGGAAATTCCCTCCTGAAGTCCTTAACAGAACTTGATTTCCACAGGAGCCTTCTGGAAAGATTTTTCTTTTTTTTTTTTCTTCTGATTACCAATACACTCACTGACACTTGCAATTCCTTCTCCCTTCATCTTGCAAGCAACTTTTGCAGAGTATAATTCAACCCCTCAAAATGTGTAGTATCATTCATCTTAACAAAAATGTCATCAAGACCTTTCAGGCTTCTATCAGAACCACCTCCCTTTTTTGTTAGCAAGCAGCATATAGTTCATTTTTTCAGCTCTGTGTACGTGTAGCTTATTTTCTTACTTTGCTTATGGAAAAGTCATTGGGCAAAATCCATCACTTCCTAAGATCACAGCATATCATCTCATCCACTTTTTTTTTAATCACTGGAAGAGTTCTGTCAAGCAAATAGAAGTGACTTTTTGACATTATTTTCCTATCAGTCCTGCAAGACATTTTGGTATGGTTTTTTCCCCTTATATGGTTCCTTACAGAACCCGTGCATCAGAAACAGAACTCCTTGCTGCATGATTGTGTTCATGATAAAAGGTTACAGGTATCCAAGAGGAAACTGGACACAAAAAGGAGTTATAAATCCTCTGTAGGCTACTAAACACAAAGGAATACTTGAGCCACTGGTCACAGAAGATTGGGAGAGTATGCTGGAAAAATGTTATTTTAAATATTCTCCACTACTATTACTGAGTACCCATTTTTGGCCACTGTAGGGGAAAAGATAGAGAACTCAGTGGAGCTTTGGACTAACTCTAAAAAGATCAGTCCAGTCATATGCATTGATTCTTTAATAATGCATACCGATAATTTCTAGGAGGCAAATTTAAGCTACACAGCCAGTAGATGGACAATGTTTTTCTAGTTTCTATGCCCCATAAATTCTCAGAGCAATCCCTTATCTTTTGCAGATTGCTTTAGCTAGAGCTTTGAATAATTTGAGATGAAATTTACAGGTCTCTGATGATTTGAACACACATATCATGTATATCGTCCTTAGCCTGACCTTTATTTTGGTCTACTTTCTTATGCTTTAATCAAAATGTTCTTAATGATCTTCTTTTGATTTTCTTATTTAGGTTTTCTTGATACAATCCAGGTTCTCCTTTTTAAAATTGTTTTTTCACCTCCATTATTGTTCCCTTTATTCCTACAGATTTATAGCATTTTTTACATTCATCATATTTTGTATTCCTTTCTGAATTTCTGGTCCTCAAAGTCCTCTTAATGCATTCAGTTTTGTATCTTCATGTATTTCTTATCTCAGTTTTGGAAATAATTTCCTATTTTATTTTTCTTTGAAACCACAGAACAATCTTTTCTTCCTTTTAGATTAATTAGAATTTTTCTCATCATTTTCAGAGAGAAAGAACAGAGATTTTTTCATTTGTACTTACACATGTATGAAGCGTGCCTGCCTACAGGGCCAGGGCTCACTTTAGGGGAAGTAAGAGCAGACCTTTGTGTTTAGGGATCATGGCTGGCACACAGCCTTGGCTAACCCAGGCTAGCACAGTCACTGTCAGAACCATCTATTTGCCCATATCTCAAAAGATTTTTATTCACAAGCTGCCTCACAACAGCCTTAGGTTTCAGCAATGCTGCACCAGGTGACCAGCAAATAATAGGGTTCTATGTATATTCAAAAACCTTTTTCCCCTAGACCTCCATGTTTCAGTACAAATTGTACCTGACAGATACAAGAGTTAATCAGAAAGGACACAAGTATTCACAAATTAATTTAAATTCATAACATAGTAGTTTGAGTGTCAGCAGATGTCAGCCATTATGTGTCTGCATAAAAATTTATAAGACAATTGTTCATGAGTACTTTAAAAGATAAGTGTGTCCCTCTTTGCCAGTTCAATGGCATGCTATAAAAAGATTAGTGTTTGAAAAAGTTGGATAAAGGGTGCACTCTTATCAATTCTGTGTACAGTGCTTGTATGTATGTATAACGGATGCAAGATACTTGAAAGAAGTGATTTAGATTCCAGCCCTAACAACAGTTAACCATGAAAGTACTGCCTCTAACATGCTTGGCAGATCAAGGCCATCATGAAAAAAGAAATCTAATTAATTCTTGAGACACCTAAAGAACTTAGGGGAAAAAATGTAATGCAGAATTCTATAATTTTAAATCGTCAGATATTACTTCCTATATTTCTTTCTGTTGCAATGTGACTAGATGCCCATCATAAAGGGAAAAAATGTTAAGGACCGTTATTCAATTGTTGTTTATTTGCATTATGGTAAGCAGCCCCACTGTTCAGTGATCAGCACCTCACTGTGTTTGGCACTACACAGAGCAGCAGCCCCAGCCTCAGAAACATTCCCACATTTGAAGCAGGGTTTCTTTATGACTTCATATATGCTAGTGCAATGAAATTCATAGAAATATCAGGTATCTTAGAAACATATATTATCTGGTCTGATAAGTTAAAGTCAGAGGAAAAGATTTATCTCCTAGAACAGGAGGTTCTGAATTCAGTCACAACAGGAATATTTTAGCAAGTGCCCTGCAACAACTACCAAGGGAGTCAAAATTCCTGCAATTCTGATTAAAAGGACAATAGCTTCCTACTAACTACAGCCATTTTCTGCCTCACTTTCTCTCATTGACCACATGAAAAACTGGCTGAAGAAAGGATGAGAGACACTCTACTCCCTTCAAAAGCATCTAAAAGAGCCAACTCATGACTAGGAAAATCTGCTGAGGCTGCTCTTTCAGCTGATGGAGGAGACAGGAAGATTGGTGTGGTGTCTGGGGTGGATCAACCAAAGCAAGCATCTTTTCCCTCCTGTGCATGGGTGAGGGGAACCTGGGAAAAAGGCTCTCCCAGGCTGCCCTGGGCTGGGGGCTGAGCAGTGTTGAGAAGCCTGGGTGCTCCTGATGCCTGTCCAGGACAAATCCAGCATTTAACCAAGATTTGCTGTGCTATTTTCAAGGCAGAAACCCAATCCAAGGGTTTGAATCACACATGTTCCATTTTCTGTGTTTCTAATTAAAGTTTGCAGTTTTTATGTTTTGTTTCCAGTGTTTATTTTTAGCTAGATGATGGGTCCTTTTATTATTAGAGGAGATAATTTTGATTAATGTTTTTTTAATTCTGAGAACAAACACAAAAGGAGGTTTCTGTAGAGCTTTGTATTCTTGGTGAGCGTGGGAGACTGTTGGGGCATGCTTCTCTTCTCCACAAATAATTTTCAGGGTCACCAAATGTTGGCCAACATGCAGTGGAGGGAAGAGGGACATTTACGGCAACTAGTGTGAGTTGTTCAAGGTTAAATACAAGGATCTATCTATTTAAAGTCAAAAAATCTCACATACAGAGAAGTTCAAAGTCCCAATCTTGGGATATTTTTACCTCATAAGCCATGAAAGCCTGTCAAAGATTTTGTTTGTTTCAGACATGAAGCTGGTCAAACCTGTTGAAGTAAATCAGTTTTTCCATTGACTTCAGTGAGAGATGAGTCAGTGTACTGTTCCCCAGAAATAGTTATTGTATCCTTGTGGTTTTCCAAAGCATATTTTCAAATATTTTAGTTAATGAAAAGAAATTAACAGAGTCAAAAATTCCTTGCTAGAGGCAATGGTGTCAATCAAAGGTGTTTCACAGCTACTACTACTTTGGAGCTACCTCTATTGCTTTTTCATTCTGCAAATCCCTTTGGCCCGTTTTCATGTTGCTTGACAGTTCAGAAGTTGTTTCTGAATTAACTTGCTGGAAGACACATTGGTGATATTTATACAAGCTCATGGTGCTCTGTGAGCTGATCTGATATTTCTAATGCCTGTAGTGTTCTGTTATCCATTGTTCTGCATTAAATATCTTTGCTTTCTGAGCTATTTATCAATCTCTAAATGTATCTGCGGACGCTTAATCACTTCTGTGTATTCTCAATGCTGTCAATTCACTAGCTGTGCCTGTTTCAAGTCTTTACTCTTTTGTTAAATATCTGAAATAAAGGCCCAGTCTTGGAAAGGATCTGTATGTGTACAAATCCCTTCTGACTATGGAGCGCCTCTGAAACAGCATGGCAGTCTTCCTAGAATGGGAGTATGGAACAATGTGGAAAATGATGGATGCACCACTTTTGTTAGCACATAACATTTTTTCTATCATTTGTTTAAAACACCCAGAAGCATGCAATTAAACCCTCAAGCATGCAATTAAATTATTTGACACTTGAATTTACTTTTGAAATTATGCTTATTTGTCTGTATAATTTCCATACATAATTGGTTTAAATTAATTCATTAAACTCTTTGTCGCACATGGTTTAAATTAATTCTAATCTGTAGCTCAGGCACATCAGAATCAATATCAAATAACTTCTGCTTCCATGTCTATCCACAGAAGGAGAATATTCTCTTGATTACAGCATTGAGGTAAGAGAGGTGAAGAACTCCAGAAGGTTTTAATAACTGAAAGCACTACAACTGTAGGGTAGAGTGTTTAAAAAATTCTGGTATATTCTAGAAGCATCCAAATGTACTACACAATCTTTCTATGCACAGTCCTTTATACAAAGAAATGGTATTCAACCTTTTTTGAGGTTTCAGTGTCTCAGTGGTGCTTATGATATCCAGAATGGAATTTTTTTTCTTCACTGACAATAGTGAGAATCAAAACATGAAGTCAGATACTTGTGAAGCCGGATATGCTTCCGAGTGAAACCTTTTTTAGTTTAGCATGATGCTTCTGTACTTTACATTTATATTTCTCAGCAAATAATTTGTCATTGACTTAACCTGCACTTATTACAGTGTCTTATACTTTATCATATCCAAGACCATTATTCTACATTTATGAAAAAGCTGGTGCATTGCCAAAGTTCTAACCACTGACTGCATCACTCTTCTTGTATTATCATATTCCTGTTGCTATTTCTTTCCCATCTTCAAAAATATTGTCCAGACAACTGATTCTTCC
Organism: Dicrurus megarhynchus; assembly: GCA_013399195.1. Taxonomy (NCBI): domain Eukaryota; kingdom Metazoa; phylum Chordata; class Aves; order Passeriformes; family Dicruridae; genus Dicrurus; species Dicrurus megarhynchus. The sequence goes on from VXAD01008714.1 coordinate 405,982, forward strand.
TCTTTCAACTGTGGAATAACAATCACGGGATATTTTTTAAATTTATACAGGTTAAGTCATTAGAAAAGAAAAACATGCCTTTTTCAATTAATCATTGTCTACAGTTGACTATAGAGAGATTTTCCCTTATGAAGATGCATTATTATTATTCTGTGAGAGAAACTCAGAAAACCAAACTGTTTTAAATTTTTGTCATGAGACGATAACATGTACTTACAATTTTTTACTTTTAAAACTGCCATAATACATTTTTTCTGTAATTTTATATTTGTTTAATAAAAATTTCTATCTGTTCATTTCTTAGCAACTATGCTGGAACGACTATTATCATTTCATCATGAATGATTAAAATACTTTTTTGCTTTACCTACAACAAATCTTGGGTCATTTATTGTGCTCTTTCCTGGTACTTAAGAAATAATTTCTATAGCAAAAAAATACAGAAATTCATATTCAACTGAATTAGTCAGTTTTGACTTATTTTAAATAATTTTTCTACTCTATATTACATGTGTTCTGGGCTTATACTCCTAGATATTTGCCTATAAACATGGATTGTTTATTCCTTTAAAAAAATAAATAAAAATAACTAAAACAATCACAACCTTTGAACAATTGAAGCCTGGGCATATCGTAGCTGCAGTTCCTTTAGAATGACTGCAGATATTTTGCAAATGCATTTAACACCTTTTGCATTTTAAAAGTCTTTGAAATCTTTGCCATGCAAGTTATTAAAAAGTATTGGGAGCTTTTGATATTGAACATGCTGCATAAATGCAAACTGGTATTGCTTCATCTCAGCTACACATGCCTCTCTTTTCAGACAAGACTTGGGGAAACGAAGACACATTTGGCAAAGAGGCTTTAGATCCAGTCACTCATCAAATCTCCCCTTGAGAAGAAAATTCTGTCATATTTGCATTAATCACTATCAGTCCTTGATTCTTTTCCTCTCTTTTACCAAATACAAAAGAAAAAGTCTCCCGGCACTGTTGGAGCTGACTGGTGTCCACTTCAAATTTTTGAGGCAGAACTTTCATTTCCTTCAAAAGACTTCAAAGCCTCGACCTGTCCTGCCTAAAGCCCAGAGAAAACCTCTTTGCTGTACCCCCTCCTTAGAGGGGAAGCTTCCTCTTCTGCAGCCCCAAGAGCAGCTCAGAAAATGTTGCCATGTTGCACATTCCAATCCTGCATGCTAGCCATCAAAACTCTGCAATACACTTAGCAGCATTCATAGGTACCAAGCATTAGCTGTATACAGAACAGTTAATGAAATTTGTCCAGAAATGTTCCTGGGTCACACACGTAAAACTAAAGATCTGTGTTAATAAAATTCTATCTTTTTTTTTTTTTCCTTTAACAGAAAAGATTTAAAATTAACCTAAACGGATTTTTTCCTGTTTCAGGTTTGCAAGACAGTGAGATCTTCAGAAAATCCAAAAGAAGATACTATTTTTAAAGGAAGATTTGTGGATACGTTTTACTTAAAATTAGATTTGTTTTGATTGAATTCTACAGTAAAAAACAAAGATCAATTAAAAGTTTCATTATTTACTGTCTTTGTAAAGCACTGCTTTGTTGACTGGGCCTTTCTTTCATTCCGGAAATGAAAGAATGAATTTTGTAATATTACTTTGAAATAAGGAATGGATGGTCTCCCTGTCTGGATGTACCAATATTTTGGCCTTGACACCACCAACAGTAGCCATAACAAAGAAAAAGGTCAAGCAAGATATTGCTTCAACCTATCCAGCTCATTTCAGACACACATCCAGACCCACTGAACACCCCTGCAGCACTATTTGCTGGGCTAAAAGGCAGCTACAAATGATCTACAGACCCAGACTCACTCAGATTTCTACAACAGAAGCTTTGTACCTTCACTCAGCTGTAGCCCTTTAATCATGTCCTTTTTTGCAAGCTAAATTTAAAAGCAATAAAACACAAATTAAATAACACTAAATTTTATACTATGCTGTTTGCCTGGCAAATCTTCTGAAAGAAATATTTGAAAGTTTACCAAATAGATCAAGTAATGATATTTTCCAGACTCTGGTTTTATCATCATGTAGTTTGAGCAATGATAGATGGCTTTCAGCCATTATTGGTCAGATAAGTACCACTTAAAGGACTGCAGGGTTTCAGTGGTGATATTTCTGCCATTGGTTTAGTTCTAGTCTAAGCTGATCTGTGCCTCTTGTGATGGTTTTCAGTTGTTGAAACACTGCTTCATTTGTTCTCCTACTGGTAAAAACAGATGGGTCCAAATCTTCTAAACACAAAGGAACTGAAGACTGAGTCTGAGGGCAAAATGAAGCCAATGTGACTTCACAAATTAGTTTATATGTTCCTTGACATATAAGAATACACATTTTATATTTTTTCATAAAAACATTTCAAAAACTGCAGCAGACGTATCAAAGTTGCAGATGTGCCAAAGAAAAGAGACGGAATTTGTGTGTGTCCTTTGCATACACAATGTAAGGTTTCTTTGAATTTTTCCAAGTCCCACATTAAAAAATAGATTAATCTGTGATGATACCTAATAATTTTAACAGACATTACCAGTATTTGACAGTCTTCCATAGAATACATAGATGCAGCTATTTTTTTTCAGAAATGTTGGTATTTATGCTACAGCTATTCAAGTTAATAAAAGGAACAGGATGATACTAGTACATAAGTTCTCATCCCATTCCAAAAAGAATGACTGCCCTGGGTGTGATTCCAAATATACCTCTCTCTTGGGTTTCTCTTGTATTATCTTAAATTACAATGAGCCATAATAGCGTATATTTTCTCTAGAACTTGGCTGTGTCCCAGGTCTCTCTGATGGCTCCTCCTCTATTCTGCTTTCCTACCCACTGGCGCTACTGAAGTCCCTTTACTCTGACATTGAAATCAAGTGTCAGTGAAAGGTTAATTTTGCAAACATGTTGAGATACAGGTTTCCTTTATCAATTAAGATCCCATCAGCAAATACACCATAAATGAAGATATTGTTGAAGTTCTGACTCCTTTTACAATACATTAAAGCAAGACACAAAAAAAGAATATTGCATTTTAGGCAAAGGGAGTTACTTATACCTGGTCATAGAGAAAGTTTTCTGCCAGTCAGCTGTTTAAATTCTGGAATTATAACATTATGCAAGATTTTTGTAATTCTGAATTCAAATTCAGATTCTAGTCCTGATTTGGTTTTACACCGGCCTAAACATATTCCCGAAACAGTGTTTCCACACTCATATTCTATGGCTATAAAGGATGAATATCAGTATTAAAAGAAGAAGAAATTATCCTTCCAGGAAGAAACAATGGTATGTACAGAAGTAATTTGTTATGTTCTAGCATCTTCTATTATTGTCAGCAGCAAGGCTCCAGACCTATGTTTACAACCAACTATTATGGTGTGTCATAGTATTTCCAAGAACCTCATCCACTTAGAGATTGTTTTGAAGGAGATATTATTTGGTGCCTTTTGGAGCCAAACTAATTAACTGCCTTAGTATTCAAACTTTGTTTTCAACCATCTGAGCTCATATTTATAAGAGAGACACATACTAACTAGTATTGAGATGCCGCTCCCTGGAAACATTAACTCATCCCTGCAGATTAGATCTTCTAAAATATAAAACCTATTGTAGCAGATCTTGACCTGTAACATTTTTCTTTCTTGGGGTGGGAAAAGGCAAAAATATTATTAGTTTATCTTCTTTAATGAGTAATTTGAGAAAAAAAAAGAAAAAAGGAAAAGACGAAAAAGGAAAAGTAGAAAGAGAAACAGACTTTCTTACAGTAGAGATTAATAACCTGTCCTGCATTAAATAGCCAATGCTTAAATATATGGACAAAATTTATGTTATGTCAAAAATAAAAAAAAAATTGGAAATCCAGCCACAAATTTGCTCTGAGCTAGCAACACCTTTCAAAAATTAGATTCCTGCTGAAATTTACTGTTTTATTTCTGTTCTTCATTTGCTGGCACTTAGCAGTCTAAGAAAACTGATTTAGTATTATATGCAGATCCAAGTCATCTACAACATGGGGCAAATGCAAATTTGCATTTTTCAAAAGTAATAATGTATTGTTGATATTGTAACACAGATGTGATCTATTTGGATACTCTGTTTATTTGAAAGCAGCGTTAAATACTGTGACAGGTGGAAACTGTCTCTTGACAATAGTTAAATTATTACCAATATTCACAAAGTGTGCTCTTCTATTACAGTTTTAGACCTTTTGTTACATTTATGGTATTATAAAAAGTTATTTTACTGGGGTTCATTTCACCTATGAAACTCTCAGGAAGAGCTCGATGGATCAGGGAACCCAGTCATGGCTTCAGCAGGAGAGTTCCCAGAGTGAATCCTGCGCCGCCCATCCTGCCTTGGATGCAGCAGGCACAGCCATCCTGGCTGTGCTGCCAGCTCACTGCCCTGTAAGCAGCTGCAGGATCAAAGCTCGCCGCTCTTGGATTCCGTCTTCGCAAGTCTCCGTCTTCCAGTGCTGGAGATGAGCACTGCCATCCTTGCGAGCAAGGAAAACCAAGGTTGGTTTATTTGCATAGGGCCACACAGCGAGCCGGCGATGGAGCAGCGCGGCAGCCGCTGGCCGGAGCGTGGCCGCGAGCACACCGTGTTGCTGCAGTGGTCAGGCCACGCGCCAGTACAAGCCGAGACATTCTAGGATAAATTGGCAGTACGCGCTCTGAGAAGTTTTCCTCCATTTATTTTATTATGTAGTGAGTGATACAGCAAAATCCCCTGTCTTAAAAGGATACAAAATAACCATACACATTCACTGAAAATTTATATCATTCAATGCCAGCCTGAAGAAATGGAAGCTGGAACAAAAATTAATAAAGTAATAAGATAAATCAACATTCTGCCACATTTTTAAGCATTTTAAATGTGTACATAAACTGTGTTAAAATGCTCAACAAACCATTTAGCTGATAGGTGGCATAGCAAAGAAAATTATATTTTTAAAATTCCCCAATGGAGAAGGAAGAGACTGAAGGAATTATAACATGGTCATTAGCTTGGAGGATGAAAACAATTCATTGATATCTATTCCACGTGTTAGCCTCTGGCCCTCAGGGAGGCAATATGACTTTTCAACTTGAAGAAAACAAGATTTAGGAAAAAAAGAAAAAAAAAAACTTGAAAAATTTCCCCGGAAAATCTGCTTAATGCTGGCAGTATTAAGTCATGGGCATAGCTCTGTGACTTGGGACTCTTGAAGCACTGAGCAAAAACTTGAAACTGGGCCGCTGGGTCCCTGGTGACAGAGTCAGTGTAATGTTACAGGAATGCTCATGTTTTTTGACACAGGGAACACTTCAGCAGTTGATCCCTGCTCCTTTTCTCTCCCCATTCTTCTTTCTTTTGCAGAAATGTCATTTATTTAATTAGAATAAATGGGCTATGCTAAGTATTTGAACCAAATCTGGGATGTAGCAATATTTGGATGTGCCCTCAACCACAAACTCAGCATGCCCATGCCTCTACAATGTTGACTTTGGACTCTTGAGAACCGAAGCACAACTGGGGTACTTGGGGCAGGACAACTGGATAAGAAGAAGAAATTTGTGGGCCAAGGAACTTGACCAAATATTGTGTTCCAAAAGGCAGCTCAGTACACAAAGAATAAGGGGAGCAATAGTTTATTCAAGTGGCTCAACACAAAACAGATGGTGAGATTTCAACAGAGCAAAGGACTGATGGGGTAGTTACAGCAGACACACCCTCAGAAAACTGAGACCCCAAAATTGATATGTTTAATACTATGATATCCTATGAGACTTAAACTTCTAAAGCCAATTTGAGTGTTTCAGCATGTTAATTGACAAGTAGTGTTTCCTCACAGAAATTTGATCTGTTTCTAAAAAAATTTTCTGGAGTTTTTAACACAGTATCACAGGTCAGATGTTGCCTCTTGTGACTTTGTTTGTGGGGCTTTTTTTGGTTTTCTTTTAATTTTCACATAAATATAAAAGAAGAATATTGTCAATCTGAAAGTTTTTAAGATTTTTCTATGAGACCTTTCCCACATCCAGTCAAGCTTCCTGCCCTAGGAGAAATCTTTTCCTTTAAAATTTAGATGATTAATATCTCTTGATGTGATGCACTGTTCTTGTTTTCACATTCCTGAAAATCACCTCAAAATGTCCGTTAGGTACAGAGGAGGAAAAGTAAACTAGTGAGCTATAAAGAATAAAAATTAGAGGTACAACCTTGGCTTCTGGTGACAGGACTGATGAGATTTTTCATTTTGTCAAATTTATAACAAATTCTAAAATCACGCTTTTTGGAGACAGAATAGAACTCTAAACTATTGAGTCTAAATTTCCTTTTGCTTCTGGTAAAGTGCAAGTTCTAGGCTGTAGCAGGTTTTACTGTTTTGTTTTGCTATAATTTTATTCCCCTGGTAATCCCAGAAGCAGGACAAGAATTAATTTCAAACAAGGATCTTTATTGGTTGCATAGCTCAATACACTCTTTAATTTAAAAACCATGTTTGTTGTTTTTTTAATTTAATTTTCTTTGAGAAAATGATGGTTCAAATTAAGGGGAAAAATATTTTTTCAAAACTCAACAGTTTGGTGAAACCTTAAACTGTTTTTCTTTATGTTGTCTAAAGTTTTGAAAAAACAGTAAATGCTACCAGTTGGGTTTTTTGTGTTTTGGGGCTTTTTTATAATATCAAAGACCTAATTCAGTCATTGATCATGGTCAATTGAGCCCAGACAAGTAACAGAAGATTAATTTTCTAATCACACTATCATTTTAATATATGTATTTATTTAATCCACTGTATGTGAAATTGTTCTGAACATGGAGGTCAATAGTTATTAGTCACCAAAATTTCACTGACATCTCAGGCTTCCATATTGCAATGAGCAGTGTCGATTCTCACTAAAGAAGACAAACAGATGTTGAGCAAGGAAGAAAGGGTTAGTCAGCTTTCTTTGAGAAATAAGAATGCCAATTAAAGTGGAAATAATTTGCAAATTTAGTTCACAGACCTGAAAGTGAGGATGTGTTCAAAAACACCAAAGATTCAGCCAAAGCTTTGGTCTCACAAGAAACTTAACATTCACTGGAAGAAGGATATTGCAAGATGCATTTCCATGTGATCTATGTTGCCACTTGTTGCAGACGACTGGAAAGTCTCCTACAGGGAGACAAAAAGCTCTGAAACCTCAGAACGAACTTGAATTTTAACAGAAATTACCTGATTTAAAAATTCAGCCTAGAATATTTTATTTCCTAGTGGTCTTTTAAAACACTGTTGTCTTCCAATCGTGAAGGAATAACTGCAATTTTTTACCAACATTTTAACGGAAGAACCAATAAGATTTTGCTCCAGCGCCTGTGCTAATTGCACCTTTTCAGACCGTGATGCATTGACAACAAAGGGACAGATATCCATAGGCTCAAATTATCTTTTGCTTTTTGATGGTCATAGAAAATATTCTCTCAGGATTCAGGAAGAAACAAAAACCAAAAACATTTGAAAACACTGTTATGTGGGCACATAAAATCTCTGTATTTTTACAAGAACATAAATGTCCAGTAAAACTCAGCTACATACCCACCTAATACACAGAATTCAATCAAAGCTATTAAATAACAAATAGGGCAGAAAATTATGTAGCTCTGAGTGCTGCCCTTAGGAAACCTCTCCTACATTGTCCCATCACCTTATTCTAGAATTTGATTTTCATATTGTCCAACATGTTTTTATATCCCAGAAATAAGTTGTGTACAGTGGGTGTAATCCACCATAATTCAAAGTTTAAATTGTCCCATTTGCCACATTAGAAGGACCAAAAACTCCTGTAAGCCATGGTGTGTATAATCCATTCATCTGTTCATTTCTATGGTGTTTTTCAAAAATATAACATTTAATAAATGGAACAGAACGAAGCTGAAGTAAATCTTGAAAGGTATGCAGCACAATTAATTTGATGCAGATATTGAAAATATCCAATTTACTATATCCAGTGATTCACTAAGCATAAATCTTTTGTACTTGAAAGTCAAGTATACTAGAGATGAAATCTCAAATCTGTTGAAGAGAGTGGGAGTTTCCTCTTTGATTTCTAGGGGCCTGCATTTTACTCCAGGCATATTTTCTCTTCTAAAAGCACAATTCACATGGAATTATTTGAGTGGAAAATTTGTATTAAAGTGGGTTCATTGCCTATGTCTGTCTTTAGACATGCACCACATACTGTAGACCTGACATGGTACCAAAAGAGACTGATTTGAATGAAAGAATTTCTTGACTTCAAAGGGTCAGTGATACAAAATCAAATCTTCTATTCATACATGTTTATGATACTCAGGAAACTGATCACTTAGATAACTTCACCAAATAATGTGCTTGAAAATATATAGTTTGTTTCAGAAATGAAAATAACCTACATTCTATGAGAGTATTTTATCATAAGGAATACTTAGGGACTTTATTTGAAAATGTCCTAGAAATAGTTTAATAACTTCTTTGGTCATATCTGACAATTATTCTCACTGAAATATTTCTGAGTTCTGTATTCTAGCTTCTTCAACTGGAGAACTAAATGTGAAGGTGGGAATCTTTAAATAATGTACTCATCGTATGTATCTAAAATTTGTTTGCATAAGTGTTTAACCAAATAGGCTGGAGGCATAATTTCTGAAGAGCCAATATTAGGCCCTGTCTTAACTGACGGACTTAAATACATGCTTTCTGCAAAAAATGTGAGCTATGCATGCCTGAAAAATATGAGTATTGCTGTCAGCATCAGTTCTTGCATCTCAAATTAGATGTATTCCCAAACACTTGTTAAAATCTGAGTTTTATGGTTAACTGTTCAAAACCCAATATTTGAAGGATGAAGTCTGACAAGAAGAACATCACTTTGTTTCTTTCAACTTCTCTGAGCAATCTGTGAATTCCTTCATGAGATTTCCTTTCCTTGGTGACCTGAGATGACTTGAATTAACTATGATGCACTTTGTGGAAAACATTGTCTCCAATCTGTCCTTCCCCACTTCTCACTTTTAATTTATTGGCCACCCACCCCTCTTTTTTCTTTTTGTTCTTGTCCAAATTTTCCTATTTCCAGCATATGTTTTAAGATTAAAAAACTCTTGTTTGGCAGACAGTATAAACTCTGTACCTCAACAGATGTTTTTAGTGTCAGTGTAAGAAGCGGCCGCACGCTGATGCGGTTCTGCTTGGCACCATTTCTTGTCTGGAGAGACTGACACTGCATGAATATATTCATTTTACTGCTGGGTTCTTTTTTGTCTTTTTTTTTCCCCCCTCCTTTCCACTCTCATGACACTGTGGTAAATTTGGTGTTTCTGTGACTTTTTCCCTCTTTGCATATGACTTTGTTTTATAAGTCATCCAAGTCTTGTTTTTGAAGACGCCGATTGACCTGAATTTACCTTTGAGTTCCTCTCCCTTTCCTTTAACTGTATTACCAGGAATATGTTTTCAGGTTAACTTGTAGCCTTTACCAACTGTTTTCATGTGTCTCAATATCACTATTTCTCTCCAAAATGTATTGCTATGCAGGCACATGTATCAAAATAGTTAGGGCCTCAGTAAGTACAATCCACAAGTTCAACAGGTTTTTATATTTACTCAGCTGGTCATGTTCTTGTACGAAGGAGTTTTTTTTCAAGCTGTATTTGAAACAGGGGACAGGTTATGTAAGGGCATAATAAAAATATGGCTTTTGTGAAGGCACAAGCATGATCCAAAAGAGACTCTCTTTCTAAATCTCCTTCCATCTTCTAATCTGAATGGATTTTTCTGGCTTTCTGATGACAGAGGAGGTTCTTCTGTGGAAATTCATGCCAGGTAACAGCTGAAAATGAGAACTGGAAAAGTGGATAAGAGAAAAAAAATGTGAAGCTAAACATTATTAATTTAGAGTGCTTGCTGACCATAAAAATCTCTTCTGGCTAAGTGTTAGCAAATGGTGCCATATGAGACACCACAACATTTCCCTCAGCTTGCGAAAGGCCATAATTGTGGTGCTCCAGATAATCTCATGTGGTAACTGCTTATAAAAATTGACTCTTTAATGGCAAATGTCTGTCCCATATATTTTCCTTATTGCACCTTTATATGAAAAGTGAAGCATAAGGTGCAAGGAAAACAAAAAAAAATCAAGCAATGGGGCACTTGATTTTCAAAGTACGAGAATATCTGTCACATCCACAGTTTTACTGTGAGGATGGCTGATGAACAACTCTCTGGAGTTCGGAAAAGGCTTTTCCAGCTGACTCCATCAGATAGCAATAGTGCTCTGCTATCTCCTCTGCTACTTATCTGTTGCCTTTTCAACCACTCACAGAAGGAATATATTCTTTTGGGCCACCTTCGAGAAAATAGAAAACTGGTGTGTAAATCCACTCAAACTGTGTGAAGAAGGGTATTGTGACCAATGTTATCCACTTTCTAGTTAAAGCTTTTAACTGCTAAGCTACTCCTAAGCACAGATCTGTAGTACTAGGTTTGTTTAAAGAATGAGCCCTGTTCAGAGATGCATGGATCCTTTCAAAGTCAGCATCCAGAAGTGGACGCAGTCCCTGTACTCTGATGAGCTCACCTTCATTTCCTCTCTCTTTTGCTAACCATCTCCTGGAGCTGCTTATCTCCTCCCCAGATAATGGCTGTGAGCTGCCGGCTGGGCTTGGGTACCTGTACTGATATTTTTGTACCAATGTCATCCCTTTGGAGCTCATTCCAAAAGACAACCAGCACATGAGGCTGCCCCACAATGGCGTCAGAAGAAATGATGCTGCTGTTTGGAAGGAGCAGTGTAGGGAGCAACTCCAAGAGGCAGCCCCACTGGCCATTTTGCTTTTCACTTGCTATAGATTCCTGCTGGATTCCCTGGGCCTTTTTCCTCTCTCTGCCTTGTCCAAGTAGCTGAAGATGTTAATTCACAAGGTAGGGGAGATGGAGCTCAGCCTGGCCTTAGATAGCACTCAGTGGACTATCATACCTCTACTGCAGCTGGCACAAACACACAAGCCTTTGGTGTCAAAGGTACATGTCTCATTCTTCCAGCTGCTTTTGTTGCAAACAAATATTTATTTTGGAGAAAGCAGGGGAAATCCAATTCTCTAGTTGTGGTTTCGATTCCTTTTGTCTGCAGCATGTTCTGCTAGGGAAGTGATGCACAGCGGTTTCTTTTTCAAATTTGCTTCTGGCTCAGCAAGAAGGTGGGTGGCAGGGCAGTTGGAAGTCATCAAGCACAAGCAATAATGTTTACTAACCTTTTGTATAACTCTGCCCTCCAACCACTGCAATGGCTTCCTTTCTCTGTTCTTGCTGGGAAACAGATCCTCGGAGGTCCTGACTAACTTTGAATTTGTCTGAGAAATTCCAAGTCTTGAATTTAAGATTCTAAACATAGCACAGAAAAGCATCACAAAGCTTTTCTTATCCATGGTGCAAAAAGGGAGCCAGACATAAAACTGGGGTAAAGTAAAGCAAGTCTCCTAAGGGTACTGGAGGAAGGCAGCAACAAGACAATTAACATAAGCAGGCCACAATGACTCTCTGATGCTAAGAGTCAAATCCTAAACTCCTGCACACCAATTGAGTAGCTGGGATCTTTATGAAATATTTATACCCAGGATGCAGCAGGTGTCAGATTTTTCTCACCCCAGTGGCAAGCATAGCTGCCTTATTGGCACCAATTGAGCAAATGACAGCATGAAAGGCATGTTCAGAGAAAAATTTGCCTCTAGATCCCAGTAGCTGCAACTGGTTACTTGCTAATGACTAACAGTGATGATTGGTGATATTTATTCATGTGGTAGATTTTGAAAGCAAGAAGTGAAGTTTAGCATCCTTGGCTAATGCTTTCCCAAAGCAATATGATGGCCCATTCAATGTGCTAATAGTTCTGTTAGCATTTTTGACATGCAGATTTTGGAAAGGAAGAGAGGCAACTTACCAGCAAATGTATGTAGTACACAAATACAGTCATGCCACAGAAGAAAGTAGCGAAAATATCTGCTTTCTGACCACATAATTTTTCTTTCTATATTATTTTCCCTTCCACTCTTTTCTAGAGGAAAAAATTATTCTTTGTCTTCCTTTATGTCCACTGCAAGCAGAAAATCTATACGCATACTTTGAAGAAAATGTCTTACTTTTAGCTGTTCTTCTGTTTCATAGTGATTGCATACATGTATATTGACACAATGTGAGCCCAGAGGGAGGCTGCATATTTACCCCAGAGAAGTAATGGAAGTTCTCCACAGTAATAAAAATTGTAAGAACACTGCCAAGTGCAGCACCATTCCCGGATGCTCCCAGAGAGCTGAGGATCCCATGAAGTGGAAAAGAGCGCCACATGAATGCTCATCAGATGACAGGGAAGGTGAAATTTCTCAGCATTACCACCCACTTAGCTGAAGAGCTAGTGGCATTCACTCCAATCATGGGTGCAGTCTCAAAACAGGCCATGACAGCCTCTCATCTATATGAATAGTCTGCACACAAAGATGACAACATCCCCAGATCATTAAGCTGTTGACAGAAAGAGCCTCAGAAAACACCTGAAATTTCTTACCCTGTCAGAAATCAGAAATAAGAAGAGAAACAAGAAATAAGGTAGAGCTTTACTAGCATTCAAAGTGTGGAGGGAAGACATGAATAATTGACAAAATTTAAGTTTCTGAGATGGGATTCTGAGCCAGAAATAAGGATAGCTCTTGAAAGAAACATCCCATGAAGAATGAAGATAGAAAAACATTCTCTTACCCTTCCAAAGGAAGCAATATTCGGTAATAAACACATCTTTGACAGATACATAAGTGAGGAAGTTGCTGCAGGTACACAGAGAGGATGTGAGGGTCATTAGCATTTCAAGTCTCATGGAGGAGGAAAGCCCTTAAGAAGTGGAGTCAATTTCATCAACCATTTCAGAAATTTGAACACCAGGAGCCAGAAATCCATCTGCAAGGAACAGAGTATGCTGCTCATTTTGTAACCTTGTTCACCCTTACCATGGCCTAGAAGATTAAAAAAAAAAATTCAATTAATCAGTTATGAAAAGGCACTCTAGTCTTTTCAATAACATCCACAGTTTGACTTGTTCCTGGAGAAAGATAACAAAGCAGCCACAGAAGCAGAACATGCTAAGCTGGTGTCTGAAAGAAGTGTGAGTATTCATCCTGACACACTCCACATATTTCTAGGAATGAATTTTAGGCAGGTATTACTAAGGGCCAAGGACTCCTTTTCTTTTGCTCTCTCTGAAGCCTATCAAAAGACCCAGCAGCAATGCAGAAAGGCATTGTCTCTACTGAAGAATGAGCTCCAGCTTCCAACAGACATTCTGCCCACCCATGGTTGTTTGCATTCGTTGCTGCTCATAAAATGCACTTTTTATTCAAAGACGAGAAACAAAGGAACTTCTGCTGGTACTGAAATCTTGGTTTGGATGTCAGGGCTAATGAGGGAAATGTGCTTTTACCACCTCAAGTTCAGACAGTTGGTGCAGGAGATAGATGCCAGAAGGGTTGAGGACACTCACAGTGTCAGGGAATAAGGGCTTGGATTTGTGTCATGTCCCAGCAATTGTGACAATGGAGAAATTGCTTCCAAAAACTTGGCACTATCCATAAAGATTGTTTTACTCACAGTGGACTTGCTACTGTGACAAGAGTGACACAGTCAACCTGTTAGGACCCGGGGATCTGCTGGAATAAAGGCACAGAATGTGGTACCTTTTTTCTTGGCATTCTTTTACTGGCAAATTTAATGGCACCTCGATTTTGGGGTTAATGGCCTAAAAAACAAGCAAGAGTGCAACAAAATTTTTCAGGGCATATGAACATCTTCTCAAATGCAAATTTTGGTGCATGAAATCATTACTGTTGAAGTGGGATGACACAATCTGACCAAGCATATGTGGTTTTTAAAGACCCAAACAAGGTAAAAGCAAGACCACTGGCAGACATCTTTCTGAAGATTAGGCTCTCCCGTCCTGTAAGCTTGAGGCTTGAAAGGTGGACACTTTAGAATAGTCTGGAATATGCCTTTCTCCTAAACAAAAAAGGCGTCTTGCACACCAGTAAGTGGAAGCCAGAAGGAATGCTGTCACTTTCTTGAGAAGGTTCAAATAAAAAATGGAGAACTGAGATAAACATGCAGAAACTGTACACAGCTCCCCAGAGGAAATGAAGTAAAGAATAGTTCAGGGTTTACCAAAGGAAGTCTAACCCATGATCGCACACTGAAAGCTGTAAAAAAGCAAAGAACTCCAGCACAATTGTGTCACTGAGAAGGAAAACATTATGAGACATTTCTCATTATACATATGTGCATAAATCACAAAGCTCATATGCCAAAGTGCTGAAGGAATAAAATATGTGGTCTCAAGTGAGAGGGTTTATTCATATGCTCTGTGAATGTATATGTTGATTAACACTTACAGCCAGGAGATAATTATACATCTATTCTTATATAGATCATACTTTCTGAATATATACATTTTTTTAAATCTTTACTAGTGGAACTTGCAATTCTTCTTTACAAATGTGTGACCAAAAATCAGATTTAGCCTTAATCCTTAAACTGACAAGACAAAATTTAATATTCATCCTATGAAAAGAGAAAACAATGGCTTTGTAAATTCTAAGAGTCTTAGTTTATATTACTGTGACTTGGAAACCTAATAGTTTAAAATTATGTGATGTTGGAGGTCATGATCTCCCAAATATTGAAGCACTTGTTTATAATTTGGTGTTTAATAACCAAGTGCATTACACACTTTCTTCTCTAAATTAACCATTCTTGGATCTTCACCAAACTGAAGAATGCTGCTCCAGGAAAACTCTATCCCCAGCTCTGACAACAGTTTAAATTGCTTTATATTTTTAAAACATTAATTTTTTTGAAATATTAGGAATTAACTGAAAAGAGGTGATTAATTACTAACAAAGCAAATCCTCAGACAGGCATTAATTTATTTTTGTCAAGCAAATCCTAGATTTTTGTTTCATATTTACTTGTCTCCTTTGCTATCTGCTTTTATTTTAGATTTATGGAATACACACAACAGAAGTGTTTTTGAAGCACTCATTATTAAGCCATTCCCAGCATGACTGATAAACGGCAGCCCATATAGACAAAGATACAGTACTGGACTGTGGTTACCATATTCAACTGTGGATGTACTAAAATTAGGCTCTTGTATTCCCATTTAGCTACTTGAGTCATTCACATCACTAAAAAGAAGGCCACTTGTTTAGGTGCCTTTAGTTAAGTGACTAAATTGAGACCCTATGTGGCATACATATTACAAAATAACATTAGCTTGTTCCTTAATAGGCTCCCATGAAAGCCAATGGGAATTTAGCCATGGAATTCAAAGGGGACAGACTGCACCCAGCTATTGGATTGTGTAATAGCTTTTATTTTGATGTTAAGTTTTTGGTACTTTTTCTCAGTAAAAAAATTAAAAACACAAGTTAATAAATCTTCTAATTAAACCACTTACCAATATTACAACATTTTTGTTGGGATAAGAACAAGCAAAAAGAAAGGCAATTATAAAAGAGGAAAAGAAACAAAGGAAGAAAATGCGACAAGTAGGTGGACTCTTGCTGTGTCTGTCACTTTGGCTCCTTGACTCTCTCCAAGACGTCTTTTGGGGGACTGGGCTAGGCAGCAGATTTCAAAGGTGTTGACAAGCCTGGCAGACCAGCCATTTCAATTTGTCCCTCAGCAACAATGCCAGGCAGCTGTAAATTACTCTAACATTCTCTGCTTCATGATGATTCCAGGATTAGGAATAGGTCTTTGCTTTAAGTTCAGTACTGACTCCCTTCTAAGAGGCTCAAACTTCCTTAGACAGTGAACAATTTCAGCCTACAAGCCACAAGCTTAGCCTCTTTTCCAAAGTTAAAAGGGGCAGAAATCTTTTAAAAGTTGGAAAAGCTCTTCAGGAAGTAAACAAGAGAAGTGTGAAAGAGACACCACTCATTCACTTTTCTTTCAAGGGGATGGATGTTCAGAAATCCCTTCAATAGTTTGGAAGTCTTCCATCATTAATTTGGAGGCATGCTACAAGTTTTGTCCTAGTGCAAATGACAGCCAGTTGCATACAATATTGCACAAAAATAATAATTAATTACATAGATTTTTAACAAAGGGTGGGCACATTTCCCAAAATGCCCCTTTGGAGCTTGAACAGCCCTCTTCCCATAAACTAAATGGTGTCTCCTTTTGCTGCGTGAGCTCAGGATCCGACTACAAGTGGAATGCGCAGTGGAATGGTGCCTCTGGCAATGTCATGGACACTGATGGGCAGAACCTGTCCCTCTAACCCCTTGAGAGGCTATGAGATCTCACATAGCCATGCTGCTCTCTATATCACATGAGGTGTCACCAGAAGCACTTGACACTTCAGTCTCCTTTTCTTTACAACCTGATTGCCCTGAGTTACTAAACCTTGGTTTGCAGTGAAGAAACAGTGAAGAAACTAAAATGACTGAAAAAGTACATTTTTTAGTATCTTCATGAACTAAAAAAAGGTGGAGGGGGTTCGCCTACATTTTCAGCATTGCAAACCTGCAAAAGGAAAAATGAGACTTTGGCTCAAAACCAAAAACCCTTAATTTGTAGTCATGAATATTGCACAGTTCACTCTGAACCATTGAAATAAATGAAGTTTTGTCATTGGTTTCACTGGAAACTGGCACCAAGCCTTCATTTGGTAATTTCAAATCAGTTTTACAGCTGTGAGCCAATGCACAAAGCATATGGTTTCTGATGCATTACAAGTTAGAACTGCCTAATGATCATCTTAGAAGATCACTTTCTTTTATGTATAATTTATTATGTCTTCATCAGTGAAACCAATTCAAAGCAGAAATGCAAAAGAAAAATATTGGGGTCGAAGTTAAAACTACAAGAGAATATACAATAGTAAATGCGCAAAACATTTTATCTTTCAACAGTAGTTCCAATGGAAACCTTCAAAAAATTGAAGAGTCTACTATAAACAAATACTGTGTCCTTTCAGTAGGCTTTGAAAAGCTAAGAAACCTGGAAAAATAAGTGTTTCAACTCATTTTGAGTTAAAAAAGAAAAAAAACCCTAAAGCATCATCCCTTTCAGGATTGAATAAAATCAAAATGGATGTTTATGTCAATAACTCAGGGGAAAAAAAATATTGCTACTTTGGACAGTATCAAGAGAATTAAAATTTTATACTACTCTTTTTCACTGTCACTTTGCTGTCTTCCCAGCAAGTGCCAATACAAAAACCACATCCAAATATTCAAAAACACTAATTGTTCTGAAACACATATGGTTGACTGACAATAAGAAATCCTTTTTTATCTTACTATTTCTTTCATGGCCTAAATTATTAACTTGGAGTTTGACACATATAATTCAGTTTGGGAACAAAATTATCTGTGGATATAATATTTCCAAACTGTTTCCAAACTGGTCACTTAAAGTCATGTCACTGTTCAATGTGAGTAGAATTTAAAATAAACAGAGGGGGTTTTGTGTACATAAATATGGGTGGGGGAGAGTAATATTAAAAGAGTATTTCTTATCCCTCAAAGTTACGCTTCTTGTGTTTGTCTAAGCAGCTTCTTGCCAACCTTAAAATTCATTGATATGGGAAATACTGAGCTCATTGGCTGCAACACCTCCATTTTAGAAATCAGGGTACTACTATCCACCACATGTTCTGGCACAAACCCAGGTTCCTTCTCTACCTGTTCATTCCACTTGTCCCTCAGCCTCATTAAAGCCCCACAAAATTACATATGGAAACGAGCTTTAGAAAAGTCATTTCAAGGATCGTGTCAAATGCTGCTGCTTCATGGCCAGGGCCACGGCAGGGGTGCAAAGAACTCCATGGAGGCCATGAGGGCTCTGACTGGGTGCACACATGATGGTCCCACATGGAAGAGATTACAGAATTGGAGAACGAAGCCAAGC
This sequence comes from Dicrurus megarhynchus, assembly GCA_013399195.1. Taxonomy (NCBI): domain Eukaryota; kingdom Metazoa; phylum Chordata; class Aves; order Passeriformes; family Dicruridae; genus Dicrurus; species Dicrurus megarhynchus. Next base: position 423,973 of record VXAD01008714.1, read on the forward strand.
AATTTTCTCATCCTACACACGATCATGTATTTTGCATGTGTTGTGCAGCAATGTATCTTTCAGTTATGTTATGCTGAAGTTAATCTTATGTAATGCTGATCAGTTAGGCCACAGATGCTGATTTAAGTGGGCCTTCAGGAGCTGGCCTTCTTGTCCTTGAGTGATTACAGAACCAAGAGCAAAGTGTACCAGGAGTAAAATAAATTAAGAACTGGACAGAAGTTCATACAGGGCTCTATATGGACACTTCATCCCAAACTTCTCTTGTTTTTCTTTGCCATCTGAGCAGATTTTTGATTACTGCAACCAGTATCCAGGTTTTCTTAGAGGTTTGCCAGAAACAAGAGCTGGGGCATGTTTATTTCTGCAGGCAGATCCAAGAAAGGGGATAAGTTCAGCCAGCTAGCAGGCGCTAGCGTCCAAGGGAATGAAAGAGGACATGGGGAAGGTTCATAAATCCATAGCTTTAAAAACAGAAATGGACTTGTCAGTAATTGTTCCTACAGACATACAGACTTGGAATGGGGAGGGAGGTTAATGGGGTGAATGCGCAGGTGGAAAAGGATTTGAATGTAGACAGCAATAGGGAACTTACAAATGAGTATCCAGGACACAGTGGAGGAGAACGCTTCAAGATATAATCTCAGCAAGACTGGGGTGACCTGGCAAAGAAAGTACATCAATAGTACTGGAGTAGACTGATCATGAGTGGGAAGGCCTTGGTACATACACATCAGGAAAGATGAGATTGCTAGCTGGGTGATATTTGGAGGAATACAGGTTTGGGGGATTTGAGGATTTGGGGACTAGGGTTGAGGTAGAAGAGGATCTTTGTGCAGTCTTCCAGTTTGGCATTAAGGATATAACAACAGCATGATGCTTTCACCACAGTGAAACACTGCCACCCCCCTGATACCCAGTATTTTCCCCCTTCCTTCTCCTCCCAGTGACGAGGTCTGGAAGCACATTTTCTCAAGGCTTTTTTTTCAATGATGGAAATACAAGAGTTCAAAATCACAGTAATAAGCAGAGTTTAAAACATCCAGAAATATGGAAAATCACTGAATATTTCCACAGAGCTGCACTGTGCCTGAGGAGGGTTATGAACCACTAAAAGAAAAATGGTCAGCATTGCAGTCATGCTCTTTACTTTCAGTGGAGTGGAAGCATTTGACATTCCTGATAATAAGTACAGCACAACCTAGCAGAAAAAAAATGGAAGACCCGCAACATCATGAAAGAGTGTTGAAATGCACCTTTTGACATTAGAATGAAAAGTTCTGTGAGGGAGAGTTAGTCTGGGGAACAATCTCTGTCATTCAGGAGCTAGCCAAATTGCCAAAGCCAAACACATGGGATAAAAATTTCAGAACACCATTACTGGAAGAGTTACAATTTATCCCAGATAAGTGTTAAACCATGGAGCATCAGGTAGGTGGTAGGAGGAAAGTAGCACCTTAGGCAAGAAGAGGGCAGTTTGCTCTACAGAAATGTTTGGGGCAGCTGCTTGACTTGAAGGAGCTGCTCCCAGAGGAAGAGCTTCTTCTCAGGCAAAGGAAGGGAGTGGACAGCTTCTCTGGGGGTGGAAGGTCACATATGGCACAAGTTTGTAAGAGATTACCTGCAGCTTGATGGAATGAAGCTGCTGCAGGAGGAACCGAGCACTTGCTTGCACCAAACAGATGAAAGGCTGCGAGGCTGCTCGACCTGTGGTGTGAAGGTACAGGGCCATAGGTTACTAGGTGGGACAGAACAGGTGAGTGTGCTGATCCACAGGAGTTTGGGGACACATCTGCTTGCTTCACACCAAATTCTAGTTCTATTTCTGTAACTGGGCCACCTGACTTTTAATATCAGCCCTGGCCAAACACAGCAACCTTTGAGCCCTGGCTGCCAAACGTGACAGTGAGTGCTTGGTGCAATCCAAAAAAGTAACGGTGCATGCTTGCTGTAAGTGTCATGTTCTGCCAACTTCTAGTACACTGGTGTCATTTCAGCATGGTGGGTGGTGGGAACTCAATGAAACTTTTGGAATTAGAAATGTTTGAATTCAGAAATAAATCTGTTTCTCTTCTTTTTGTTCTCATTATTTTCATCTAAATATAGATCTGTCTAGACAGAGTGAAGCTATATTAATAACTCCATTATTATTATTACTATAGCTAAAAAAACATTCTAAGTGCTTTAAAAATAGTTTAGTTCTTATTAGTGGGAAGAAATTTCATGTCCAAGATCTGGCTGAGCTGCCCTTCTCATGCTGCCTAGGTAAAGGAAGGCAATGACTGTCCTCCCACTCCTCTCTGGATGTCTCCTTAGGAAAGCCCTTTAGAGTTTGTGATTTACCCCTATACCAGTAAGTACTAACAGCTTCCTCTTACAGCAGCTGGCCTTTTATTGTCAGTGTTCATTTTCAGGACAATTTTGCATTGTTTATTTTGTTTTGCTTCAGCTGAAAAAGCAAATGGCTGTCAGATTCCAGAACAAAGCTAACTGTGGTAAGGGATTCTGCAAATACTACACAGGAATCCATTTCTATCAAATGGAGCAAGGAAAGCAGCATTTTTGTAGCCTACTTTTAGGATCTTGTAAAAGATGCTCAGCTCACATTCAGAAGGCCTGGACATGGGTATTACTTATAGTTTAAATTTTGGTGGTGAAAGATTAGCTGTTGTACATTCCCTTGAAATAGCCTAAGAATTCAGGTTGAACATCAGATTTTTAAGAATATTGCATCACTTTTATCAGAGCACAAACATCAAAGAACAATAATTTTTCTTTGTAATTGCACCAGTTTGTGTTTAAACTAGTTTGTTTTAATCCAAAATCAGAGAATGGAAAACTTGGAAGCAATATGAAGCAAATCAATGTATGCTCAGATGTAATTGCAAAATCCACATTTGCCTTCATTCTCCATTCTTGCTCTGGTATAGCCTCATGAAGCTCATCTTGCAATGTAAAAAGCTCAAATGTATCAATCTCTAAGAAGCTGCAGGTGACCAAAATGGCAGCCATATAAACAATTCATGCCATATGAACTGAAATTTTCTGACTTTAGCTATTCCTTCTAGTGGAAAATATTACATTTACTAATTAATACCAGATAGAAGGCTGCAATAACCTTTCACAGAATTGAAGAAGATTTGGCCAAAGAATCCAGAATTTAATCTCTGAGTAGTGATATTGTTTGATCCAAGCAAACTACATAGGCTTATAGAAACTTCTTATGCGAAGAGGGCATTCAGCACTAGCAGTGCTACGTGTTCAAGCATTAAGTCAGAGATCTCAAAAGGAGCTTGGTGTAGATTCTTCTGGTAGTATGTCCCATGAAATGGACCAAAAAAACCACCATTCAGCATGTCTTTGATACACTGTTCTGGGTATTTTACACATATTCCCAAGCCAAGTATTGGAGTTAGGTACCAAAACTGGCTACTTGTGACACCTTCTGTAACTGGTTAAGAGAGGCATGTTCCTCCAGCAGTAGAGAGAGTCAATGTATGTGGGTTAGATTTTTGGATTGAATTCTTCCAGGAGAAGATTCTCACCCTTGACTCTTCAGGGAGATTTTGGTACATACTTTCAGCCTTCCACAGTAAAGGACGTCCTTAAGAGGTTTTGAGCTTAAACAAGTGATATAGCTCATCCAAAATATTGCCATTCCAACGAACTTGAGGTTTTGTGCCTCATGCTGCCACAGTTTCTGTCAGCTGATTCTGCAGGGACATGTCTCCAATCAGACCAAGTCCCCAGCAAGCATTGTAACACTTACCTCAGGCTAATATCATACTGATATTAAAAGCAAGTGTCTAAATTTCAGTTCATGCTCAGCCGTTAGCTATGGAAGTCAACAGAGATTTGTGATGACTATTTGAACACTTAGTTAAATCCTGAGTATGAACAAGACAAAGCAGATAGAAAGTCAATTTAGAAACACAGCCAGGTATGAAAAGTCATGCTCAGCAATGACACAACTAGACAAAGAGAAAAAATCTATGCTTTTGCAATTGTTCTGGATTCTTGCCCTGAGCTGTTGTTTGTTTCAAAGTTGTGTGGTTGGTTACACAAAGTACTACTGAGCTGAGAAGCACCAAACCCAGGATCTGTTGGATTCTGAGCTATTGCTGACACAGTTAACAATCCAAATGCACCTGGGCAGTTAGAAGTGTCATTTCCAAAGGCCATACTTTAAGACAGTCTTGTTTTGGCAGTTTTGTTACACTTTTCCTGTTTACTTTCTGAAAACTCCCATGGCACTGAAGAACTGATACTGTGATGGAAATAACGCTCAGGTCATTTTTTTGCATGATACTATTAATATTCTCTACCCTAAGTAAAAATGCAACAAATATTAAGTGTTCAATTAAGGAGACTGGTATATTTATAATGGCACAGGTTATTTTTAAAACAAAATGTTTGTATTTTCTAAATTAAAATTTTTATAAAAGAGAAATACAATTTATCAAAAATACACTTTTAATTGATGTCTCAGCTAGTTAAAAATTTTATGGTTTGTTTATTTTTCAGTTACAGGAAACTCATTAATGACCTCTAATTCATCAGAAATTATACCCAATGCAGGCTAGACCCTTCCCCAGAAAAGATTCTGTCCAGATGCATTTTTTTGGGAAAGGGGGTTTGGTCACTGCAGGAACAATAATGTGCTGCCTTTTTCAATATATAGAAGTAAATTGCAAATTAACAACTTAGTCTTCAAAATTAAAGGTAAAAAGCAGGAAAGCTGCTCTAAAGGACACCTGTCACTTTAGAAAACCTATAATAGAAACGCAATTTTTGTACCATAGCAACATTTGAGAAAACTACCAGGAGAGTGTTTTCAATCAAGGCATTCATTTCTGTCCACAGCTGTTCTGCATTTAGTTTTTTAGTTCACATTACTCCTATCTGTTTGTCCAGGGCTAATTCAAACTGAGAAAGAGCTATATGTCACTCACTAAGCAAGAGTATAATTAAAAATCCTACTACTACAGCTGGTTTGAAACATTTGAGAGCTTGGGAATTGCAGGGAACTCATATTAAAAATAACAAGGATGTAATCACAGGCTCCTATACAGTTTAATGGGAAAAAGTAATTCCATGATTGCAGTTGGTTTGAATGAAGCACATTTCTCTAATTATGTATATCATGTGTATACACGCAAAGACTAGAATCTATCTATATAATCAGGGTGATTTAAAATATTCCTGAATTTCAGGATTATAATTAATCTGGGAAAACTATTTACAAATCATGAGATCATTTCATACCATGCTGTAAGATAGAGCTTTCTTAAAGATGTACCCCAGTCACACATTTAAATTATCCATTTTTGCACCATGTCAAGCCTTCTGGGTGGATGCAGGGAAATACACTCATGTTGTAGCAGTTTCTTTTTTAAATACTGAGCAAGTAAACCACATGGTTCATTGTTTGGCATGCCACTGCTGAGGATGCCTACACGTTACTCTGTTCTTCACCATACTACTCTTTCTGGAAAAGTCATTTCAGACTGATGTCAGTTTGGATATATGAAGGCTGCAAACTTGTTCTAATTGTAGTACTAAAACAAGCTGTGCTAGTGCCAGTACTTTACAAATTTCATTCCAATTCACAGCAATTTTTGCTTGCTTTTGAGCAAAATCGGTTCTGTCAGTTTTTGTCTTATTAGAAGAACTGTACTTTTCCCCTATAATTCTTACACCAAAATGCTTCAGCTAAAGCTGAAACAAGAAACATCAAATGGTAGCTATTTTGTAGATCACAGCAATGACTCAAGAAGCAACTCCAGGCTGAACCTCATCAGCTTTATATTCCTAAACTAGACCTATTCTATATTAGCATGTCTAGACTACTAGATCTTAGAGTATTGCTTTTTATAGCAGGACTTTTGCAGATTAGGACAAGTTTGGTGTTTCTTCATGACAGTTTCAATTAAGAAAGTTGCTATTATGTAAATACGCTTTAAAAATGTATTTGTTAAAAAACCATCAAGTTTTCTGTCTCCTTCTTCTCTCTTCATCTCTCAATTAGAACTCTGGAATTAAAAAAAAAAAAAAAAGCCCTGATTCTACATATTTCTGATTGCCTCCTGCAAAAGAAAACCAACGGAAGGTAATCATGGTCAGTGCCTATATAAACAGACTGACCTGCCAAATCAAGAGAAATACTGAGAAATACTGAGAAATCAAAAACATAAAAGAGCTAGTGGAAAACCTAGTTTATATTTAGTGGAAACGCTTTAAACACTTTGAGTTAAACTTTGGAACTGAGAGAGCAAATGAAAATGTCTCTTTTGTGCCAGCATGCAGGGTATACAGTTGAAATCATTTCTGCTGTCCAGAAGAGGGGACATAGAGTTCCTAACAGAAGCCAGGAGTATTCATTATGCATTAATTTGAATCATGGAAGTTATTCTGAATGACACACTAACAACATGAATGTTACATACCTCAGCATTTTGGTTTAGTTTGGATAAGGGTACAAAGGACATTGATTCAGGCCTGTCTTTACGATATATTTGATCAGAACATTTGAATATTTCTCTGATCACAGGGTTTCCAATATGATGTCTTATTCAGTGTTGCTTCAAAGTGCACAATATCATTTTAATCAGTTGGGAACTGCTTAATTTGCCCTCTAGTAATACCATTAAAATTTATTTCATTATTCATATTGGAATTATATGGTTGATTCACAGAATATGTTTTGCACTCATTTTGCTTTCTCTATCTTTGGAAATTAAGTCCTAGTGTTTTCCTATTCTTAAGATTTAATTTCAGTTCACACTAGCATTTCACATTTCAGTGAGGAAAATATTTCTTAGCACAAGTTAAAGCACATGATATTAATTTTGATTATATTTCATGTGCTTTCTCTGCATCAGTTCAGGTAGCTGCTTAGCCAAATGCTTTATAAATGTTGTGGGCTTAATTTACAAAGAACTCTATTCAATGAAACAGCAGAATACCCTTTTGGCTTGCCCAAGTGGATATATAACAGAGACATCTGGAAAAATGGCCTAATTTCACATTGTAAAATAATGCAGAAAAGTAAGCTCTTCCCCTGTTTTCCTTTACTTACTGAGAATTATATTGTGTAGAGAACTATAACGCAAAAGAATATCATTCCACAAACTGTTGGTGTTATTTTAAATACTTTTCTGAATATTATTTAAGAATTCAGCTGTTTTTTCACCTACACCTGACATATGCCTATTGTTATTCTGACATTTCCAGTGAATTATCTCCTCCAAAATCAAGGAGTCTCTCAGGTCAATTTTCAGTGTTTCATTTTGTATTTATTTACACATACAGAAAATAGACCTGCTATGTGTTTGTTTCTTCTCAAGCTGTTTTGGGCTAATTCTTTTCCCACCATGGGGCTGCTCTGTCTTTATTTAACTTGGTTATATTTAAATTTTGTCCTGTAACCTTTGCTATTATTTTTTTCTTAATAGAAAAGTGATGATGCCTTATTAATGTGCCTAAATTTTCCATTTAAACAATTCTAACTTGATGTGCTTCACTACTTAATATATTTGAGATTGCCTAAGTTTTTCCCCCCATCAAGACCAAACAGAAACATATTGGTAAAATGAGCAACCTAAAGATGACAAGCTTACTGTCAGTATCCTGCTCAGCATGTAAAGTTGGCAGCTGCTTAACACGTATTCCAATTTTATAATGATGGACACTGGAAAATGTAGTATTTTTCTCTCTCAGCCTTTCCTAATTCACTCCATATGTAAGGAGAACTTACCTCATGCGCCCAGATTTCTAGCACCCCCTCCCCAAGTAGGGGCAGGGTCTCCAAAGCAAATAAATAAATAAAAATGACCTTGGTGGTTTGTGGTTTTTATACACACTCTCAGTCACACATACTCAGAACCACTAAAAATCACCAACTCCCCAGAGAGCCAAGATTTAATTTGGATCACACGTTACAGGCCAGACTAGAGAGTATCTTTACAATAACAATATTTACTTATATTCATCAACAGATGGTAAAACAGCATAGGGAGAAATGCTTGAAGAAAAATGAGCAGTTTTTCACAGAAATAATGGCCACACCAGCTCTAGATCATCAATAAAAAGCAAATCAGATATGGATATAATATTTAATTCTTGTCTAAGTATAAGTTGGGTTTCCAAATTACATTATAGATCAGAAATTTCTTCCTTATGTCTAACTCAAAACTGAAAGTCAAGATTACACTATTACTCTCTGGATTTTTGCCAATGCCCATTTACTATGCAAGACAGAAATCAGAAACAGCACTAGTATGAGATTTGACATATGCAGCCGAAACCAGAACATTTTAGAGCTGTTTCCAAAAAGTTGACTTCACCTGCCATAGCTACACGTAGCCATGTGTAGAATTAAGAGAGAAGAACACAAATGCCAAAGCAGAGCACAACTCCCACAATTATTTAGCTGTATTTTTATACATCACTCTTTGGAATACCTGCAAGACTAATATAATTTCTACTTTGGCTCATTTCCTACTCCCTAAAATAAGTATTATCACAAATTAATGTATTTTTAAATCCCTTTTCAAGAAGGCTGATTCACACTGAGTTTTCCTCCTATGTTATACTAATGTGCCATTGTTCCTTCAAATCTTAGTGTATAATCTGCCAGTTCAAATTGGGCTTCCACTCAACTTTCATTTTATACACTATATGCCTCGAGTTAAAACAATAAAAGTAAGTCTCCTGCCACACACACCTACTTTGCAAAATAGTGCCATGAAGAAAAGCATTCTTTTGTAACGTGGATTGTCTCGATTTCTAACACTGTAACACAGCTCTCCCTCAGTACCAGGAAGACAGAGGAAGTCTCCCAAAAAAGAGGCAAAGGAATAACTCAGAAAGGACAATTATTTATGCTGCTTGAAGAGAAAGCCTGCAAGAACTGGTGCTACAGGATCCATTGTTCAGATAAAGGGCAATTTGCTCATTAAATTACATCAGATACCATTCAAGTTAAATGCAGTCTGCAAAAGTCACCTGGAGTTATTATGTATGATGCAGAAACCTTAACCATCAATCACATGCTGGAAAATTCTCAAGTGGCAATATATACTGGCACACAAACTTCTACCGTTTTTTTTTTATTTTCTAGCATTTCATCCATTCATATCCCACAGACACAGAAGGTAGGCTGCTCAAAGGGTGGCAGAAGACTTAGTGAAACCAGATGATCTTGCTAAAGAAACCAAATTTTTATGCATTTTACTTGCTGAAATATAATACATAGAACCGGGGATTTTTTCCTGACATCAACTATAACAGTAATCTTCTTCATGACTCATCTGCCTATCCTAACCAGGCTACTAAAACACAATCTGGTTCTTTTGAATCAATGTTCCTCAGGACAATTTACTGCAGATGTGGAAGGAAACCTCAGCCCAGCATGAAAACAAAGACTTGTTTAATAATTATTTTAAGCATTCATGTGAAACTATAGAGTGAATTTCTGTTTGTACAACCTGCAAAACTTTACTTGCAAGATATGCAAATGTTTCAATAGATGTTCTGTTTCTGATGAAATTATCATGATTTGAATTATTAATTAGTGTAGTGAAAAATACATTTTAAAAAGATTTAGCGAATGAAGACTCCTGTGGTCACTTCTGGAAGTTAAGGTGTGTACTTGGCAGTCTACTGCAGTGGAAAGGAAACACTGCTGCTGCCTGTAAACTAAGAGTCCCGTTGCACAGTTTGGCTGCAGCAGCATGAAGTTCTAGCTAGGTTAATTTAAATAATTTTTTGTAACCGTGCTGTAGACATACCATATCTAAAAGTGAATTGCAAAAAGAGATTGAGAGTAAAAACCCTGTCTGATGTAATCTCTGAACCACTATATGTAAAAAATCCAATGGTGAATAAACAAAAACACACACTTGTCTGTCTTGTCTCCCAAGGCTCTGAACAGAAGACTATCTTGTTATGCACACTGGGTCTTCTAGGCAGAACAATGGTTTGGAGGTTTCTCTTTGCTGATTTTTTGGGATTTTTTTCCCAGCACTAGTGACTTTTCCTGACATTATATTGGTTAGCTATCACCTACATAAGCTTTTAATTATTAAAATACATATTTTTTTAAAGCACTGATATCCACAGTATCATAACATTCATCCTTTTTTTTCTGCAAAATAAGTGTGTGTTTGGTTACATCTTTTATCTGGGGCCATCCCAAGAAAGTACTGCTTCTCCTAAAAACTTGAGTTACCCTGGAAACTTTGAAGGTACCAGCTTATAAACAAGTAAAACAAGGTACACTCACAATAATAAGCAATTTTAGAGTGGAACGCTGTGCCCCAGGTGCGTCTGACATGGGTTCAATAGAAAACTAGACAAGTTCACGGAAGAGAAATCCACTGAGGCAAAGACACCTCAAACCCACATCATTATTTCTGGTTCAAGAAGTCCCTGACTTGTAGAGTGTTGCAGAACTGGGAAACTGTTCTCAGGAAGTATCACTGCCTGCTTGCCTGCCCTCCCATGCCTCTGTAAACAACAGATTTTATGACACTGGCAGGGACAGGATGGAGTGTGACCACCAGACCCACTCCAGTGTAAACACTCAGGAGCACATGCAGGTCAGTGCTGCCTGAGTTCAGCACTTGCTTCAGTGAAAACTATAATGGATTGTTAACACAAAGCAACCTTTGGAGATTTATTGTGGACAGTAGCTGCTCAAAGAAGCTGTAAATTAGAAAATAAGCTTTTCTGGGCAGGAGACAGCTCTTTTTATTATGGGTTTGTATGGTGCCCACAAAGAGATCATACAATGAGGACAATAGGTTTACTGGGACAGTAAGTCCCGAACATTTCCAGTCACAGCTTAACTTAAAGGCCATCATGACCTCTCTTTCTGTAACACTTCTCGATTATGTCACTATTCCTAGTTCCTGTGCCTTTTATATTTCTGTGACTATAACCCCAAACAGAAATTACAAGCCCATATTTGGGAATTAGTGTCCATGACTGCTAATATAATACAAGAAATACAAAGCCCCCAAAAGACTAGTTTGTTAGCAAACAGAAATAAACTTCTTAGAGACTGAACCATAATTCTCTCCCGTAAAATGTCTGCCATTGTCTTTTCAAAGAAACTGAAACAATAGACTAAACAAAGACAAGAGTTAACCAGGGTGTTTTTCATTCTTTAAAAGAACAAGAAGTGTAGCCATAAATTGTTGCCAGCTTCTGTTGCCATTTAAATAGTACCCAAGATACAAGTACTTGGAAAAGGAAGGTTGAATATGAACCTGCCAAGCTGCAACAATAGCGTTCTTATCTGTGGTACAATAATATGAACAAACTAGTACAATAAAATTAGTTTATAAGGGCAAAAATATCAACTTGCCGTAACAGTTAAGCTTTTTCTCCCTTTAAAATTTTCTAGTAAATAAAATACAAAGATGTTAAGAGTTATTCTTTCCCTATTTTCTTTTGTACATCTGTTATCTTCTTGCAGCCAATTTTTTACTGAAAAGTTGATGTTTTGTTGAAGCAAATCCAGTAGCTGTACAGCTGTGCTGCTGTGCAGAACAGCAACCCATTACTCACCATCCTGAGAACCATGCAAATCTTGGGAAGAATAATTGGCTCTGAATTTCAAGGTTCTCCATACTTTCTTCCCTCTTACAGTATTCTAGAGAGCAAGAGGTAAAATACAGCAGTCTTTTATAGTACATCACCTAGTCCTGCCATGAATGCAAGGTAGCTTCTTCCACCTTTTATCAAGGAGAAGAGACTTTTCGTTTAGTTTTCATTTTCTGCTTGGCAACAGCCTGGATATGAACAACCCCCAAGCCATAGCTGACATATTGCTGGTTGACATTCTAGCCTATCTCCTTCATTTACACTCACCTTCAGGAAAAGAAATAGGAAGGTCACCCATTTTCAACAGCAAAAAGGTGCAATTTTGGACTTTTTTTTAACCTTACAGACAACCCAGGAAAACAGGGTGACCAGCTCTTTTTGAAGTAATTTTACTAATAATACTCCATATATCAAGTACAATTTTTTATCTTATGGTAGGGTGTTTATATGTATCCTCAATATCCAAATTTGAATTTTACCCAGCTGCTATGCCACTAAACCCAAAATAATAACATTTTCTACCATTCCCTCACGTGGAAGATAAGAATTTTTGATAATTCATGCTCCAAAACTTGTATTTCTGCTTGGTAAATTTTTTCTTTTCTTTACCAGCTTTTCTCTGTGTATTTCACAGCTGTACTGGTCCAAGTAATGTTCACTGGTGAAAAAATACATGTGTGTCAAGTGGATATTGAAAAGGCTTCACTATTTACACCAAATGTACTCCTCTAGAGGAGGAAGTTCTTCATAAGTGTTTAGACATGCAAACATGGACACTTTATTGCTACTGCTCAGGGATTCTAGGAATGTAGTATCAATGGACACATTCGTATCTGCTAGAGTGGGGACTGATTTTTAGTTGGTTAATGGTTTAGTTGGTTAATAGTTAAGGCTTTCTACTTTCTGACTTCTCAACAATCTCTGAGCATTGCAAACTTCCCTGACATTAAGTTTCAATGTACTGCTGTGCAAAAGCTCTTTGGGTTATCTCATGCTTCTGTTTATTAAAAAGGCCCACAGATGGGTTTTAATGATCATCCTTTTGTTCCATATATGAAACCAATGTTCTTTTCTAAAGAAAATGACACTGTGGAGATGAGGTATGTTCCTAAATTAGAACCAAAGTATTCAAAAGTGTCTGAGTGTTCCTGCCCTCAAGTGTTGGCAAACTCTGTAGAATACTTTTATAACTTGCTCATGTTGAGTGTTTCTTTAGGAGGGGACATATAAACCAGCATTACATCGGGTCTAAAGAGCAGTAGGAAGAAGACATGGTTAATGACAAGTAATGGCACACAAGTCTATGAAATCTCATCAGCAAATTTTTCCTTCGTGGAACAAAATATTCTGACATCCAATCATCAGAAAGTTATCAGTTCTGAAAGGCAGTAAGCACTGAAACACAATGAAGAAAATACAAGAATCAGAGTGAAAATCATTTCCCCAGTGACATACCACCCTAACACAACCTTTCTTTTATGTGCTGCCTCCTTGGCATTTCCTTCATATTTCCTTTCATGCTATTCAGTTCCACAGTAATGGAATTACATTCAGCCTTCTCATTTCACTCCCCCCATTCTCATATACAATTTCTACAGAAGTATTACTTGCACTTCTGTATCACCACTTCCACCTCTCAATCCACCTCAGTAGGTCCTCTTCACCACTTCGCATTTTTTGCACTGATTTCTGCTCTTTTATTTTGTATCTTCCTTTGCTGTCTATTTAAGCTCCTTTAATGATACCAAAGAAAATATGTTGGACCATTTCTCACAACAAAGAACAGATATTTTAATTCTGCATCTGTGATTACATCATGTCTTACACTGCTGCAGATATCTTCCCAAGCACTCACACCCCTGATGAGCATTTGGGTGGTTGGAACTTATCCTTCTCACAGACATTTTCCAGATAACTCTATGCTCACTTTTCCACCCCAAAGCACAGTCTTTGCCAGCAACTTCATCACAATTAACCTGCCTCTTTTGCTAAAGTCACAGGTTTCCTGCACAGACTTCTTTCCTTCATGTGGTTATATTAGTACTGTGCTCTTTCTCCATGCTACAAGACATGGCTGCATACTTTGCCTTTAAGCTGACAAGCTAGCATCAAAAATTTCATGAGGAGTCTGACAAACCATTATGGCTACTGTTCCATGTACCACCACGCGTATGTCAACATTTGACTGGAAAGTCAGTCTTCTCCTGCAGATGCTTCACCAAAGAATATGAGACATGGAGTATTTTAAAGAAACACATTATCTGCAAAGCAAGATCTAGAGGGTGACATTAGCATGAATACCTAAATATTTCCTGGGTTTTCTGTATTAAAATACATGGGTGTGGCCACACAGACTCTCTGATACAGGTTCTGCTCATAGTTATTAAAAGAATTAATGGTTAGAGAAAAGAGGAAAGAAATTATGAGGAATCCTACTTTCATATTTATTTTCACAAGTGGATGCTAATTGGGAGTGAGTTTGATGGAAATAATAACCAGTTGATATATCTCATATCTTAAATTCTAAGTCCTCATTGAAGGCCAGCCTTCCCAAGGGCCACCTAAGGTTTTATTCAGATTTTAACACAATGGAGCAGCCAAAGACCAATCAGCTTGGAACTGAATGAAAACCCACGACAGCTAATGCAATGTAGATATGTTCATTAAAAGAACGGTCTATGTATGTAGGTATGCACAGTATCATACCACATAAAAAAACACACATGATTTTCTTACTTCAGGCCAAGAGGATCTTATGTTGCTGTTTTTACAGAAGGTGATAATGATAGGATTGCACCAGCAAAGAAACTGTTATTAAACAGGAAGAAATGTTGGTAAAGTCCTAGTCTCCCTTTAAAATATTCATGCTTAATCTCCAGTATTTCAGACTCAAATGTCTAGTTAGAGAAAAGTAGATATTAATCAACTCTAGCTCAGGACTATGTCTCTATTCAATATAGATATCTAAATATGTATATACCTATGTAGGTATGCATTCCTACATAAATGTCACAGCAGTAGAGAAAGCAAAAGCGTAGGAGATAAAACCTTTTGCTCTGCCCCTTAACAAGAATAAGACATTTCAAAGGTATTTCATCTGCCTCAACCTTTAGTTCTCCCTCTTTAAAATAAGAACTTGCTTCTATCTCAAATGGAAGAACTTGATGAGAATTGCATTAACAGGAGTGTTTACTAAAACTGACCTCCACTAGGAAATTGCCTCCTATTTCCAGTGGAAAGGAAAACTTCTAGCAATACCATTACACTAGAAAGAAATACACCAAGTAGAGAAGTATTATGAATGTTTATAGGATCTGGAGTGAGGGAGATCCAGGGACGTTTTACAGATAATTTATTTCCAGTCACTTTAAAAATATCAATCACAATAAATGTAATACACTGCACAAAGAATTGCATATAGACTTGTAGTACTGCTAGGTTTGACCTGACTATAATGTAAACACATCATTGCTCCAACAACAGAAGACAAATAAGGCTACTTCAGACTGTATCTGCCTTCCTGAAGTAATTCATTGGAAAAATACTTTCTTCAAAGCGTTTTTAGACTTTATCTTTAACCTGTAACATAAGTTGCACACACATGCATCTCCTTTCAATGGATATAATTTACTATTTGTGATGTCACATGAGTTTTCTTACGCTAATTAGATTTTAAAATACTATTAATGGGGAAAAAAACCTGTGTCTCTTTCATGTATGTCTTACCTTACAAAAGTAGAAAGAGGGTATAGTTCCCAATGTGTGATGCTCCATGTTTTTGAAATTACAGCCCTTAGAGATTTTTTTGGCATTAAATTAAAACCACTAACAAATTGCTAGTGGTAAAACATTGCATGAACATTGTTTCTTGCAAAATATTGGAAATAACTATTGTAGCATTACTCAACAGTTAAGCAACCTCTGTTTACTGTAAGTATTAGCTCCTTGAACAACGTGTCCTGCATACATAAATTCATTCCCTTTGGAACCGAACTCCCAACTCCTAAGACTTGGACCAAAAAAGTAAAACAAAAATATATGAACCAGTCGTCTTGCTAACTGGTCTAGTATCCATAGCTGGATGAAACTGGTTACTTCAAATAAATAACTAAATAGAACATGGCTAAACAGAACCATGCTTATTTTTCAACTATTTCCCCACAAACAGTTCTAAAGGATACATCTCATTTAGTGAAAAATATTATTTTGTTTTGCTTCCTGTATGTACACCTGAGAATCAAACTGTGTAGCCAATTCTCTTTGGAAAAGTAACTAGAGCACTGTCCATCATACAACCCAGAATCTCTTATTGGTCAATGAAATTTCTTTTTCAGCAAAAGAGGATTAACATGTTCCCTTATCTGTCTCTATCCATGAAGGGAATAGAAAAAGAAAATTTGAGGAATTTCCTCAATCATGAATAAGTTCAGCAATATGATGGGAAAGTATAAAATCATTAAATTTCTCTCCTTTTTCTCCATATAGAGCTGGATCCAGAAAACCAAAAATTGGCTCTTCTTGGAGGGCAGGATCAGAACTGATTGGTTTCATACTCTCTCTAGCATACTTCTGTAGTGTTGTACTGTAAATGGAGATAGCCTTGATGGATAACCTTAAGTCAAATTTCCTAGTTTTCCTCGCTTAGATTTTTTATACTGTTCTCCTTGGATTTTGTAAATATGGATTGGAAGAAGTCTTCTGGATTGAAATATTTCCAGTTCAAATCCATCCTTACAATGGCACTAATACTGAATCTCCTCTGAGTTCCAAGAACATTTCTAATTAGTCCTTCACATTTTTTCCAAATATATATTGCAACAAATAAACAAGTAGTGGTGCCTTTTTATACATGTCTTTGAGCTTTATCTTTTTTTTTCTCTTTTAAGCCACCATTACGTATAACTTACTGATTCTAAAAACACAAATCTTAGAGGAGAGCTTGTTATTTAATTACGTCTACTGTGGTTGACAACTAACATACAGAAAATTAATTTAGATCCTGCATTAATCCCAGAAGCTTAACAAAACTGGAATTTGGGAAGGAGCACAACCATCTCCACCGTACACTGAGAGGAAAGAATGTCACAACACATTTAGCACAAGCTATGCCAGCAGTAGTAAAGCAGAGATGGGAGTTAGCACCTGCTTAAGAAGAGAACAAGCATGCTAACACTAGGAGTCTGGGGAATTTCCCACTAAACTACAACATATAGAAAGTAGGTCACTTTTACTCTTTTGAGAATGATAAAAAGCAACAAAATTCTGAATTATATATGAACCATTACATTTAATTTTCTTCTTCTCCAGCAGCTCCCAGGAGTCCTGAAGACAGAAAAATCTGGATTTTACGACTCTGGCAATTATCTAAGTTAATGCCATAGAATTCTCCACAACCATTTTTGTTATAGTTACAGATCTGTCAGCCTTTCTATTTTACTCCTCTTTACATTTCTTTCTGTACTGCTTGTCTCTGATTTAGTGTTTGCTATAAAATTTTACTCCAGACATAACTTGGCACACAAATATCTTACAAACAGGCTGTACCTAAAATAAATCTTTAATATATCTGCAATTTAACTTATCTAGCTCTCTTGCCAGGTATTATTGGCAGGAAATAGGGTCAAGTTCAAATGTCTGAGAGGTCTTAAAGTAATAAATGTGATTGGCTAAAATGCCCCACCCAGAAACCTGGGAAAACAAAATATCTTCCCTAAGTGACCCTAAAAGTCAATTATTTTCTATTCCGAAACATGGAGTTTATGCAAAACAAGAAAAACATGATGTGGGGAAAAGGAGAACTGCAGTTTGACAGCATACAATAAACCAGTGACATTTATAAATAGGAATAGAAAAGCTATCTGATAGTGGAGTTGAATTTAGGAGTCACATTTTATTGAGTATAAGGTAGTAGGCTAAATGTAAAATCTGGTTACAACACTTCCATGGAAGAGAAGAAACACTGGAGGTCAGCACCCAAAACAGAGGCCTAGTAAAAGAACCAACAACTGCAATTTTCCTTAGGGACTAAGTTCAAATTCAGGGCAATGAATGTTGTTCAGTTGAGTTCACCAAGGATGAGAAAGGGCAAAAGTACAGGCACAGATAGAGCAGGCAGCAGGAAAGCCCCAGAGACAACTAGAGAGCATGTAGGATGATTTTGATAAAGAAATGAAGCAAGAAAGAGGGGTTTAGGTAGACAATTATCTGAGGAGACTGTTAAAGCACTGAGCCTGTCCTATTTACTTCTTCTGGCAAGTGGAATTTCATAAATATAGACAGAATTGCAACGAAGAATGATTACATTTCATCATCCATTTGTAAAAATATTGCCTCAGATATAAACTAATCAGAACAGGCTAAAAAGCGTGAAAAACCCTTAAAATAGCTCAGCAGCCTTGCACCTGAATCCCACGTCTCCCAGTGCAAATATCTTTGTAACAGCACCTCCCTCCCCTTCACCTGCTGAGCATCACACTACTGCCAGCACAGCACTAGAGTATAAAGGCATATTTTGGCAAGTCTATTCCCACTGGAAATGCTTCCCTGACCTCATGTTGAGACTGCTCCAAAAGGAAGCCAGGGAGAAGTTAGGGGCACTGGTGCTGGGAGGAGCACTGGTGTAGCACAGTTAGCTCAGGCCTTTCCATCCCTGTCAGCCATCAGGCTTCACTCACACTTTATTCATTCTTTGCAGCCTTTAAAAATTAATAGCACCAAAGGCCTTAAATGTAGTCTTTCCCATCTGGGAACACTGGCTTGCCACAAGGCTTCAGTTCTGTTACAGCTCTCTCAATTTAAAGCCTTAAGAAATGTGTTGTTTTCTTATGTTACTACTCAGCATGTGGCATATGGAAGATGACAGCAGAGGTCGATCTTGTGAGTTCCACAATAATATAGGAAACACAATTTACAAAGAGACAAAATAAAAGTGAGAAACAAAGGAAATCATCAACATGGAGTGATGCCAGGCATGGTGGATTTCCAGACAAAATCCATGTACAGGCAGTAAAACTGAACACCAGAACTAAGTCTCCCTGAAGAATTTATAATGGAAGGAAAGAAAAGTCATTGGTATAACACTGAGGGGCTACAGTGGGGGGAAGATGATCAGGACAATCGTGTTGGAATAATGCCCCCAAATGCTGGAACAGATCATCAAAATATTCAAGGAGCCCAGAAAGAAAAGTAGATACATAAGTGTTTTGTTTTGCCTTTACCTGAATAAGTATTTGCCTTGAATACCAAGAAAAAAATGTTTATACTGCAGAGCTCTCGTTCTTGGCACCCACAATTAATCTCAGAAAGAATGGAAGCAAATCAGTTTTACATTTTTAAAGCAATAGACCTAGTCTTAGAAACATGCCACTCATTGAAAAAGCAACTGAAGAGATCATTGAAAGGAATATAATGATAATGTATTGATACAGAGCTAAGCAAACAGTATGGAGGGTGCAGGTGCCATGTATTGTAGATGCCATCTAACACATATGCTCCAGACTGCAATTTGACAGAAAAATTAATGGCCAACCTATAAACTGCAGTGACAGAAACAGAGGAAGCAGAAACTATGTATCTCCATACGCCACTGATACGCCAGGAAAAACAACCACAAGCATCTATTCTTGCTGCTTCTGAGACCATTTGGAAAGACTTCCACTGAAGGGAAAGCAATCTGCAGTGTCAGTTAGCAGATGCAGAGATTCTTTATGTACATTTATTACAGAAAAAGGCAGACAGATGCTCATCTGCCATTTTTGCTCATATTATTAAGTCAGCAATAGATCCAAATCAAACTAGATGGCAGAGCCACCTGCACTTCAACTTCAGCCGCATCATGAATTAGTAAAACCAGGTGCTGATGAGGTGTAATGAAACTGTTTCAAGACCAACAGGCCAAAATAAGCTGTTGATAAGAAGCCCATGAAACAAGTGATAATAAGTCTTGGATTCAGTAACAGATGACAAGATTGGATTTTATTTTAATGGGACCATAATCCCATTGGATTCAGTAGCTGACACCAGGAAATGGATAAATACTTCACAACTGAGAACAAGGATGCCAAACATAATTCAGGAAGCACAGCTCTTGCCAGAGATAAATTCTGGTTCTGAGTGTATATGATGCAGCATGAGGTGTGCAGAAATGACTGTGATCTTTGTAACAGAAGGAGATTGCAGATTTCCTCAATCCCAGCTTCAACTGGGAACAGATCAGAATAGACCTACCCAGTTTCACTGATGAAACTCCATGGTCCAACTACACCACTCCAACATCTGGAAAAAAGACCATGTGAAGGACACAGACAAAAAGTTTGATTTGGAAACTGAAAGCTTGGCACAACTAGCAGACTGTGCTCAAATGGCTAATATGTCAAATCTTTTCCTGCTGTAGTCCTTAAACACCACATTTTAAAATTTTATTATGCAACTATCGTAGTCAGAAAGATAACATTAAAAGAAGGGCCTTTTCCCCAAAAGAATGGACTTTCAGACATCAACACATACCACACAACTCACGATAAAGATAGCTCTAAAATCTTATATTTGTTCTGCCTTGTTTAATATGGTAATCTTTTACCACCTCCTGTGTATTAATATATTGTTTACAATTTTTTTTAAAAATCTTCTTTTTTATACAATCACTTTATTCTACTTGTCTTCAATCAGTACCTGTATAAGACAGGAAGCAGAAGCAACATAACTTTACTAAAGGTAGAAGAACATAGGAAAGGATCAGGATATGAAGCTCTGGTCTATTTTCCTCATATAACTATCCATGACTGATGACCACCATATGAAATCATCCCATAATTCACTCACAGCTTAACTCCTGCTCAAATATTACTTAAGTAGAACCCAACTGATTTATTATACCGGTCAAGCTCCACAAGTGATAAATGTTTTATATTACAAACAGACCAGATCAGCCAGATCACAAGCTGTTAAAGAAACCCCCATTTTACCCCAATAGCCTCAGAGGTTTGGCAGATTAGTAATACATGCATATTATACAGAATATATTCTTCTGAAGAATTTCAGCAGGTCTTCAGTATAAACTATAACTTTGAATACCAAATGTGATGTTTGCACCCAAAAGTGAACTTTTTTTTTTTGCTTCTCAATGCAACTTTAGCTAATATGCCAAGAGGAATACATCACCCATGATAGGACAGTGCAAAATGAGGTGCAACACTTCTGTCCAAGCACATTCCACTGTCATTTTGCTTTGAGTTCTTTGGTTCAAATGAGATTGCATTTAAAGTAATATGATGTATACTTCTGGTGATAGACTTCCATTAGCTTCATGGGTTGAAAAAGCCCAACATATATTAGCGGTTTAAAATTAGTAATAACAGTTCTGCCTTCTTTCAATCTGTTGAAAACTGTATAAAGGTCGCAGCACTGCTGATGCCCACATTTTTTCTGTTTTACACAACGAGTAGATGGAGTGACTCATGACAGCCAAATTCTGAGATCAGGCCCTAAGCAACGATGACATCAGATGCTGCCAAAAGACATTTGATTCCTCTATTGTGAAATGCCAGGTTGGTTCTGGGACATGGTGAGAAGCCAACTCTAGTTTAGAAAATTCTATAGTGAGCTATTGTTTGATACTAAATACAAGATCATCACTCCTGCTGCTGCTGCAAGTCACAGGGCATCCAAGGACACGTCTAACAATATTGCCACTTTCTACTGTGTTTGCAAAATACTGCAACAAAGCTTCATGCACCCAGACTATAGAGAGTGTCTGTGAGAGAATGGAGACACAGGACTTGATGGCAGGAGTACAAATTAAGAAGCTGAAGCTAATAAAGCTAATGAAAGCCTATCACCAGCAGTATACAGCATATTGCTTCAAAGGGGATCTCATGTCCTGAGTATCTACAAGTTTCTCTGCACCTGATATTTTACAAAATCTTTTGATTTATTTCTGAGCAATACAGTATTTTTATCAGGTTTTTCATGCAACTAAAAGGACCAAATATTCCTTCATGACTCTCTGATACTGTTTTAAATGCCTAAACAGAACTATTGCTGATTTCAGCCAGTGAGTGTCCTGTCCTAAAGTGAGAGTGATGGCACTGTGGAAAATTTACTATATTCACAGAAGAAACAGTGAAAGATAACTGAGAGCAGCTCCTTAAACCTGAGTAGTCTGTGCTTAGTAGACGTGGGCTTGCTTGATTGGCAACTGTACAATTTATGTTGCAAGACAACTCCTGATATGTAACATATATTATGCTTTTAATTAACTTATTTTCTATTTTCAGTTTTGACTTTGGAAAAGAGGAAGGTTATGCAAAAGGAAAAAAATACACAATTTATTTGATTCCAAATAAAGGGATACGAAAACGTTCTCAGAGTGCAGAGTACCAAATTAACCTTACTAAAGCAATTGTCTTCCCTTCTAAACACACAGAAATATGACAAGGATAGCAAGTGTTTTGCACTGAAAATGGCAGTATTTGGAAAATTCAAATAACATCTATGCATAATCATATATGCTGAGTATTTGGTTCTTTTTTTACAAGATTGATTTATAAAGACCCTCCCTTATTATATTTTATCAGATCAAGCTTCCAATTTACCCAGCAGCCATTCCTGATGGCATCCAAAATGGGTCCCAGAGAAGAGTGTGAGAACAGTGTAATATACAGCACTAATTCCCCAGAATATTTTTCAGCCTCCAGGGATTTGTGGCTGAGCAATTCCTAACCAGATGCAGCAACTCTATCTTAACAATGTTTTCTTCTTTTCATCCAAGGACTTTTCGCATCTGAGAGTTTTACTGTCCACAGCATCTCGTGGCAAGAATCTTGACAGCTTAACAATGCAATGTGAGGCAAAATTTTGAAATTGCCACTTCCTGGTTTCACTTTACATATTCTACTCCTTTCTATAATTCTTCACAGTAAAATTATGTTACGTATTCATTTCTGTGCCTGCAAAGCTCATGGAACAGATCCTCCTAGAAGCTGTGCTAAGGCACATGGAGAACAGGGAAATTATAACGTCCTTCTACAATGGCATGACCATATCAACGGACAAGGGAAGGGCTACAGATGTGCCATCTATTTAGACTTCTGTAATGCCTTTGACATGGTCCCCCAAAACATCCTGATCTCTAAATTGGAGGGGAATGGATTTGATGGATGAACGGTTTGGTAGATAAGGAACTGGTTGGGTGGTCACATCCAGAGGGTAGAGGTTGCCATCTCAATGATATGATGGATGTTCGATGTCCAAATGGAGATCAGTGACAAGCGATGTCCCTCGGGGTCTGTAATGGGAAAAGTACTGTTTAATATCTTCAGCAAAGACAGAGACAGTGGGACTGAGTCCACTCTAAGAAACTTTAAGCTGTGTGGTACACTTGACATGCTTGAGGGATGGAATGCCATCCAGAGGGACCTGGGCAATCTTGAAAAGGGGGCCTGTGCCAAGCTCACAAACCTCAAAAAGGCCAAGTGCTGGTGCTGCACCTGGGTTGGGGCAATCCCAGTGTCAATCCCGCCTGAGGATGAACAGATGTAGAGCAGCCCTGCCCAGAAGGACTTGGGGCACGCTGGATGAGAGGCTGGACATTACCCAGCAATGTGCAGTAGCAGCCCAGAAACCATCTGTGTTCTGGGCTGCATCCAAAGCAGTGTGGGCAGCAGGGCAGGGAGGGGATTCTGTCCCTCTGGTCTGCTCTGGTGAGACCCCACCCAGAACACTGCATCCAACTATGGAGTCAGCACAGGAAGGACATGGACCTGTTGGAGCAAGTCCAGAGGAGGCCAACAAGACAATCAGAGGGATAAAGCATCTCTGCTATGAAGACAGGCTGAGAGAATTGGAATTTTTCAGCCTGCAGAAGAGAAGGCTCAGGGGAGACTTACTGCAGTCTTTCAGTACTTAAAGAGGACTTATAAGAAAGATGGAGACAAACATTTTAGTACGTCTTGTTGACTTAGGATAAAGGGTATTGGTTTTTAACTTAAAGAGGGTAGATTTACAGTAAATGCAAGGAAGAAATTTTTACAATAAGGGTGCTGAAACACTGGAACAGCTTTCGCATTCAAGGTCAAGTTGCGTGTGTCTCTGAGCAACCTGATCTAACTGAAGATGTCCCTGTCCACTGCAGGGGGTTTGGACTCGATGACCTTATTGGTCACTTTCTACCAAAATTAATCTCTGAGTCTATCATTCTATTCAGAATAACTCAGTATTGTCAGCCAACTAAGATACCTCAAAAATTTCTCGTTCTCATTTCTAGACCATTTATTAATACTGGGAACACTGCAGGCACTTCACTGATAACCTCCTTCCTCTGTGAAAACTGACCATTTATTGCTGACTTCTGTCTTTTTCTTTTATCCTCTGACTTCTCAGATTCTTTAAAAGATATAGCCAAATAGGTTAAATCAACCATAATTCCTTTATCCACAATCTTACTGATTTCTCTGAAGAATGCTACTACATTTGTGAGGCATGTCCCACCCTTAAAAATCCATATTGACTCTCTGCCAACATACAATATTAATTCCTGTGTTCACTGGTTCTTCAAAACAATTATTTACAGTTATCCAGCTTCGAAATTTCTCTAGAATGAATATCATATATCATATATTTCTCTAGGTGAAGATCATATATTGCTGTTCATTGTTAACAGTTTCTTCTGTAATCACTTCTAAAGAACTATGGAGTTTAATAACTTCTTGGAAACAATGTGCTTTTGAGTTCCCAAGTCCTTACACAATCATAAGGTTATAGTTATAGCAAGGTAACCAACAGCTAGAGTGAAACCTAGCACAAATTAATGGCATTTGGAGAAATAGATATTCTTATCACTTGTGAAGATAAAGAATCCAACAAGACCTTGACTTATTCAAGCCTTATTTTCTACATTCAAAACTTAAATTCCTAACCTGAAAAGCAACTATAGACCTAATCCCTGCAGCAATCTCTAAACATGAAACATCAGCTTTTGATATCATTTGTCATCCTAAACTTACAGATCACACCTTTTCCTTCACAGATATGAGATAAACCCCAACCATAATTCTACTTTTTATATGAGCAGTGAACTAATTCTTGCAGCTAAAGTGCATTGAAGACAGTAACTGTATAGTCACCAATAGCCTCCCCAAATATCCACCCTTCCCATTCAGGTGAACAAGGTATTCCATAAGGTATCAGAATAACAGCATTCGCTCTCCTTGATGCTAACCTGCATTCCTACCACTGAAGCCATTCCCGACCCAGTGACAAGCCAGGCTCAATGGGCAAATTCTTCTTAAATCCTGCTTTTGAGCCAAAAACTGAAATCAAAATGAGAGAACATTTCATTAAGAAAGGATCATTGACAGTCACTAGAAAACAACATTCTTTCTAATCTTTGTTGGTTTTAAATAATCCAACAGTGAGTTTGGCAGATGAAGATTCCCTCTTTTAGCTCATAATGCCACCCTAAACCTAAGACTAATTTTTTTTCTTTAATCCAAAGTGACCATTTGTATAGTAAATCCAACTATAAGGCAATTCCCAATTATGCAAACTTTCATCCTATCTCTGGCAGTCTTGAAGAATGCAAGAATAAAAAGGCTTTCTACCTTTTTTACTGAAAACCCGATTCCAGCCCTAGCCCTAAAATTAACATGTACTGTAGAGAGAGGAAGAATCTGTACTGGAATACCTAATATGAAGCATATGCTCCTGCCTACGCCATACTACTCTCTCTGACATGTTTTTTTCCAGTTCCCCAGCCTTATCCCAAGCCTTCCTTAAATGGAAGATGTGTCCAGGAATACTGAAAATAAAATATTTGCTTATGACTACACCACTAGCTTCCTTCTAAACTCTTATAAATCCAGCAAAAATCAGACTTGCTGCAGTCTTCCTTTCTGATACCTTATCTTTGCTCAGTTCCTACTGAAAAATTAAAGATATTCACCCCCAGTGATATCAACATTCTTATTCCTGCCAGTCATGTGAAGCCTTTTCTTTTTTTTTTTTTTTCTTTTTTTCCTTTTTTTTAAATTTCAAATCTAATCTATAGGTTACCTATACACAGGAGTCTTCTGGAACAACTGAACATATCCACTCCCTTTTTCATTCTTAAAGGCCATGCAAGTATCGCATTATAAAATGACTTCTTGAAAACTTATTTTGAATTTTAATCCAAACCTACTGTTTGAAAATTATTAATCCAGAATAAAATTCAAGAATTGGTGAATTAAACTATAGTTCTATTAAAAGGACTCCTTCAAAATATCAAAAAACAGTTACAGAACAATAATAAGGCACTGGGTCAGGTAAAATTTATATTATAAGTACATTGTCTAAAGTTTATAACTAACCTTAAAAGAGTGAGTGTTTAGCACTGAACAAGAGATAAATAAAGATAATGAAACTCAGCATCTAAAAGAGAGCCTTGAAGAGGACAGGATGCTGTAGAAGGCTTAGAAGAGGACACTAACAATGTGATTTCATTGCAGATCTGCCTAACCCACCTGATTAAATAAATATTAAGAGTAAAGAGATTATTTAACTGATATTGCTAAGTATTAATATGTCTTACAGAGATACAGTTTAAATGAGATAGCAGCATCTGGTATAACAAATTCAGAGGTTAATTTGCACTTGGAGCACTTGGTAGGCAATCCAAAGATGGGAATGAGAGATGGAGTGGGATGTGAGAACCCCTGTGTATAATCTGTGCTTTTGCTCATTAGATGGAAAAAAGGTACATTATATTCAGCAACATATTCGTGGTTCTGGCACACATTCAACCAGATTCAGCTGTTGCCACATCACTTTGCATTATACAACCCACAGGGATGACAGAAACCACTGACAAGGTAGCTGCAAAAGACTGGACATTTTTTTGCTTTGACTGGCTAATACCAACTAACTATATCCACTGCTAGCATCTGTCATTCCAGAAATATCTGTTTTTAAAGAGATCTAAAAGAGCATTAAAGACTGCACTACAAATTGTCTGCAGGCAAATCTGCAAGTGAAATTTTGGATGTTTTATGTTAAAACCATAGCTACCAAGATGCCATTGCTCCAAGATAACCTAGGTGATAATTTAAAGTGTGGATAAATTACAGAGAAATACATCTACAACTAATGTTATCTTTGAATCAGCCTCTTTCTCTGTAGAATTAACATTTTTCTCAAGAGGTACATGTGTTTTATTACACATACAATAATTTATAATACTAGAAAGAAAGTAAAGCCAGATTCAACTGGAAAGACAAAAATCCATCCAAACCGCTTTCACTGAATTACTAAGCATTCCCTGCAAGAAAAGCTTCCATGGTCTTGTCAGGAGGGGAAGCAATTTATCACTGAATCCAATCCTTAGGTATCTGCACAGAACTTCAGATTTCAGAAGTGAGCTCTATGACTTTCTTTTACAGGTTAAAAATACTTGTCAAAGTCTTCTAAATTGTTGCTAAGAGAAATGACATATTTGGCAAGGATATGTGAGTGATAGCTGGAGATTCTTGAAAATAAAGTCGATTTGGCTTACTGATTGTGTTTTTAACTTACTTCAGAATCTTTAGTAATAGTTACCAATAAAATGCAAATCATTATATAAGACAAATTCAGTATACACTCACAGAAGGACTTCTATATCTTCTTCAGAATCTTCCTACAAAGCCACATCAGCTGAGACAAAAATAAAGACAAAAATTTAGGTGTAAACTTTAAAACCTTTGCAGAAATGTAAAATAAATATCTCCCATGTCATACATGGATTTAAGTACAGTTTTTCTCTTGCAATAGGGAACACTGAGCCAGACAGATTTTCTCAGCTCTCTATGCCAGTGTACCTTGTGTGTTAGTAGTTCAGATTGCTCTTAACATACAGTGGAATAAGTGTGCTGGGATTCAGATCTTATCAGGCTAAGTTGGTGTAAGAACACGACTAGGAACCAACTTCACAGGTTATGCATTTCTATGAAATCCTTAAGGAAATAAGAAGTTAGATTTTTTTTCAGCACTATTTGGAAGAGAAATGCAATGTTACTTTTTGTACTCCTAAAGGGTACTATAGAAATATGCAGGCAATCACTTAATAGAAATTAAGTTGCTACTTCAAAACTCTAAGCAGAGAAATGGTGAAGTTCTAAACCATTCCTTGACTAGAAGCACATGACTATTCCCACCAGCTTCCCCTGCCTTTCCTCGATGGTTTATGAGCTCCCTGTTGGACTAGATCATGATCATGTACAGGACTCTGAAGCTCAACAGCAGTCCTGTAACTGGGTTCCTAATGCTCACATCTCAGACTGTCCTTTGCATTCTTAAAGTGTTTTATATTCCTTAATAATATAAGGGGGCGGGGGGGAGGGGAAGCCTTGATCTTGTTCTGTAAACATTGTTGTCAAAACAGCTCCAAAATTTTTAATAGAAAGAGTGGAGTATTGCTTGGGATTTTCATGCATTCAGATGCCAAACTTCTTTAAGAACCTTTGCATTAGTTGTAGCCATGACCTCAGCTAACCCAAAGAAAGCCACAGACATGTCTCCTTTCCCTATTGGCAGCTACTTTAATTGGCAGGTTCACAACGAGGACTTTTGTTTGCATCCTAAACATGCTCAGCGCGATTAAAATGTTTAATACTTTCATCCTCTAAGTGCAGCAATCAATATGTTGGGTTTTTAACAGGCCAAGTCATTACACATTTAAATAGCATCATTCAAATCCTTAAGGAACTTGTTTTACAAGGATTCAAAGGGTTTCCTATTGAAAATTATATGGATTTAGCTCAGTTTAAAAATAGACATTTTGTTTGTTTTCCATTCAGTTGCTCTACTGTTTGATGTTCTTTTCTTGCACATGTAGTCTCTGAGTATTTTACTACCCCCTGCTGTATGGAAAGAAAACTGTGCAGTAGATGTGGACTATGCTACTAACACCCCTTGAGAGCTCCCCATCAGCTGGAACACCAAGGGGATGGATTCAGAGTGGCTGGAGACACAGGGTTCTCTTTGGGTCATCACATGATGTTCCTAGTGGCTGTGGTGTGGATAACAGAGAACAAAGTTTTCTTGACAGCTCCAAGATCGTAGACTGCTACAGGCACACCGCAGTTACTGGGTTTGTATAGTGCAGATCATCGTTTCCCAAGCAACTAAAAGTGCTTTGCGAAGCAATGAGTCAGATGCTGGTTGTGCAGTAACCACACACAGGGATTTATATTTTCAGGAACTATGTGTCCAAGAGCAGGATACTCTTATATAGGTCTCTGGCACTAAACCTGTTGGGCAGCTACTGAATCAGACTGAACACCTCTAAAGCCATGTGAGCAATGTTTGGTGTACTACTGTGTACCAGGACAACCCACATAATATTCACTCACTTCAGCTGCTATGTTACATGAAGAAACTCTCCACTTTTAGCTCAGCTGAACTGCCTCTCTTGGTAAAGGGCATAACGCTAAATTGCCTTCCACACTTGCACAACAAAACACACATTCCATGTGTAGCTCGTAGGGCAAATAAATTGCACACTCAGATTTTGCTCACCCGTCATCAGAAGCCAGAGAAGAACATTTCTCCTCCATTTTTTTCAAGAATCAATTTTCCAGAAAATCTCCTTGTTTTTCTAATATCAGTTCCCTGTGTTGGAAGAAAAGGGATTTGTGCTCAGTGGCATTTCCTCTCCCACTACAGTTCACACTGGGTTAACCTCATGTTCACGGAGGGTAAATTTGTTTCAAGCTGAGCATCCCCTGATGTCAAGGCTTCTTGGTGGCTGGTTCACCATTACCCTGCCCCACCTACCTTGCTAAGTAGCAAGGTGGTCTGTTCCTGGACTCTCCAGCTATTTCTCCTAGCCATGCTGCCTGGGAGGTAAGCCTGGCTTTTTCAGTGTTTCCAAAATCACTGAGACTTTCCCAGATCGGGTTTAGGGATTTTTAACACATGCCTTACTGAAAACATCACATATTTGTATTCTTTTCTGATTTGGGATGCACAATATCATAATTAGAAAAGGCAAAATTGCCTGTGAAAGAGGAAGTACATTTCCCACACTACTATTTGCCACTGACACCTTGGCTGGTAGCCTTGAGAATAATATATTAGGAATATTTTTCCCATATTAAACTGCACCACCCTTAAAAAACTGTTTTCTTAAAGGTAATACAGGTTGTACTGTAACCTACTGTCAGGTTGGAATAATAGTAATATATGTATTCCCCAGCAGCAGAACAAGTCTCAAATGGGAAGTCCCAGAGTTTCAATTCCATGAAACAGGGAGATGACCCGCTCCAAAATTTTTGCTGCACCAGTCATTTCCTGCTCTGTGCAAAACTGATGCATGTCCAGTGATGGACAAAAAGTCTGCCAGGTCTTCAGTGCTGTTTACAGTCTAACATTGCCTACACAGGAGACAGAGAGCAGTTTGGCATTGCCTGTTCATCCCCACCACCTCTGACAACAGGCTTAGGCAGAAAAAGAAAGCAGCCCCTTACAATCACTTGTTCCTTTGGGTGAGCACGGACTTTACTCCATAAATCATTTCTGTTGCTTTGGCTCAGTGCCTCTGTCTCTGAGAAATCCACCACTGTACCACCCTCCCTTCAGGGCAAGCCATTTGTAAAGGGCACGCAGCAATACAGGCACATGATTTCCACCACTACAGCAAAATGAGCTCAGCAGGTAGAGACAGACACCCGTCCAAATTTCATTCCAGTCCCTAAAACAGAACGGATAATCCTTGTACCTTGGGTCCTCTGATGACATTCAGCACTGAGGGATGCCAGTGGATGATAAGGTGCAACAGGTAACGGCTACATAACATATGCTGTGAAAGAGATGGATTAGCCAGACAGTTTCACACAGCCAACTGCTTGTAAATCTAGTGATGTCCAGCAAAACCAACTTCTCTAAATTCTTATTAACAATTCTTATAAGAAATAATGCATTTAACTGTATTTCACTGTGATGTCAAATACTTTGACTTTTTTTTTTATTTAATATTTTTCAGACTGTTCAGCTAGCTCAAATAATAAAAATGCCTTATTCTGTCTTCACTTCATTTAATTCACTTCCCATTTCAGGAAAAAAAAATCAAGACTAAACATCTACCAAATGTTATTCCTCTCCAACTGAATGTGACGGATTGTCTGACGATCACATAAAAATTAAACAAAAAGTGCATTGTTCCCTTCCAGATTTTTCAGCTGGTGTAAATCAACATAGCTTCACTGATGCCAAGTTGCAGAGATGTACATCAATTGAGAATCTTGCCCTTCATCTTCAGAGAGAGAGACTTTACCTACAGTTTAGTTTCTCTGTCTTTCCAGGCTGAGGAAAACTTCAACCTACTTTCCTTTCATGCTTTGCATATCACCATAAATAGTCCATTTTGGTTTAAGTTCATTACTGCTCATTACTGCTCCTAACCTGAGAAGAGGTCCTGTGGAGAAGGCACAGAACAGATGTGACTGGTCAGCTACTCTGTCCAAGACTGTCTGGCTAAGATCCAGGCGTTGTAATTACTCAGTGTTTCAGTTCTGACTTGTGAAATACATCTTTAGCAAAGATAAATATGCACAGGCTTTGTTCACCCCTGGCTGTCCATTGATCAGGTCCCATGGTACCATAAAATCTATAAAAAACTTAGTATCAAAGTGAAATAATTTTAATTTAATCCAAAATGCAGTCTTGAAGGTACTACTATTTTCCATTCAATTTGATCCTTCTAGCTCCTTTATTCCCTCTCCCCAAAAAACAGAGGAGCCCAGCTACAGCAGGGACCAGGTATCCTCTTCTGATCATTGGGAAGTTGCAAGGATGAGAGGAAAGGAGCCTTTAAAAGGTACAACTCTAGGCTTCTCAGGCTTCCAAAGCCTCTTGCTTGGGGTGCCTCATGCACAGGCAGAGAGGTAACTGCAGCCCAGACTCAGACACAATCTGGAACACCAGTCTGCTTCTCCAAAGGAGCTGGAGAGACCCAGCCCTTAAACAATCTCTGAAATGCTGCTTCCATTCAGACTTTTTGCCCTCACCAGCTGTAGCACCATTGGTTGGTTGTCTTCCTTCAACCTTCCCTGCCTCTCTCCCCATGATCCTTTTCTCTTTCCCATCTTCAACCACAGTCCCTCCCAAACCAGACTAATGGAAGTTTTGTTTTCATTATATAAGCCCAGTGTGTAATCAAATACATTTAAAAAACAACGAAACTGTGGAACTGACAAGACATGTGTCTACCATCACCCTATATCCAAACACTGAGGTCTGAACTTGGCTCAGACATCTCTGAAAATGCCAAATGTGGATTTCCACAAACACAGGGAAATGGATCCACAGCTGATGTAAACAGAATAAAGGTGCATTGCTTAAAGTTGCCTAGCAAACACACACAGTAAGCCGTAGATGAGAAGGAAGTTACAGACTTCAGCCTGACAAGTTCTTACACACGTGTTTAACATCAAGCAAGAGTTCCACCTTCAAATGGGACACTCACAAACTTAAAGGTAAGTAGTTGCCCAAGAACTTGAAGAACAGAAGTCTCAGTCCTGTAGGCTTTTTTTGTACTCAAAACTAACCCACATGTAGACTCTAGATATTTCTGTAATAATTCAAATCAGGCAACACCAGAAAAACTTCTTTTTTTGTTTTAATTGTTTTGAGGGTAACATTAAAAACATATCAGGTCCCCTGTAATAAAATTCAACAGATTTTCTTAGGTCTACCAGTGCAAGTGAAAACAGAACAGAATCCAAGGGATCACTCAGGATAAGTTACAGGGGGGAAAAAAATGCAAAATTCAGGATTTCTCACAGAGTTTTTAAATGGAGGATCAGATTTATATGGCAAGCACTCAGCTCTGCTCCAGGTGTCTGGCCACAGACAAAACAAATGCCAAGTCACCTCTTGCCCCAAGGATCTGACAAATTTGGACAACAAAGCACACTGGCAGCCCCCTGGAAGCCTTCAGATGTTTTCACACCATTGGGATGTAGCATCCATTTTAGACATTAGTAGAAGCACAGCAGTTGTACTCCCACCTTCAGGGTGTTCAGCATAATTTGGGTTCTGGCAGTTGCATTGCTCATGGCAAGTGAGTTGGTGAGTTCACAACTAGCCAGATCACATCTTCATTGCAGCAGAAGACTGAAGTATAGACATGTCAGGATGAGAAAAGTCAATACAAAGGAAATGTGGGAAGGGAATGGGATGGGGAGTGAAAAATTAATGGAGAAATAAGGAAGCAAATTAATGGAGAATAAGAGATGTTTAAAACATCAGTTTTTATTGATGTTTTTCCCTTTCCCTGAAGACCGTAATGCTCTTTCTGTTTGGGGTGTTATTCTTGGTTTTCTGTTTGGGCTGTTTGGGATTTTTTGATATTGTTACATCTAATTTTGCTTCCAGGACACTTCTATATGGTAATAAAATGCTTTGGCATTGCCCATTACTGAAAATGATTTTGTGGAAGAAGGATACAGCAAGAAGCACAATTCCCATTGCACAATAAGTAAAACTCTCCCAATGGGTCTCTGTTCATGATAATATACTTGGGGGAAAAAAGACTACAAACAAGCAGTATAATAAATAGCATGTGCAAAATGCACAGTGTAGTAAATACACTACAGGGACTACTTACAGAGTCTCTTCCACTCCATAAGCATCACCAACCATCTTCTGTGGTTTGGCACATCAAACATTTGCTATGTACTTTACCATTTTAAAAGCATTGCAAATCCCTGGCTGGACACCAAGCAAATGCTGTACATTACTTTGTCAATTGTTGCCTTGCATATTCAATGTCTGACCTCACCTCCCTCCACAGTTCAGTGAGTAGAAACACCAATAAAATACATAATTTTTATTTCCAGTGACACATATTATTAAATGTGTCTGTCACACTGACAAAGCAAAGGATTTCTCTTTAAGGGGAAGTCTCGAAGGAAATCTAACTCATTAGGAGACAAGGATTTCAAAATTATATTTGAGAAACAATTCTGTTAAAAAACCGGTTTGCAAGTTGTGTAAGGTCCATTATCTGAAGAACAACATAGACCTTTCTGCACCGCTGTGGAAGGACAGACATACAAGTGATCCTTATGCATCCTTAAATACAACACTGAGAAAAACCACACTACATACTTATTAATAAATGTGGCACTAATGCACATACATACCCCAAACAGAGCCATCTGCACACATAAGGTAAGGGAAGAGAGAGAAGAAATTGTAGGCATGCAAGATGGGGACATTTAATCTTGCAAGAGGCTTGACTGGGCCAGAAGATCAAATTCCAGAGCAGCTCCCAGTACTAAAGATGGATCAGTCCATCCTCTCCTAGCAGGCTGGAAAACCTTCAAGGGCTTTCTCACTCCTTCTTGCCTTGGGCACATCAAAGAAATCAGCACAGTAACACAACACTATGTCTTTATCAAGAAGGAAAAGAGGAATACTTAAATAAATTAAAGGAGTCCAGGTGAGTGGAAATACAGAAGCAAATGATTGAGATTCTGCTTGTACATGGACTATAAATGAGACTGCTAACAAGGCTGCAAATTGTGATATCATGCAGATGCTGGCAGAGGGAAGAGCGATTGCCAGTTTACTGAGTACAACCTAGATATCAGGAGTTATCTATCATGAGTAGGAACCAACTACTGGAATGTTGTCAAGTGACCCTGGCTCAGATTTAGAAGAGATACCGGAGGGTGATCATGATTCCATGATCCAATGTGTCTAATTTCTTATCAGCACATCTGACATTTTCTTACCAGCTTAAAAGATATTTTCTTACCAGCTCTAAAAGTCTTTCACTACTAGCCTGGCCTGGAACCAAGCTGGAACCTGCTGCAAGAACATTCCTTGTTAGTACAGGTTAATCCCAAACTTTTCAGTCTGTACATCTTTTTAAGTAAATTTTCTGTGAATAATAAGAATAAATTTGCAGAAATTCAAGGAGGTGGTACAAAGTGTATTTCTTCATTTCTGAAATGAAGGAATACATTCCAGATTTTATTCTGAAAAACAGTATCATCATCAAAACATGTACAGCATACATAAGGATGATACAGGAACTATTATTATTGCTATTATATGTCACTCATAATGTCACTAAAAACCTTGTGAGTTCTCATGGATTTGGGTTTGTATGGAAACTGCTTTTATCAAGTGCTGCTTTTAAAAAACTGTTGTTTAGCATATTACAGTTCTTCTCAGGTCATTGAGGTTTTTTCTGAAACACATTAAAATGTAATAATAACATCCCACGCAGTTCAGCACAAAAGTTTAGGATTTTGTACTCTATTATGACAGAGGACACATCTAAGCATTACATTAGCAAAGTGTTTACCTCACTATGCTGAAATTACATCAGTGAAGAATATATGCTCCAGGGTATCTAGCTGTCTCTATTTGTGCTCCATGACAATCTTTCATCAGAAAGTGCATCCATAGCAAGTGCATTTCTTGGAGCATTTAAGTTATCTGTATCCTGTGTGACATAAATTCTTTCCTTAAGGTCAGCTGAAATGTAAATTCTGTCCTTTCCTTCCCCTCAGACTCTATTTAGATCTGCAGACAACACTGTATTTGTCAAAATATCTCCTCGTAGAAATGTGGCTAACTCTACTTACAGATTGACAGTTATGCACCAAAGACTGATCCCAAATCTTGGTTTAATCTTATTTAACCCAAGGAAAGGAGCCACTCTATCACTGTTGTTCAGAAGACTGATTACCAATGGCCACTTGCCAATGCTAAACTGATCCAGTTTGAGAATGGATTTCAAGTCCAGGCATTTCTTTCAGGAGATTGTTTTCTTCTTTGCCAGCTTTCCACTCCAAAAAATACGTGAATGTCCAAAGTTCAGTGTTGTAAGTATAAGCTATAAATTCGGAATCAAATATTGCCTGACTCTGCAATGCGTGGCTGAAGCCGCAAATTAAAAATAAATAAATAAAAAAAAAAACCAACTAAAAACTCAAATAATAGCTTTTCAGAAGTAGAACTTGAAAGTCACCTCAAACCAAGTCAGCACTGAACCCTAATAACAGTCTGTGTCTAATGAACATTGCCTGGTATCTCATATATGGTATATATATATATATTTCACATCTTAAGCACGTTACAGTGACTTACACATTCTTTTGAGAATGACTTCTTATTTCAGTCACTCAGTATGTCAGTAACTATTCAGAATCACTGTCAGTGGGACAGTAGCCCTCAATCACTTACTAGATTCTCTACAGTCCTTCTGTAGGCAATTTTCCAGAAAGGCTTTTGGCTCCCCAA
Source organism: Dicrurus megarhynchus (assembly GCA_013399195.1). Classification (NCBI taxonomy): domain Eukaryota; kingdom Metazoa; phylum Chordata; class Aves; order Passeriformes; family Dicruridae; genus Dicrurus; species Dicrurus megarhynchus. The sequence continues at coordinate 459,853 of VXAD01008714.1, forward strand.
AAGTCTACATTCTTAGTTAAAAAGCAGCAAATATAACCAACAACATGAGACTGCAAAAACTAAGACAAAGAAAACTTTGAAGATCCCTAGATCTGAGATCCAAAAAGACATCTGATTGTATAACAGAGGCCACAGAGTTTCATCCAGGTACTTTTGCACTGAGCCATATAATTTCTGTTTGAACAAAATATATCTTCCATAAAGGCATTTAGTCTTATTTAGAAATGTCAAGAGAGAAAGAATTCACTTCTCGTCTGGGTAGTTTGTTCCAGTGGTTTACGCCAACAGTATTTCCAGGGCCTACAGAATGAAGAGATATTTTCTGCACTTATATAATTCTCTCTCTCATCTATGCAGACAGAAATTCATTAAAGTCAGCAGACCGCAGTCATCACTGATTTAAGGCAAAACCTTTAAGTTTCATTGACTGTCTTTACTTTTAATATCATCAAACATTTTTTTTTCATGCCAAGAACCCCCAAGATGTTTACTTGTTTGACAGGGAATAGGAAGAGGTGGACCAATTTCTTATGCTGCACTAATTCTACTGGGTAAGGACTGAGGATGCTTGGGTGTCCAGACAGCCTGGTAAATATGGATCTTCAAAAAATTACCCAAAAAAGCATGGTCATACATTATTGGCAAACAAACTCATGATGGGTTGGATACAGCTTGGAAAGGAAGTCAAGCATTTGTTAAAGAACTGGATGATCTAGATTATGAGTTTAGCATGGACCAAGGAACACAGAGGGTGCTTGTTCTCAATGCAAGATCATCCTTTTCCTCTGCTTTGGAAATGTCTTCCCACCAACCCACTTACTCAGGCGCACTAATTTTGCATTGTCTTCAATAATTTCTTGCTACCACTGTCTTCATTAATTACATGGTAAATACGATCACAGTCTCCTCAGATGTTTGCAATAAAGCTGTTGCAGTGAGCAGCTGCATGGGGTGGGTTCATCATCATCACCATAGTCAACAGTGACTGCAAGCACTCCTACCTCCAAAACTGCCACGGACACAGTCAACTTCTGCTTGTCTCTCACGGCTGGCCTTCTACCAAACAAATGGAAATGGCAGTGCTTCCCTGTAAAGAAGCACACAGTAACAGCCCTTCACATCAGCCAAAAGTTCCAGTTCAGCTGAGAAGGGAAAGAGTTAAAGTTTGGCTGGGACTTGCAGGATATAAGAAAGGGAACACAGGGAATCAAAGGTTCATGAGCAAGAATAGCTGGAATGAAGAAAAAACCATGAGAGGAATTAATAAAAAATTATGTAACGGGTAATGTCACCTTCATCGGAGTTTTGTGGATACTCTAGAAAAGCACCCTATTGTAGGCTACAACGTTGCTCTATTAGATTTTATATATAACAGGGTAACAGCCCTTTGGGGTCTTTCCAGAACACAGCACACCACTGCTAGAAGGTGTACCAGGTATGGGGTCATGAAGAAAATTAATAGGGAGACCAGTATTGCAAACATAGGCTCCACCCTGTCCATCATAGAAGTAATATTATTAATCATTTCTTCTGGCACTTCATAATCCTGTTCTGCTGGGAATACTCTTGGGGAAAGCAACTTTTAACATCTGAGCTGCCACTCTACTAAGTATTTCTCACCAAAAATTCACAGAATCGCTTGCACAAGCTAAATTGCACTTTCCCATTCTTCCTAAGAACAAACCTTGAAAACTTTCATATTAGAACTAGCTTCTGTCTATGCTTCGGTGTCAGGAGAAATAAGAGGAACAACCTGATGTAGAATGTAAAATCAGTACTTGGAACTCCAGAAATTTCCTTGCCATTTAGCCTTTAGACACAAGATGGCAGCAAGAAATTCATTTCAAGCATTGACTCCCAGTAGCTCAGCATTACCTGACAGTAACTGTTAAGGATATGGGTTTGGGTTTGTGGGCTTGGTTATTGTAAGTACTTGGTGGTGTCCACAAACACTCCTGCCCTCACACTGTTCTCCTATCACCCATGGCCCTGAACTCTGATGTTAGCTCTAGTCATAATGACCAAATATTTATTGTACTGTGTACACAACCATGAACAAAAATACTTCTATGGCAAATGCCGTTGTCTAAGGTGTGTTAAGCACAGCCCTTCCAGTGGACATAAATCAGTGGAAAACTCATTCATTAAGTCTTACTTTATTAAGTAGCCCTTTGTTCCTATTCTTTTCTACTGTGATATTTTTCATTTCTCATAGTTTTAGCTTTTAGGATCTAGAGTCTTTAGTAGTGCCGAAAATTTATTTCTTGCTTTCTTTTTTTTTTTAATTTCTCCAACCTGTGATGTTTTAGAACTCGTCTGATCCAAAGTACCAGCTTTAGAACTGTTCAAGAAAGATTTTGCGTATTTCTAAGTATTCTGTGTCAGAAGGAATTTCTGCCCTTTAAATTCAAGTGAAAAGTGGGGTTTGCCATTACACAGGAAAATTATCTAATTTTACCCCACTGAAAAATGAACAGTAGAAAAATTCAGATCTTTAGTCTACAACTCAAAAGTTCCTTAGTATTTGTGGAGCATTCACAACTTTTGTGGATAAGAGAAACTGCTCCAAGGATTCCTACGACCAAAGCAGTGCTCATAAATTAAAGGTTTTGAACCAACCTATAACAGATTCAGATACTCTATGGATCAAAGGAACACACGTATAATACACACAGGCCATAATACCTTCTATGAATTAAAAAAATAAAGCAAGTTAAAGAGGACCCAAGGACGGCAACATTCTGGAGCAATATTCCTCATGTTGCAAGTAAGCCAGAGCTGCACTGATATTGCTCCACCTAATGCTGAAGTAACATGACTAAATCAAAAAAAAAAGGAAAAAGTAGGAAATTATAATAAAGGTATCCATATATACATCTGGTTTTATCCATCCACCTCCTAAATTGATTAAACTTCCTGGTAGAGAAGCCACTGATTTTAATTACACAGCCCATCAATGATGTATGTCTGTCTACTTTATTACATATTTTCATTGTCATTCTTTAAATCATTTTCTTCAGACTGTTAGCAATTGATTTTTTCAAGTGTCTTTTTAAAACAGGACTGTCTGATTTGGCCTGATAATACATATTTAATCTTTTAATACCTCAAAATAAATATTCTGTTTCATAGTAGCCAGACATTGCACTTGAAATTACAAGGACACGCAGCTATTATATCATCTTGTTTGGGAAACATGGGATATACAAGTATACAGAAAATTTGGCCCTTTATTTAAGCCTTGTAAGTGTTTCTTTTTCCCCTCAGAATTACATATCTGTCTTCCAAAAAAAACAACTCACAAGATTAATGAATATGCCCTTTGTTAAAAACTTTCAAATTCTCTGGTCAAGAGGAACAATGTCCAGCTAGTAATTAATCTGCACTCTGGTTCAAGGACAGAATTATTTACTTACAAACTTGGAATGCCGGAGATTGAAAACACATTTTCATCAGGGTATTAACAATACTGAAAGTGGAGGTTGGGTCTGAAGAACTCAGGTGAAATTCTTAAAATATTTACCATTAAATATGTTTGATTATTTACCCTTATTGGCATTGAAGTTTTCACTGGCCACCAGTATTTCTGTCTCAAACTAAATAAACCTAAAATGAGCCACAAAATTTCATTAAGTTTTTTGTTGGAAGTAGTCCTGATGTTCCCACAAATACTAAAAGAAAGTTCAGCATCTATTGTGTGTTTAGGTGGAAATCAATTCTTCTTTTCTTCAGGAATATTATTTCTAGCATAACATTTTAGAGACCATGCACTTATTCTATTCTATCCACAAAGTTCTGAGTAGCTCCTCATTTGACCTGCATTTGAATAGCTGAAGACTGGATTGCATCTTTAACTTTTCCAGATAGCAATTCCTATTTTAAGAACATTTGTTTTTATCTGCTATATCCAGAGTTCCCTTCAGAAAACAAGCCCTGCAGGAGCAAAAATCTCTCCCAGCAATCTAATTACAGCAAACAAATTCCCGAGGCCAAAAATTCACACCCCATAGTCTTCGTGGAAGATTTTGTCATGACCTTAAATCTTCACACCTTCTTCTGGTAAACTGCAGGCAAAAGATGGAAGCACAGATGTAATTTTTATTTGTCATCCTGGGAGACAAATCCTAGCACTTCCAATAAATTGCTGCTCAATTTCAAGGAGGGTGAGATTTTTGATTAATCTCCTTAAGCTGTAGACAATGTAAGGAGAAGCACAGGGAAGTTACAGGGATGCCTCACACAGAATAACTCTCAGACATGCAGTTTTCCACTGATGCAGCACAGTGCAGGCAGACTTGGGAGAAGAAGCAGAGCAGAAAGGTTCAGCTGGAAGAGCAGAAAGCTGTGGCAGATCTTTCCACATTGTCACTCAGTTCTGCACTTGGTGCAAAGCCTTCCTCCACTGAAGCAGGCAGATCTGAATCGGAACAGAATGAAGCTACAAATTACATAATTTATAAGCTCAGCCAAAATAATGTAAAATTAATAGTTTGTTTCCCTCCCCATGTATTTATAGACAAATACACCTTGAATATGCTCAAATATTGTTTATATGTGCTTTCCACAAATGCTCAAGCAATCATACGGTACAAATACTATATATAAGTGAGCCTCTGAACTGATGCACAAGCATTCACAGAAACCATATTTTAAAACTTCATGATGAACAATGGTGCCAGGCACTCAAAAGTTTATCCAATTTTGTAGCAGAAGCTATCTTTAACATGCACCAGAAATTAACCACTTAGAGTTACACTTGAGTTTCAAATTTATCTGAATCAATACTTCCAGGGAAATTATCAATAACAATCTTTTTTTTAATTATAAAAATTCGTTAAATCTGAATAATGAATAATTCAAAATATCTGCTTTGTTCTTAAAACGTAGTGAAGTGAGAATCTACATTTATCAAATAAATTATTCATTGCAAGATTAGTCATTCTGTTCTGCCAATACATATCACACAAACAGATTCAATTACTAGAATTATGGCTTGAGAAGAAACCTTGTCTGATCTTAGCTTACAGTTTCAGCAAAATCACTTAGTCAAACACAGGACTTCAACATGGAGGCTATCATTAAGATAATGTCATATATCAAAGAAAATAAATGTAGTCTGAAGAAACCACTTAACCTAACAAACCTTCAAATAAAAACAAATTAGGTAGCTTAAAAAATAAGTTATATGACACCACTGAAATACTAGTCTGTTCTGGAAAGAAAAGGGTATTATAAATTTTTGAAGAAAAAGATAGTTATTAGAGAGTATAAATATTATAGGCACAACGTTTTTGAATACTGATATGAAATTTTGTAAGAAAGTCTTTTAGGAGTCTTATTTGTATTGCGGTCTCAGTCTTTAGAAAATATGATTTCTATATGAAACTATGACACAAAGAAACCTTTAATATTAGCTCTTCAAATTCTTTTGTCCCATTCAAGTACATCTAGTGAATCAGGTTCACCAGTACAGATAACCTGCAACAGAGCTTACATAACACTATTTTGCTGGAAAACAGAGATTTCAATCAACTCAATAAATAGCGAATATGGAAACAACATTAATTTTTCAAACCATGAGACAATATTAAAGATCTATGATATTTTAAATTAGAGTGAGCCCTTATCCCTTATTATTTGTGCATTATTTGTTATAACTCATAAATGTGATTCATTTAATTTTGCCTAGACTTTTTTATACTCAAGGGATATAATGGCAGTTCAGAATCAAATACAAACTAAGTTGCACACACAAAAGTAAAACACAAAGACCAAACAGGTATTAATTTCAGAAAATACAAGTATTCCTACCAGGAGCTTGAAAATAAGACAATAATTCAAGAAATTATTATGATCATTGAATGATTCACAAATATTTCATTTTTCCCTTCAATCTCCAGGTCTTAAGAATCCTAAAGAATAGGAAATTTCATTTCAAATGAAATAACTAAATCTCAAGTTTTCACAACTGAGAAGAAAGCTTTACAAAACTAAGAAAATGTGTTTTGAAAAATTAGAAACCCGAATGCAATTAAAATTAAATAACAGTATATTTTTGGGGCAAACATATTGATCCTGAGACTGATCTGATTCATGATTTTTAATGTCTGCTACAACAGGTTACTTTCAACTAACTGACTGATTTATTTCATATCATAAAACGATAGATTCATAAAATCACAGAATGGCTTGGATTAGAAGGGACCTTAAAGATCACTTAATTCCAACTCCCCTGCCATGGGCAGGGACCCCTTCCACTAGACCAGGTTGCTCAAAGCCCCATCCAGCCTGGGCTTCAACACTTCCAGGGATGGGGCAGCCACAGCTTCTCTGGGTAACTTGTGCCAGTGCCTCACCACCCTCACAGTAAAGAATTTCTTCCTAATACCTATTCTTAACATCTAATATCTACTCTTTTTAGCAGGTTTGATGTCATTCCCCATTGTCCTATCACTCCATGCCATTGTAAAAAGTCCCTCTCCAGTTCTCTTATAGCCCCTTTAGGTACTGGAAGGTGCAACAAGTTCCCCCGGGAGCCTTCTCTACTCCAGGCTGAACACCCCCAACTCTCTCAGCCTGTCTTCACATGAGAGATGAAACCCTTCCCTCCAAACAGCTTCATGTCATGTTCAAACTTGCTGAGGGTGCCCTAAATCCCACTGTCCATGTCACCAACAAAGACATCAGACAGCCCTGGTGCTAATATTGATCCCTGAGGAAGGCTATTATCATTAATAAAAGACAGCATTTCTTAAGAGCCAGCGTTTAACAAAAAATAGAACACATTCTAGACGCTGGCTTTATTCTCACTGTAGTGCAGAAGTTCTTCTCAATGAATCTTATTTGAAGAAGACATAATATTAAAAAAAATTACCCAACAGAGAGCATTGTCTAATGGCCAAGTGTATTTGCACTGAGTTAATAATGCAACCACTGTGGAAGTATTTTTCAATGCTTCAGAAAAGCTTCATTAAAATTAGGAACTGAAAAAAGACTATGCATCACATTATCTGTGCATTATTGTATTTATATTAAAAGTCATATCCTGTTATTCAAACCCTTACACAGTAAAGCCTTGCTCTACAAAATCACCACAAAATTACTAGATATATCTATCTAAATAACTCAAAAATCCTCCAGCACTATTGAAGTTAATGGTTCTTTATACAGAAGCTTTAGTGGAGCCAGGGAAAGTAATATTTATGAAAATTATTAATAGATATAATCCTTTTTAATAAACATATTTTACTATTGCACTTTACTTGTGGAACTTTACTAAAATCTAAAACTTTATTGATGCTAGGGGAGAAATAAAATATGGGCTCCATTTTATCCTGGGTGAGTCAATTAAATAAATAAGTAGATAGACAAATAAAATAGATAATAAAAACAAAACTGAAATCTTTTAAGCCCCCCCATATTCAAGGAAAATCCAGAGGCTATTTTGATAAATATGAAAATCTAAACATTACAATCTGCAGTGGCCATTTAAAAAAAAAAGTTGTTCAATTGCTAGGCTTGAACGAAAAGAAAGTAAGCAGCAAAAAACATCAGATGAAGGAAATGCAATTTAAAAAAAATATTGTAAACCAGACAAAATTGTATAGTCCTAACTGAAAGAGCACAGGAAGCATAATGTGACAGGCAGGCATATACTTTTAGAAGCAACACACTTCATTTCGTACATTTTGTTCCCTTGGCTTGTCAATGTGTAAAGAACAAACACCAACCTGGAGTCTTATTCACCAGATAAGGAATTGTGTTATAGCTGAACTCAATTAACCACCAGCTGAAGAATTTGATCCAGGAAGCTTAAGATGCTTAGAAACAGAATGAGTGAAATGCAAAGAACAATTTTTAAATATTTTAGAATAATTATACTCAAAAAAAAAAAAAAAGGATAAATTCAGGGAAATAAATATAAAAAATACAGACATTCTCTTTAAAACAATTTCTTCACTAAGAGGAACTAGTGGAATATTATCTAGATATTATTTCTATAAGTTAAGTATACAACTGTGGGGGAAAAAGTGACTTCCAATGGCTCATTTTCAAACTAGGTTATGCTTGAGAAGGTCTCAGAACAGTTGAAGTCATTAATAACTTGGTGGAACAGGAAATAGTCCTAAAACTTGGGCAGACAGAAGTGGAAGAGACTGAAAGCAATTTGAAAGAGAAGATCCAAAGTAAGTGCGATAAATTAGTGGGGAGAGGGGAATGAAATCACTTAGATGAAATTTTATAAAGCTCGAAGTTCTGCATTAAAAGAAAATCTCAAATATACACTATCAAAAAAGGAAGGCTGGAAAAGAAAGAACTGGGTAAATTGGATCAGACTGAATATGAGTCAACTGTAGATGAACAGTTCAAAGCAGAATATTATAATGCTGTGTTTATTAAAAATAAAGCTCTACATAAAACATGGAAGGAAATTATCCACTCTACTAATGACTGGTAAAGCCTCTGCTACATCTATTTTGGTCTCTCAATTTTAAGAAAGATGTGGCAAACTGGAAAGAGTCCTGAGGAGAACAAAGAACAAGGGGAAATTTATAAAATGTGACCTATCAGGAAAAAACAGAAGATCGAAGACAGAATTATAAACACCAGCCAATGTTGACTTTAAAAATTTTAAAGTCATCACATATCCTGTTTCCATCAAAGGATGGCAAGAACTAATTAGCTTCATGTGTGAAAGAAGACTTAGATTAGATGTCAGGAAAATTCTTTATAGCAGAGAGACAGGCCCTCCTAGTGTGGGTACAAGAAGGCTGGTCAGGAAAGTAACCACAGCATTACTTTGCTCCAAAGCAGAATTTTCAGCTGAAAATGGAATAAGTAAAATGACTGCATCAGAATAGGAGGAGGGAGATGCTGGCTCTCCAGCAAATAGCCTCTTTCACTCAGTCTCAGTCTGCCATGTCAAATACTCACTACCAACTCCTTTCCTGGTTGAATTGGTACAGCTGCAATGGCTTGAAGTTTTTCTTGGTCTTATCAGGTGGCATCAGACCTTGTCTTTTGTCTATGAAATGAAAAGTGGGAAATGCTTTTATCAAAAGACAGCTGTGGACAACTTGGAACAGTAGCCTTGCACCATTGCCTGCCATCTTAACAGTGTTTCACATGAAGCTGCGCTTGTACTTCAGGAAGGTACCATACTAACTTTTTTAATATCTCTTCCTCTCTGATACAGTTATGGTTACATCTAGCATCTTCCTCCTGCCCTTCCACTACACAGACCATCCAAGTTTATGGTCAGTCCCCAGCAAGCAAATGCATTCGACAAGAAGATAAGTTACAGCAAAAGAAACTCCAAAACTCACCAAATGAGGCATAAGAATATTAAATCTGTAAACCTGCAGTTGCAGGAGAAATATTTATTTGCCTCCATCTTGGTATTCTGGCCAAGAATATTTGTTTGGATTTGTAAATAGTCTGGTTCAAATAAGCTGTTTTTCTGAGTAGCTGATTTTAAAGTTTCCTCTTGTGAGGAAATTTTCTTGTTGTTTTGCAGATAAAAATCGAATATATTTTGAAAAGACTGTCTACATCCATGGGGGCAGAATAATATTTTGACAGAGGAAATGCCAATGTTTCTCTGCTTCATTCCTGGCCAAAGTCACTCACCAAGGTATGGGAGGTGCTGGGCAAAGGTCAGGTCTTTGGGTGCATTTTGGCTAAGTTCCTTCCTGGCTTAAGAAGGTTATTTGGGAACTATTGGCTCCAATGAATGCAGATAGTATCTGTGATTCTTTTTCGGGTAATCCATTTGTTTAGTGCCCTTACCAACATGGAAGACCTTGTTTTCAAAGAGATAAGGACTGACAATTTGACTTATGCTCATCTCTTTAATCTGCTGTAGGCTACAGTCACTGCTGAAGAGTGTTACAAGGAGCACACTGCAGTGCAGGATGCTGCTCAGGTGACAGCAGTGACTGCTCCACTTCAGGATTTCCTTGGAAGTAAAGGCATTATCCAGTCTATGCACAGAAAGTAGTATCATCATAAGGTGACTGACCTTCTACACAAGAGGTATCAACAACTTCAATTTTCATGTTGCTGCTCTATGCTTAGGCTGCAGAGTATGGTACTGGTCAGCTGCTTCTCCACCTCAAACCTGGGGTGCCCCAGGGTGGCACCTGGCTCCTCCTCTTTCTGCCACAGTGCAGGATCTGAGGGCCCAAACTGCTGGACTGTAATAGTCTTACTCAAGAACTCAGCTGCCTGGTGTGCAGTCCCACCCTGACCCAACCAAAACCTCCTTCCGCCCACATTTGACCCAGCACGTTATAGGGGATGAGAGGAGTTTTGTCAGATGCCTCACCAGATGCTGCCAGATGTTGTAGGATGCCTTGCCCGAGTTTACCTGCAGCTGTTGGCTGTCATAGCTCCTTCTCTTACCTATTCCCAACATAGTACAGCTACACCCCACCCCTTTCTTGGAGCAGCTTCTCCAGTTCCAGTCAAGGCAGAAGCTTTGTATAACACACAGTAAGACTTCAGGCACTGAAGTGCAACAGAGGCACAGACACAGGCACAGCAACAGACAGAACAGACTGACAATTTCTTCAAGTATTCCACCTAAGAGCAGGAACTGACTATAAAAAAGCACTGGAGAACTGCATCAGCAAGAGGTTCAGAGATAAAATAAACACTGTAAACATAATACAGCCTTTCATAGTAGGAGAAAGACTGAGGGAGGAGGAACAGTACAGCCTTTGCTGTTTTGACTGGCATCAATGCTTGTCTCGCTCTGACAGGTTGCCAGGTTAAGGTTTTGTTTTGAATCAGTCATTTCCCTTTGAACAGTGGCAACTGTTACCATTGTTACCCTGTTACACTGAATATAAAACAAAATTTCTACCAGCAGCTTTCCTACCATATGTTTATTCTAGGAGGCAGCAGGCGGCTAGGATTTGGTAGCAATCAGACTGAGGAAACATTTGCAGGACCTGTCTCAACAATATGATTGCCTCAATCACAGCAATATCATACAGGAGACACTGAATTCACAGCTGCTGTCCATGAGACCTAACCTAAGAAATCTAATAATGAGAGGATTTTTTTCCTCTTTAATTGAAAGGTTACTATTTCAAGAATCATCCCTCTAAAGTGTAAAACATACACTTGAAGTATTAGTCCTGAAACTGTGTCAGTCATGTTTTAACTGCAAAATTATTTAACAGATTTTTTTGAAACACTTTCACTTTTTCTCCACAATAAATCTAGACACATCCTGGTAAAAGCAGTTCCCCACAAAAAAGTGATATGAGGGGTGTAAAAAAGGATTTCATAAGGTTTTCATACCAGCACATTTCATATTAGTACATTAGCATTAGGAAGATGTCTTTGAATATCTCCAAAAGCTACCATGATTTCCTAGTTACTTATGGAAAATATTATTATAAAATTACTCCTGTTTACTTATGGTGTAGGTCTTTTCTTTCAAATCATTTAGATATGAGGAACTAGATATATTAAAATCAATATAATCTCTCTTTATAAGAACACCTTCACAGTTAAATCAGATTATTATTACACTGCTTTGTAGTTCAATAAAGCAGGTCAGTAAATAATGAGTGCTCCCTCTTTGCGTGAATTCCCAGAGCGGATGCCAAATTACCAGTGATCTCTCACTCCGATAAATATTTGGTAAGATAGCTAGAAGTTCCTAGAAGTGGTTGAGAATAAACTACCCATATGGTCTCCCGGACTTAAAAAAAGCTGAAGTCTGATGTAATGTTACAGGCATTGGATGATAGTTTATTAATACCAGCTTGTATTTTTAAAAGAACCTAGAAGAGTTAGACTTCCAAATCCTAGTGCCCTTTAAAGGGAAATTGTTGCTAAATCCCATAGGTTCTTTTGAAATCCCAGACATCATTAAAAACTAGGAGAGGAGAAAGATACATCGTTTTGGCCTTAAAAGGAATCTACTGTCAATAATTTCAGCTGCTTGGTATTGAATGAAAGGTATTTTTTTTATGAATGAGAATGAGTGGTCTTCAGCAATCCTAGAATTTAGCTAACATTCACATTACCCTTCTTGTAGGTAAAATAAACTTCTTATATCAAAGTAGCGTAGTTTATTCATTATTCTACAAGTAGCTAAATAACCACCTTTGACTTAACTGCACTTCATTTTTTGAACATTAACAGGAACACTTTATATGTGTGAGATTTATGTCATGATGAGACAATTTTTACAAGATTTAGAGACCAGAATGTGAAGAAAGCAGATCTTTTAGAAGGTAAGAGAAACAAGACAAGGATAGGGGTGTTGAGCTTTTAGTGAAATATAGATGCAGATATCATTGCAAAAATGTATATACAAAAAAAACCCAGAAGTCTAATCAGCCAAAATTCATTGTTATAGCAATGGATCTGCCCCTTTAGGGTTTGGCTGTCCTTGTTCTAACAAGTAATTGGTCATTTCTCAGTGCCAAGTGATTTCTCTGAGCACTGAAGTTGTTGCCTTCAGTGTTTCAGCTGGAGGGAATAAGCAATTAAGAAAAATTACTATGAAAGCAGACTATAAATAAATTAAAATACTGTATCGGAAAGGGGCCAGTCTCCACTTTTGCAAGTGGTAAATACAAGACAGGAACTCTTTTTTCCCAGTTTACCTCCTCTCCCCTCTACCTATTTATTTCCAAGCTCACAGAGTACACCAGCAAAAGCACCACCAAAAAAAAAAAAAGGAGTAGGCAAGAGAGGAACATGCAATAGATGTTAAGATATGCACAGAAAAACATGCAAGTGAAAAATACACAAATTAAATTCAAGGTTTTGAGTTGCTTTCTTTTATTTACTTGTGCTGAAGACTAACAAGCTTTTCATTACATCACATTATGATCACATTATGTGTAATTAAAGTGTGTTACATTTCAGATTCTGAAAAACTGATGTGGTGAAGCAAGTTTCTGGAAAATATGTATAAAGATGTTTGGATTGAAGTATTTGTATCCTTTCACTTAATAATGCTCAGTTAAATAAAATCTGACAGCTAAAACTATGAAGTGATGTGAAACATCCTCCCTCAAGGACTCCTCAAATATAAAATAAACAGAATGTAAAGAGGGCACACTTTTCTCTCTCCACAAAATGTTCCTGTCTTTTGGCTGAAACAAAGAAGCTGCATAAAGTTAGCTGCATGTCCCAGTAATCAAGGGAAGAAATTGGAAAATAACCCTGCCAATTGAAACTCCAGGAGTTTCTTTGGCCAAGGTAGTGTCAACACAGTGTCCCTTTGGCCAACCAAGAGGTTACTGAAACAACAGAAAAAAAAAATACACGGAGTTGTCAAAAATGTCCATGAATAGATAGGGTAAAATTTTCCGAAGACAAAAGGCTTTTTCAAGCAGACAAAAGAATCAGCATGAATTATACACCTGTATTTGCCAAAGTGCCACATGAAAATGTTGGAGCATAAACAGATGGGAAGACAGAAAACAAACCAGTGGAAAATGTTCAGTCCCCACTTTTTTTCTTTTCTTTTTTTCTTTTTTTTTTCCCCATAGAAAGAATACAAGAGGAATTTTTTGCTCTCTGGTGTTCTGGATGTCAAAACTTTCAAATACATAAGAAGTGAAAATCTATGCAAATTTCATCCACAATATAAACTCTCATCTTGGACCTGCTCTGGGAATTTGCACATAAGGAAATCTAATCTCTGTGTTTAGTGATAATAGTTGCACTTTCAAATGTAAGCACAAGCTTTTGTATGAACAAACCAATCATTAAAGATAGAGGGTCAAAAGTGATCATAAAGTGCCAGAATCTTCTACTGCAGAACTCTTCTAAAAGTTGATGATCCACTACTAACATTGGGAGAGATGTAACATCTATTGGAACCAGTAACACTTCTTGCAACTAATTAACTAAGACGGCTGACCACCAAATATTCCAGATAGTTGTGAGTGTAGAATTGTCTGGAGACTTGACTGGATTTAGGGGAGGAAACTAAACATGACTGTAATCTTTTCTTTCAAATGTATTTTTACATTGGTAGACCTATACCCTCCCAAGCCCCTCAAATGAAACAGAAAATTGTTGACTAAGTCAGAAGACATCTGGCAGACTTAATGGAATGCACTGATTGTGTTCAATGTCATCTGCTCCACAGAGAAGCATTACCTGGCTGTGTTCAGAATAAGCCAGCTGTCCAGTCAGCTGGAATGAGCAGTCAGAGGCATCTGAAGATATCAGAAATACGACAAATACATGTTGCCTTCAGATTAATCAAGAAATGGTCTTTCTTGGCAAAAAGCCAGGCATCCAAAGAAAAAAGGATTGCCAATTGAAGATCGTGTGTCTCTCTAGAAGTATTTCCATAGGGACATTTCTTTGGATCAGGATGATGGGAAGGAGAAGATTTGCCAGTGTATACTCTACATCCACAAGCAGCTTTCTGAGAAGTGGCAGCCAAAACGGCTTTGTGGCTTACACGAGATTTACATTGAATAACTCTGCTGCCAAATCAAGATTCTTGACTTTGTACATGCTCTACAGGGGCTGTTTCTTGAACTGGAGGGAAAAAGTTGTTTACATCCTTTTATGGCAACTGACAATATTTCTACAAATATTCTAACTTCTTGCCGCAGGGAAAAAAAGAACCCAATCCTGCTACCATTCAGGTCCAACATATACCTTAAATAAAGTAATACAATAAAATAAATATACAAGGAAGCATTTGGAGAAAATGCCCATGTGAAACAGCCTCTACCAGAGTTCCTGAGTGACCGATTTTGTAAGATTCAAACTAGCATCACCATTCAGGAGAGCTTCAAACTAAGAGACCCAAGGAAGAAAAGTGGAAAAAAGTCATGTTCCACTCTCCAAATCCCACTTTGCTACACAGGCAAAAGAAAAACAGTTGAAAGAGTTCAGTTAAAAGAAAAAAACACCAGCAGAAGCAGCAAAGAGAAAAGTATAAGCAGACAATATAGAGTAGTCATGGAGACAGTTCAGTTACTGAAAGGATTATAAAGGATTGAGTTGAAATGGGTGAGGTAACAGAGAGACAACTTTGCTGTTTGGAAACCAATGAAAGGTGGCAAGGTTACAAACCAGAGGAAGTGAAACCAATAGGGGAGGACATGAAATTACACAGTAGAGCCATAACAAGACTTGGTGGACTAACATTCATTACTGGAAAGTGGATATTGAAATATATGACAATCTTCTGAAAGGCAGAAATAAAACCAGGAGAAGAATACTGCCATAGTTTAATAAAGACCGCTTCTGCAAATAAAAATCTGTACTAACATGTATAAAACCATAGCTTTTAAGGTCAAAATCAATTTGAATGAAAAGCTTTAAAATGAATTAGAGTCAGAAGTTTGCCATTGCCTCGCATGGATCAAATCTGAACCTGGATGAGGACCTCATTAATATTTTTTTGGAAAGAAAATGGCTATCAGAAATTGTATCATTGTGTGGACACATAAATTTCCCAGACATATTGGAAAAAACATGCTACCAAATATGGTAGGACCTACTTATTCCTGAATGTGATAGCCAACATATTTCTTCACTAAGTGTACTGTGACTAATAAGTACCATTACAAAAAAGGTTCTGGTCAGCTGGAAATGACAGATCCAGCAGAAGACCTGGGCACAGAGCTTAATCACAAGATTACGATGAGTCACCAGAGTGATGATAAAACACAATGTGATACTAGCCCACAGCAAAAGCAAAGTATTTCCAATAGAAACTGGGATGTATTAATACAATTATAAAAGATAACAGTAAACTGAAGACAGTGCTCTGCGTTACGTTGCATGCAAAGATGAACTCAGACTGGAACAGGTAGAAGGAAGGTCTAGTCCTCCTTGTAGGGAACTGAGAGCCTACTTTGGGAGGAGAGACAAAAACAGGAGCACAGACAAAATGTGGCTGCTCTCTATGAATCGTGTTAGCATAAGGTAAGAACTGGAGGACTAACTATGGGGTTATGTTGGGAGGGAAATAAAGTGGCCTGAATTAATTTAGGAAAGGAAAAAAGAATAAGTTTCCTTACAATCAGCTGCACAAAGCCTTGAACAAGCTTCCTGAAAGAAGTGCAGGAGCAAAAAGTAATTCATTGGCTAATGATGAAAGATAATGAGGTTAGGAACGGGATTGCATGATGCAGTTCATCCCCAGTGCAGAAGACTGCAAATAATGGTCCAGTAAAACCCTTCCCCTGTTCAATGTCCACATAAAATTATTAAGCATATCTGAGATACAGCTTTTCATCAATAGATACCAAGCTACTCATGCACGACAATTAATACCTGTGCAATATAGCACATAGAATCAGAGAATCATAGAATGGTTTGGGTTGGAAGGGACCTTAGAGATCATTTTCCAACCTCCCAATACATTTAATACTTAGTCCTCTACATGCTGTACAAAGCTGTAGTGATTTACATCAATGTAAGACATTGTTTAATATACTGTATTTTTTTTTCCCTGTATATAATAAGATTCATAAGATCTACACTACAGAAAATGTGGAAACACAAGCTAAATCTATGTAGCATCAACCAGTATCAAATACCACTGGCTTTTCACAATCTAAATTACATTTCTTTATTTTCTCTTTCTTTCTTTTCTTTCTTTCTCATTCTTTTTTTTCTTTCTTTCTTTCTTTCTCTTTCTTTCTTTTCTTTCTTTCTTCCTTACTTCCTCCCATCTCCTATTTAAAACATGAAAAATAAATAAAACAAAAGGGTCACATTTAGAAAGCAGAGATGAAAATGGGTGGTAGCTTTGACATATATAGCTATGTTCAAAAGGTAATAATACACTACATAATGTGCTTTTTTCTCCTCTGTCTCAAAGCCAAGTCCAATACCACACATAATGTTGTGTGTGGGTAAAGTTTTTTTCAGATCTTATTGTCACAAATGTTACTTTTTTGTGTTATCTATGGTGGACCTGAGGAACAAACTGCTCCTAGCTGTCACTGAGTCAGTGGACTTCCAAAATGAATTAATCATTTATGACCACTAATAATTTATGTAGCTATGTAAGATAGAACAATGAATTCAGCATCAAAATTGCATTTTTCAGGAAATAAATTAAGTGTCTGTGAGTATGGGGTCAGAAAATAATTTCTTCTCAATTTCAGCTTTCAGCCATTCATTTTAATGGATATGGGGATATTTCAGCTTTCCTTCATTGCAGGGGTAGTAGCTGTTGTTATATGAAGGCAAGAGATGAGATATGGATTGAGGCTCCATTGCAACGTAGTTTTCCTCCCTTTCACACAGAGTATGTCTTCCTTTATACTCTATATATGAGGACTAAATTCAGCAAAGAAAACTATGTAAAATTGACATAACCATAAGAAAGTTCAGGGTTGATCTCACAGAAGAACAGGAAAGATATTCTCTAAAATTCAAGAAACTCGTTGTATAAACTTTTCATATAAACTTTTCATCAGTAATATACAAAGTTATACAAGCTACTGAAATTTCACAACTAGTGTCAGAATCTCAGTGCTTGACTGACCTCAGTTAAACTCAGAATTGTCATCTTGACGTAAACCTCCTCTCCAGCCTACACAAAAAATAGCTGGACAATTCCAGGTAATGAGCAGAGTTACAGAGCTTGTATGGCTCATTCAGAAAGAGTTAATATGGAACTTGCACATTACATGTGGATTTCTGCATCTATACCAGGTAGGCACACATGACATACACAGCTGGATAGAAATGAAGAAGGGAGGACAAAAAGATTCATAAATTAATTACACTTTCCACATCCAGGTATCTACACTTTCAAGGTCCACAAATTAGATTTTAAATATCTGCAAATCACATGTCTCAAACCATATACAGAACAACAACTACATTACTTAACTTCAGATTGCACTTTGAAGCACGTAAAATCTCAAAGGCTACTGGAGGGCACATGTAACTTCCTGCAAAAAATCAAGCTTTGGGCATTCAGGCTGCTTCTCAATGTGCTCATCACAGAAAGGTATAAGAAGTTTAGTGACAGGAAGATAAGTCACAGGAAATGTACTCAACAGCATTCTTCGCAATTTCGCCAGAACATGAATAGAGCAGACCCGCACTGCCAAGGACAGTTTTGGTCTATCTGTCTGTGTTGGGCTCATTGGGGAACATTTTTCCCTCTTTCTTTTGGCAGGGCATCTAAGAAAATGTGGAGAATGACATAAAATCAGATCCACCAAAATCAAAATACATAACCTATTTGAATAGAAACTAAGATTGTTTTCATTTTTGCAGCAAGTCTTCTATGATACAAGTCCTAATATTTTAAGACATGCTTGTATTGCAACAAGTGATTCAAATCAATTTCAAACTTGAAACATGGGTAGATTGCTTGCAGTATAGCTGTCCATCTGGAAATTTCAGATTTTGTTTATCTGTTTTCACAGGAATTTTAACACATCAAATACTTGGGGTTGCAGAAAATGACAATTCATTTCGACTGCACACTGTCTAGGTAAACACTTGTCAAATGAGGAATGCTGAAATCAAAACAGGGTTTGTATGTGTCACTCCATCAATTGCAATCTTCCTGGCTACTGGTCCAAATTTTAGTTACTGCTTCAGTACTGTTCAAGAAGAAAAGCAGCACTCAGATAATTGTCAATTCTGTAGCACGAAGAGTTGAGTGGCATCATATGTGTCTAACAATAATAATATTTCTACCCTGCCCAAAAATACATGCAGCAAAGGTTGAGGCCTCTTCACTGGTAGCCATCACACTGGGGCTGAGAGCAGACCAGCCTCACTGGGGAAGGACTGAAGCAAAGCCTTTGAAAAAAAAAGTTTGAAAGGAAAATTTAGTAGAACTGAACTAGTCCTAGCTGGAGGTGTGAGCTAGGCAGCAAGCTTTTAGGCATTAATGGACGCTGAGCTTGGCTCAGGAGTCAGGGCTCAACTTGAGAAAAAGTGAATTCTCATTAAACACCCACCCAAACAATTGTAAATCCCTTATAACCAGCTGTTCCCACCATCTTAGATTTACACAAGATATAATAAAGAACCAAAGAGGAATTTAAAAGCAACCAAAAGCCAGAGTAGTAGGAGAAGGTTTGGATCCCAACCTGCCTGAGTTTGGAAAGGCTTCACACACTCTACTTTTCAGCTTGAGCCCATCTGCAGTTTTAAGTTTGTCAATTTAAATTAGACCTTTAGAAGTAAAAAAAAAAAAAAAAAAAAAAATTATTTTACCACTAATTCTTTAAGTGTTACCTGAAAGCTGGGTAAATCATTTGCACTGAAATTCTGACTCATTCCAATGGGCCCTGCCTTCCAGGCTACACAAGTTTATGAACCCCAGAGCATTCAAATGAACTCTGCAATGCAGCTGTCCATAAACACAACAAGCTCCAAAATCTCCCTCCACAGTCAACATCCCTTACTCAATACATGCTCTGGATTCCTCTTCTTCTGTCACCTCTAATCCTCTCAAACACTTCACACTTTCCAAAATCAACTAAATGGAGACCTAGAATGTAGAAGAGATGAAGAATAAGATAACACAGTGTTAGTCTGATTCCCTTGCAACCACAGAAAACAAAGCCTAAAGGTTCACTTACCCTGTGGAAATTAAAGATTTTCAAGATTAAAACAAGCCTAACCTGCAGCCTACACCAACCACAGATAAGGAAGGGCCTTCACATGTATTTCTCCATATTTATTTTTCAGGTGCACAAACTGGATGCACCACAATTCTCCGAAAACTTTGCGAAACACATCACACCATGGCAAGCAGCCATCAGAAAATGACCAGGACAGTTAAAGGAATCATTTATAAATCAACATTTTAAAAAAACCCACTTAGTAGATTATTTGCTGTAAAATATAGCTAGGATGAGAGCAGAGAGGTACATAAAAACCTTGAAAATATTTGTTTGCTTTTAATGGTTTGACTTTTCAAGATAATTGTTTTCTTTTAAAATGTATTTAAAATTAAGGAGGATTAAAAATTCCACAATTATATGAAACAAATTATTTTGGTGCAGAAAATGTTTAATGTAAGCAGAAATATGCATTTTATTTATTTTATTTGCATTACGTTCAGATTTTTTATTACAGTGAGATAAACAAAAATTTTTCACTATGAGTCAATCTGAAATTTCTTTTAGTTGTTTTAGTTCAGAAAGTAAAGTGAAAAATTAATTATTCATTAAGAGCTAATGGCAAAGTTTTCACTGGAAAGAGGCTGGAACTTTCTACCAAGTACGAATAAAGTCTTATTTGTTTATTTAAATTCAGTTCAGTAAGTGACTAAGTCCAAGTATATATATATAGAAGAAAAGAACTGAGGCTAACTTCTCACTTTCCATGATTTAGGAAGAGTGCTTCTCCCCAAATGTGACATTCACATATATATTTCTAGCTCACATATATCACACATCATATTGTACGTGGATATCAGGTTGCCAATGTGTCCTATAACCAATGCATCACTTACCCTGCCTGAACCCAATCTGGTCCTATTAGGAAGAGGTCACAAAGTAATGCAAGTGTTAATAAAGTTATGAATTTGATGTTAAGTTTTACTACTGAAAGACCAGCCAGAAGTTATGCTGTGCATTTTACCCCGTACAAATGTCTGTCAAACAGGCTAAAAGTAGCCACTCAAACAGATATTTAAACTTCATCTTCAAGCACACCATGCAACCTGGCTTAGTGGAAAATGCGTATCAGCTACTATGCAAGGGGCCTGACACACTAAATTTATAGATCATAAAACATGAAGAAGACATTGGTTTTCCACCTCAAGATATTCAACAGCTGTGTTTATTCTCAGATTTTTTTTTGCAGATAGGAAATCAGGCACAATGCCTTTTTTCTAAAAGGAGTAGGAATTCTTTTTAATTCGTTTTCTGAAGACATTAGTTTCTGTCTTAGCCACTGTCTTAGCACTGTACATGCTTTCATCAAAATGACTCAGCTGTAACTATTTTCACTGGAGTTAGGCACGGGCTTCATAGTTTCCAATCTAGTGCTATTCTTTGTCATCTTTCTTATTCCTAACTCTGAAATTAAGGCCTTATGTTTAAATAAGCTGTCTTAGAAGAACTGCTGAAAGAATTTTTCTGTGACAATACTTGGCAAACTCAGATTTCTGGGTAAAACCCACTGAATCACTTCTAAGCACTTTGGCACCCAGGTACTGCAGCATTCGAAATGCCACCTGCAACACAAGAGTCCAGCATTTCTGACAGTATTTTTCACAGGCCAAAAGTACATTAGTGCAGATAGAGAGCTGCCCATCCAACATGCTCTGGTTGTTCCACACAGCTCATGAGAGTCCAGCCAGCCATGGATGCATCCTAACAAATCCTCTGAGGATTTCCCATACGCAGATATTATCAGCAAGTCACATAGCTCCTTTTGTGACTAATGCTCCAAATGACATGATGACTGAGGGATGGCAGTCCTCATGCACTGCAAGAGCCAAGCGTAAATTAGACAGTTTTCATCTTTTTTTTTTTTTTTAATATTATATGGCCACCCACCAACACCAATTTTCAGCCTTCTTTCAGTCTTCAAGAATCTAGGGGTTTTTTTGTTTGTTTGCTCACTGGAGCCTGATGGGAGGCAAAATTTACTACAAAATAACAAAATAACCTCTTTCCTGTCTAATGATTGGCACTGAGAGGAACTTTTAAGTTCTGGAAAGTCTGAAGGTCTTCTTCATAAAGCTGATGAGCTTCTCATCATTCTACAGGCATTTTTGTAATATTACCTAGGCAACAGTGATCCAAGCCAAAACCAAGATTTATTAAAAACAGAGAAAATGGAATCCAAAGAAACAGTTTCCTGAATAGCAGAGAACTTAACACTTCAGTGAAACTGGATTTCTATGATGGCAAGTGGTAGTGATGGGGTCAGACACACAACTTCAAGTAGTTCACAAAAGAATGGTACCTGATACAAACATCAGACTGTTAATATGTTTCATCCTCACCTGAATATACATTGGAGTACATATATTCCTAGTAAAATATCACAGTTCCAAATATTTTGCTGCTCAATCTAAATACTTTTGATGATAGATACACAAATTAAAACACAGTATCAGTTTACAGAAGAGTATATCCCTCAGGATTGCTTCACATTGCAACATCCACACAATGTAGATAGTGAAATTATTTTGTCTTCCGTCTTTAAACTTGATAAATAACTAATGGTAAGGGGGAAAAAATAGTGATTTTACATTGCTGAAGACATCACTGGAGCAACTGATGTAAAAGTTGGGGAAAAGTGACAAGCTTTCATCAAGTGACAGTTGCTGTTTCTTTCCAGTACTATCATTTCACCTAGTAAAAGGCATTACCTCTCTATACAAAATTTTGCCCTACCTTGCTTTACCTCAATATTTCAAAAATATTGAAAGTTCAAAATAACAGCTGTTCATCTGCTCATTAGCTTTTCCCACTGTTAGTCACATCTATAGATAAAAGAGAAGGAAAGTGCAAAGATTAAACTGTTCTACCCTTGCTAACCACGCCAAAGACTGTATGCAGTGGGAATGCTCAGAGATCCTGGCTTTCCAGCACAGTAAGATTTTTCAAGGCCATGTTTTGTAGGGTCACTCTTGTGCTAAGCCAGAGCTGTGTCACTTCTCTGCTATTTCCTGAACTGAAGGAAACAGCAGGAAAGAGAAGGTCAGTGTCCACTACCGAGAGATGTGCATGAGAATGGTTGGATTTTAAAGACATACCATGTTCAGTCTTCAAGCTGTTTCTGTCCTCAACTTTTCATAGACTGTGGGAAAGAGAAAGGAAATCTATACAATAGCACACATTTTCATGGCAAATGAAAAAAATTTTATACACCTTAATTTATTGTTCTCAAGTTTCCTTATGTAATCATTGCCTCCATGTGTTTAAATATACCTATTTATTGAATTTATTGGCGGTACATGCGTTCATCAAAATGACTCAGCCATAACTATTTTCACTGGAGTTAGGCACGGGCTTCATAGTTTCCAATCTAGTGCTATTCTTTGTCATCTTTCTTATTCCTAACTCTGAAATTAAGGCCTTATGTTTTAATAAGTGAAGAAGATACAAGATACACTACTTCCACAATCCAATAAAACTTCTCTTTTTTTAGGCATATTCACACTGGGCTGAGTCTTTGTTTACAAAATGGTTAAGGTTTCCAGTTATTGAAAGAGATCAAATATATACTGAACTCCACTTTATCCATTACAGGAATCAGCTTCAGTGTTTTGTTACGAAGCTGTAAAACACAGCACCAAGGAGAACCACAGATTCCAAAACTCTGTCAGAGAACCCCTTGGGCACTTCAAGAGTGATTAAATCTACAGATTGTTCAGGACAAAATAACTTGGCATGCTTTTTGGCACCAGAAAAAAAAATACCACCATTTCTAAGACCTCAGTTTCAGTTTGCTCCTGATTTCCCAAACATCTCAAATTCTCACTGCTGGAATTCCTCGTGGCCGAATTCCTTCCAGTTTTTGTTGAAGAGCCTTCTTTACAGAAATATCACAAAATTATCTGATGGCAAAAATGGGTATTTTTTAAACCCTCATCTTAACTATCTAATCCTTGCATTTAAGCCTTCATCTTCATTTCAATCATAACTGAAGGCTCCAAGCCTGATTTAGGGAAGTAAGGAGGTACAATCCCTTGGTTTAAAATAAGAAGTAGACAGAACAGCAACAATACTGTACTCCCACATTCTAAAAAGCAGATTCAGACTCTGTAAATGTATCCCCACAGTCTACGGAGACAAGGATAGGAAAAAAACCACCACCTGAGAACCCCCTCCATGTGTCTAGGAAGGGCAACACAAACCAGCACAGACTCTTTCACTCACACAGGAGTAAGATGCATGGTCAGGGTTGTTGTTTTATGCTGACCTGCTGAAACAGCCCATAAAGCACACTACCCAGCACGTATAGCATCCAACCCTGGTTTTAAACAGAACTGCCCCATAAAACTGAACATCTGTGATTCACTGTGGCACCAACACTGAATAATCTCAAGCACATAACATGAGTCCACTGCAATTTCCAAGCAATATCAATGCAGACTTCAACCAAATTACATGATCTCAGTTTATGCCACTCTCTCCTGTCCACATTAACTTTCCTTTTTTTCACATTATTAGCTTTCAGTTCACAAAGTTTCCTCATCTGCCACCTTTTGCACTAACATGAACACTCCAGCAATCACAGCAGAGGGGTATTAAAAGGGTAGCTGATCCCTTTAAGTACTAGTACAGATTGTTTAGGCAACTACAGCCTCTATTCCTCACTGACTGGTGTCAATGGCAATTAGCTATAATGGTATTTGCAATGTTGCAGTGGAAGAAACACTAATCTGTGTTTGTATTTACATCAAATTGTGAGCCTAATATATTGGCACTGACTGGTGCTGCAGCAGGCAAAAACTCAGAGACTGTAAATCTTACTTTCACATTGAAATTTCATGACACAAGAACTGTACTTCTAGGTACTTTTGTACTCTTTTGCTTGTCAGAAATATGGAAAGAAAAAAAAGCAATGCTTAAAAAAATGAGGACTTTTCTTATGGAAAGTATTGCCTTTCCTTCAGAAAAGCCAACTATTCAACCTTTTTGAAATTTGGTAAGAGAAAACCAAATAATTTTGGCCAAAGCCACACAGAAATAATTTGGGGGTTTCCCGCAAAAAGCCCTGCAAGTTTCTAAGAAATATAGATACTATCTGGAAGTACATTCAAAGAAGTCTTTCTCCATTTCAAATAAAGATTCAGACACAAAGGTCATTTAGGGTAATCTCCTTTTTATTTCGTCAATTATGCTACTGAATCTAATTTCATCAGAAGGAAGTCTCTCATCAACTAATGTACTTTAAAAAAAATTAAACAACTTTCAAGGCTTGCATGAGAAAAAAAACACAGCCATTTTTATCTGTGTCTGTTGTTATTTGCTGTAGTAGGAACCTCTGAAAAAAAAAAAACAACCCAGCATTACTGGTAAGTGTTATTACACATAAATCCAACTCCTCATTATAAATTCTGACAATTCTCAACTGTCCAGTTCAATCTCAGATGACGCTAAAACCAGGCAGTGCTACTAAAGAGAAAGATGGTGACAAATTTCAAGTATCAAAATATCTTACAGTGACCAAGAGGATTTATGAGCCTGAAAGCATCTGACCTCAATTTGAAGAACTTTGGAAAATTTTACTGCTGATTTGTATTTGAGGAAACAAGAATAAAACGCATAATAAACCAGGATCTATGCATGAGAACATATCTAAACAGCTGAATATATAAATAAGAGTTTTTCTATAATCCAATAAAAACAGCAGCAAAAGAAAAGACCAAAAAAATAGACCAAGAAAAGAGAAAATTTTTCACTTAATTTTTCTCCATATTCTCAACAGGTTTAAAAGTCACATAGAGGTATAAAACTTATACTCAGAGAAATATGGAGAAGAACAAAGAGAAATATGAAGGAAAAAAATAAAACCAGAGAGGAAAAAAAAACAGACTTCACATACACTTTTAAATAAATTTCCAGGCAGGGAAAAAAAAAAGTGAACTAAAATTTCAGGAACAGAGGACTTAGAATTTATTATTGCACTTCCCAATACCACAGATATAGGTAAAATCAGAGCATGTAAATTAGTTCATTTAAGTCTCATATTCCTGACACTTTTCCAATGAACATTTCAGACTCATTTTGAAAAACACACCCAAGACAGATTTTCTTCTGGTGTTTGCCTGAATGGCACTCTTGCCTCTGCATAAGAATGCTGCACTGTTTTCAGATCCATTCCAACACTTTTCCTAGTGTTTCACTTTGAACTGAAGAAAATGAGAATTCTCAAGACGCACCCTTTTAGAAAACTGAGTCACATCAGGTCACAATGATTTGGCTTCGATCGCTACATAAAACATTGCAGTTGGCACAGATGTATTATAAACAGCTTGGTAGTGATTTTGAAAGAAATGTGTATGCTTGGAAGCTTGCTGAAAGATGAACATGGAGATGTAGATTTTCACTTCTCAATTCTGTTCTTCATGCTGGCAAAGCACCTGCATGTTACAGGCAAATGCCAAATTCTGTTTGGATGCAAGAGTTTACTCCCTCCCTCATTTATACCCACTTTCATGGCATTGTCATGTAGGCTTTCTTCTCTGTTTATTCTCAGCTTAGTGGTGTGACAGCCTCTGGTGTTCCACCCCAACAGTAAATCCCATTTTCAAAGTGCCTTCTCAAGAACCACACTGTAAGATTCATGTGTCTGTCTTCAACAGAAACCATTTTTAAGGATTAGCTGGCAAATCTGGGGTTCAGAAATTTCTGCCAGTACCAGGAATATATCCCAACTCCTCTAAGCAATAACGAGAAGCTTCCAGCTCCCACCTTGTCACAGCTGGGCGTGAAGAGGACAGAACTGAAAGTATCGATGTGGCTCTCGGGAAGAAATTCATGCAGAAAGCAAAAGGGATGAGGCACTCTTTCCCCCCAGCTTTACCCTATGATAAATTCACTGACTTGAATGGAGTCACCCTGGAGTAGAATTAATATAATACAGTGATAAATCAGGCCCATTGATGCACTGACAGTGCCCCTGTAGGACCTTCTCAAGCCGCCAGCTTACTGAACATTGCTCACAGCATTGTCTTCCCAAGCACTGCAACATGCCATTTCCACAGACAAATTGTTTCCTGACACAGCAGAGACAGATCTCCATGCTTCCTGCTTAGCTAATGCATTATAACCACTTTGTTTTGCACTGGTTGCCCTCTAATTTGTGTGCAAAAGGATTTCTGAGTCAAACACACAGCCCTCAGCTGCAGCATAACCATGTGGGGTTTTGACTCCTAAAGCATCCAAAGATCACAGAAGTTATAGAGGCAAAACGTACTTCCCTAACTACTTTTATGATTTGATTATTTGAAAATCCAGGAGAGAAAAGATGGATCAGGATATTGGAGCCAAGAATGCTTTCTAATGAGGCAGTGATAGCCAAACTCCTGGCCTTGAACTCCAAGGTACCAAAGGATGCCCTGAGGAAATATTTATACATCTCTTGGCCTTTTTTGGACTCCTCAAAAATTTTCTGGTTTTCATTTTCTGACAGATATTAAACCCAAGAGGCAGCTTTAGACAGTGAAAAATTATGTCTGGTCATAATTGCTCGGTAATTAGCAGCTCTCAGCAGCAGTAAGCCAAATAATAAACGTTTCTTCCAAGTATATCTAGTCATTGTTTTGATGACACCTTTCCAACTCAAGACTTCTCACTTCTGGCCAATGTCAAAAATGCCACAGGGGTGGGGCAATGTAAAATGAAAATCAGACTCCTCTTTGGAAATCAGATAGGAGAAAAAATACCTTAAGAAAAGAAAGTCCAAAAACCAGGACTGTTCCAGCCTTCTTTCAACAACTTCAAGAGACCTTTGATGGTGGAAGCATTCTGGTTTTCTCCTGCAGATCCAAAATGTCAGTAGATTATGTGCTGTTCCAGGCAAAGCTACAATGACAAAAATCAAAATTTATATTCAACAGACTTACTTCATGCCTACCCTGAAAAATGTTTAGAGGAGAGAAGGAAGGCAACATGAGAAGGAAGATAAAACATAGACCACCATCTCTACAATATTTTCCACCACTGTAAGCAGAAGACAAAAAATCTGGGGATGTTCTTCTTGACTCAGCACCCCCCTTATTAATAGATAGAGACACTGTTGTGGACAGAGTCCATTTGCCATTTTACACATCTGCTCTAAGATAAGTAGAGCTGGTACCTACAGACCCTTAACCACATTGGCTTCATATCCACAGATTATAACAGAATGCGCAAGGACTACCATAACAGCACATTTGCACTTCAGATGCCGTTACATTTAATTAGATGAAGTCCACCCTCTTTCTCTAATCACACAGGCCAACTGCTCTTGTAGGCCTAAATGAAGAAGTCTCCTTCAGAAAAAACTACTACCATTGAGGAAAAACATGGCTGTTTGTCCACAATCTTTAGGAAACACTCAAGGACGTTGGAGACAGAGAACTATTGGTCAAAAACTTGCAAGTTGCTCTGTCCCAAAAGGCAGAAAAAGAGATGCAGATCTAATGCTAAAAGGGTAGTTCCAACACATCTATAGCTTTTTTCTATCCAGACATCTGTCTCACCTTTTCTAACAAGAGTATATCTTGGGTATGCCCACAGTCCTGAAGGCCAACTGCATCCTGCACGGCGTCCAAAGCAGTGTGGCCAGCAGGTCAAGGGAGGTGGTTCTGCTCACCTACTCTGCTCTCATGAGGCTCCACCTGGAGTTCTGCATCCAGCTCTGGAGTCTCTAGCACAAGAAAGACATGGACCTGTTGGAGCGAGTCCAGAGAAGGGCCACAATAATTATCAGAGTGTTGGAGCACCTCTCCTGCAAAGAAAGGCTGAGAGAGTTGAGTTGTTCAACCTGGAGAAGGGAAGGCTCTGGAAAGACCTCACAGCAGTTTTCCAGTACTTAAACGGGGCTTTTTTACATGGCAAAAAAGAGGGAGAATGACATTTTAAATGGGCATATAGTTATAGGACAAACGGGAACAAGGGGTTTAGTTGAAAAGAGGAGAGATTTAGATTAGATGTTAGAAAAAAGTTCTTTACTCTGAGGTTTCCCAGAGAAGCTGTGGATACCCCACAAGTTCAATGTCATGTTGGATGGGGCCCTGAGCCTTTCTATGATTCAATGATTTCCCTTCCCTCTCTACTTTTCTATGGAAAGACATTTTGACTAATTGTGAATTGGCTGACAAATAACCAGGGCTCAGCCCAGATGTCCCTCACTCCTCAGGGCTAGGAAACTCCATCAAGAGGATGGGGAATATACTTCAGAAATGGGGGGAGGTACCTATTGTGTGGCATTTCCAGACTCCAGAGCCACTCTCCTAGAGCCCTCACACACAACAGGGTGCTTTGAAGGTTCCACCCATCTTCTTGTGTACACTTCCATTTGTTTTTAAAACAAAGCAACCTCCACAAACCAAGAAAGACAGAAGGCCAGAAGAAAAAAAACACACAGATTAACTAGATATCCCATGTATTTACTTTAGACTTCAGTGCTAGTGACGGTCTCTATGTGAATAAAATAAACTAGCACATTGACAAATTATCCAAGTTTGAAGGAATAACAAGAGTTGAAATTATTGCAATTACACAATGTTCACAGAAATGCCAAACTGAAACTCTCTGAACTGTAAATGAGACCTGAGGGTCAGGTTCTGGCCCAGGAAACACATGAGAAATCTCAACCAAATAAGTGAAGTAGCACTAACAGTAATCTAGTGCAGGACTGTGTGGGCTGCCTCTTCCCTGGGGAAATTTTCCCATCATTTAGGCTCTGAGGCTTTGACTTCAGCATTAAAAGTACTGTCTTCTTGTAAGCTCAGTCATTAAACCTTTCTTGCTCCTCTACTGCTTACTTTCTTGGAGGAAAAGCTGACCCTCAGCCATGAGAACACAGCATCCTGGGCAGCCTGACCTGCACTTATTGAACTCCATGACTTCTCCACAGACAGGTACCTAAAACACCAAGGGATGCTCTGCTTTAAAAACCACAGTCCTTCCAAGATGACTTAAAGGGGATACCCCTCACACATCATTCTGCAGCTTTAGGTCCACAGTTTAAACTCAGTTCTACTTTAACAGCAGATAGAGTAGGGAGAGAGAAGTAAAGTAAGATCTCCCTAAATCTAAATAACACTACATTTTCTCAGCCTAAATGTACAACAGATCACTTTAGACATAATTGCCTATGGTTGCCACAATTCCCAATGCCCTAGGGAGGATTTCTTGGATAGCTTTCAGCCCAGGATAACCAACAGACACTTCACATATTCCTCTGCCTGCCCAGCCTGCTTGCTACACTTTGACCACTGGACTGTTTTGACTTTGCACACCTTCTGCACATCACTAGCATAATGGAGACAGAGTTGTTTCATCTACTTCCCATTCCCATCTGATACGAACCTGCTGCAAATTATAACTACTTTCATATGTTATAAGTTGGCAGAGAACTTAGCTTGTGATCTTCCAAAAAGGTTTTTATTACTGAGCTTCACATTAGGTGCTAAATCCTGATGCTTTAACACTTTTCATGTAACTTACCTTCATTAGTTAAATCAATGCTGATGATATCCCATAGATTTGCAGGGGGTTGCACCTACTTATGCATGACCCTGGAAGCCTTTTTAATGGGATGTTGTGGAGTATATTTTGGCAGGACACTGAAAACAAGTTTATTTTACTTGCAAGATCACATAATCAGCTCAGCAGTGATGAAATGTGGCAATGAAATCCTCTCATCGCATAGAGATGATGATCAGTAATATTACCAATAGATAGGAAAAACTAACCGAGTCTTCCTAGTCACTGAATGTTACTTGCATTTAAGGCTGACACATACATAGCAATTTGCCTCTGTTCTACAGCAGCTGCAAACTATTAACTATGACAATGAAGTTGATTTTTAAACCAACAAATATGACGGCTATTATGAAAGTTTTACCACTGTCACATGGTGTGCAGTCTTTAAATTCATCCCTTGCTGTGTGGCTGAACTTTTATTGAATTTTTTTTTAAATTAAAAGAAGGTCATGCAAGGACAGAAAACCTCTTTGTCAATCAGACTGTGCAGTGCACAAAACTCTTCCAGGACTCTCATAAGAGCCAAGACCAGCACACTACACTTAAAGCACAGTGTTTCAGAGATACCACAACTGTATTTGACAGATAAAAAGATACTCCCCCTCATTCCCCATTACTTCTTTCCGCCTCCAAAATGCCATCATCTTTGCTGGGTTCCCAGAAAATATAGCACTGAATGATCTATTTGCCAACTGAGGGAGTTTTCAACATAAGAAACCTTCAAAATTATACCCATGGTCCAAAGCACACACCTTTGCTCTAATGCACTGATAGAAACAAATCAAATGAAAACCAGCTTCCAATCCAAGATTTACACAGAGAAGAAAAAGAAGGATTTTAGTTTCTTTTGACAGCATGGGGTGCATTTGAGAAATGCTTACAGTCAGATATTCATACAAAATGCCTCTCATCACGTACAAATAAATTGTGGCCAAATAAATCTGTAAAAATCAAGATCTAACCTTTAGATAATGTTCTATTTTTTTCCCCTACATGCCCAGTGACATAGGACAAAAAAAAAATTTGAATTCTAGAAGCACTTATAACTATTCAGCTGAAGAAGTGATTCCTCCTGGTTTCTATTTCCATTCATCTTCTTTCTCACCTCATCATATGAGCTACCCTTCTCCTTCAAAAGAACTGTGCAGAAACCCACAGGCAGAGCAGGGGGTGAGCCTCACTATTTTACATAACAAAATCATATGCATCAAAACACACACACACACACACACACACACAACTTCCCAAATGTCTGAGGTTAGTTATCCTTCATGTCCTGACAAGTTACACCCACCTTTCCCAGAGGAACTAACTCACTCCATAACAAATCCCAGATTTCTGTTAAAACAGCAAATAAATTAGGACCACCTACCACCCAATCCTGCAAGCACTTACTGGTAGGCATCCCTGCATGCCTACTGCCATGCACAACCTCAGAGTTTCGGCTGGCCTGTCCATGACACAAAGTGCTGTATCTCCGGCAAATGTTTCCAGAGTTATGCTTCATTGCTAGGTCAAAGTCAGCTCAATTCTCTAACCCCTGTTTACAGTCAGCCTCCAGCACTGGCTTATGTTGGAATAATTCATAAGAATGAAACACAAGTTTGGATTTCAGGATAAGGCCCCCAGTCAACATGTGGGAGCATTTATGACTCTGTGAGACCTACGTTAAAAAATAACTTAAAAAGAGACAGTATTTCCCTATGAGTGTCCAGTTTTCCCATGTTCCAGTTTGCTCTTTCAAGAAGACTGGTAGGCTGAGATATTGGTCACTATGTGAAAATGACAACATTCAATTAAAACAATAGCAATTTTCAAGTGACGCTTTTTTTTCAATAGATGTATGACATTCCTAGACATTCTATTAATTAGCGGGCCCCAGGCAACACATTTGGAAAAACAGAACAATCTGGCCTTTGATTTTTATCCAGGCCTTACCCAAGATCACACAGAGGTAGCCAGACTGCTGATAGATCCCCCACACAGAGCACACACCCCCAGCAAACAGCTGCGCTAAGAACTGCATGTAAATCACTTTGAAGAATTCTCAATCTGCAGAGAAAGAAAGAATGATTTATTCATTAATAAAAAACTGCTGGAGTTGGACTGGGCAATCAGAATTTGCTAAATGGACTCTATTAATAAAGTCCTAAATTTGTTTCTGTGTCCTTTTTTCCAGTTACCTGTTTTAACTTCACTTTAAAAGCCATCCTGAATGAAAAATATATCCTGGATGTCTTCTGTATTTCAGGACCAGGAATTCAAACAAGCCCATTACTTTCAAAGTATGGAGGTTATTAATATCCTGATGAGCATCTGAAATTAGCAGCATCTCATGTTCTACACCTACATGATGGTTATCTAGGAAACTGGCATCCTTGTTACACCTTTTCTGGGCGGCTATAGTTATAATCCATCAGTACACTGGATGAAAAACACCATCTCAACAGATGTTGTAAGATGCCAGCTGAAACACTCTAGCTTTTGATACTCCCACCTGCATTAATAATTTGTGGTTGCATTGGATAAAGATCTGTGAGTTCCTTCACTTTTAGGAATTTATTAAGGTAATCAAAACTTTGGAATCTTTCCTACTGGTTGTATTATTCATTTCATCTGTAGACAATAATGGTCCTCTTACATTAAGGATAATTAGGGCCTTAGATGGGTTTTCCACATTTTTCAGCGATGTAGCTGTAATTAAAACAAAATCCAAAGGGAAAAGGGAAGGAGTATTTGATCTTGAAAGAAGCCAGACTGTCTGGAGGATATGTATTTTGAAGGTTTTATTGGTAGCCCTCAGAGAAAGGCAGCTATAACCTAAGCTTGGAGGCTAGCAAGGGCTATGTGGGTTTGTGTGGGAGGGGGTTAAGTCTAATTTGTAAATGGTGAGTTATTAGCCCTGACATTTGAGAATAGACACTGCATTGTGTTGATGATGAGAGCAACCCTAGTTTTCTTGTTAATGGCAGTGATTCATTCTTTCCCACTCAACTATTGTTCCCTTTTACCTGGCAAAGAGAATTACTTGTTATGTATTTCCAATTGCTGATTTCTGAAGAGACTGTTCAGATGAGCAAAAGCACAAGAGAAGAAATGCACAAAGCAGGCAGAGTTCTGGGAACTAGTGATCCACTAGCACTAGTGGATCTCTGAAACGTTCTGTGGCATTTTCCCCCTTCTCTACTCCCCTTTGCACCTGAGAAAACCCTGTCTCTTTTCTGTTTTACTCAGAGCTTTCAGGCTCTCTTCCTTTCAATTCAGGATTACTCCCATAAATTCATACTTTCAAAATTATTTAAATTATCTGGAGATTTTTAAAATATTTGGAAGCTTTAAATTACTCTAAACCTATGTGCAGTCATACATTTGGTAACACAGAGCAACCAGCCTTGGATTTTCCACTACAGCCTTACCCAGCTGCACAAAAGTAGCTATGCCAACAACTGGCCTCCTACACCACATGAAACCATCCAGAAATCCCACAAGGGGTCTCAGCCAATTATCCTCACAGAAGTCCATATATAAAGTTTTTTTTAATTGTCTGAAAGCCACGGAATATCAGGACAATGACCAGGAGTAAGTAAATCAAGGCTGAAGCCTCCAGAGAGAGCTGTCTCTCCAACAGTGTGTTTTGTAACATGCCTGGCTACCACACTCAGATTCTCTGTTTGTCACTTGGCGAATTGCAAACCCAACACTTCTGAGGCTGCCTCCCCTCCTCCCCAGCAGACCGTGACACTGGTAGATGGGCCTGATCCCTTTCTAAAGTGGAAGAGCTGCATTGACGTCAGAGATGATACTTCTCTTTCTTGCAACCACCAATCTGCCCCTCCCACTTTTACAAACGACCCCGAGGGGACGATATGAAACACAAAGCTTGGAAAAGTACAGAACTATGACTTGGGAACAGCCCATGGCACAGATTAGGGGACAGTAGCCATAAAGAGTTTGAATCCAGATGTGAAATTCCCCAAAGCCAGGACTATTCAATCCCTGTCTCGTATGTGAGGCAAAGAAGCAAAATTAACTATTGGGTCAACCTTGCCCAAAAGACACAGATTACTGTGAGCAACTCCACAAGATCTTTGGAAGCTGTTTACTTTCGGGACATGCAAGCAGCTCTGTGTCTGAGAAAAGGCTGAAGCATATTCCATCCTTGGTGCAGCCAGCCAGGACCACTGCAGCAGGCAAGGCAGGCCAGCTGACTGACACACTGGGGTTTGCTCTGTGAAAATACTTCTTGTGCCCAGGTAGCACAGAAACCACAGTTGCAGCTCTGCCAGCGGGGTGGAAGGTGTCACGTCCAGAGGCAGCAGTGGGCACTCAGCCGACCTCAAGCAAACAAAGCCTAAGTGGAATGTGGGATCCTCAATTCCATCTTGGGTTTCAAGTGACTAAGTGAAGAGATGCATGAAATTCATATTGAGTCCCCAAGCTGCTATATGCATAGAGCTACAGCTCTCTTTAAGCTGCCTCAGCCAGCCATAAAGGTAGCTGGGCTTTGGCCATGCAGAATTCCCACAGATTTCAATGGGAATTTCAGTGTTCCAGTCTGGACTCCAAGAATGTGGTGCTGGACCCAGAGCTCTGACGGCTGGAGCCGTATTCAATATCAGTGTCTGGCAACACCCATTTGTAAAACAGTGACTCATTCACAGGCACAACTTTAGAGGGACAGACAGGATGACTTTAATCATACATTTCCATTTCGTTAACAAAGCTCAGTAAAACCAGATGAGCATCCTGGATGATAATAGTTGGTATTAATCTAATGATTGCAGTGATCCACTGCCACAGTTAGGAATAATTTTATATCCTACAGAATGCATTGTTTTCATTTGCTTCCAGAACATAGCAACTAATGGACTCCTGAGCCTAAGGACAACATAATTTTTAAACACTTGTGAATTTATTTTGGAACAGGGTTTTTTTTCTGAAAATCAGAGGCATGGAAATAAATCACAGAAAGTAATTTGAAAGAGAACATCTTCAAAAGTACCTAAGTGACTCAGGAGTCTGAGACATCAGATAAATCAGCTTTCATTAGCACTTTCCATTCATTGTAAACAAAGGAGCAAGTATTTTGTGCAATGGACTGTATAGGGAAGGAATTTAATTCAGGCAGCTATTACTGCAACGTGCTCATTTGTGCACAGTCCTTTCCATGGACCAGTTGGGTTTACATTCAAATAGACAGTTTTAAGACTTTCCCTCTAAAACTAGCATACATCAATCCTCAGACCTGACGGAAAGCATCTGAAAGCAGATTGCTAAAGCTGAAATTTGGCCCTGGATTTTTACTCAATTTTTCTTTTAAAAGAATGTGCTGCCTTTAGGGCATCATTTTTCCAGATCACGTCTGGCTAACCCTTCTAACATTTTAAGGATGCAACTCCATCGCAGATTTGCAAAAAGATGCAACTCCATCTGCAAGTGCTCCAAGATGCCCAGATAGAAGCTACCTCTGATCCTAAAGTCTTGTAACAGCAACCCTCTAATTCTGATCCCAAGCTAATACACTCTGCTTCCCAGCAGAACTTATCAGTTCAGGCTCAGCCACATACTAATGATGGCTACACAGCTTCCCATTCCCAGGCAGCTTTCATCCAGCCAGCTTGGAGCATAGACAGAGTGAGTCATCTGCCTGCCAAACCCTGAGCAGACATACCTTCAGTGACTCAAGCAGTTAGGAGTAGAAATGCAGGATGAATCTTGTGCAATATTGTCACAGTTCAGTTAAGGTTGGCCTTGCTCACTAGTTTGGAAAGCCTGCTAGGGCATGGTAGTTTCCTTCGCTTTCTGGATTGATATGACTATTCCTTACTTTGAGCAACAAAACTCTGCCTGGTCGACTCTTTCCCAACTTCACAGTAAGTCCTGTTCTACTAAGAAGATGGAGTGATCTCCTCCTCAGAGGCACATGTTCCTTCAGGATCTGCCTCCTCAAGAAAACATAAAATCAACACGTGCTCTACCAAACTCCTTCCACTAATTTAATTTCCCATATTCTGTAAGGTGACAGGTCCCTAGGGAATACCAGCACCTCACAAAGTATTACTGAATGGATGAGATAGACAAACTTAAATTCAGTACTGCAGTCAGAAAACCCTCTGGTTAAGATCATGGTAGTTGGGCAACATATGAGATTTCCTATGACAGCACCCATCTTAGAAATGAGATAAACATCAGATGCTTTGATAGAATTAAACTTTCTACAATGCACACGAATCCTATTGCTTTATCTTTCTATAGCAAAATGCAGAAAAGAGAAATAAAAACTGGATTACTTCCGAATTTTGACCACTTTCAGCTACAGCCCTAGCCTGTGGTGCAGTTCCACCATGCCTGTTTCAGCCCTTTCTAGATCTCAGGCTACTTTTCACTCACCATTTTTATAGCAAAATATATAACAGTAAGTTTGTCTGCCACCTCTACTCACTGTATATCAAGGTTAATGCAATAAATTAAGTGGAAATTACCTGCTTGAAGATCTGCAACACTTCTGATCTCAGATGGCATCAGGAGTTAAATGTAAGACAGAGAATTCATACAAGCCATTTCTCCCACCCTTCCAAACATGTTTTCTGCTTTCTTCTCAGTTTTCTCCTCCACTGTCATAATAGAACTTCATCACAGTTATATTCTATGACCAAAAAACCTACTTAACATTTCAACCACAATTCATCTAATTTTGTTCTTCGATGACCCCAGTATGATTCATTTCCCAAGTAATCTTAGTAATCAGACATTGCTTTTTTAGTAGTATATTTGTCCAGACTCATTATTGGCCACACAAGTTTCTGTAGTTCATTTATTATTTATATTTTTAATCATAGGGATAATTTCTCCAGGCTTATACAACGCTTCTAGTTGGGCAACTCCAACCTGTCAACACCTTCTTTTCCTTTTCACAGAAATTCTTCCATCATGACTGCAGCATCCATACATATTCCAGCTTTTGCATAACCTTGTCCACTGTCTCTAGTATTCACTTAAATTTGAGTTTGTAATTTCCAATTTGCTTTAAATAGAGTCTGTAGCAGTCCATCCAATTCAGCAAACTCTTTCTTTAGGACTAGCAGTGGTGTTAAGACATTGGGATTTTCATGCTTTGCTTAATGCATTTTCTCCTGCATCTCTTGATTTCAGTCATTTTCTGCTAATACTTTCCTTCCAGCCTGGGCAGCAAGGTAATGGCAGATCTTATTGCAGCAGCATAAAAATATCCCTTATTCAGTCTTGCATTGCAGCAATAAACTAACAGGTTTGAAAATTAAGGTGTGCGAACTCTTTGAGTACATTTTATACCTACAAATTCTTCATATTCTCTGACAAAGCCATCCAGGAACCCTAATCAGAAAATGTGCAAGAAATATATAACGTCAAAACCCCCCAAACTGTTAATATCCTACAAATATGTGTTTACGGCTTGAAGAACAAAGAAATACTGCCTTCTTCTTTTACTGTCCTATTTAAGCTCTTTCCCTTGCCTCAGTTAATACTAAAAGACCTGTGGAGGGGAAAGCATAATACCTGTGACACTCTGATGTATGGTCTAGATGCAAACTGATGCATACACACTGATCTCCTGCATGTAGGCATGACTACCTCTATTGCACAGGCTGAGAAACCATCTAGCCTATGGCTACTTTACCAAAGGAACTTTCTTTTTACTCAGCCCCTGGCTTAATAACAACAACGTCACTTAGCATTTGTGATCACGGCTTGCTGTATGCAGCCCGTTGTTTATGTGCAGCACTATAAGGTGGGTAGCACACACTGCCTCTCATTTATTTTCATAAGCTGAAACTAATTAATGTCGTTTCGCATGCCAAGGATAAGAGGACAGCTGGAAACCATCAAGGGGAAATGCAAGCAGTACATGAGCTGTTTCTTCAGTCAGCTGTTTCACTGCCCAAGGCACACACAGGCAACTCACAACTTCGTCTCTCAGGTCCAGGCCTGCTTTGCTCTGTCACTCAGAAGTCAATACAAGAATCTAAGATTTGCAGTGGTATAACAGAGAACAGACTTGGGCCCAAATATCCTACTGGTACTTCAAACATTCCTTTTCTATCAAAACCTGATACTTAAAGCCTTCTGGGGACATGGACAATCAGGATAAATTAGCAATTAATACTTCAGAATTGCCTTAGACTATGCTCAGAAATCTCTTCCAACTCACAAATAAAAGTTCACACACTCAAGCCACAAGTCTCAAACTACGTACTTCATCAATAGACATATCTTTGTCATACCTCCTGGAGGCCAAACACAGGGTTTGTCCTAACCATGAGGAACAGAAGCAGAGAATTGAGGTTCACTGCAAATGCCATCTTACTGGTCTTCATTACTCAGGCCTGGGAACAGTTATCCAGAATGCTTCTGCTGGTCTCAGTTTCTGGTTAGTTCTCCCTCACTTAACCCTGAACCTTTCACATACACATGAAGATAAACACCAGAAGTTCTGCATGCTAAGACTTAAGCAAACACATTTTGTGCCAGGCAGCATAGGCCAATAACCTGCAAAGGTCCACACCCACACAGAATTACACAATGGACCACACGTAATTTGGAGTATGCCATTTGCCTATCGCTAAGAATTATCAAGCACCAGTCATTTCCAGGAACTTTGCCGGTCTCAACGGATCGGTTCCACTGCATTTATTTTTGATCTAAGCAATACCTTCTATGCCAGTCATTCATACCAATTTGGGAGTTCACCTAGATCTATCACTTACTCTTTTCCAGGTCCTCAAGCTCAATAACATTTTATTCACCAAGCGGAATTTCTCTGTCTCTTCTCTGCAATCCTAATTTCAACTTTTATCCTGATGAGCTGCCAGAGATGGAGTCTACTCCACAGGGATCCCAAATGCTACAGCGTCCTGCAGCCCAACACTACATGACAGCAAATGTTTTGAAAGAAAGAAAAGACACCATAAAACATCACTGGAGCTCTAACACTTCAAAATGTGAATTCATACGTCAGCTGTAACATGTTCAAGCCTTGACAGCTGGCCAATGCGCAGACCTCCCCAACAGCTGAGTAAGAGGTACCTCTCTGGTGTCTTGGGTCTCAGCTTTAATCCACTGGATAGCAAGTGGGTTGAGTCCAGCAAGGCCAGCACTCCAGGCAAGACTGACACAAAAAACTTTTCTCCCTGCACAGTAAACAATACACCATTCAACTGATAGCCTCAGTGATTCTTTCAGAACAAATACAAAGAATAGAAGTGAATTTCCAGGAAGTAGCTCCTGATCTCATGCAGAATATTAAATTACAAGGTATTTTGTAGATTTTCAACTGACATCAGAAAGGTCCAGCTAGCAATCCAATTAATCTCAAAACAATAACAGCCCTTAATATAACATATATCAGCAAATTCCTGTTTCTCTCTTTTCTAACAAAAATAACAACACTGTAGTTGCCAGTGCATTAATAAGATCCTATTTCTGCTCCAGAGACTGAATTGAACCTTTGTTCTTCACAGCAAAGGATTAAGAAGGTTGCTATTTTGGTAATGAGATGTGGAGAGGTACTTATTTTGCAGCTGAGATCCAGGCTGGATGCCTGAGAAAGGAATAAACTGTGTTACCTCAGATGAACCTTATTTG
The DNA here is from genome assembly GCA_013399195.1 of Dicrurus megarhynchus. Classification (NCBI taxonomy): domain Eukaryota; kingdom Metazoa; phylum Chordata; class Aves; order Passeriformes; family Dicruridae; genus Dicrurus; species Dicrurus megarhynchus. The sequence continues at coordinate 499,629 of VXAD01008714.1, forward strand.
TATAACCAGTACATAAAACTCTGTTAGCGTGATGCATATCATTAGCAATAAAGAGAGACTATTCATGAATAATTACAATTTGATAGAGTGTTTAAGCTCATTTATAAAATATGCCTTATGTTGTAGATAAAGTCATGAATGTAGATTTTAAGATAACAACACACGTACACATAAGAAATTAGAAAAAGTAAAACTACTTACTTTCTAGGTAGCTTATTGGTCAGTTGCTTTTTTATTCACACAAAGTCTAATTTTTTTCCAGATATCTCACCTCTTTTAACAAGCACATCATGGAGAAACACTGTCATAAAATGACACAAGAAGGGAAAAAAAAGTGTCAGAAAAACAGCACATGGACAGGGACAAATAGGAGAACACTGAAAAGAAGATCAAATCATATGACACAGACCCAAGTGCTGAGGCACCAACTCAGTGCCCAAAATGATTGAGAAAACTGTTTGTGAGGCTGGAAAAGGAAGCAGTGACCTGTGAAAATGAAACCAACTTCATGAAAACATTAGTCATATAAAAAATATGTTGTTTACAGTTATCATAACAACATTTTCATTAAACAAACATGTTTGGTATATAAAGTTTTTGCAAGTAAAACATTTCCAAAGGACTAGGGTAGGTAAGATAATGTGGTTAGAACCTGGCACCTCTTCATAATTACATAGGGATCAACTTCTTGCACTTAGAAATGGAAATGTTTGGGGCTTACATCAGAGGAGGCCTGACTTTCTAAATGAAAAGTATTTTTGTAACAAAATCTAGGAGCATCTTCAGATACAGCAAAGAAGTGAAGGCAAACAGAGTCTCAACATTTCGCTTGCATCCTGCCTATTGGCTGTTGACATGAAGTACTTTGAAAATATGACAAAAAATTAAACTATTTACTAACTCTCATTTCCAGTCTATCAGACCAGTTTGTTTCAAACACACTTATCAAAGACCCACCATACAGCCCCAGAAACAGGTAGAATGTCAGAAAGAAATTGCTCCATTGGTCATTGCTGATATCCTCTGGGAATGATATTTTGCATCTGATGAAACTTTCTTATCTCTCCTTCTCTAATGAATAGTAAAATAGAATACCAAAAATCCACAGAAGTTCAGATATGTCTAACAGCATACGTGCCAGATTTCCCAGGAAACAAATCTTATGCAGTCAAGCTTTGTCTGCATGAGTGGTTCCATGCATATTATCCCTTCAATAATTTTTTGGACATGATCACCAATTCCAACTAAATCTGATAAAAGCAAACACCTCAGAAACAATTACGTTCTCAACAACATGCAGGAAAATCATTGGATGGGTGAACAGAATGGTGTTAATAGGGATACCAATAAATTAAAGGTTTAGTATGAACATAACCTATTAAGCTTCAAAGAATCTACTAGTATTGAGCTGTTAGGAATTTCCTACACACTGGAGAACCTCCAGCTGGAGCTTGTGCCTTGTTAGAAAACCAGAGAATCCAGTGCCATAGGAAATGACACTTTATTCATTTCGAGCTTAGAGTAACAGTTTTTCAAAATCAACATCGGTAGAAAAGAAATTGTGCTCACGAGTTTACATTTACAGGTAACACTAATCAAACATGGAAGGAATTAGGCTCAGTGCAGATGTGACAGAGGAATATTTTTTGGCCTGTAATATGCAGGCAGTCAGAATGTACAAATAAACAGTCCTCACTCTTCCAGTCTACAGAACATGTTGATTTCTTTTTGAATCCTCCAGCAGGTTAACTAAACAAAATATTTATTTACAGCAGAAAAGAGGATGAAGTTCTTCAAGGACTGACATCTGAGTATCAGTGTGAAGTTATGACAGGAAGATCTACCCATTAAAGTTTTCCACTTTTACTCTGTCCAGAAACACCAGTATTGAGAATAATTACAGATTATAAAATAACTCCCTCTTTGAATACTTTAAGAATTTTCAGCACATTTTCATATCATACTGGAAGTGCTCTGTAACTCAAGTGTTAACTTTCACTAAAAAGTGTTACGGGCCTGGACACTGAAGCTTGATCCACACTGGTGCAACTCTGATAGGTCTCAAAGATAGCTATTCTTACAGAAAAGAAAAAGACAAGTATCCATGCAAGACTGGACACTCAAATTTAATATGCAGATTTTGCACAGACATCCCTAACATTTAGGTATTCAGCCACCTAATGGAAATTCTTTGGACTCATCCCTAGGAGGAAGAGGCTTTGTGGTTGAACAAGATGATTGAACATGAAATTCTTGAAGTGGCAGTTTCATTAGGGGGGAAAAAAGCATACTTGAAAATTAAATTTGGCTGCCATATGGTGTGGGGAACTCAAATGGAAAAAAGTGTTTTCCATGCTTCAGCTGAGTTCTCTGATAGCTGACTATGCCTGCCCTATCCAGCCTATGGACAGGGAATGGGCTGAATGGACACCCCAGGAAGAGGCAGATACACAGCTGGCTTCCATTTCTAAATGTACAGGCTGAGTTCTAAGTGGATGAATGGATATACAGATGCACGGGTACGTGTACACACATTTTTCTTTTACAATGCACAGATCATCTTAAAATCACCTAAAATGTTCTCTCACTCTGTGCATAATATGTCTACAGACTCAGTCATTTCTATGACAATAGCCTTCTTTGTTCAAATTTTGTATTACCTCAGATTTCAAGACTTCATAGAAGTGTAAAAAAATAAACCCTCTGCATTTAAATGAAATGGTTTAGTGATTAGCAGTCTCTCTGCAGCAGAGTTAGCAGATCCCTCAAGTCTCTCTTTCCCAAATATATAAGAGAATGCCAAAGCCAAAATTTAAATATTATGCCTGGTGTGTCATTCTAGGTAGCAGGGAGAGGCCCAGGATTCCAGATATTAGTTAAAGATTATACTGGTTTAAGAGCACAGAAAATGCAAGTTATATGCAAGTTATATTTATATGTATAAATAGAATAATCATGGCCTTTCTCTGGATTAGTGACCTTTTATAGAAGCCGCAAAGGCAATGCATCAGTGCATCAGGGACACAGAGGGAAAGGGAGAGACCTGACACTGGGTACTCTGCGCTTGCAGTAGTTTGGGAATGCTGGCAGGAGGCATCCTAGGCCCATCTTCACTTGAATCAACAGGTGTTTAGAGTGCCTAGACTTGTTGAAAATGAAGCCATGGTTGTCTCCACTTGGGCAACCACACTTAGAAGCACTTTTGGAAAACGTAGCCTGCAGGGAAATGAGGGTTAGCGTGAAGCTGTCCTCGCTCCCAGGCCTCACACAGAGGCAGCTCTTTGACTGTAGGACTCCTTTTTCTCTCACATCCCCTAGTCCTTTGCAGTGAGGTGGGGCCAGAGGGAGGCATTTTCAGCCTTCAGAGGACCTTTATATGTATTAAAAATATGGTTTCTTTAATGTTTCCTTTCTCAAAAGTAGTAATATAAACTAACTGAGTGTGCTCTTAGGAGAGCTTTTGGCAAGGGTATGGGACAATCCTGTGCCAAACCTCATCTTTGGCATGAAGAAATAAACAGACTGTGGTTCTGCATAAAGACAAAACTTTTGGAAAGCCTTTAGAATATTTCTCATAATGAAACAGTGGGGGGGTAGTTTTCTTGAAATTTTGAATACTCTCCAGAATACAAACCCAACCTTTAAATGTTTTGGTATCTTCAATTATGAACTCAGGTTCTTCACTGAAAAAATTGAAACAATTAAATGATGAATGATGGATATGCTCTGATTTTGAACAATCCTCATTAAGACTATTTCCATACAATTTCATCTGTCTATAGTAAATAGAAATATTGTGTCAGATAAGAATGAAATTATTCTCATCACTCTATATTACAGAAAGGGAAACTGAGATTGAAAGATCATGTGCTCTGTCTGTCTAAAGCCACAAATGATCCATTGCCCAGACTAGCAGTGCCAGATTATTTTGCTCCAGACTCTGGCTGTTGAACCCTATGTTTCTTGATGGATGATGTTCCCATTCATGGTACCTGAACAAGAATATTGTCCAAAAAAAAATACGGGAAATAAAGTCCTGGTCTTGGTTTTTATTTCTGGTTGCTCCCAACAGTTTTTCATAATAAACTGAATGGCAATGCAGATTGTATAGAGGATCCAGAAGAAAAGCAATCACAAACCTTCAGAAATATCTTAGTAAAAGGGTCCTGACAATGAGATTTCTCATTACATCACACACAACTTCTGTGCTATAGAATAGATCAACCTCCCATATTTAGCAAATGAGGTTTATCACACAAAGATCTGAAACACACTTAGATGAAGATTGAGTATTCAAAAGGCTCCTGTGGTTTGCCAATATACACACAATCATTTTGGACTACCCAACATATCATGAGTGTTATTAAAAGAAACTAAATGCTTTAAGAACAACTTTAAGAACATTTTAATAGTGTTCCTTTTTGATTTTGGGTGGAAAGGGATGCTGTTCTCTTCCTTTTCAGGATTATTTTTTCTAAGTACATTTCTAAATCCTACTTAGTTCTGTTTAACTCCAGCCTTGAAAACCCTTTGTGTGTTTCTTTTGCTCTCAAGCCTCTTTAAGCGCTTTTGTATCCCTCGTTCCAACAAGGATTTTCCCGTATTTTTCCTTTTTGTTCTCTCAGAAATCAAGTCTCTTTGCTACACTTTGAAGAACTCCTCCCATACACATCCAAGTCCACTGCTGTAGGCAACACAAAAGTTTCAGAATAATAACCTATGAAAAATGAATGAGGCAATTCTCAACTCATAAAGCTTTAAAGTTCTCTGCCTACTCCAGCAGATATGTCTGTAGTAGATTCATTCATGCCAGATCATCAGCTTTTCTCTGAAATAATGACAATAACACAAAAAATGTTTAAATATAGATGCCAAAGTTCTGATGTCACCATGGGACTGTTCAAGCTGGAGCCAGGACCCTGCTGGAGGTCAATCTAGCCTTGACATCAGTCTACCACTTCCAGAAAATGGACATACCTCAACTCCACAGCCCTCCAATACAGCTACATAGTTGACATTTTTTCAAGCATATCACTGCAAGAAGCAGTGGTTAAGCTCAAAGCTTCAAGAATTTCACTAAAAAATGTACCAGTATCTGGTTATGCAAAGACCTTTGGTTAAAGAATACATAAACTCCAAATACCACTGAGGCTTGTGGGTTGAATTTTTGGGGGTTTAAGGTTGGTAGGAATTTAAGTTGCATCTTACTGTGAGAAAAGAGAAAGCAAAAACAACTGAGAAATGGTACTGGCCCACTAAAAACCCAGAGTCATAAGCTGTGATGCCCCAATAATAAAGAAAAGGTTCATGTAGGAGAGAAAGAGAGGCTGTGACCTCATTTCCACTAATTATCACAAAGCTGTTTGCTGCTTTTTTATAAATGCTTTCCTATCTTCACACTTAGTACACTTTGTTGCAGTGTGGCTCCCCCTCATTATTCAGACCCCAGTTTGACAGATGACCAGTCCAAGGTCTTATGTATGTCCAAGTGCTTCCCATCAGAATTTAGCACTTCTTATGCAAGAAGCTGAGAAGTTTTATTTAAAAATTTCCTCCTTATTTTCACCATACTTCAGTGCAGTGTCTGTAGACGTGATGTCAGCATATAGAATAGGGCAATATGGGGGTTTTTAAGTTTAAGATATATACGGCAACATTTTAGGCTGTAAGTGATTCAGAGGCATTACTGGAGAGGTATTTCCTGAAAGTAGCACTATAAAAAAGTGGTTATTTAAAAAGGATTAATGAAACAACAGAGTGGAAGTGGCTGTCCTCCTGGGAGGTGTAACATGAGGGTGGCATGAAGTCAAGAGTGCAAGACAGCTGCGTAGTACATTAAGAAGCAGGACGCTGAGGATCAAGCTGGATTTATACAATAAAACCAGAGAAGAGGTTAAGTTGAGAAGAACTTTTCCTGCATGAGTGAGAAAGCTCAAGGCAATATTTTCAACTGAGTAAGCACAAGCTGATGAAGGGGAGTTGCGAGGCCTGATCCAAGTTAACGAAAAAAGCTTTACTGACCAGGGTTGCCATTAGGTGATAAAGAGCCCAAGCCCTCCAGTGAATTCAGATCCCCGCAGAGTCAGGTAAACCCTACCAATAGAAGTGCTGCTAGTGTTCAACCAAAATGCAAATGTGAAAGTTTCTTTCACAAGGGCTTTTTTAGGCAAGGCTTCACGGCCTATCATGCACATGCAGTGAAATACACAGGCAAGTACAGACTTCCACTGGGTAAACATCTTTAAGGCCGTGTGCATGCACAGTAGCTGTGAGGAGTACAGCTTGTGTTCACTCCACTGACCTCATTCTCATCCATCTATGTTTAATGTAGTCCACCGCAGCAACTGAGTTCTTTACTTGCTAAATACACAAAGTGCATAAATTTTGGCTTTTTCTGAATTGCTACAGAAGGTAATTTCACAATCTTTTTTTCAGGATAAAAGGGTGGGTTTTATGCAAACTTATTTTCTTAGCAGACAATTGAAAACACATTTTAAATACATTTGTCTACTATTTAACAAAAAAAAAAAGAGCAGATGTTTTTAGGATGAGCTACATTGTTTATTATTTTCCTAAGATGTCCAAAACATGATACTTATTTAACCCCTAGAGTAGTGACACAGAAATGACATGATGTGCATCATACATCAAATAATGGTCACTCCTGCTGTTCTTTAGACATTTGGGGCTTAATTTGCAATTATTTGCATTTATAGAGCAAAGCTATACAATAGAAATGGGAACACATCTCCTAAGTTGATACAGAATTGATTTTCAAAGGGTGACATGCACCAAAAATCCTATTGCGTGATTAGTATAAACATGTAAACAAAAGAATGAGGAACAGCGTTGTCTGCTAATGGATTTTCAGTTATGAATTTCCATTGTTACAACATGTGATTAATTTACATGTTCAAATTAAGTCTCCATTTTTGCACGTTTAATTATGAGGTCTTTAAGAGCATGGTTGGGTGTGTTTGATTATAAGCAGCATCTAGGAAAAAGCTTGGCGCTTGCAATTTGCTTGTCCTCGTTTAAAATGTTCTCATTACACCATGGAATGAACAAGTTAAAAAAAGGAATGTCTCTGTTCCCAGCTAACAATGCACACAAGTCAAGAGCTTTCCTCCTAATATTTCCCATAAGAATCAAAGGTATCTTTTTGACAAGCGAGTGACAAAGGGAATCTGTGAAAAAACAGCATGTCTTTGGAGAGTCCAGTAGTGCACATACTGGGGATGCCACCATTTAATCTCACTTCAGAGCTCCCCCAGTTCCAAAAAATTCAGACAACCCTAAATTTTATGGGGATTTCCATTTCATGCCTCTGTGCCGTGCTTGAACAGCTCCAGGGACTAATGCTACCATTTTCCCAGTAAAACACGAGAGTCCAACTGCAAAGGAGGGCTTAGGGCTGTCAAATGACTGTTTTTTCAGTTCAGCTGCCAAGCCAAACAGTTGAAAAAGGATGTTGGTTCAAACTGAACCAAATTCACAATTTTTCCAGGTTTCCACACCAAAACCACTACCATCCCCACCCAGGCCACTGTACTTTAACATTAAATGTTCCATATGTCTCAAGAGGAAGCATTTTTGGAAAATGCAAACATTTGGCAAAGGCAAACATAAAAGACAAGGAAATACAACACAAGATTTACAAAATTGTTGCAAAAGGGATTGTTCTCTCTGAGTTTTCAATATACAGTTCACTCTTTGTTATACTAAGTCTCCTTCCTACTGTATTGAAGCCACAGCTTCCAAAGTGAGTACCATTAACATCAGGCTGGAGAATCATTCTTACTCTATTGCTCTTTCTCTCTCAACTATCACTGAAGTAGTTTGCATGAAGTGGCTTATAGGACCAGTTCCATTTTGGAATTATACAAAGAGTAACTGCTGAAATACTCCTATGAGGAGTTAGGAACACAAATTCAAACTCCTGTCTTGATTGGACAGGGCATGGGTTTGAGCTTTGATCTGATTTTGCTTGTGTGACTACTTATTGGAGGATTTTGAGGCGGGTTCTCACCCCTTGCACTGAAAATGGTTCACTTTGCCTGCAACACTTCAGTGGCCCACCACCAAACTGAACATCTTTAAAGCCAGCTGATTAGCACAAGCACCTGGCAGAGAGGGCATCAGACCCACAGACAGCTCCTCTGAAGCAAAAAAGTGTAAAGAGGAACAAATGAGAACACGTTGCAGCAGACCTCACTGCTGCTAATTGTTCATGTCAGGTCCTAAGAGACAGGACAGCAGGATCTAAATCTCCAGAGCAGAAGGCAGAATTAAACCACAGCATCCATCATCGCAGATGAACAGCCTAACCACCAAGAGAGGAGGTAGAAGGCCTACCTCCTTCCCACCGGGGCAGTATCCTCAGATTAAGTTTTCTGGTAGATAAGAATCAAATTACCCTAAATAATTTGCTCAATGCCAGAAGTGACCTTTTTTGACACTAATTTTTTCTCATATTTTCCTAGAAGACGTACACACACTTTTGAGACAGAATAACCCTTCAAACAGGAATATCCTGCCTCTAGCAAAGCAAAAATTCTAGTAAATATAACACCAAGCTCTTCTCGATAAGACTTATTATATACTATGAATCAACTTGATCACACATATACTCATGGTCGCATACATATTTGGAAATGCTTGTATACCTGAAGCATCAAGGCACCACATCTCAGATCAGCTGCCTGATTTACAGAAAAGTTCTGGAAAAAATCCAGCCTTCACACCATTCCTATTCATTTCTACAATCTATGCTCTTTTCTTCATCTTGGCACTATTTCCACAAGGCATTGGCTGGACAGGCAGGAAAATGTAGTATCAGGTACCTGAATTCATGAAGGCTTGTGAAGAAATGGTCCTTCTGTTTAGTAAGTTTTGTGCATCCATAGAGATGTCATAATCACAGAATCATAGAATGTTACAGGGTTGCAATGGGCTTTAGACACTATCTAGTCCCAGTCAGCCCTGCCACGTGCAGGAGCATCTCCCACCGGAACAAGTTGCTCAGAGCTTCCCTGCAGACCCTCTCAGACACTGGAAGGTTGCTGAGTTCCCCACACAACCTTCTCTTCTCCAGGCTGAACAGCCCCAACTTTCTCGATCTTTTTAGGGGCGATGCTCCAGTCCTCTTATCAACTTCAAGGACCCCTCTGGACTTGCTCCAACAGCTCCATGTCCTCCTTGTACTGGGGACACCAGAACTGTACGCAGTGCTGCAGGTGGGGTCTCACAAGAGCAGAGGGGGAGAATGACTTCCTTCAACCTGCTGGCCACACTCCTTTTGATGCAGCCCAGGATTCTTGGCTGTGATAGCAGTAGAAAAATATATTTTAAATACATTTAGCAGAAGCAATGATTTCTAATATGACAGAGAATCAATATTGAACATTTTCAGGTAATAGTAATCACTCACACTTGATGAATAACAGGATGAATCAAAGCAGTCCCTGTCCCAGAAGACAGACCCTAGCTTAAGAAAAGATGCTGTGACTGTATACCTGAGCTTGCTGAAATTTAATTCCAAGTATGCTTTTCCCAGGAAGAGACAGTTAAAAACTGTTAAAAGCCAACACCAACCACCATATATTTTGGCAACATTCTCTTTGAATGCACCAAATAACTAGGAGGTGACACCTTTCTTTCAGCATCAGAGGTTGAAAATATGACAGATAGAAATTTTATGAAGTAGAAAAGTTTGCTTCACAAAATGCCTTTTAAGAAATGTTGAGCTGGGTTAAACCAAGAAATTACATTTTTACTCAAGTATGGGAGATGAGAAGGAAATATATTTAAAAGGAAAAAAAAGAAAAAGCGAACGTAGTGTTATTTTTTGTTTGACATTATTAACATATGGAAACATTGCTTTTGAAATTGCATGGAATTTAAATTATTTTGTAAATGTTACTGAATACACTTTAATTTCCTTTGTTCTCTTTTTCATGGAGGTTTAACTTCTAATCTCCAGCAGTTATCATTATAGCTGAAGCCTGCATTTATTGCTCAGGGGCAAGAAGCTATTTGCAGAAGGTTATTAGGTTTATTACTAAATAGTAGCTATGTGGGAAAAACACCATGTCTTTTAAAGAAGACGTGGCACACAGATAACACTTATGACTGAGTCAATTCCACTAATACTTCTCTATGCAATTGTTTTTGCTTTCTGACATGTTTTTGTGACTTTCTGTGTGCTTTTCACTCCACTTAAGGCATTCAAAGTGTACTGGTTAGCTTCTTGACTAATGATGAATTTTAATTTCCACATGTTGCACGCACAGCTGGTATTCTCACCACTGCTTTACCTGCCACGGGAACCCAGCTATGGCTGAGGGCATAGTTGGAGTGCACAGAACTCCATTGCCCAGGAGACACAAACAGCTTCAGTCATGGAGCTGCATTCAGAACACACTGCATCAAGACAGACAAGACGTTCAGTAACCAGCAACAGCAGTTACATGAGCTGAAATACCAAACTGGCACAGTCAAAATATTTCTTGTTCTGTGCTACCTTGTTCAGCAACATCTTAAGAAACTGCCGCTCACTGAACTGTGGCACATTGACCTCCCCAAAAACCCAAATACATTATGAGAACGCCTCAAAACACAGCTGGATCGCTCACAAGTAATACATTCAGAAAGCATTGCAAGACCTCTAGCTTACACAGCTTTACTGTGGGAGGGCCTTAGCTGGAACTTTTAAATATTAGCTAAGGAAAAGAGCTGTTTATATCATTTCAGCACAACTCTTTATTTATTCCATTTGGATTTTTAATAGTTGCTTTGCTCTTGTTCAGTTAGGGAATCATCAGAAATTTGCAGTATTCTGGACATTTTCAAACATTCACATATTTTTGTGTTAGGACTGCAGTGAATCACATGACATGCAGCTGTGTTAACATATTTAGGGTTTGGATACTTACAAACTCCTGCACTCAGGAGTATTATTTTTCTACTTGTTTACATTTGAGAATTACTGGATTTTGTTGGGTTTTCTGACCACAAGGTTAGAATTTATAGGGAAAAATTAAGCAATAAATAGGTACAGTGTCTTACCTTCTTTTTCATGTCCTGCCTGCCAGCGGGAGGATTAGAGAGATAAAGCTGGTTTTCTTCTGTGAAACTGCAGCTAGTCCAGTCATAAGCTCACAAACACTCCTTTCCGCTTCAGCTATACTTTGACCACACAAGTATGGTTTACAGATTATGAGAGTTACAAAAACACATAGCAAAGAGCTCTTGACAGCCTGACTTATGTATCAGCAGGAAGAGCTTCCAAGGGACCTCTCCATCCCTGCAGTGCTGAAAAACATCCAGGGAAAATCTTCCTGGATACCAATGATCTCGTCTAAGGCAGGGAAAATTGTACTCTCAGCCAGCTGCTTCATTGTGGGAAAGTACCAGTTCACAGAAAAATGATTCATAAACATAAAACTTTACACCTAAAACACAGAGCTCTTACCTGCTCAAATTCTGATAACAAAAATAAGTCTCAGACATGCCTCATCACTCAGTTTCACAGAGAGGAGAACAGAATTCTTTCTAAAGGTGCATGACTGCACCATAAATAAACGAAATGTACATTATCTGGTTTGAGATTATTTTTTTCTTTCTTAACTCAGCAGTTTTTTTTTTTAATGACAGCAGCCTCAGTGGTGGAATCCAAGGCATGCCAAATATTGATACTGATACTGGATGCTGGTAACATGATTTTCATTACAGATAAATTTACAATTAGACATACAAAGGAGAAAGTAATTACACTATCTTTGAGGGAAATAACTGAAATTGCATAGACAACACTTCCTAAATGGAAAATTTACAATGGAATTTTTTCATAAGGATTGTTGTAAGTGATCTAATTAAAACATGATGGGTCAGTCAGTTGACTGCAGATGATTTAATGGACAGTTCTCCAAAATCAGCGCTGTGAAGTTTGCAGAAACCATAGCAAATTCCATGTTTGAGAACTTGGAAGAGTATGTCACCTGCAGTCTCACAGCAAAACTGCCTCAACAGAGAATCAGTAAAGGAATGGATTCCACCTGCCCTTTAGCTGCTGCTACAGCTGCCTCATAGGTGATAGTTTATACCTGCTGCTCTCAATCTCAGACACACTTCAGCATAAAAAGTTTGTATTCAAATGCCATCCTCAATCCAATTTCAAAGAATAAAAAAATAAGATTCTTTTTAATGCCCAACCCAAAATTTCTTATTACTACTTCAAATTGAGAGTAAGGGGAATGATACAAATGATTATTCTTAAAATTGTCTTATCTGAGAATAAGAAGCACAATTCTATAACAGAATGAATGACTCCCATTAGTTAATCTATTGCTCAACACTTAGCTCTAAATTAGAGATCAACACAATTTAGCGCATAATTCTTACTTCACCTACTTGCAGATATTTCAGACACTTTGTTTCAGCTTGAGATACCATGGCAAGATAATCATTGTATGCTCGTTAACTTGCCTTAGGAAAGGAAAAAATACCAAAGTTTTTTTAAAATGCAGTCATTTGTCAAGGAAGAGCAAGACTACAGGAGAAGCTGTGAGATGGTCTGCTTAAGTGACTTGACGATGCTTCTCTCTTGCCTTTGAGGCATGATCTGGCATAAGGTCTCCATTTCCAGAAAGCACCACTGTTCTGCAACAGCTGATAAAGACTTGGACATTCTGCTCTGCAGGGAGGAACTTCCCACATTTTCAAACAAATCTTCATTCTAAACAGAAGTCAAAACATGGCACCTCCAAGTCTCCTGCAAGAAGGAAATGTCAGCACATTCTGTCTTAGAAAAATAAGTGCATTTCATTGTTTAGCAACAAGCTGCTCCAGGGGAATCCTGAGATTGCCCCAAGACCTAGAATTGCTTGAGGAACACCCCTAGGGAGTAGGCTGCACTAAGTCAGGGCAGATTTTCGACATCCTCAGAAGTAGAACTGTTTCAGCTACAAACCCATCTGGTTTCACACACAGCCAGCTTTCATGCACTACACATTCCTGATAGTCTGTGAGTTTTGCTCATATATGTGAAAAAGAATCTGCATTTGGGTTCTGTTTTCACCCAATATACAGCCTTGCTTGCCCTTTTGTTTCCCCTTCACGGCACCATCTGCCTGCACAAAGAACTGAATGTTAGTATATATGATCAATAGAATTATTTTTTTCTGAGGCAATGCAGAGGTTTATCTATTCTTCCCTTCAGTCTCAATGATGACTTCATTTGGAAAAAAAAAACAAAAAAAAACCTAAACTGTCTGGTATGTTCACACGAACCTAGACAGAATGGGTTTCTTGCCAAATACAATGTCACTGTCAGGGTGAAAGCTTCGCCATCAGACACCATCTGTCTCCTTCTACTCCAGGTCAAACCTCTATTTAAATGTTAAGAAAATAAAAAATAAAAATATTAAAAAAAAAAAAAAGCATATCCAAGCTATAATGCCTCAAAACCATTTAACAGAAACTTGTAGTGTCACACACAATGCACCCTTCTCATCCCAGTCCCAGAAGATGTGATGCAAGAAGCAAGGCAACACCAAGATAAACCCCTTCATTTCATATTTTCTGATCCTCTACCTAGTAGTACGTCCTTACTATTACTACAACTACCACCCATCAAGGATCAGTTCTGACAGAATTCCCATTACACCTTAGCTATCCAGTTAAACTGATTTTGCTGCTGCTTTGCACTTCTGCTTAATTGCCTCATAAAGATCCAGATGCCTCTTCTGATTCTGGACAGACAAGAATAAAACACCTTATCCTAATACCAGGACCATAAAGAAAACAGAAGAAGAGACAAGAGCTGCCACAGGAGCTCAAATCACAAGCAGGTGCAAGGAGCCAAGATACACAGAAGGAAAGGAGCATAGAAGGGTGAGCAGGAAGAGCATGATGAACTTTCTAAGTTCATCAGTTTGGCCAAATAAATTGTAGCATTATCCAGAATGACCAGCCTCTGTTCAGAAAGAGTACAACACTTGTCACAGTAAAGACGTTTGGAAGACACATTAAATATTTCTGCTTCTTTAACAGTCCTATCCTGCATTCCCAACTGAACAGGGAAACAATGTGATTGCAAATGGACAACAGGATCACAGATGGGAAGCAATGATGTAAGCAGCTGTGAACAGAAGGGATGTGTCCAACAGGAAGCTTTTCTGTTCAGAAATGGGTCATTCTCTGAAAGTATTTGAAAACGTTGCAGAAACTGATATGATTTAACCCATCTCAGAAATGTTTAATGGTCTGTACAAAACAGTGTCACATAATATCAGTCCTAACCACTTTGAATGAGGCAAGTTACAGAGAAAAAAAAAGCCTGGACAATGCAGATGCCAGAAATATACCATCTGGGTTCCAAGTGCCAAAAGAAGTGACAGGTTGAATGTCCAAACTCATCCTTTTCTATCCTCTATTAAATCTGTATTCCACATTCTTTTCTATACTACTGGAAGTAACCCAGTGTCAACATAGGTGAAAAGGTTTCTAACAAGCGTCTATACAGAGATTGCAAGAATAGCCATGGCTTGCATAGTCAGTGTACAATTTGCTTTGTTTTCAGCCTCCTGGAACCAGTTATCTGAAACAAATTAGTCTGGGTTTTGCAAGCCATTAACTTGACTGAAGGTTATAAGTGTTTACAATGTAGTCAAGTCTGCCAATCAATATGCTGCTCTGTGATTGTCCTTCACAGAATTGCATACTTCTCACCCAGATTTGCCATCTCCTGGAAAGCAAGGATTCCTTTTCTCACCTGGAAGGCGTAGCTGTTAGTGTAGCATCCACAGGGAAGGAATAAAGGCAAGCCAGAAACCATAGAGCACTACCTCATTTTAACAGACGCGCTACAGTGGTTCGGAGGCCAAGAACTGAACATTTCTATTGCATTAAACTAATCAAATATTCACAAGTCACAACAGCTGCAGAGGAAATCAGCCAAAACGCTGGTAAATACACAGCTGGCACTGCGAGCTGTCCCAACACATCAGCGATAGTGCAGCTCCCTGCCTTCCTACCTAGGGCCAGTGCCTCTAGGAGGCACTATGGAACTGCAGTCTGGGGCACCTACGGCAGTCAGAAAAGCAGCCACAACCATAAATCCTCTTTTCACATGTTGTTGTTCATCTGCTCGCTATGAGGAGATGATTTATTTCTGTGGTAGGGAGCTACTCAAAGGAAAGCCTCAAAACATCCTAACAAGGATAAGTGTGACATATGTGTTATGTCAGCCACTACCCATTAGAAGGCCTGTTTCCTAGAACTGACATAGAGGCAAGTATTTTCTGTAAAACAGTCAAAGTGCTGACACCTTCTCTGATATTATGGAGGTCATTGTGAACTAGGAAATGCAACTTCTACTGATCTTTTTGTTTAGTCTAGTTGTTCAGAACATTCTTCATAAAACACACCATGTCAGGACACACCATGTTGTGTATGTGATATACATACCACGTGATATGTATCCTCCATCTCAGTATTCTGGGCCAAGCTTTTCTTCATACTCTTGATCCCCATGGATAATAATTCTCTCTCTCCACAACGAGTAAGCAGTGCTCGTTCTCTACAAATCAGCATTCTGGTCAGTGGCAGAATGAGACCCCTTTGCTCCAGACAGTTTGGGTGGTAAAGCTCCATCTTTGTTCAGTCTAATTGATCTGGTGCAGAACTAGAGTAACATAGTGATGAGTCAAGCTCACTGTGTTTGCCCATGGAGTATTTTATTGTGTTCTTTTTGTTTGTGGTTCATGTGCATAATCAAAAAGGTCACTGTACACTGAAAGCAGTTGTTTTGCCTTTGCTAATGGAAAAACAATTCCCCATCTCACAATCCATAACAATAAAAATAAGAACAACAAAACTCCACCCATATGAAAGAACCAGCCAGCAAGAACATCCTGTTGCGCAACATCTCCCCATCTCATAGAGGCCAACCCATCCCAATTCTCTCTAGATATCTGTTCAAGAAGCTGGGCTATAAAGCATGCCCTGAAGGTGAACAGCTCAAGAGCTTTTGGTCCTTTCTTTGATCCAAGCAATTACTGTGACTCATTGTTCTTATTTCATGACTGACTAAAGTTTAAGGTCAATGGGACAATGAGGTTGTCATGTTTGGACAGTAAATGATACACCGAAAACAGATGTTAACAGGTGTCTGCCTATTACTCCCAGTTGCCACTGGACATATATCTTTGCTGCATTGGATTCTGAGCTAACTAATTTGTCTTTAAAATGCTCCGTAATTGTTTTATTGGAACTCCACTTTTATTGCTACTGGTGGTAGTCAATAAAACTTTATGGTTCTTTTTGTAAAAAGGTCAACTATGCATAAAGCATATCATTTAATTGAAAAATAGAAATATCTCAACTAAAGAAAACAACAACATTTCTCAGTAGCTTTTAACAGACATTTGGGTTTGACAGATCTTGTCTGATTTTTCTTCTACTTTGCTTTGGTTTTCAACCAGAAGCTAGTTCACAATCTTTCAAAAGGTAAAAGACATTACCTGGAGAGAAGAAAGTAAGTCAAAAAAGTCCATTTTTATATCAACTTGGAAACAAAATTTCAGGATGTTTTCTCTTCTTCCCCCAAAACCTTCCATTTATGAATCTAACAGAGTTGACATACATCAGCAAAAGCTTCAATCTACTTATTGAAACACTTCGGGTCTTTATGAAAACACTGTCAAAGTCAGCACTATATCCTGTGAAGGAGAGAGAGTCCAGGGTAAAGTCCAAATACAGCATGGAGATTACTCTGTACCAGAGGTCTGATTCACTGCTTGGTCACACAGAATTCTGCAGCCCTCCATGGCATGTCTCCCCCTTTCCTCCATCAGGAAATGTTTTGCAATGGCACAAACCAAGCTCCTGAAATCTTTGTTGCAAATCAAAAATTAAGACAGCTCAAGGCACATCATTTGGGTTATGATTTGCAATATTCATTAAGAGAACAGCCAATTCAGGCAAAGAAAAAAAAATAACCTGAGCTAAAATAATGAATACAGAGTTTGTT
The DNA here is from genome assembly GCA_013399195.1 of Dicrurus megarhynchus. NCBI lineage: Eukaryota > Metazoa > Chordata > Aves > Passeriformes > Dicruridae > Dicrurus > Dicrurus megarhynchus. Next base: position 516,661 of record VXAD01008714.1, read on the forward strand.
ACAGCAACAAGACTGATGGTCTCATCTGTAATGAACTAACAGTGGCTGCCTTTATATGGTACCTTGTTTTGATTTTCATATCAATAATTACCTTATGTGCCTCAAAACATCTGGCTGGCTGGCTGGCTTGAGTCATGTTAAAACCATCCTGTCTGTGGATATGCATTGGCATAGAAGCTATTGAGGAATCACATAACAGATTTCAGGAGCAGGAATGATTCTTCAAAATTTTGTGCTATGCCAGGACCAGGGAGTGCTCACTGTGCTCCCTTCTGCCCTTAGAAGTTACAACTTGAATACATGAACTGAGCTTCCCAATGCCAAACGAGTGCACTGGCACAAAAATTCCTCTTTGTGCTCTTCTCCAACAGCTTCCCCAAGGCACAAAGTCAACACCAGAGTTAGTACACACTGCATGATGTCACCCTGTCACCTAACAAAAAGTAGAATGAGAATTTCTGCTGCACATTACCCTGACAATTCCTGGTTAGTATGGCCATGCTGGTTATAACTTTCAAATAAATTGCACTTTTCTTTTGGCTATAAGGGTGCACATGGCTGTCCATTCACAGGGTTTTGCATTTACTGCTTCATGTATGGCCTCGAGCACCTATTAGGTAGCCTTCAGTAGGTCAGCCAGTTTAAAATACTACCATGGATTTGCCTGGGTTCTTTGCTTCTGGGTTTGGATTCAAACAGTTTGAGGGACTATTGGATATTTCTCTAATTTGTTTTGAAATTACAATATACTCTTTCTTCATATGCAGAGCTACAGAATCACATTGTGAGCTAACATGCAGAGTAACTTTAAAGCAATAATGAAAAGGTCTGTATTTCCTTCTCTCCTTTCCTGACTTCCTAGACTCCAACCTATACTCTGAAAACAACTTTTTCTGTTTGAGGTTTCAGTATTTACCATGTGTTTTATCTGCTAGTTCTAGGAGCAAAGCACAGGTTTGTGTAGCACCAGCTTTTAAATATCTCCTGACCTAAGGGCAAAATGTAAATTTGCAAAATGGGGCCACAAGTAAACCATTATGCTATTTGCTTTTTTCTTGCAGTAACTTTTTCTTACAACTGTCAAATTTGCCAGACCAACAATTCTAATTCTCTTTACATCACAGAGGGAAGCCATAAAGTGCTTGGGGAAGAAAAAAATGGTCTTTACCTACTTTACAAGTTGTCTTGTAAGACATTTCCAATACTATCTTTCATATTTACAAACACAGTCCTTTGAAGTCACAAGATGCCTATTCTGCCATCTCCATTAAAACAAATACAAGTAACTACACAGCTCAGCATAGTGTATACAGTTATTTGTGTTTGCCCAAGGTTGTTATCAGGAACACTAATAGGTGTTTGGCATTCTACAACATCTGAGTTTCTTTGTATAGGTCAATACCTCAGAGCAGGTAGTGGCTGACAGACTTCCAAGAGCTGCCCCACGTGCATGGGCCACTTCACAGCACATGGTCCACAGAGAACACTTAAGCTTACAGTTGGTTGAGCAGTGGCTGGTTTTATGTTGGAACCACAAAAGCCTGCAGCACTGAGTTGATATACTGGGAGAAGAGTTTGTTTCACTGGAATTTCCTTCACTCCTCTCTAAAGCAAGAGCAGAAGCCAGGGAGGAAAGTACAACTCAGGATCTCCACAAGATCCCTATTCTGGCACCGGTGGTGCCAGATACTTGGGACACAATGCAAAGGCACACATTAGTTCTAAAGGGAAGAATTTTTTTTTTTGCAGGACTTGTCTGGATACATAATTCAGTCAGTGGACCAACAATCAGGTACCTTTTAATATAAATTCATTGCTTGTTCCAAAGTTAAATCTTTGCCGGAGTTCTGATTTCCACAGTGATTTTACAATGTGAGGTTTGAAGAGTCTGTATTTTCTAAAAGGGTAGATTGTAGGTCACAGATTAAGAAATGGTTATAGACATCTGAGTCAAGATTCTTTCCACTTAATTTTTTTTTTAAGACATACAGCTTTGTGCAAATTCACAAGCTTCTGACAGTGTCTGATCCAAATCTCTACTACTCCTCCAGTACATTTTCCTCTGCCTATTCCCCACTCCTCCCTGTACCCTAAGGCCAAATTATACAAATGAATGTCTTGGGTTTTATGACATAGACACTCTTGAGAAATATTAACCCACAGTCACATTAAGATTTTCTTGTTTCAAGTTCCCTGACAAACTTGACAGACAGAATAGTTTTTCAAAAACCTCACTAAGATACAAGTTATCTTCAAAATAAGCTCTAATGCCTAATAAGGCAAAGCCAAAACAATGCAATGATTTTGTACAGAAAATTGTGCAAGTCGTGCCTTTTAATGATCATTAAGTTTTTTTCATTATCTTTAATTCTAAAAGGGTCTGGTTGAGCATGTAGAGGCAATAAAACTTTTCATTTAAACTCCCTAATGTATGAAAATTGTCAGTTACCATGGATGAAGTCTGGGGTGCCTGATTCACTAGACCTTAATGTTCAAAGGAAAAGGAAGGTCCTAAATCCAGACAGATTAAAGGCAAAGAAAATCCTAAGCCAGCACCCTACTGTGAAACTACAGAAGACCAAAGGACTTGTCAATATTTGCAGGGCTATATATACTTGACTTTGTTGTGCAAATCAGTGATGTAAATTCACAACCCCCTATCAGACATATGCATGAAAATATGTGTTTGCACACACACCTACATATACAGCTACTTGGGGGAAAAAGTATCAGCCTAGCAGAGATACCAGGGATTTAGGTATGCATTTAGAAAGAAACTAAATGTCATACAAAAATTGTAACTGTGACTTGTTCAGAGATACAATGCTGCTGAATCAAGCACTTGTGCTGCCTACTATAGCCCTCATACTGCCATGGTTGCAAAAGTGGTTTTTTTTTTAAAGGCACTTTAACGTCCTGAAAGGACTTTCCATCCCAGCCCTTACTCATTGAGTATTCCCATTGAAATGAATTTGATCTGTATTTGCAAAACTTAGAGCAAGGCCATGTTTCAGTCCTGAAATTAAGACATACCTGCCCAGAGAACCTGATCCTGCTTGCCTCCTGCATGAAAACAGCTTAGTTAGGAACAATGAAGCCACTAACACAGCAGAGGCAAGAAGTTCTCACCTGAGAAGGATTAGTAGGAAATCACAGGAAAAAAGTTTTGAAAATCCATTCCTAATGCCCAAGGTATGAAACTATTGTATAATGTAATCAAGACCTTTAAGAGTAGCAACCAAAGACACTTGATATGCTCTGATTCAATTGCAGATTAGTGGTTGCAATTGGCAATCTGTTATGTAAGTCAGGGCAGAATGCCATAAAAGTTACCTCTGACCTTAAATATAGTTGAACCTTAGTGAACTATTATGGGCATTTGTTTTTCTCTCAATTTCTATTAGCAAGAGGAAATATATTGCAGGTTACCTGTATTTCTCCTGAGCAATTTGTTTCACTTCCTGTCTACCTCATCAAAACTGCCTCTGCCTTCCACTCACCAGAACACACAAGATACCTTCCAGGACACAGAAGGACTGCCACAGAACTGCAGTGAAAACAATACGGAAATAAGTTCAAGTTGCATGTGTCATTCCTGATGGTCTTTACTACTTTAATATTTCATTCTGGAGTAAATCAGTTAATATTCTGTCTGATCACTGTCAGCTGGAGATGTACATTACCATACAAACAGTGTTGTTATGGTAAAGAGAAAAGATTTATCATTCTTTCAGGATGAAGGTCATGATGAAGGTCTTGGGTTGGGGGATTTTGCTGGGGTTTTTAAATTTTTTGAGACAAACAAATTTGTCTCATCATATAAAAAAAAAGTCAATAAGAAGTAATAACAATTCTTTGTCCTCATTAGTTCTTCACTAACAACATCACTGTGATGTTTTCTCAGATACTCCACTTGCATTAGATCAATTTTGTTGTTTTTCCAATTCTAAAGCAGAACAATAATGACAGTAGCATCCAAAAGAGTTTCTTGTAATTGCCTAAATTGTACAACACCTTACCAGGATGTTAATAAAACAGCCAAAGAATTTCACATTATAAAACTGGGCATATCATCTAATACAGAAATTTTGAGCACATTTTCAGACTAGTCAGAATTTATAAGCTTTCCCAACTCTAGTTTAGCCAAAAGTCTTTCATGGACCATCTGGTTCTAATGAAACAAAACTAGAATATTTGGTGTCCTTTTCACTATGTTACATTAAATTACATCTTAAAACATCAGTAAAGCAAAATTTATTCTTTTTTATATTATGTTTTTTTAATTAAACATTAAGTATTTTGGCTAAGTAAATGTGTTTATTTTAGCAAAACTGTACAGCATATACTATATGGTACAGTCAGCAGAATCCTTAGTTCACTTACTCTTGCATATTCCTGGTCCACAGCCCACTGAAGCAAAGGGAGGTGTTTCCATTGACATCAATGGGCTCTAAATGAGGTTCCTACTGTGAGTGACACCACATCCTTACTCATCCTAAAACGTGTATGAGGTCTCAATATTTCTCCTGAGAGAAAAGGTTCAAATTATGCTTACAGTAGCTCTTCCTAAATTAAGTAATAAAAGGATCCAACTGTGCATCCCATACACTCTTGGTAACCCAGCTGAAGTTCAGTGAAACCAAAAGATTAAGGATGCCATAAGAGGTTTTACAGTGGAAAGGCACTGTGAACTATATAGTCTTTGCACACACTCCAGCTGGCTACAAATTGGCTCTTTGGGTGCAACTTTCACAAGGGCCTGCAAGATTCCATCTTCCAGCAGCTGTTGAACAGCAATGAATGGAGTTTTGAGAATCCCACCCTAAATGTGGCTCATCACTTCTGAGCTCAGACACAACAGGTTACAGTTCCCTACATTTCACCATCAGTCTAAGACGTTTGTTCTGCAGGTGGAAACACAGACCAAGATTTCTCTAGATGTGTAGGAGAAAAGTCAATTTTTAATAACAAAAGTGCCTAGCTACTGTAGATTCAAAGAAGCCAAATCAATCTGGCAGTCTAAGCAACCATGAAGGTCAACCAGCCACTGCCTGAAGAAGCAGCCACCTTCCACAATTCAGCTAAGTTCAAGCAACACCAAATATGATTTCTTACTTATGAAACTTGTTTGTTTTACTGTAGCAAGTGGCCAACAACTTTTTTCTGAGTGGTTTTTTTTGTTGTTGTTGTTTTTTTTTTTTCACAGTCCCTATCACAATAACCCTCATTGCAGAGATTCATCCCTCCTGTAGGAAACCCAATAGCAAATATCCCACACATTTCACAGAAGCTAACAAAGATGCAGGTACTATCCAAAGGGGATAACAAAGCCTGTTCTGTTCTATTCACTCCCTCAAATCCAAATATGCTGGTAAGGTTGATTTCATTCTGTTTCTTCTTTCTGCTTTTTTCTCCTTTCTCCTTGGTAGTTTCCATGTTATTATTACAAAATAGTTAGAAGAGATAGTTCCAGCCCTGAATTCCTTACAAAGCCCCCTAAACAGGAGTTTTTCTGGAGGAAGAAAGGGCTGAGAGAGGACTGCATGAATTGGCCCATACGGAGTTACATGCTAACTGTTGTTATTGTTCTCAGAGAGTGCATTTAAGGTTTTGGGAACAAACAATAAAATGAACAGCTGAACAATTTTAATCATGGCCCAGTTCCTAGTTACAATTATTTTTAAGCTGTCTCACCATTAGCTAGACTCTGATTTTTTTTTTTCCCAATGAAAAAATACATTATGTAAAACTTAAAGAAATACTGGCTTTAAATGACAGAAAAAGTAAAAAATAGATTCTGAAATGAGGCATGCTATGACTTGTACTATTAGCCCAACATTTGTGTATGAGTTACACATAATTTTTAAAATGTTCCATTCTCTATATACCTCATGTACAAGCCAGTTCTCTAGGAAAGTATGCTTTCCTAGATAAGTTGAAAGAGTGGCCTCTGAACTATAAGACTAGACAGAGAATATCAGATTTTGACCACAGACATGTCTGAACAAAACTAAAATTCATGCTCATATGCAAAGCATATTTCATGCATTCTGTATTTCAAAATGCTACAGCAGGGACACATCAAATCAGGGTAAGATGACAGCTCACACAAGCAAATGGGAAGGGGAGAATACGATGGCACAAGGATGTGAAGACATTTGGAGAGACTACTGACCAAAAATATCCTTTTAAGATCCCCTCTTCATTCATTCAAGGCCTGATTCAATTACTTCCACTGGAGTCAACAGGAAGACTTGCGGTCTTCAGTGTCTGTTACTGTGGCTCATTACTTGTGTTACAGTAGCACACTGAATATTCAATTAAGCTGAAGCACTCTGATACCAGGTGATACACAAACTCCCACAGTGGCATAATCCCTTCTTACCAGAGCTTGCATCAAGCAAGACCTTGAAACATGTAGGGGGAAAAAAAATTTAAAAATTCAGCAAACAAAACATGGGAAAGAATCCAAAGGGAGCCCAAGGGATTTAAACTGGATTACAAAAAGAGTCAGTGGCAAAGCAAGGAAGACTGGTTGCCTGCCCTTTCTATTAACCCATTCTGCCCGTTGCTGAACTTTGGGCCAAACCCACACCACACGGTATGAATAATTGAGTGAATGAAGTTGAAAGCTTACCTGCTAAATACAGTGAACAACTGCCACTGTGTTTCTACTCATGGAGATTCCATACACTGCAGTAAAAATACTTAGTGTGCAGGAGGCAGGAATCACAAGTGCTCCACTTGCAACTCTTGTTTTTAGTAAGAGTTCTGCAGGAAAATGTCGTAAACAGAAACATAGAATCACTCCAGAGGTTACCCATTTCCCCTCATCCCACAGTACAGCAGGCTCAGTTACAACCATGTCATTCCTAACAGATGTTTGTCTCATCTGTTGATGGAAGCTCCAAGCTAACATTAGGCAATCTGTTCCAGCACTTCACCTCCTTTGTCATTAGAACTGTTTTCCTTACTTCTAATCAGAACCTTTCTTGTTACAGTTTATGCTATTAGTTCTTCTCCCACTATGTGCTCTCTTCGGTCTTCTCTTCTTTAGGTTAATAAGATTCGTTCTAATCTCTCCTTAAAAATCATCTTTTAACATTCAGCTTCAGACCCACTGTTACCTTAGTGCTTTTCTACAGTTTCTACTTGGGTTGTCCATTCTGCATTTACATGGTTGATTATTCCTGGTTAAGTGCAATAACTTCTACTTGTCTATCAAACAATCCTTGAACTTAATTTCTAAATGTATTTTTGAATTCTAATTATTTTCTTTAGTGCATATAGAGTTAGTGTCAACTGCAAATTTTATAAGCCTATTCAATACCATCATAAAGGACACTACTTAAAACCTTGAATACTGGGAGGCCTCAACAGATACTCATTCAATACCTCAAAGTACTACTGAAAAGTTAGACACACTTATTAAGCCCCTTTTGCACCCACTCCACAGTAGGTTAATTGAAAATATTTGCCTTGATTCTCATTAGAATGCCATAAAAAGCAATATCAAAGATCTTACTAAAATCTACCTAGACTTGCTAACTCTTCCGTATCCAGGGTCTGCTGCCCTGTTGTGGATTGGCTTGACACAGTTTGACAACAGACACGATTTGTTTCTAACTTATTCGTACCTTGGGTGCTGTTCTGTGTATATTCTATGTGTTTAAAATTAGGTTGTTTGCAATTTCTCCAGAATTTGGAGGGAAATTGTATTTATATTGATCAGTCTATTCTTTCTAACATTTCTTTCCCCTCCTTTCTAAACCTAGTCACTACCTTTTTCCTTTTTCTCACCTATCTTCAGTCAGTTATCAATTACTAATTATTCTGAGCCTCATTTTCATTAAATATCTCTAAAGGTGTTACATAAATTCCAGACAATCTGAAACCATTAACTTAGTTAAACTCCATGCAGTTAAAACCCGTAACTTAATGAAAGTACACAGAGAAGCACAAAGGTTCATTTTGCAATTTCCTGAGTTTTTTAAGTGTTTTATTTTGCAAGTTTAATTGCCCCTTCAATAAAACCTTTCTCCCCTTTTTAAACAATTGGGGGAAATGGCTGGTTATTTTTAGCAGCGTGTGTTATTTATTGCCTAGGAACAAAGCCGGATCATTCACATACAGATTTAGTCTTATGGCTATGAGGAATAAATATCCTGTTTGGATTCTCTGATGACTAAAAAAGGATGAGTTTACATCTTCCCTTTCCAAAAACTATGGCACTATTCAGAAATATTAGTGAAATGCTGCATCTGAACAAATTAAACCTATTCCACAGAACTATTTATCCCAGACACAAAACAATGCTACAGAATCACAGAATCAACTAGGTTGGAAAAGACCTTGGAGATCATCAAGTCCACCCTATGACCTATCACCACCTTATCAACTAAACCATGGCACTAAGTGCCACATCCAGTCTTTAAGCATCAATGCTTTCAGATGGCAAATAAAAATCTTCAAAGACAGTTCAGAGGGTTTTTTTGCACAGTGAGGCATCACTGACTTCAGGCAGAGCCAGGTCAGATTCAAAAATGGCAATGCCTTCCATCTACTTCCTTTCCTTCCCAAGATAAGCAAATACAAAGCCAAGGTTCATCTCAGTATACTCTTCAGCAAATGAAAATGTTACTTACACCCTTGTATACAAGTCTTGACACCAGCTTACTACTAAATTCCATGACTCTGCAATTTATGAGAGTCCAAAAATTCCTATCTACCTTGGCAACACAATCCACACATTGAAAGTGGAAAAGATTTAGCAGAAATAGTCACAGTCATCATCAACCTCGTGACACTCAGCTAGTTCCCTTTCCATCCTACATTCAGTGCAGAGAGAGTAATTAACAAGTCATTTATTTCTCAGTGAACCTATATCTCCAAGAATTTTAAAAAACAAAAAAGAGTTCATTGTGAAAACTTAAATCATTGTCATACTGCATAATGAGAATAATACATGGGAATATTTAGGTGGAATTGCCTCGTTTATTTTATTCTTTTTCAGCTGTTGATAAACATGTGTCTAATGATTCTAAGTTCTATGAATCTCCTGACCACTAACCACAACCTTTCAATCTAAGGCCCAAACTACTTAATAGCATGCCTGTAAGTACAGTTGTTTTCAAAATAAGAGATTATGGAATAAACTCTGGGCAGGAGGACAAACCTATAAACAATTCAGACAATTTTTTATACAAAGATTGGTTGGAATATCAAACAAACTGTCAAAAGTTATGCAGCCAGCAGTTGAAGTGACTTGTGTACATTAATTTAAGAAAAAGTTGGATTACGCTTTGGAAAAGAAAGAAATACTACAGTGCAGCAACCACTAGTTTTTTTTTTCCTCCTTTTTTTTTGCAGTTGGGATTATGGTTAGACTGCTCCACGTAGTTAACAAACATACTACAATTAGCAAACTTTCTTCTTTCATTTTCTGTAATCTCCGAAAAAGTTTCCCATGGTTTTACAAGGCTGACCAGTTGGTTCCTTTTGCAAGACTACATTTATATCTCTACTTGCTCAAGTAAACATGTCTCTTTTTTCGGCCTAAGAATGCCTAGCAGCATTTTAAAAAGAAATTTGAGCCTGAAAAAACAGATGAGAAAGACAAGATAAAGTAGAATATCTTAATGAGTAGATAATTCAATAGATACCTGGAGAAGAGAAAAATTGAAACAAAGAGTATCTTCATTTGTTACATGTTCTGTCATGTTCCACCCTTTTGTGGTCATCAGAACTTATTACACAGCAGGAAAAACAATTAGATACAGGATAAATAGTTCAGGGAAAAGAAAAACAACATGAAAAGTCAAATGCAAATTCATTTTTCACCAAACTTTTGTGTCATAATAAAACTGATAAAAATTGTTTTTGTTGGAGAAGTGATCGCTAAGTTTGCCAGAAAATTAAAACACTAAAATAATCCCCAACACAGGAAAGAAGAAAAAGCAAAAGAGAAAAAAAAAGAGGTTTCATGAAGCTTCAAACTTTTCATTAGGGAGAGAAAAATAAGAAGGCTCAAAGATTCCTGGTATCAGTAAAGTTCTGTCATTCACTCAAGCTGTCCTCCTGGTGCCACAAACAGAAGTATTAAATACAGAGGAAGTGGTCAGAGTCCTGAAGGTGGGGTGACTGGATTGCAGTGACCATGAGATAGTGGAATTCAGGATCCTGAGGGGAGAGAATCAGGCAAGAAGCAGAATCACAACATTAGACTTCAGAAGAGCAGATTTGGCCTGATTAAGAACCTGTTCAGGAAGAATCCTGTGGGAGACAGTCCTGAAGCATAGAGGGGTCCAGGACAGAGGGTTAATTTTCAAAGATCACCTCATCTATGCTCCAAAACTGTCTATCCCCATGTGCAGGAACTCAAGCAAAGGTGGCAGGAAGCCTGAATGGATGAAAAGGGTGCTCCCAACAAAACTCAAACACAAAGAGAAAGTATACAAGATGTGGAAACAGAGGTAGGTGGACCTAGGAAGAATACAAAGACACTGTTTAATCACACAGAGATCAGATTAGGAATGCCAAAGCCCACCAGCAGCTGAAGGATGGGAAAGGGAACAAGAAAAGCCTCTACAAGTACAGCAGCAGCAAAAGGAAAACCAGGGGAAAAGTGGGCCAGCTGCTGAAAGATACAGGGTGCATCAAAAAGGCCAGGTCACTCATCTTGATATAGGAAAGACATTTTTCACATTAAGAACAATCAGCCACTGTAACAACCTCCTAAGGGATGCAGGGGATGCCCCATCACTGGAGCTTTTCAAGACACAAGTGAACAGGGAGCTAGAAAATCTCCTCTAGACTGCTTTTTCTGCAAAAGGTTGGACCATTCATATTCTTTCAGTGTCTTTCTCAATATGTGCTGTTCTATGGTGCTCTGATCCTGTGATTCTATGATTTTATACTCAGTGCCTTCTTTACCTCAGTCTTTACTAGGAAAGAGGTTTACCTTGATGAATCCCAGGTCCCAGACACCAGTGGGAAAGTCTGGACCAAGGATTCCACCAAGGGTAACTAACATTAGGAAACACTTAACCAAACCTATGAGTCCATGGGACTCAATAAGATGCACACATTTGTGTTGGCCAATGTCATTGTGAGACAATTCTCAACTATCTATGAAAGCTAATGGTTCTCAGAACAGGTTTCTAAGTGGGAAAAATTCTGATTCCTGTCTTTAAGAAGAGCAAGAATGAGATTTTGGGAAACTACAGACCACTTAGCCTCACCTCGGTCCATGGGAAGGTGTTGAAGCAAATCTTGGAAGCCATTTCCAAACATACTCAGGACAAGAAAGTGATAGCTGTCAGTATGGATTTAGGAGGAGGAAACCACCCCTTCTATGATAAGATTAGTCTGGTGGACAGGCAGTGGATGTAATTTATTTTGACTTTGAATGACAACATCATTCTTACAGAAAAACTGATGAATGTGAGCTAAATAAGTGGAGAGGAAGGTGGACTGACAACTGGCTGAAGGAAGGTGGACTGACAACTGGCTGAAGGAAGGTGGACTGACAACTGGCTGAACGGCTCAAAGGGTTGTGATCAGTGGTAGGAAGTCCAGATGAAGAAAACAGAACCCTTGTTACTACACCCCCACTAATTAGTAAATAATCCAGAATGAGAAATGAGCAATGTCTGTCAGGTAGCTGTAGTATTGCATCATCAGATGATGTTCTACATGCTGGAGGCAAAATCTATCAGGTTTAAATTAAGATACAGAGTAGATTTACTAGAAAGCTTTTGTTTTCTTGATTCAAGCATTTATCATAATTTTAGACTAACAGCTAGAGTTCATCTTTTGTAATCATAAATTATGGCTGGATGAAACTTGTCTGGGCCTGCCCTTTATTTCATTCTTAGTTGCATTCCCTTAGTCTTTGAGGAACAAGTAGTCAAATTAGGAAGTCATCTTACAAAATGGTTTACAAGTAAGCAGGGTTATTTCTGCAAACAATGGAAAAGTCCAGTTGTTGAATATCTATTCACAAGAGAGGAAAATAAAATGAGATTGTTTGAAAAAAAAAAAATCATGCCAAAAGGTCTTCACAGGGATGGAGATGCCACAGTGATGCTGTGATCTACACCGGCATGAGGTAAAAAAATATATACCGAAGTTCCAGAGAGTAAAAGATTCATAATTTCACACTCAGGATGTTACTAGAAACAAAGCTGTAGAAGAAAATAAAGACTAAATACTAAATTGTGGACAAAGGTCATGGAGAAAGGCAGCATTTCTAAAAGAGAAAGCCTGAGATAGTATCTGTAAGCAATGCTAGTGACAAGGGAGAAAGGGGGGAGAATTGCGCCTGTACATGTTTATTATTGCCAAATAGGCTGAAAAAAAAAATCAACATCACTGCTATGGTATTTTCTTTCACTGGACCTAAAGGATAGCAGCAGCGGAATCTGCTGTTTGTGTTAAAGTGTCAGGAGGGGAAAGATCAAAGACATGGAAACATCTGCTTTTAGAAGCCACTTGAAAAATAATTATGCAATAGCCTGTGAAAAACATCTGTTAAAAATGCTGCTGTCCACCCATCAAATAGAAGAAAGACACTTCAAGAAAATATAAGAGAGAGCAGGAGAAGATCAGTGCTCATTTTTCTCTTGAAACAATCATTACCTCAAATCTAAACTGAAACCCAAAGGTAAGTTTAGCGAAAGAAATATATGACAGAAGGAAGAAGCACGGTAGACCACCGGTGAACAGGTGGTACAACCTGTTATTACATAATCAATACAAATAAAGCCAGAAACCATGCTTAGCATGTACTCTTTCTGAAGACAAACAAATTGCTTCCTGGGAATTTTCAGCCCTCCCATTCACAGAATCTAAGGCCTTGCATTTAGTCATGGAGTTCTCTGTTCTACAAGAGCAAGGCTATTCCAGCACAGAGCCTCCCTGCCAATCACTCAGAGGAACCCAAGTTCACATCTCCACTGATTATATGTGATTGATCTAACATCCAAATCTTTCAGGAGGACTCCTGAGCCCAATACAGCATTGTATTGACATGATTCTACCTGGATTGTAAAAAATGCTCTCTCCTTATCACTTTGATGTGTTGTACACACTCGATAGCTCATTCAGTACTGGAATACATCTCCTGACATAGGGGATTTTATCTAAAGCATTTTAATCAGCAATTAAGATAGACAGTGTGTATGTGCTGTTCCCAGGTTCCTGCTGATTAGCAGAAACTGGCTGAACTACGAGGTTTAACACTTTTCTACCCCGTGCCTACAACTTTAGCCAAAGTAAAGGAAGAGTTCACATTTTGGTTCTTAAAAAGCCCAAATAGCAACACTTGACACTTTCCAACTTCGGCATCAAATACTCAGCATAGCTAACTTCATCTACATAAGAAATAGATAGCATTTTGATGAGATTCTACATTGCATGTGACAGAGAGAGGTTGGATATGAGAACCCTGCCTCTCCTGTATCCTCAAGTTCATGCTCAAATTCAGTTGAATAAGAAAATCTGCCCTACCTAGCAAAAGAAATTCCCCTTGGGACTCAGAACAGACCCCTCAAATTCATTCTGACGTGTTGCTGCATTTGCCTCACAAGTGGATATTTGTCAGTAGGAAGCAAACCACTTGCTACAGATACATAATGGTATATAATATGCTTTGAGATCCTCGGGGGTAAGGAACAAGACACAGTAATATAAAATATTATTTTTATATCAATAAAATAATTACTTCAAAATAGAGTCACCTTGCTCTTATCTGTCAGAAGAAAACAGAACAAAGGGAGGAGGTGGGGTTTTAAACATGCCCAAAATAACTTTAAAGCAGATTTTTAATCCACAGTAATTCACAGGAATTATATTCTGAAAACAATGGTTTGGAAGAAGCATCATTACAATGTTTCCTGTGATTACTTTTATAAATAAAGAATTTTTATTAAAAGTTTTAGGTTCTGTTAGTCCCAGTTCTTTTCTGACCTGTCAACAGTGCTTAATGCAGATGGTTTAATAATTGTTTTGTTTTCTCTAACTTTTTTTTAAAGGAATATTTAGTGAACCCAAAATTCAGCCCCAGTCTTTAGGGTTTGGTAAAAAACATCCATGGTCTTCTGCCTAAATGCATTTACAGATGAGGAGTAAACTGCACTGAGTATGACAGATTTAGGTATTTGTCAAGGAGTGGGAGGGCAGGTGGGAGAAGCTATGAGTATGTGCTGCTGTCCTCAAGTGTTTCCTTGAAATCCACAGACTCCCAGCAGTGTTCCAAAACAAGATCAATGTCAATCTTAAACATTCACTTGCACATAGAAGATCTCTCTTCTAATTCCCATGGAAGAATATATGTTTTGGAGCTCTGGGAAGGAAATTTATGAAAGTACAGCTGTTCTATTCCCTAGGTTAATATGACAGAGGAAGAGCTCTGCATATCACTTCACTTTAAATTAACTGAAAAAGAGAAAAGATCTTGAACTATATTGCCCTTTGAATATTTTGCTCAATTAAACAATGCAAAATTTGGCTCAAGTGAACCATCTTCAAATTCCTCTCTCCTACAGCTGGAATGCAGAGAAGACATCAACTGAAGAGCAACTTAAATATTTTAACAGAGCATGATACATTCTGGTTTTGTGCCCTAAAGTACATGGAAGTCTGTATTATGGAATGGGATTCCTGGATGAGAGCAGGTTTGCCTGTAGCATTTGGGAAGTGTAGCAATTGGCTTCAGTATGGAATTTCCACAGCTAACATAGGTCTCGTGTGTCAGACCAATTTCCATGTTAGTACCAGCATGTGCACGTAAATGCTATACAGTTGCTCCCTGACTGTAAATGACCTAGTAACAGTTCATTACAATGCTGCCACTGATTCCAGTGCCAGTTAATTTAACAGTCAGTGTCATTTATTCAAAACCTTGGGTACCATGTAATCTGCATTAAAAACAGAAATTGCCATCTAGGGACAATTTCGAGTTGCCTGGGGCTGCGGGGGAGCGAATAACTATGCTTACTAATACATTTTGGGGGTTTTATAAGACAAACTAGAAAAGGAAATTCCAGCATCTTGACAGATGTGAAGACTGACCTACACAGAGAAGCTAATTTAGATTACAGTAGAGTATGAATTTAAATGTAAATCTTCCTGATTAACCCCTGAGATAGCAACTTCTGGTATGATTTGTCTTGCACAGGCTTGCCTGAGAACTTGTGCAGAAAATTAATCTAAGGCAATTTATCAGAAGAATCCTCTCTGGAATAATTTCCTATAACAAAATCCCCGGGACTTCTTGTTCAAATTATGTTAGTCTGTACATTAAAGACCTTTTCTACACCTGACTGGGCTGTCACCTACACCAGTTGCTCAGCTTCAGCAGACTCTGCTCCCCAGCTCTATTAGTGAAGAAGCAAAAGAGTGATGGAGGCTCCCCTGTGCAGAGGGTCACACTTATATTTTCACCCAGCAGTGTTCTCTTTACAGTTCACAGCCAAACTTCATGCACATGGGTTAACACAATTCCTAGCAGACACTCAAGTAAAAGAATTAACCACTTTCTCACATATGAATAAGATGAATCAACACATCAGTGAGACAAATTGTGTAATTCCTAACATACTGAGCAGGGATTGCTCCTGTCCAGCAAACGGACTTTGGTGCATGGTATAAATCACCACAAGCAGTGAAAACCCTGGAAAATCTTGGCCTCTCCGAAAGAAACAGATTTAATTTGGTCTTCAGACATTTGGGTGAGGAAAATACAACGTATAAAGCTGCTCACAGAAGGCTGTAAACTACTTGTATTGTGTCATCTTCTGAAAGTATCATCTGATAGTCAGTTAATCAGACAGGTTTGACTTCTGTCAGCTGCCTTATGAATCGTCTTACGGGTCTCAAAATATTATTTTAAGTTAATCAGCCTTCAATTAATATTATGCCCATTTCCACTCAGAAATCTTGTAGGATTTTCCAGCTTGTTCAGGTATGCTCCAAACTATCCACTTTACAGCAGAAGGAAATAACTTACCAGCTAAAGAACAATGATGTCACCAATTTTTCTTATATTTTTGCTACCAGCCAACATATAGATTAATTTAGTTTGGTGGGTTTTTTTACTATAAATCAATCTACAATAAACAAAACTATGCAGCTCCTTGTCTGGGACACTAAAGATGTGAACATAAAGTTCCACAGCACTTAGAATTTTGTGGAAACTCTTACAGGGTGGAATGAAACTCTGTATATGAGTGGAGTCTTGCCAAGACACTTTAGTTCCCGGAGAGGACAGGTAAAATTTAAACTAGCAGCATTTAGAATTCAAAGACAACACTTGAATCTCAGTGCAGTTTTTCAAATACTTGTGCTATTATTTCTTAGCTCCATGTACCATTTTTAAGCATCTTCCCACTGCTAATGCATAAAAACAGTACATCTCTAGACATTGCAAGTAACCTGACTAACAAATTTTAATTTATGTGTACATCATGAGTGGACTCTTGACAATGGAAAGGTAGAAAAATGAAGAATTTACTGTTTTCTTCCTTCAAAATTCTCCTTCTATCACTTTTTCATTTTCATGAAGGCTGAAATAGGTCTTGCATCAAAGAAAGAACACACCTCTGCAATTTGAAATAAAGCAGCAACTGCATTGTTTCTGAATCAGGTGTAGCAGCACCAAATTCTTGTTCTCTGTGGACTGCACATGTTCTCTAGCATCCCAGATCTGTAAGAGCAGAACTATGATAAGCTGGTTGTATCAGATCTTCTACTCCTCATTAGCTACAGCAGTTCATTTTCTAATACCTATGGTACTGCCACACCTGCATGACACTGCATCCTCTGTGCTACAGAAACAACTCTATGGAGCACGGGAATCAGCAGAACATTGGGGTCTTAGCAACATAAGAAGCCTCAGCACTGCAGTCTCTGGGTCTCTGCACAGAGCATTTGAATCACTCCCTTGGATTTGGGTATCTAGATTCTGCCTAAGTTTTTCTTTATGCACCTAAGTGCTTTTTTGGATCTCACTCTAAATTCTTACATATCATAAAACCTTTTCCAAAAACCCCATTAATTTCTCCAGCAATTACCAAAAGAACAAGAGATTATTTCACTAAACAACAAAACAAAGAATGTATTAAATTGTTTTTCTGGTTTTAGATGAACTATGAAAGAAAACACATCTGCAAAGTAAACCTAAAACATTGGTTTGAGTGCTTAAACCACTTTAAAATAAAAAATAAATGTAGTGACTTCTGAGACCATACTGTTGCTAGATCATAAAATCTGTTGCTTAACTGATATCAACAAATGTATATAGACACCTATTTAAGCAGTTATATGCACACACTTTGCCTGTCCACACCAGGAAACAAAAACGCTGCACAAAACTCTTTGCAATGTCCTGCACACTACTGAGAGATTACTCAGCATCTACATGAAAATACACCCATTCTGCAAGAGAGCACAGAATTAAATAAATACTGCATGATCTAAAAACAGCAGGACATCTAGTCCAGGCAAGTATAATGACTTTGCTGTGTTTTCTTGGGAAACAAAAATACTCTCTTTCATCCTTCCAGAATCCCAAGATGGAGATAACCAGCGTCATTTCTCAGGGCTGGTGTCATGAAATGAGTTAAAATACTAAGGACAGATTGCTAATATTAAATAAACCTGTGGGAGTGAGAAAGCGTCCATATTCATAGGGCTTACTAAGGCCATTCTCCCCTTCTCTTTACCATGTAAAATAAGAAAACTCTAAAGGTTTTCAAGTCACCGCCCTTACAGGAAGTATCTTTTATTCCTCCTGGCAGACTTTTAGTATTCAAGCTGGAAGATGTGGGTTCTACTTTCATCTTCTTTTGATTTATACAATGATCCTGTTTGTTTTCATGAGCTCAGTATACTGTCAACAACAACGGGACTCTCAGCTGGGCTTTGTGGATGCCGATGCTGAGCTGCAATTGAATTTAAACTGCTCTGAAGTTTGTCTGAACCACAACCTTCAGATTCATGACCAAACTTAGGATGGAATGAAACCCATGTTCTGTCCCAGGGCCATTCTTCTTCTACACGGTTGTTTCATTCCCTTGACACTCCAAGGATAATATCACCCAGGAGAGATGGAGGTTTTGCTTCTCTCAACAGCAGAAAAGATGTAATACTAGTAGGGACATGCCCCTTGGAGCTGAAAAACGATGGCTATATAGACATTATCAGCCCATGTTTCTGATCTTTTCAAGAAAGCAACAGAAGTAGGTGAGCATGTCAAATCTCTAACCACAAAATTAAATTTCAATGTTAGTATTTTGGATCAGTGTTTTAACTAAAAGGATGCATAAAAGGTAAACTTGGAAGAGAAAAAAAAATCAAGGTAACATACAAGATCCGTAAAAAATGTCCTCTTAGGGGAAAATGTCCATTAAGACTTCATCTGTCATGGCTCAGCCTCACTTTCCATGAAAATTCCTGTAAATGAAGAAAACATGTGAAAAAAAAAAACCATAAGTCAAAGAAGTGCATGAAGCAGCTCTTGGAAACACAGAGTATTTGGTACAGACCTCCAGCACTAACTGCTAAAATAGCTAATCTGCTGCTTGTACTAAATATAAAAAAGACTTTCAAAGACCCCACAGAACATCTATAGACCCATGTGGAGACCACACCAACATTCTAAATAAAATTACCATTGTAACTTAACCTATTGGTAAAGTCATTGCAAATTTCACTAATGTGATATTAATTGCTGTGGCTACATTTGTTAAAGGAGGAACCAAAGATA
The DNA here is from genome assembly GCA_013399195.1 of Dicrurus megarhynchus. Classification (NCBI taxonomy): domain Eukaryota; kingdom Metazoa; phylum Chordata; class Aves; order Passeriformes; family Dicruridae; genus Dicrurus; species Dicrurus megarhynchus. The sequence goes on from VXAD01008714.1 coordinate 535,427, forward strand.
CCTTTCAATAGCAGGAGCAATATCAAAAAAAGAGTATTTTATGTTCTTCCAGGTTGCAACACACATACAAAATACAAAATGAATACAAAAAGTTCTCATTCTGCTCTTCTGCTAAAGAACATTTCGAGCACAAGTTCAAGCTATTTATATCTTTCTCTAAGTCAGGGGTTACCTCCCACTAAATTCAATAGCACCAAGAGATGGACCTTCAAAAAGCTTCAATTATCATAGGATTTTAATGTCCATATGAAACCAAAGGTTTTATCTCTATTCCACATTCAGTTCTGCCATATCTCTAACATGCTGTACTTACTTTCAGCTTCTAAAACATATTACGTTTTAAGATGAAGAGTGTGGGGGAAGCAGAGAAACAGGGAAAGCCAGTCTAAATTAAGATCACAAAACCTCACCAAATTTTCAGCAACTAGATGACCTCCTATGAAACAGGATTTCAAACTTTTTTTGGATTCCCTACTAACAAATTCCCAAGAGCTTTCTGTGTATGGTGATAGCAAATTTTCCATTTTTTTTTAAATGCTTCTTCAGAAAGGGCACAAACTGATCCTTTGGAGAGATAGTGCTTTTTATCTCCAGGGACTTTGTAAACAAATTGATCCAGATGTTTGCTTTTGAACTCTCCAGACATAGTAAATTATTCCTTACTACATCAACACTTCATTTCCTCTATTTGCAACTAACATCTCAAAACAGCACCCTGTTCAAAAGACAAATAATTGAAATGTTATATTAGCATTAACAAGATCATTTGGACACTTTAAAAAAAAAAAAAAAATCTGTCTTCTATATATGGATGCATTTGGCTATGTATAATCCTTTCCAGAAAGGATCAAGATCAAATGTATTCACAATGTATTTGAATCCTTTTCCTAAGCCACTGAAAATTTATCAAAGAAATCCTAAGAATTTTATTTTTCCTTCCCTTTGTTACATGGTTTGTCACATTTATCTTCTAAAAACCCCTAGACATGTGGAATGGTAATGGACTCCAAAGTCTGACTAAAAACTCAGACAACAACTAGTCTAGGCAATTAGAATGAAACTAAAGTGGGAAAAAGTAGAAAGAGACAGAATAGGTATATGGACTAGGTAAAAGATATTTAAGAATATTTGACAATATAGGCACATATACATTCAGAAATTAATGGAGAAGAAAGAAACCTGCTCCCTGTGTTTCTTGGCAGCATGCCAAATAGACCATTTCTCAGAAAGGCATATATAGACTTTTTTTTAATTGTTTCTTTTTTAACCAGTAATAAAAAGAGTTAATTTACTTTAAAGATATAAGGGGCTTTCAGAAATAAGAAGACAAATATATTACCTGTAAAAAGAGCCCTATTAAATACATCCCAGCTGAATATACTGTATCAAAACACATTTTGCTGACGTCCTTAACTATCTTTGGATGTTTCTCTTTCATTTTGAAATGTAAAAGATTCTCCATAGCATTGAAACAATCTCTCCTATTTATATGCTTTCTGAAGATCTCATGTTGTCAAATGCAACCAGGTTTCCATCCTATGCTTCCTGAATTAGAATATTTGCTTTAAAATGAAATCATTGGTAGCTTTCCAGTTACTGTAAGGACACCGGGATCAACTGAGTGCACAGCAACAGATTACGAAGCAGGTGGCTTGAGGCTAAATCTAAACAGTTTCCTCACATAGCTTTGTAAAGTGGGGTGCAGATAACTCCTAATGAGTTTTAAGGGCTGTCTAGTCACTTAGTTGCATACAAGGTCTAGACAGGTCAAGGTCTAAGGATCAGAGCTTCTAATTACATTCTATTAAATACTTAGTTGTAAAAGATGTCACTAGAAGACCCATCAGAGATACAGTGTCAAATTATTAAATATTAGTGCCCCCATAAGACCCTCAGGACTTGAAAAACTATGATAAGATTCTGAAAAAGAGACAGCCAAAAAGGAGGTGAATCTGAGGACACAGCTGAAAATTGAGGTCATTGTTCTATATCACATTCCCCATGTAAAAGAGGAATTTGAAACTCATCATTTATTGAATCAGTCAGTATTTGGCAGCATCATTTCTAATGTTGAGTTAAACCATTTAGGAGGCAGATTCAGAGAGTCTTTCATTGCAAAATGAGCAAATAATGAAATACATTTATTTCATAACCTGTATTTGTTACAAACACAACTCACTGAACTGTTGCTCATTCCCTAAAAGCTAATAAAAAAGGGAAATTAATATGACTAAAACCAGCATGCTTTTTTACTTCCTTTAAAGAAAAGCCTCATATAAAAGCCCTTGTGGTTTGGTGATACTGTGCTGTTGCTGACAGGAAGGGCAGGATTTGGCGATGCAGCCCCCCAAAGGCTGCTGTCGTGCTGTTTTTCTCCCAGCACTCACACTAGGAGAATACACTAAGTGGGACAGCTAAAAGGGGAGAGCACCTGTTAGGCATGACTTCTGCAATGACACATTTTAAGACAGCAATAATCCAAGTGGGTAGTAAATAAATAACAGGCCCAAGCTTTAGTTAGTGGGGAAAAGCACCCACAGCCAGGAACAGCAGCACTCAGCTGGGTCGTAAGCAAAGGTAACGCTCATGTCTCAGGTCAGGGAGCACAGTATGCAGTGCTAAGGACTGATCTTGTCCAGCTGGAAAGATGATCTCAGGAGACAGAAATATGGTCCCCAGGGTCAGGAGACAATTTCCTGAGGTTCCCTTTAAGGGCAGCACAGCAATGCTGGAATAACTCCAAAATACTCTGACATTTCCCTTCTTTTCTTTCTTTTTATTTGAGCACCCAAAAACATGACACTGTTCAGACCTCTTGGACCTATGAAACATTTTGGAAAATGAAAGACTCCAGGTTTTATCATGACCTCTGGTGCTTCTCAGTCTCCTGACAGCCCTTGAATTACCTGGACTGCAGCCTTGCTTGCAATATCTTGGCTCTGCTGTTCCCTGTCTTCCTGGAACCAATTAATGCATTAGCACAGGGAAAAAAAAAAAAAAAAACTGAATTAATCATCCTTTTCTGAACCTCAAAAGATTCAAGTTTTGGACAGACCTTTATGGAGATGGGGCAAGATCTGAACTGTTACCCCTTCCTAGCTGACAAAAAATTTTGCTATTTATTTCCCTTCTTACCAACTGCCATCTAAGTTGTGGAACTGCATTTATCAGGCTTGCTTCCCTTCCCTTTGTCCTTTATAGCACCCTGGTAGGAGCTAAAAAAGGATGCCCCCTTCTACTCACACTCTCCCCTTTTCCCTCCCAGGATTCAAACTGCCCAGTACAAGGAGGCAAGGACCTCCACTTTGGCATCTCTTCTTTTGGAGTGAATCTTTTAGCCTCAAACTGCAACCTATCAATGCCAACAGGAACACACAACCTTTTTTACCTCACTCATAAATGGAATAACTTCCTTCTTCCTCCGTCTGCGGTGGATCTCAGAACCTCATAAACCTCTTCAGTTCCCTATAATCCTATCTATCCAGAAAAGTACCATTCCCTTCTCCTGACGTAGAGCTTCATCCTCCCTGAGACTCACAACCACTCCTCCTGTACTGACAACCCTCCACCATTCCCCTCCCCTCCCACAGGCTCAGGGCATCCCTAAGCACATACTAAGGCTGAAAGAGTCCTTAGACTCAAAATCTGAGGATACCCTCACTCCTGACAAGCCTCCGCCTCCTCCTCCTACTCCGTTCTATTTCTGGTCCTTGATAAGAAGAAAAGGAGGCTGCAAGGAAAGCCTCTAAGAGCAACTCACATCAGCAGTGCACCAAACACTGCCTTTGCTCTACAGAATCAGTCTCTAGATGCTCCTCAGGGCCAGAACCATTTAATGAAATTGCTCCATGCTCATGGCAAGCAGAGAGCAGCATGGGCACAGCAGGATGGGGTTCAGTCACCCTGGTGCCAGGAAGATGCAGCTGAACCTCAAGCTACTTAGCCACTCTGCAGGTCTCCATGCCCTGCAATCCCAGAGCTACCAGAAGGCCCTGATCCCAACTACACCTTCTTTTAATTTTTTGTCCCTTTACCAGATTTTCCTTTCTGTCCCAAAATACTTCTGTATTTCTTTTTTTACCCTTAAAAACACAAGAGCTGGCTTTTTAAAATGCCAATTAACCAAGAACAGAGGGGAAATGACACATCAGGAGTAAAATGGAGCACTCAATTCTCTGGCTTCCTAATTAGGATTTATGTACTGGAAAAATCCAATTCCTGGCACCGGTGAGTTAATAAAGAAATGAAAAAATGTCTGGAAAATTGGAAAAACTGGTATAATTGTCTAAAAAAACTAGCACATCTGGTCATTTCCCCACACATTGTTATTAGCACCACAATTATTTCAGCAGGAGGCAAGCTGGGAAGAAGTTAATACATGACCAATGAAGAAAAGCAGTAGCAAGCAAACCTATCATTCAGGCACTAACTCCTGAGAGAAAGCAGACTTGGCCCTAAACAGAAAAGTCTACTTTAACATGCACCTCTTTAAACGCTGATTTATAGTGTTTAAACTGGAGATAATTATTTCCACTAGGGGTATCACAACTGCAAAATTACCCTGTTCTTTCTGTGAAGTCATTTACATTGGTTCATGAATTACTAATATTTCTTACTTACCTGCTTTTTCTAGGGGTAAGGAGGAAAATAGGAGGTGCAAAACAAGATATCACAGATCTCCAGACAGCAATTCATACAGCATATATGTGTGTATGAAGAGGATTCACTTACATGCTCCTGAGACTACAATTCTCAGCATAAAGATTTCCCAGACCATACCAGTGAATCTGGTAAGTTACTTGTCCTTCTTTCATATTTTTTTAATGAGGAAGGCAAGAAGAAAAAATCCTAGGAATAATGCCAATAACAGTTGCGCTTTGTTGATTTCCTTTGAGTTTTTTGCTTTTATATATTTGCATGGTAATGTTTCATGATACGATCATTTTGACAGTTTAATGGGGTCCTCTTGCTTATTCTGCAGCATAATCTTTCAGGAATCTTATACAGAATAAGCCTCTTGCTAACACATGGACTACTAAGACCTTTTTCTTTTTAAAAATATGCATAAAATTATCAGCCATGCTTCAAAAGTAAAGTATGTTAATTTACATTGTAGCTAAATTGGGTAAGATCCAGTAAGGGACTTAGCCAATTCAGTGCTAGGCACTGATACACTTATCTTTCAGTACCTCAGATCCCACAGGAAAACTCAAGAAGGAAATGGACTCTCAGGCTCTCTATTCAATTCAGAGGATAAGTTTATGCCTCAGAGTTTAATCTAAAGCAGCCAACGTACCATGCAAGCAGCTGATGGCAACATATTCAGGAGGCAAACACCTAGAAGTGGCCTAGATGAGGGCTATGCATTAAATCCTGATCATTCAAGGCAGCAGTTTCATTTACAGTGAGCCCAGAAGACTGAACTCATGTTACGTGTCTATCTCTGAAAAAAAAAAATCCACGGTTAATGCTTTCCTATTAAAATCAGGTTAGGAAAGCAGCTGGGTTCCTGTCTTCATATAATCACCCAGTAATTGCCCAGGCAGTAAAGGATCTCATTTCTTCTCTTAGCTCAAGGGAACTCAAAATCACATCTCCAAAGAAAGGTTCCTATTTACACGTATGTGCAGCCCCTGAAGCACAGTCAAAAAGCTCTGGGCCCGAAACAGACATCAAGAACTGAAATGCAACAGATCAGTAGCTTTACTTGTAAGGAGCCATCCCTTTTCCTCTTCTACCGGGATTTTTTCTTTATCAAGCAGCAACTTCATGGAAAATGCACAATATATCCTGGGAGCAGGGAAAAGAAACACATCTCTGTGTGTAATCTGAGCCCTTCTTCACTTACGTGCTCAAGTGAACAGTGAAACAATGCAAAGTAGTAGTCGACTACTGCCCACCCAGTGGCAAAGCTTCATGGAGTAAGATGGAAAATGCTCTGCCACACAAACCAAGACTAAATGACAGCCTAGAGGCCAGGTATAACTCATTCAGTGGAAGATGTAGGACTTCACCTCATTAGATAAAAGGGAACCAAAGCATTTTCACTCATTTTGCTCAAGTATCTCAATCTTCAGGCTGGGTGAAACCCCTTGAGGTGACCTTTAGAAATAAGTCAGCAGCCACCACTCTTTTTTTTCTTTTTGTGAAATGACTGAATGTCTCAGCATGTGAATATCCCTCAAAGATTAAGCCCATCCTGAAATTCACAAACCTGCCAGCTTTGCCCTTTCCCACACTGATATATCATCTACCTCTTTAATTTAAACTTCTTCTTACATGTCTTCTGACATTACTCAAACACCAACTCATTTATTTCAAAATATGTTGCTTCAACATGTTTGGTTTTATCTCTTGAAACTAGCAAAACATTCTTCCCTATCTCCAAAAAAGTGGTCAACAAAACCCAACCATATTCATCCCAACCATGCCAAGATTTCACTGTTAAGCATACCAAAGAGACACGGGGAAAGGGGAGAAAAATATAAGCTTGGACTAATGGACTTGCTGTGCTTCAACTTGGAATGCAAAAGAGAATCTCAGCAAGTCCATACAAAACACGTTTATTTGCTTTTTACTGTTACCAGATATTAAGCTCCCATCCATATACAGAACTAATCTACTTTTTTATATTCTATACTAATATGTGAAGACATAAGCAGAGGGATACTCTATTGCTAGATCCCTTTCAGGTTAGTATGTGACTTAGATATTGAGATGCTTTGTCTTGTCCATATTAAGGTGCCTGTACAAAAGACAACACTCGGGCTCCTGGAGAATACATAGACAAGACTATCAGTGACTATTGATCCCTGGATGATGGTGAGTCATAGCTGGATGGCAGAAATCCCCTGTTACTACTGCTCCTTTCTACCCACCTTGTTTTTAAATCAAGGGCTGCCCACAGTGGCAGACATGCTCAAATATTCCATGAAGCAGCTCCTCAACTGTAGTTATCTACACCTGGAAATTTCTGACCCCTTGCTTCACCAACGACCTTTGGCTCCTCAGAAGAAGCTACCTACACACTTTAGCCATTTCTAATGTCCAGATGGACAACAAATTCCATGACAAAAGTAGAGCACAGGGGTCAGCTGGAATGTCTGTCATTTCACCATTCAGTTTAATCCATCTGTGTTCATAAATCAGCGCTCATTCCAGTTTCAGATGGAGGCAGAAGGGAAGAAAGAGCTCAAGATCTCTTTTGCCATTTTTAATTGCAATAGATTTGATTTTTTTAATCTTAATAAGGATCATAAAACCATATAGCAGCAGTTGCCTTAATGTCTGCTGGCTTATAATTAACCTTTGGTCTCAGACATTAGACAGTGAGTTTTGGATTCCTGAGGCATTAATTACATGGTAGTTGTCTTGTAATTAGTTTGAAATCAGTCTCTTTGAGACACTTGTACTAAAGACCCGTGTCATTAGAGAGTATCCATGCAGTTGAATCATCACATTTTATGAGGGATCATTTTGTTGTTTGGCCTCCAGCGGCGACTGTTGCCCCATTCAATGTTTGCAGATTCTCATCAGCTCACACTGAAAAACCAGTATCATCAATAGTCAGAAATACACTTTTCCCTGCATTACCCCTCCTACCATGCCCACTCTCATCCACAACTGATTATTGGCCAAGATTTCTAAAATTGTTCACTGATGTCCTCTTCCCCAGAGGTGCAACTGAAAACATCATTTTTTTATATTCCACCCCCTAGACAACCTGCAAGAATAAGATGCTTCAAAAGGACAAGATACAAGGAATCTAATTTTTTTTATTTTATTCACTACAATCAAACCAAATTATCTAATGAACACCATTTTAAATAATCAGATTTGCCTTTTCCCATTAATATAACTTGTTTACTATGTATACTTCAAGTGCCAACAAGAGCTAATAGGGTTGTGTCACACAAAATCAGAATCAAATACCACTTCTCCAAAACAAAGGAATTGTGAACTTGTGAAGAATTTTACATCTTTGTATTTCAGTGCAATTTGACAAAAAATAGCATAAGTGTTCTCAACCATACTTCACCTAACAAGGAACTGAAGTGCAAAAGGGTTACCAGGTGTGTTCCAAGTAGAGCTGGAAGCACAAGGAACAGCTCCTCTAAATATCAGCCCTCTGCCTAGGTTTTTCTTTCCCCTTACTTTTCTCCCTTTGTATTAGAAATTCTGCTGTCAATGACTCTCATGATTGACCACGTCATATTACAAAGTCAAGAGAGTGAAAACTAAACAACTGCCGAAAATAAATTATTTGTTTCTTTTGAAAGGGAGACTATTCTAAAGTCTTTGTTTCTTCTTTTTGTTTTAAATTACTCTTTATTTTTTCAGCAACTAACACAGGCTTTGATTAAGATTTTCTTTATTAAAGAATCCACATTTTCACTCCTGCTGTTCTTTTGACAAAGAAATGAATACCTATCCTCTGAGATATCCAGAAATCACCGGGAAAACCATAACAGAGCAGACTTGGCGTTTCTTAAATTTCTAAGTAAAAATCAAAGAGAAAAAAAAAATATCAACATGCTTTATAGAACATAAAGCAGCAAAGAAGACTTATGCCAAAGCTTAAAATAATTTCTTTCAAATCTTCCTTTAAAAAAGGGGGGAGTAGGGGGAGCATCATTAAGCTGGATTCCATGGAAAGAGAGTTGTTGTGCTTTGGGGTTTTTTTGGTTTGGACTATTTTTTTTAAGAGCTAAAAGAAATTCCAAGGCTTACACTTGCCTTGGAGCCTCAATGCCAATTTTTGTGGTTTTACAACCACAGTTTCTTTTTTTTTTTTTTTTTGAGAGAGGGAGGAGTTGTTTGTTTGTTTTTCTAAAGTATTTCTCTCTTTCCCATTGTCATGTATGATACCCACACACTAAACAAGGGAAACTAACACCAAAGGGCATACAGAGAAACCGCCTATTTAAACCAAATGGCATTTTCCCTTCTTCATCACTAAAGGCTCTAACCAGCAGGACTGTTAAAGTGAGAAGGACATTTCACCTCTCTTCTCAAACTGATACTTAAGTCCTGCAGGACCTCAACTCCCCCACCAGTTACTTTTCTAGCCTATTACAGAGGCATCGTTTCCAAGATGGAATTCTACCCAAAATGCGTATGAATGTACAAGACAAACAGGATGAGGGTACAAAATACAGTACTTTTTCCTTCCTTCTTTCCTTACACTTGCAATTAGGTTACTGTTACAGGTACTATGTCTATTATGAAGGAGAATGTGTAAATTATCATTGTCATATTATAAGTACTTTGCCCACTATTGGCTGGCACCAAATGAAATGAAAGAATCTTCCGCATGCACAAGTCTTCTCTGCATCCAACATGAAAAGATTTATGGGGGTAGTCAAGGGAAAGCCAGGTTCAGACAGTGACACTGTGAACTCCTTCATCCACTGTCCTGGGTAGCTTCAATATTTTTGAGTTCTATCTTAAAAACCTCTGTAAAGAAAGAGCAAAGGTTTGGGTTTTTCTGATTGCTGCAGGCTTCTGCTCATTTGCTATTCTGTGGTTTATGTTACGGTAGGAGAAAGAGAACATCCTTTGCTGATTATGATGCTCATGATTTTGCAATCTTGTTTGAAGTTTTAAATAAATAACAGCTTCTTAACAGTAGCTTGAAATAAACAGTGACATTGTCCCTGGCCTGTGTACAGTATTTCCTGGTCTTGGTGGTGGGTTTTGGCAAGGGGAAGGAGATCAGAGCAAGATGTTTCCCTCTGCCATTTTTTTTCTTGCACACTGCTAGAAAATCTAGTCTTACCTGTCAATATCCCCAAGGTTATAGAGATTGCTCCTTTCTATTTCCCAATTATCTCAATGAACCCAAAGTTCTCCCCAAATAAAAGGGAGACAAAAAACAAAGCTTCAGAGATACCCCTGCTTCAGTCATGGGACCTACCTGGACTCATTGTCTGCAATGTCTCTGGAGACAAATGACCTTTAAGACATCCATCCTTCCCAAAGGCCAATATAGGGACAGTCAATTCCTTATCATGTTGTGCAGATTACCCGTGATTCAAACTTGCTTGAGACAGTCTGCACTGTTCTGACAAGCAACATACCACAAGGGAAAAGCTGAGTTGTTGATGGTTCCTAGTGACTAAGTTTTGACATTAATAAAGCATTTTACAGTTTCTTGGGGTTTCTTTCCAAAGTATTTGACTATTTTCTGTTTAAATTATAATACCACCATAGAAGTCATTCAGGCCAATTCAACTGATGTTCACTGCATCACAAACTGACAATCAGCAGGGGTGTTAGTTTCCCTCTGCATTCTAAGGACGGCTCATGCTTTTCATAGCTAAGTTAAGAACAGTTTAGAAATAACTAGTTGGTTTAAGACTTGTTGTTTACTTCTTAAGCCCATGAGAAATTTATTGCTCTAATAAAAACTGCGTAAAAATAAATAACAGGAGCATTAAATTACAGGAACTTAAGCTGACAAGCTTGACTAACCTGATCTCTTCTATGACAAGGTAACCCACTGGTAGATGAGGGAAGGCTCTGGATGTTGTCTACCTAGACTTTAATAAAGCTTTTGACATCGTTTCCCACAGGATTGTCCTGGAGAAACTGCCTGCCCATGGCTTGGACAGGCATACTCTTTACTGGGTAATAAACTGAATGGATGGCTGGTCCCAGAGAGTGGTGGTGACTGGATTTACATCCAGTGCAGCCAGTCACCAGTGGTGTTCCCCAGGACTCAGTGTTGGTGCCAGTACTGTTTAACAACTTTATCAATGAGGTGACCAAGGGCACCCTCAGTCTACAGATGACACCAAGCTGCAGGAGTGTGATCTGATGGAGGGCAGGAGGATTCTACAGAGGCATCTGGACAGGCTGGATTGATGGCCCAAGGCCAACGGTGAGAGGGTCAACAAGGCCAAGTTCTGGGTCCTACCGTTAGGTCACAACAACCCCTGCAGTGGTACAGGCTGGGGACAGAGTGGCTGGAGAGCTCCCCAGCAGAAAAGGACCTGGGGGTGCTGGTCAACAGCAGCTGAACATGAGCCAGTGTGAGCCCAGGTGGCCAAGGTCAAAGGCATCCAGGCCTGGATCAGCAACAGTGTGGCCAGCAGGACACATGCAGTGACAATCCCCCCAATACTTATCACTGGTGAGGCCGCACCTCAAATTCCATGCTTAGTTTTGGATCCCTCACTGCAAGAAAGGCATTGAGGAGCTGGAACTTATCCAGAGAAGGGCAACGGAGTTGGAGAAGGGTCTGGAGCACAAATCTGATGAGGAGAAGCTGAGGGTTGTGGGGGTGTTTAGTCTGGAGAAAAGAAGATTCAGGAAGGATCTTATTGCTGTCTACAACTACCTGAAGGGAAGCTGTAGCCAGGTGTGGGATCAGTCTCTTCTCCCAGGTAAAAGAGATAGGACAAGACGAAATAGCCTCAAGTTGTACCAGTGGGGGATTGGATTGGATATTAGGAAAAATCTCTTCACTGAAAGGGTTGTCAAGCATTGAAACAGGCTGCTCAGGGAAGTGGTGGAGTCACCATCCCTGGAAGCGTTTAAAAGACATGTAGGTATGGTACTTAGGGACAACCAGCCTAGCAGTGCTGGCTTAACACTTGGGCTCAATGATCTTCAAGTTTTTTTCCAACCTAAACAATTTTATTACTCTATTATAAACCAGAACAAATGCAAAGGCTTTGCAAGTCCTGAGGAAAGGGTGGTTTTCTTTTGTATTTTACAGCATTTTTAAAGTTTCTTGAATATAAGCAATGTGTTTTACTCTGCAACATCATACCCTTTGGTCCACAGTTTGAAAAAACAAATTCTGCTTTTAGCCATTGCTTTTCCAGACCACGGGAAAATACCAGCAGTGAATTAAGGTTCATGTTCCTGAAGAAGTATACATGTCATTATGATCTCAAGTGTGCTACTGCTCAAGAGCTTGATTACACATTTTATGACTGTTTGTAGAAAGAGTGACATTTTCCTCTAAAGATGAGGATTTACTACGAGTGAAAGGGGTTGACTTGCAGCAGCTTACCCAAAACAGAAGTTCATTATCATGGCATTGAAAGGCTAGAAATAGACATTTTAGAAAAGAAAAATAAGAACCATACTCTTCCCATTTCCCACTCCCATTATCACTCATTCCCATCTTCTGTAACATCTTGTCATCTGTATTCAAGTTCCTGTTTAGCTCCCTTTCTTCAGAAAACCAACTTCTCAACTCATCAGTGTTTCTAATTTATGTCTTCTATCTTTTCTTTCTTCCTCTCAGCATCCTTTGCCCATTGCTCCTCTTCTCAGTATCTCACCTCCACATTTCTTTTGGTACTGCCTTTGGATTTCAGGCTCCTGAATCAGTGCGGTCTTAGCATAAGAGAGGTTTTAGCCCCAGGTGAGCATTTGTCAGGGTAGCAAAAAACCACTAAATCTAGGCTAAAAGCATCTATTATTTACAAAAACACAAAGTTCATCTGCAGGTAACATACCTATTACAAAGACCTGGAGTTTGGTTCTACAGAAAGGAATGAGAAAACATGGAGTGAAATTGTCATCTCATATCTTTAAAATGGGGACATTTTTCTAGGTTCCCTGCAGCATAGCTTGATCTTGAGCTTACCTTTGTTATTTTTAGAGCACATATTTTTCATCAGCTGAACAGTATTGATCCCCAGTCATGCTAAGGATTCTCTAATATCAATTGTACTCCATTTTTCTTATATTTTGAATATTTACCTACATTTTTGCAGGATTTCTCCAGCAGATCCTTCTGAAGTTGCAGGTAATCCCATTACCATTCTTTCCCAGATGTTCAGATGACTGTCTCTCAGAGAACCCACAACTCTGTTGTGAGAGACTTTGTCAGTGTGCTTCCACAGTCCTTTTTAACTTCTTTTTGTATATAACTTAAAACCCTAGTGCTGAAGATAGCCAACATAAGACAAGTGTTCAGTGACATACTTATCTATCATCCCTCCAACAGAAGATGATGCAGCAGATGTTCACTGGAGTTTTCTCTAGGCTGATGTCTCCTGCAGGACACATGCCCAGAATCAGTGAGGACTGGCACTTTGAAAGTTCCTAACATGCTGTAGCTTATCTAACCTTGCTTCATGATTAGTAACACTATTTAGGGATGAAGATTCCTTTGTGCTGGGCACTGTGGTAACATAAGAAAAACATACATACCCTGTCCCAATGAAATTACATTATGGGCATAGAAAGGGTAAGAAACAAATATCAAAGGCAACAACACAGCACCAGGTAGTCCAATCTGTAAAGAACAATCACTGCAGGTCTAGATTTTGCTAAGATTTTCTTTAGCCACCCCAAAAAACTAAAAAGAAAGCTTTTAGGGTCTAAAGTAAGACTACATATTTGTTTAGTAGCTGGTTACAGGAAATTCTTTTCAAGCATTAGGAGCAGCAGAAAGAAAAGCACAAAGGTAATTGCCTGAAATAAAAAACTAGAAATGAAGGTTGGCTTCAGTTGCAAACTGGAAGGCCAGCTTGGAGATAACATCTGATGATGAAGTTGGAAATACAAAAGACCACAAAACCAAAGCAAAATAGTTCACATTTGTTAGGAGACATCTGGATGATTGCGGATAAAGGAGAGTGGCTGATCTTAGATAATTCTATAAAGAAAGGCATGAAGATCTTAAAGTGATGACTTAGAAGAAAGCTTCTGTTGGATATGACTTTCCAGGTCAAAGGCTGGAACAGTAGGAAAGATGGTGATCAAGTAAGAACACATTAGAAAAGACTTGGATGAAGAATTAAAAAGCTCAAGGTTGGCCATGGACTTCTGCTGGTGGCTAATACACTCAGGAATTTCTAAATGCAGACTGACATTTGTTATCAGCGCTGGTAGAGGAAAGTATGTATGTTAATTGTCTGGGAAAAAAAATCAGAAATTACATTCAACCCTGCATAAGGAATTGGTCCTGCTAATTTCAGTCTGTCCGTTTATAAGATCCTTTTGCCTTCATTGTAAAATATATAACTTCTATTCTATGACTCTCACTATTGCTACATTTGTTTCATGACAATACCAAAAAGAAATAAAAAAGATGAAGTCTGCTGAAAAGAATAGTCAGTGGATTCAGTAAGACGGATTTTGCAAATGAGAAGCAAGGCATATATTGGCAAAGATCCACTGATTCTAAGGGAAACCTGCCAATCTGTGTCAAAGCATCAACTTCCTTCTGTTTCCAAATAAATGAAGTATTTCTGATCCACAGGTTAACTCTGATATTTGCAGTATTCACAAAAATGTTTGATACCCTGTTTTTCTCTGTGTCTAGATATGTATGGCAAGCCACAGAAATGTCTTACAGATGATAAATGGACAGACAGAGGGTATCTGGAAAAACTGGACAGCTCCAGAGGATTTCAGTTGCTCCTGTTCTTTTTCTCTCTTCAAAATACCTGCCAGGATGTATGGTAGAAAGCAGAAAATGCTCCTGCTAATGGGCAAACAGTGAACCATCTGGGAAAAATCTGGTTTGGCTTTTTTTTTCCCTCTTTAACTTGTACAGATTTAGAGATCAAAAAGTGCTCCATACAAATAGAAGAGAACCAATTATGGTATACATGGTTCTGATGTTGTATCTCTCCAAACAGTTGTAAAGCTAGTTTTTCTTGCAGCATTGGGATTTTGAAGATATTGCCTTATGTATGATCAATACAACAATGGGGAACAAAACTGAGACATTCTGTTTTACCCGTGGTATACTGAACAGAGAATATGTTTCCCTTCAACTTAAATAATAAGGTTCTCCTACTAAAATAATCCAACTAAACAATGAGTTAACTGAAGATTAAATTTAAATTGTGTCTCAAAATTAATGGCCTAGTCCCAAGCATATCCAAGCAGTAGCCTGGAGGAAACAGCTGAACCATACATTTTGAACCAAACATGAAAGCTACCAAAAATATCCACCAAATCAAAAGCATCTACTAAATTATAAGTATTATGACAGGGTGCTTTGCAAGAATTTATGAACATGAATCCACTACTCCACAATCCTGCATGTTTTACAGTTCCCTACGTGTATGCAAAAAGATTGCAAAATGTACAGAAAAGATCACTTTGCATTGATGCCAATAACTATACAATATGTAAAGCAGCAAAAAAATAAAGCCTTGTGTCTCCCAGTCACCCAACATGGATAACCAGCAGTGTTTACTCATTGACTGTTCTCCCTAAAACTTCAATATATTTGTAAAACTGCTATATGAAAAACACATTCCCCAATGGCATAATACTTTAAAAGACTCAACAAATAAATTAATTTAGCATGTTATGAAAGAATTAAACAATACCAACATATTTTTACTGCTCCCATGAGAACTACTATTTTCTTATAGTCCTGCTCTTTGCCTCTTGCCAAAAGTCAAGATGGCCCCAGAGAAAGCCAGGATAAACCTGCCAGTCATTTACCTGAAAGGCAATTGTCATTTCTGAGCTTACATCTGGTAGAGGCCACCTTCCTAAAAAAGACAAGACAGGGTGACATTTGTTCTGAGACCAAGTCCTCTGGTAGTTAACTACAAACACGTTTCCACCTTGTTTTAATACTGTTTTAATGAGCAGAAGCAAAGTATTAATATTTTTTAAAATATATTTCCTTAATAAGATTAAAATTCTTCTGTGATTGTTCTGGCATTTAAAACCATAATAGCAAATTTTTTCAATTGTGTTTAGATCATCCTACAAGTTTTTAAAGGGTTTTGTTCCACAGAATCATGCAAGATAATAAAATATCTATGACTGTACTATTAAACCAGTGCTGTGACGTGTCACTTAGTTAAAATAATTGGCATATTTAGAGAGAAATTCTTAAATACATAATCAGAAGTTCTAAAATATACCAGATAACTTGATTCATCTTCTTACTGATATTTTCAGAAATGCCTGTTGGTTTCTATGCTCCAGAAAGGAATCAGCTGCTCTTGGCCCTCTACAAACTCCCTCATCCCGAGTCCCAGGTCACAGTGCCACTGGAGAAAAGACCCATTTTGCACATATTGCTCTGAGAAAACAGATCTTTGGACACATTGAAATAATTTTTAAAAATTCTGAAGCCATA
This sequence comes from Dicrurus megarhynchus, assembly GCA_013399195.1. Classification (NCBI taxonomy): domain Eukaryota; kingdom Metazoa; phylum Chordata; class Aves; order Passeriformes; family Dicruridae; genus Dicrurus; species Dicrurus megarhynchus. Next base: position 551,505 of record VXAD01008714.1, read on the forward strand.
AGAGTCAACAGCAAAATCATCACTGACTTTAACAGGGCCTAGATTTGTCCCTAAAGTCTTTTCACTACACAGCAACTTTACCGTTTGACCGGAGGTGACTTCTGAGAGATGGCCACCTTGACTACCATGGTCTGAATGGCCAACACACAAGGCAGTTAACTCACAGGTAAGTGAAATTTTAACATTTTTAATTTTATGCACTGCTTGAAACAGGGGTAATTAGACTTAAAACAGGCAGAAATTAGCTTAGAAATTACATCATAACATGTAGGAAAGGGCCATGAGTCCATGAGGGAAGTATGCTACAGTATGATTCCCACTCCCTTACCTACTCAGCATGTACACATCAACCAAGTGTCACAGTGGCATCCCATAAGTACACAGTGAAATGTGAATTATCTTATGGAAATGCTGGTTGCAAACACATTTGTACTTTGTTCTCTAATTCACTTCAGTTTGCCTGTTGCGTTGTTGAGAAGATAGCCTTGACACAATAGTTAAACTTTTACTCAGTGTGATTCTGGCAAATAAAGGGCCTGATACTTTTTGTTTTGTTTGGTTTGGTTTGGGTTTTTTTGGTTTTTTTGTTTTTTTGTAACTAGAGACAATGTTAGAGCTACATTTGTAATATACTTTATTACAAACTAATCACAGAACCACAGGAAATGTACTGTTCATTGCTCATGGCATCCTGAAACTATGAATACTACATCTTACTTTGATCAGAGACAGTTGTTTTTGTAGCCCAACACACAATGGTAGGGGGAGGTAAGAAATGAAAGCATACTGAAAACATATTATTAATACACTGTGATTTGATACACGTCCTGTAGCTGTTGTGAACAGTCTGGTAACAAATTTTAATGTGATTAATGTCTTTTTAAAGGGATTTTGGCATTCCATTGGCTGAATATACAATAATGATCAGAACTAAGTGCATCAATAGGAAGAATATCACCACAGAAAGACATGCAAATCTACAATTTCAATTTGAAATATCAGTACAAGACAAAGTCAGTAATAGCAATACCTGTATTTTCTATGCAAGAAGATGTATATGATGCGGTTAGAAGCAAAACAAGAATACTTACATTTAGAAAAAAAATTACATACTTTGAGCTACACAATCACTGAAGGACTTTTCTTTGCAAAAGTAACTCCTACCTTCACAAAAAAAGAAAAAAAAAGAAAAAAAAGTTAAAACTGGCTTATTAGCAGCTAAGCTCATCTGAGCTTGTATGGTTTACTTTTTAGATCTTGTCTTTTGAGCTTGCATAGATGTAAACCCTCAGGTATTTATAGCACTACAGAACTCATGGAAAAAAATCAGTAATCCATATATATATATATTTTTAAATATGAAAGAACACAGAAATACAGGATATTTACACCAAATGGGCACAGTATAAAAAACTGAATGTATTAAATACATCTGAGTGCCAATCCCTTCACAAACATTACTTCACTACAGGAACAATAACAGAAAAATAGAGAAAGTGCTCTGAGTGCAGTTGGAGAAAAGGCAGAAAACTGATTATGTTTCAAAAACATGAACATTTTTCACTAGACACAATATAATTAATGCATGCCATGTTCTTGTATCCACTCTTTTGAGGCACTGCAGGTTATTTCTTCCTTAGAGGAAACAGAAATCATAATCAATGCAACAGTACAAAAATTAGTATAATCTGACCACAAACAACTTGATAAACACAACACCATGGTGTCTTACAGAGCCAGAAAACATCTGCTTGTGAAAAAACCATGCAAAACATGATACTTCCCTTTAAAAAAACTTGGGAAAGCTTTTCTAAACTATGTGATACACCAAAGCTCTAATAATTTCTTAGAAATGAACCTTCTGAGTGTTTTGTACGCAGAAGCACTAGCAGCTATAAATGTGGCTAGATACATAAATGCTTACCTTATGCGTAGGTTCTCTACTGTTGCAAAAAATAGTGCAAAGCATAGCACAAATCTATCGGAAATTTTTAATTTTTAATAAATTTTAATAATATGAGCAATTATTTATATCTGAATATTTTGGAAATCAGGATAGCTTTGGCATTTCTGAACCACAAAAAATAATTTCCTTTGCATCAGCCTAATCAGACAGCCTTTAAGCAGGCAAAATCTAAACAGAATAAAATCACAAATTTAAAAAACAAGGACATTACGGTGTTGAATTTAGTGACCTGAGCAAGGAAATCCCCATTAAGAGAAAGTTTGTCACCAGATTTGACAAGATGGTGGTTACTAAGCACAAAATTAAATATTTTAGGCATTCATTGGAAGACTGTTCTTTTCAACAGTGGCTGCATTTTTGTTATTAATTCAACAATCCAACCACAGAAAAAGTAAACAATTTAAAGTATTCTTTTGAAAAAAGGCATCAGAGAAGAAAGATGTACTAATTACTGAACATTTCTGCCTCATCCACAGATGTGGCTCCATGATTGAATCCAGCCCGGCATAAGGAAAAATAAAGAGAACAAATTAAATAAATGCAGGAGAGCTGGGCTTGGCTTCATGCCCACTGTCATCATAGTCAAACTTCTTTTCCAAGATCCACCACAACACTTTCCTCTTAAGCTTCCTCTGGGTCACAATGACCTTTGTTAAACATTATAACAAGTGATAAAATGAAGACTGGGAGTACATTTGTTGCACAGTTAAAATTGAAAGGAACCAGGGGATCTGAACCAGATTGCAGATAAATATAATATATTGCTCAGCTACATTCCTCTTTGTTCCAGATGTGTGATTTGTTACTAGTTATAACAGAATGCAAGCTGTATTTTGTAAAGACTAAAACCAAAACATTACAGTATGCAGAAGCACTATCCATCAATTTTCTAAAAGGAAATTGCACCTGCCTGCAATCTTGTCCTCATTTGACTGAGCCCTCTGAGAAACACAATGATTTAATGCAACAGCTCTTCACACATGAAGGGTGTGGTTCAGCTCTGGCTTCACAGAAATGAGTCTAAGAGTCTAAATTTAGCATGTAGTAAAAGTTTATCCATGAAAAAAAAACCACAGAAAAACACTCTTCATGTAAGTGCATACATCAGTGTAATTCACAGATTGTGCCCTGCCACTTCCCTGGGACTGACCTACATCAGTTTTATTTTCAGTATTGCAGCTCTCTCGGGCAAAGTGGGCAGCATACCCACTGCTTTGCATCAATGCCATCCTTCTCACACTTTCAAAAACATTGCCCCCTAAATTCTTATAAAAAAATAAGGGAGTTTAGCCATGTAGCTGTAGCCCTGAGTACTGGCCCTGACCAATGCAAAAGTAAACAGTTATTTAAAGTTACCCTGTTAAAATATTCCAGTTTATCTTCAAACAAAAATGTGAAGGAAAGCTTTGTTTTTATTTGCTCTTTCCAAAAGACAAAGATAAAGGATGTAGTAAAATAACTGTACTGCAAAAGGAAACAAGACCTGCCATTCACAACATCCCAATTTCAGGAAAAGGGAGACAGGTGACAAGCAAAAACTCGTTTGTTATTACTGTGGACACCGTTACAACTTTCATTCTTATCTGGTCTCAGCTCCTGACATTTTTTGATGATTTAACACAGTCCTCACCCAAGCAAAATTTACATGGGGTTCAGTACTATTTTTATGAGAGCAAAATTAAGTAAACCAAGGAAGAGCTGCACGTGCAGGTGACGATGGTCCAGCAGCTGGGTTACACTCAGAGCCATCTGCTGTGATGAATGGGGCTATTTGTGCCCCAAGGAACTGTTCAAAAACCTGTGTTGGCACACTACCCTGCACCCCCAAGTAAACTTCAAACGTACACATGCTGTCTTCAAAACACAGCAGGAACTACGCACACCACCAATACAGCTCAGCTCCTATCCATCACAACTGCCCTCCCGCTCTATGCAGGGCTCATACCAGGACAGGACCTTCTATTTTGTGTCCCAGTGTGTTGCCACTTTGCAGGGAGAAGTGCTGCACGCAAAACACTTGCAAGAACTCAGCAGGAGTCACTGCCTGATGCAGAGTCAAGAGACTGACTAACAGTGGGGCTCACTGAGGAGGGGCTTGCCAAGCTCTTTGCAGCAACCCACCTTTCTACAGACGCAGAGGAGCAGACGGGTTCATGAGGAAATTGGGAGTCAGATTTTGAACTCCCATTATTCTTCAGACTGTGTCATTTTCCAAATGATTTACTGTGGAAAGAAACACACATCTGATCACATATTAGGGCAAGCATTGTGCCAGATGTCTTACACAGAGCTACTTATTGGGGAGGCCACAGAGAGGCCTGCCAGAGGAAAGGACACGGGATTGCTTTCATCCTACATGAGGCAGATCCTTCAACAGGAACTAAAGAATGAGACAGTAACTCCAAGAGAATGCAGAAGTCAACCTCAAGAGATCAGGTGACTGGTGGCATCATGTTTTGGTATGAGGCAAAGTCAGCCAGCTCTCACCAAACAAAAATCTCAGCAGGAACACACAGGCAGGAACCCCTGCACTGAAGAAGAAGACACCATATCCCATTAAGATACCACATGGGCAGAAGTTGCTGCATTATATAATGATGAGCTTGGCTCCTACCTCTCTGCATGGTAGGGATTCTCAGCTCCCGAGGAGCTCACAACTTGGAGGAGCTGGGAGATGTTGCCTCTGGCCATGGGTGTGGCTTTAGCACTACCATAATTTCCTGGCTCTTCTGTCTCTGTTGTCTATGTTAAGCATTTTGAAGTGGCACTGTAACTTATTTCCAAGTGCAGTTGCCACTGCTGCTGAACAGTGATCCATTGCTCCTATTGTTGCTTCCACACTCAGTGGTTCATAAAAACAATGCTTAAGATGCAACTTCAGCACAGGGAGTCTCAAAACTGTCGAGTGTCAGAAGCTGGAAGAATCACTCTGTACTTGCCCTGCTTCTTATGCTTCTCCATCAGCACCTTCTGCTGGCTGCTATCAGGAAAGATGTGCTGAGACCTTTTGTACAAGCATGTATTGCTCCCCTTACACTCTTATACATTTCCCCCATCAACATTAACAGCTAAGGTTCAGTTATTTTGACTGACAATGCTAATGTTCTTCCTCTTATTGCTTAAAAACTGCTTTCAAAGTGTAACACCTTGATTTTCCATGTCAGCATCCTTCCCAGGTTGCACTGCACTGACTGAAGTAACCACGCCATGGGAGGGAAGCAATCTTTGCTTCACAAAGAAAAGCCTGAAATAAATATTGGAATATATTGATATACTCTGGTTTGGACATAACTACCTAAAAAAACCAAACACATCCCTCCATGAAAAAGAAAAATAAGAAAATCTGATCTGCATTCTGTCACTTGGTCCTTGTGAGGATGTACAAATTCAACAATAACAAGGGGGATTTCTGAAGAAGGGGAAAATTAGTAAAGATAAATTTTACCAGTATTTTTCAGCTTTTGATAAAATGTCAAATGGGTGTTTATTTAATTTTTTTTCCCATTTTGAAATCCTAATTTCACCAGCTGTTTTCTTTCTCCCCATGGGCTAATGAGATAAATGTTTCAAAAACATAAGCAAGTGGCATTATTTTCTACCAAAAGAATTCCCCATTTCATTAAGAAATTCTGAATCAGAGGGTTTCTGGTTTTTAAAAATAATAATTAAAAAATCAGAAACTCTATATTTAAGAAACAAGTAAACAAGCATTTTTCAACACACTTTGCTCACAAAAAAGTACGAGTATGATGTACTGTATGTGGAATAGAATAACTAATGATCAGAGCTGCACAGCAACTCTAAATTTTAAACATATGGCAGAAGAATATGTAGATTCCAAAGCAAAATAAAGCTTACTAAAATGACCTGATAATTTTGAAGGCAGAGACTTAAGATGAAAGAAATCAATGCCCACAGGACCCAAACATGCACACCAGAAAATGTGAGGACTCTGGGGAAAAGCCTGCATGGTTTCTGAAGGGAACTTTTCTTTAAGCTACTTAATAAAACAATTGTTCAATAGATGCTTGCCTTTCTCTTGAGTAAGACTTACTCCCAAAGGAAACAAAGTTCAATATGATTCAAAATATTTGTAAATTTATATATTTTGAGCAAACAGAGGCATGTATTTACTAAGGAATGGGTAGCTTATCTGTAAGGAACAACTAATGAAATTTGCTGTATCATTTGTTATCAGAAAAATTGGCAATACTTGAATATAAAGCATATTCAAATGCTTTGTCACAGTATTTTTAACAATGTGACTGTAAACTGTAAATGCCACACCAAAGTGACTGAAAAAGATACCTATTATTTATTCCTGAACTAGAAAACAAAGTTAGTTTTAAAAAATACATTAAATTAATGACAAATTAAATCTTAAATCTTGAAAAAGGAATTCATAAATATTCCACATCCATTTAAGATTTTTTTAAACAATAAGATTTGTAAGAAAGATACTTGCAAACAGATATTACATTTGAGATTATATTAACCAAAGATATCTTTCCATATTTAAATGCTTGCAGAGGTTTGTTTCTGGCTAACAATTCAAATCATGCATCATACCACAGTTTTGGATAAACAATTACCAAAAAAGAGACTAGAAGAGCAGTCATGAAAGGACTAAACAACAGAGAGAAATGATAATGATGAAATGTTGATTTGCCCCTGTGTGGCAGATTAAGGAACCTGTACAGAGCAGATGTCATTTTTTTAGCAACGCATGTACCCGAATTTGCTTTTGGCAAACATTGCTTAACTGCTGCTGTTTTTCATGAAGTCAGTGAAGACTGGGTTAGATAATGAGCTGGCAAGCACTTTTGAAATGTTTACTGTGTTCCTTAAAGTAAGGGGAACATGCTGGTTCTTAAACTAATTTGTTTTTTGTTGTTGGTTTCCCCCATCTCTCCCCTAGTATTCTGCTCTGCCTGTCTTTGGAATAAACAGAAAATGACTGATTCTTTTTATACTTTTTTTTTTTTTGTCTTACAATTATACAACTGAAGAATCGGTAGTTTCCAAATGGCAAACAACTAAGCCATGTCAAGAGCCATGTTAATCTCATGTGTTCACTCCATTGTTAACAATGAAGGAAGGGGGATGGGGAGGACAAAATAAAATCTGTCTATTCTGGCCTAAATGCAGGACATGAACCAGGAGACATCCCACAAACAATGCAGTCTTTTTCTTCTGGTGGGGGGAGGTGACGGGGAAGATGATGGTAGCAGGACTTTTGTGGAAGGAGAAGCTGTGCCCATCTTGACAGTCAATACAGCATTCAGAAAGCTTATTGGTGGGAAGAATTTCCCACCCATTGTTAACTAGGAACTTGATTTGAAAATGCAGTTTTTAATTAAAATTGGCACTTCCAAGCTTCATGCTGGCATCCTCCATCTTGCTAAACACTGAGCTCATTTGTGGTTCCAGCAGTTTGGAAACTCATTCTCAGAGGTGACAAAACATTTCCCATCCTGCCATCCTTGCTCAATCCTTAGTCCCCACCTTATCATGAGTACATGGGAAATTTACTCCAGTAAGACAAAGCAAGGACTGTAGGATGTGGCCTCATTTGGCTAGTATCCACAGATCCCATTCTTTATTACTTTTAGGGGATTATTAACGGAACAGAATTCTTCAGAAATGTTTGGAGGAAAACAGGGTCAGTTATTTTTGAGGCTTCTACATGCTTCACTTCACTCAGACATCCACAACCATCATTACAGATAGAGATCCTACTGCTTAGCCCACATTTTGTTTTCTTCCCACCTATGCTTCCAGACAATAGAATTCAAAGAGAGACATTCCAGAATATTACCACCAACAACAAAAATTTCTGGGTAGATAAGACATAGAATTTATCTATCTGTTTCACATGGATGGACAAAATGGCTTATTTGATTTGTTGATTTAATGAATAGATTTGCATATGTAATGCATTCTGACTTGAGGGATCTCAAATGAAAATTCGATTTACAGGTCTGTTGAAGAAACTAGCAAAATATCTTCATAATATCTTTATTAGGAGATCACATATCATTATTTGGGACCTTTTTCTAAATAGTCCTCTGGGGGAGAAATATTTTTTTTAAAAAGTCTATTTTCTCTAGATGCGCATTTTCTGAGATGTTGAAGAACAAGCTGGGAGGGTAATTTTTCTGGTTTTTAAATTTTATTTGGATTGATGTCTTTACAATGTCTAACATTGTTAGGTTCACTACAAAGGATTTCACTTCAATTTACAGTAAAAGAAAAATATTATGCAAATTGTATAAAGGACTTCACAAGTCTATCCAGTTCATGTGAATACTAGCAAGCAAAGCAAGCTGTTGTTGGCTTTTGAAAAATCTGTCAACAATTAAGCTCATCAAAAGGAAATTCAAAAGCCATTTAGCAGAAATGTCTCACAAAGCCTGAGCCCTGTAAGGTACATTCATGTATTTAGTTCAGTTAAAGTTCTATTCAAGAATTAAAGTAATTAGCAAAGATTCGTATATTTGTACTAAAAGCTTGCCGAATGTACAAATCCAAATGTAGAAAGAACCTCAAGATTTCTAAATTACTGCAATTTGGAGTCATTTGCAGAATGATTTTCCAACAGGAATAAATCAGTGTTCCAAGCCTTCTCACATTATTCTGAGAAATATCATCTTTCAAAAAGTAGTAAAAAAAATGAAAGATATCTAACACCTACACTCAGTGTCCATTTACCAACATACATCTTATGTGCTTCTATAAAACAAAACCCACATCGTCACTACTGCACTTAGAACACTCTATAGTCTTTATTTAAGCCAGAGCACAAGGTTTTAAGAGGGTTCCACAGAACATTGGAGTTCCTCAATCCTGACAACAAAGAAAGTAATCCAACAAAATATGTCTGCACTGCAAACTGTGGCTCCATCTCCAAAATCCTGTTACAGAGCACACGGAGCCTTGCAAAAAAACAGGAGTTCTTTTGTCTTGTGACTTGTCCAAACCATGCTTAGCAATCTAGAGAAGTCTCTTCAGGAAACTACAGGCTTCATTATGGAAATTCTCTCTTCACTGCATGTTAATTTGATTATTTTTATTCAGAATTTTGCACATATACACCACTTGACCAGATCTGACTCATCACACTTGCCCTGTGTTTAAGATTTTATTCTAGCTTCTTCCAGTAATGAATTTGTGTTGATTTTGTAAGATCCTGTTCATGACCTTAAAGCTAGTTCATAGGGTCAGACCTTTCATTTTTCTGTGTTCAGCTATTACTTTCTGCCACTGCTCTTCCATTATTCAACCTTCAGCCTTACAGGAATAGGACTTGGCTGATACTTATTTTTGCGAAATTCTTTGCTTTCCGATCTCAGGAATTTTGTAACTCTGTGCTTCAGAGTGTCTGATTAAATCTGCATTAGGACTCTGTCCTTAATCTAGAGTTCAGCAAATGTTTCAGCTTCAGCCTGAGGCAACTTATAAGAACAACAATAAAAACATTTACATTTTATTGAGAGAAATCTATTGGGGAGCAACTGCTACACTCTCTTTCCACATTTGTAGATGACACTTACTCATTGGCTACTGTTTGTTTCCTTTTACATATGAGCACCGTGCAGATATTGCCAGAAGAAAAAATCAATGTTGAAGCGAATTCAAGGTTGCATGACTGTACTAGAAGTTTCAAAACTCAGTAGTAATTGTGCCATTTCTCCCCAAACAAATTGTCCAATACATAACTTTATTTGACTGAGTCCAAATATTAAGATAGAAGTCATATAGGTGTGAAACAAGCAATTTCCATGCCATCCTGTAAAAATACTACACGAGCCAGCTATGATTAATCACAATACTGTTCATCGTTCCAAATCAGACTCAGTGATTTTTATAGACATCTGTTTTCTTTCACATTTACCACATACATGGATGTAGTGTCACTATTACAGAGATTTGACTCATCGAAAAACATCACAAGTCAACCACTAAATCAGTGAGGAATATGCAGCCCATCAGAAGCCATGAATAATATAAGATCCATATGGGCTTGGGTAAAATTACCAAATTTGCCAGGCCATCAGGCTTTTTGCACCCTGCCTTGCTGGAGATGAGGTGGTGCTCAGCAAGCAAGCCTTCTGAGCAGCCAGCAGCCACAAAGCTCATGGAAGCTGGTGGACATAACTATCTTCTACTCAGTCTAAGTGAGGGAGCAAGAAAATACTCCTTTTGTTTAGCAATAAATATAACAATAGAAGCTACAGGCTAAAGCACGAATCAGCATGACAGGGTTGGAGGAGGAACTGGGCGGTGCAGCCTGAGTCAAACGCAGAAGCAGGATTTGGACTTTGCTTGTTACAATAACTACTTCTTGTCAGAAGAAGAAAACGTGCAGGAGCGTAAGAAGACAGTCCAGAGAGGGGTTTGCAGAGGCTAACAAACACAGCAGTACAGCCCTCAAAGAAAAGCAGAAAGCTTTTGGGGAAAAGTGATAGCTGCTGGAGGACTGATCGTGGTTGGGACCAAGGACACTGCAGCCACTGTGCTGGCCACAACAGGGAAGTGCTGTGTTAGAGCCAGCAGTACTATGGCCAGTGGAGCTGCTGCTCCAGCCTCCAGAGTGCCAGCCATTCTCTTCTGCCTTGACAGAGGGCCTGGGCTGCACAAGTGAGACACCAAAGACTCAAGTAATTCACACCTGAGTGTGAATCCTGCCACACTTCTACCATGATACCACTCTCTACTATACAAGAGGATGGAGGCAGGCTCTGATTAGTGGTGCCAAGCAATAGGACAAGAGGCAATAGGCAGAAACTGAAGCACAGGAGGTTCCACCCAAACATAAGGAAGAACTTCTTTACTGCGTTGGACAGATTGACCAGAGAGGGTGTGGAGTTTCCTTCTCTGGAGATATTCAAAAGCTATCTGGACACAATCCTGAATAATGTGCTGCAGGGCACCCTGCTTGATCAGGGAGGTTGGACTAGACGTTAGACCTGCAGTGGTCCTTTCCAACCTTACTGATTCTGTGTTACACTTCTTGGCCCAAAAATGTTCTCACACCAGGAGGAGGAGTTGGTACCAAGAAATGCTTCCATTGGAACTGCTCATCTGGGTTCAAATCTGAATTCAAAGGGGGAACTCCTTGGAGTCCTCTCGTCTCAAGAGAGAGCATGGTTATTAGCAGCTCCAAGGCAATCAGCTGGAACCTAGCAGCAGGGGATACCTGTGTATATCCTACTTTGGGGCATCGTGTCCCCCATGTCCCTCCATGGGTCTAGCTGTTACTTCATAATTTGTGCTTGAAGCAATTGAAAGACTCTCACTGACTTGACTAGGCTTAGATCAGATATTTAATAGAAATTCATAATGGAGAACGACTGACAAAAGGCTGCAGGATTTAGCAAATATTTTTATGAGGGAATGCAAAATTGCTACTTGCTGCATACCAAAATGCATACCTGAGAAGCATAAAAGTAACAAAAACACTTCAGGCTCCAAACCCCTATTTTATCTCTGAATTCAGGTATTATAACCCAAGAGACAGAAAACAAGTTAAAATTTCTTTTCTCTAGCTTTTCCTACTGACTTTTCTCTGAATTTATCTACTATGCATCCCACGCTATGGTACCTCTCTCTGCCCTCAGTTATAGTATAGTGTTGGATACCTAATTTTACATTTTTACATTTGTGATTCTTTACTGCCCTAAGTTTCTTTCCAAATTAATTAGGTTTATGTAGTTACACTAGTACAACGGTATTCAATTTTTACAAAACACCTATTTGATATTTAAGCTGTGTGCAACTCTTGGCAGCCCACTGACATAGCAGAGAGACCAGGTTTGCAGAAAACTGTCTCCTCCTGCAGATCTTCTAAGAAGTATCTCATATTGAGCATATTAAAAAAAAGCTTTGAACATCTTCTGAAAGCTAAGCAGTTATGAAGGAAAGGAAAAACAGATTGGAGTAACTAAAGAACATAGAGAATGCAAGTAATTTGTGCTAAAGCAGTCAGGAAATCACAAGCCTAGAAAGACCATGCAGAAAACTGTCTGTATTTTGCCAGTGCTACTGAACAATACCCTACTGCCCGGCTTTTTAAACAGTTTTTAACATTTAGCCCTTTTTAAATGTGTAATTGTGTTATGGATACTAATTTCCTCAGAACCAAGTATAATTCTTCTTCTAAATATTTGGTCCATCTCTATTGTAAGCTCTTCTTAAGACAGCTACAAAATATTGCTAATATTTTTGAGTTAATAGTGTATTTAGAAGGTCGTGTCAGGTTATTGCTGGGAGGATTAAAAGATTTTCTTTCCTCCAGAGCCCTTTGTTATAAGAAACCAAGGAAATTTAAAACAGGATTTATTCCTTTAAACCACGACAAACCAACAGAGTACCGTGGCAAGAGCATGAAGTAAGAGCACTCTGGGCCAGGAAATTTACAAAGAGAGCTTTCTTCTAACTCAAAAGTTGAGTTGAAATTTTAAAGCTCTTAATGGTTCTACATTAAGGGCAGCAAAAGACAACTGGTTTCACAGTCGTTCCCACTTACAAGTTCTCTTTCAAAAGAGTCTGCTACAATAACTGGTAAGCTAGCGGCTGTCACTAACACGGGCAGACATTCCTGGCACATAAAAGCTTCATTTGGTACTTGTCAAGCCACGCCCTGCTGGCTGCTCTCACTGCCACTAGCAGGAAGAAAGGATAGTGATGAGCATCATTTCAGTGGAGAAACAGGAAAGATAGGCAGGAAGGAGGAAAAGAAAAAGGAGAACTTGGGAAAGTTTGGTCTCAGATGTCAAAACAAATCCACTGACAGATATAATGGATTTTCCCAACAGATGTTACTTACAAACAAACAAGTCTCTCAATCCTTAGGATCATGCCTGTAGGAAGTTTTAAGTCAGGTCTGCATCTTTATAGGGGTGCTGTCATTATATTAGTCAACTGCTAAGATAGAGTAATGATGTTATCAGGGTGAATGGTAGGTCAATTGAAGTGGATGTGCCCTCTGACTTAGTTTAAAATTGGAATGCATCAGCCCTATGAAGTGATTGTGGATGTCCCAAAATCCATTGCTCAGAAGTAATTTATATTGAGCATGTCAAAACCCAGCAAATCCTACCATTACCAAGTCATTAGGCATTGTGGTGGTTTCTTCTTAATCTTTTAGGATGATCTCTTGAATAGACAAAGCTTAGACCTTGCTTTCTACATGTACCCTATTCCGAAAAAATTCTACTTAGATATTTTTTCTCTCTGTCATGAAAGGTAACTTAGCATGACATTCACTTCTAAACATTGCATCAAACGGGTTTTTTGAGCAACTGAAAGCAAGAGCATTGATCACATGCTCATGTTCTGCTGGAACTGGGACTATAAATGTCCTGACCATTTCCAAATGAATGTGTCATGCCATAATGGATATCCTGAAAAATAACTGATGCAACAGCACCAACAGAAATATTTATATATCATTTTTAAAGATTTCATCAACAGGTGGTTTTCATCTACTACACAGTATTGCTAGCTTAGCTACTGCAACACTCTGAACAGATGTTTTTAAGCATCATCAATAGGATTACTCTAGAATTTGCTCATCATAAATCAGCACACTGCAATGTCCTTTGTGGTGGGCAGTTAATATATCCTGCTTCCATCAGTTCATCTATATGATAGTTCACGGGAGGATGAATGAGCTCACTTCTATTTGAGATGACAGCTTGATGCAGCATTTCAAGGCTTAGCCTAACATGCCCTTTCTCGAGGTCAGCCAGCAACCAGTCCCAGAAAACATGTTTGTTAGATGTAACTGAAAACAGTTTAGCACTTGTATTAAAGTAATAATTAAACATGAACAGTGTGCCTTGATGTTGTTTAAATGAATGACACATTCCATGCCCAGAGCAGTTTTCAACCCAGTTTTGTGACAGACAAAACACAATAACTGATCCAAGAAAGAATTAATGAAAAGAGTACCAAGAGGTTAAGCAGCTATCAGTCTGACTGAACCATATATTATGGAGTCACTGTATAACATACCTCAAAAATGAAGGTGGAGCTCAGTTGCACCCAGCATGCCTCCACTAAAACAGCTGGCACAAACAATCACATGGGTTTGTTAGCAGCTTCCTCTTGAGAGCTGTTACATAAGCATGGGGACTGTAAACAAGAAAAAGAGAAAGAAATGGAAAATAACTAGATAAAAGTTCCAAGGAAAAACATTATTTATATGTATCTACTTTTGTCATTCTAACCTGGACAGAAAAAGGAAACCTAAGTTTTTCCTCAGCTGTGTAAACTCTAATTTAAAATAGCTTTTCACAGAGATTTGTTTACACGGTTTGTATCAGCTAGACATTTCCCAGAGACCCAGAGCACTTGATAGTATTGACATCTCTACCCAGAAGTTTCACTTCTCTCTCTAAATCGTAATGCCAAGCTGAGAACCCTAAGTCTAGTGACTCTAGATACACCCAGCAATAAAGCCACTAGGGAGTAGGTGAGCACTTAGAGAAATTAACCTTTATTTGGGTACCTAAGAGGAACTTTGCTCTTTGCTATGCGAGCTAGAGGCAACTGCAAAAATGAGGCAAGAATGAACAGGTTAGGATGCCCCATTACTTGGCCTATTTGAGTCATTAGAAATGCTCTATATTGTAAAAGTGTATCCATTTTTCCACTTAGAGTTATGAAAAGAATCTAAAACACAGGTCCAGAAGCAGAGACATATTTAAGAAACTGAATCCCAGTCTCTGATGTCTTCCTTTCCAAGTGACATTCCTGAGGTGCCCGTTTCCAGGTACACTCCAAATGGGCTTTCCTAGTCTTAACAGTGCTCCCCAATTTAGCATCTGCAAATGAGGCTCCGCATTATACACAGAGTTTAGGCACTTTAATTCAGAAGTACTATACTAGATAGGCTACATTCAGCACTATAAAATTTATTTCTTGTGTATCTAAGCTAAATTCAAAAGAGAACTTGGCCGCAGAACTGCTTTGTATCTGGCCTGTGCCATGTGAGGGGACACTGGCTCACATGAACGAGAAGAGGCTCAGCCTCAGACAGCTGGTGAGGTTACTATGCCCAAGTGTCCCCCTCACTCTCCCTGAGCTGATATTTGAGCTGTTCATAAACCAGCTGCTGAACCACTGGAGTTATTTAGCTCTTTAGGGTGGGGTAAACAGCTAGAGGTGATAACCACATTAGTTGTCTCAAGCTGGCAGCAACACATAAATCAATCAGAGGCACATTGAAATGGGATACACAGACACCAGCAAACTAAGCAGGAAGCTGCTTAAACCAGCCAGTAGGAAACACAAAGACAAGTGCAGAATAAGATTGCACACACACACACAGATACACACCCATAAATGGCTCCGTCTCAGCCTTGGTTTTCTGTTCTTCCTCTGCTGAGAGACTTTTAACCTACATCTTCCAGCAGAAAGTCAGCCACCAAGATGCCACAGCAGGTTCCCACTGTCCTGCCCATCATCCAGACACACACACACACACACCTTTTTATTTTCTTCCTTTTTAAAAAATACTATTCCACTTTCTAGATGCCTATTAGTCTCAATGAATAGACCTACCTCTCCTTCCTCCATAGTAAATATCCTAAGATAGATTTTCCAGAAACCATTCTTTTTCTTACCCCTCCAGATACTGCATAGGGAAAATTCAGCAGGAACATAAGTAGGAAGGCACCAAATACTAAAACCCCAGCCCTGGATAGTGTTACATCATTCTCCTGGCAAAAAGATGTTTTAATTCACCAAAGCAGGCAAAAAATCTCAACATCTCCTGACTGGAAGGTAAGAACCCTAAGGGATTCTTGATTCAAAACCACAAAACAGGCCTTTTTCTGATGAAATTATACGTATTCTCTACATACTTTTTTTTTTCTGTAACCACAAGCAAGACAGAAAAGAGGATGAGAACACATTTCCCTCAGTTTTAAGATGTGGGCTGAACCCCACAGGGATTGATGTGGTCAGGACACAGGCAGGTGGCACAAACTCAGAAACAGACTGATAGGTTCTATGGGTATTTCAGTAGCAGAAACTAGCCCAGAAAGTATTGGCATTGAGGGAGAGAAGGCAGGTGGGAAGGCAGGTGAATGCCAGTGACACCTAGAGATATCCTAAGCACTAAAGAGGCATTTAAATGTAATTCCTCACGTTAATCTAGCCCACTAGTTCTGGTGATTCAGTTGCCTGCACAAAGAATTGTGCTATTCTGCCAAAAAGCTGCATATCTATGGAAACATATGGAGAATTTCAGCCATCACCTTATCTGCACTGATCATTTATTTTCTTGGGATAAAAGCAGAAGCTGTAATGGCAGGAAAGTGAAAATATTATGCCTGTTCATACATTCTTTTCATACAGTTTGGAGACCAGTTCCCCTCTTCTTTTATACTCAGCACTGGCAGATAACGTGATTTCCCTCTAGAACCACATGCACTGTGTGTACAGGCTGTATCCAACACTAACCTACAGGGCCATTCTAAGTAAAAACACATAAAAGAGAAGTGTACTTAAAAATGCAGTCACAATCGTTTACTGTACTCAGCATGCTTAAACAGTGCACGTAATACAGTTCAGTGTAAAACCACTCACTACTCAGGTTTCTGAAGGAAGATACAGAATGGAACTACAATTCAGCCTGGAACTAATTCTGGAGTACAGCCAGCCTCATGCAATCCATAAAAATTCCTGTGTCAAAATGATGTGTCCCATTGTCTTGATGCCTTGATCAAGGTTTCTAAGTGCCTCATTTTTCTGACATCCTCCACATTAACAAACTTACAGTGAACAGATGTTAAACTAACTGCACCACCACTGAAGTTCTGCTTTAGAATCTACTCCTTTGCAATTTTTTAATCAGCATATGTAGCAGTGAATGCTGTCCTTGTATAGCTAGTTCTCTTCTGTACGAACTAAAGAGACCCTTGAAAAGGTAGTGAAAATGCAAACATTATTGCAAAAACTCCCGTCACCTGCAAACACCTTACCAAATTACATTCTATACTTATCAGCCACTGATGAACTGATTACAGGAAAATAACAGCAACACTTAGCCCTCCTGTAAATAATCCTAAATCACAAAGTTCTCAATAATCATAGAGGTCTTCAGAAAACAAATTAACATCCCCTTGTTATATACTTAATACTTCCACATTTTCACTCAGGTTTCCCATCAGAACTGAGTTCATCAATTTTATTAAAATAATTTTTTTAAAGTTTATTTTTCCATTTCCTTCAGTTATTTGCATCGGAGAATCAGAATGATGATTTACCAGAGTATATGGAATATAGGTAGAATGCACAAGTACCCTGCATTTTCATAAAGTCTCCACTAATCTTCCGAAAAGCCGCTGACAGAATGAGAAAAACCAATCCATACTATAACACAGTAAACCTTCCCAAGATTGTTAAGTAAGCTCTGGACTCCTGGTGGGATACAGGTTCCTCCTTCCCCCAGCTGTAATCTCCAGCCAGAAGATGGTAAATGCTCTCAACCAGAAAAGCAGCCACGTGCACCTGACAAGGGAGGAGTCTTGCCAGGGGATGTGTGCAATGCCACACCTGCCTCCCCCAGCTGCTGCACCAGCCAGTGGGGGATTGGATCCAGCAAGATAGGAATGCATGGTTAGAGACCTCCAGTTCTTAGAGACTGAATACATATGAGGGCTATGATTTTTGAAGCCAAATTCTTATTAAAAACAATAGAAATTTGGGTGTACAAATCCCTTAGTCTCTGTCCAGCCAAAGCAATTACTCTCCCCCCAGCCTCTAGCTGCTACCCATTGGTTAGCACTGCTGGTACCATTTTTTAGAAGGATTTGTTGCACAAAGAGAGAGACTTATTAAAAACAGAAAAGAATGTGTTGTGCCTCTATAGCCAGAATCATAGTTTAAAAATCTATGTGCTGTATTTTCCTGAGTGCTCAAAAGATACTAAAGAGTTATAAACCCATAGGAACCATCTAAGCTCAAGTATATGGCTGGTTTTCATCTTCAGTGATTCAAAGGAGGTATGTTTACTACTGCAGCTGGCACAGCATGCTTCCAGAAGAAACATTAAAAAAAAAAATCGTGTTTTCATTAGTATTTTTTTCTCCTTTTTAAACACTTCTCTCCATTATTTATTGGTTCAGATTGGTTGTGATTTCTTTTAAGATAACAGTCTAAAATGAAAATATTTTCATCTTATTTTATGATTATTCTCTTCTGCTATAAATAACCACTGAGCTATCAGACCAACACTCTTTAGATTCCCCATCTGTCTTTCCACTTCACTCTGCAGCTAGATTGACTAAAATACAAGAAGGATAGTTACGTTTTTGAGCTAACAAGGTGTAATTGTTTTCTCTGTTCAAGGTGAAATTCACCCACCAGCTTAGAGCATATTTGTAACCAGACCCTGAAATACTTGTACAACCATCTCTTCTATTAGTTTCCATTTAAGTAATGTGAGTTCAGTTAGATATTTTTGATTTTGCCAGGAATGAAGGAGGGGAAATAAAGCAGCCCTTTAAAAACTTTCTCAAAGCTGCTGGAAGACAAGTCAGCTGATGAGTATGTTTATTGCTCTTAAATAATTTGGGAAGAAAAAAAGAACCATTTCAGTGTTAAGAAACCTGTAAGTGAATAGACCAGACAGTAGGTAAATTGCTGTGTTTTCTTTTTATTTTCTTTTCCTGCTTTGTAGATGACTATCACGGCAAGATTATTTTTTTTCCTGTTACAATTACTTCTGAGATGAACAGAGACGTCCATTGTCAAACCAGTGTCCCAGGGTGTCAGCTGCCTGCCTGCCAGAAGCCCAAATCCGTGATATTACAGACATACTGCCAAGTTTTAGCCAGTGATCCAGCCATTGCCCAATGCTGTTCATGAGCACTAATAAAACTGTCAGGTGTGACTCAGACCAGACCAACCAGAAGTGACTACTGGCTCTAGGGAAGGGCTGGGGAAACAGGGACACAGGAAGTATTCTGGACAACCTTCCTAATGGAGATGAAAAATAAATCATCTCAGACCATTCTATTTTGTTCCATGTTTATGGCCCACAGGTTAAGGGAGAAACAGAAAATAGGATCTCAAGTTTAGAAAGATTGTGACACAAGTTGCACAACATGCCTTCAGCATTCTCATCAGGAAACCAGTAAAAGAAAGTTCTTCAAAATAAATTACCATATGATTCCTGGATGAAAACTGTATTGTTATCTCTTTGTTTTGAAAAGATTGACTGAAGCCCAGCTAGAAGCAGAACGGTGGAATATTAAGATACACTTCAAATTTGCAGGGCATCTGGCTGTGAAAAGTAGAAAAACCTTCACAGGACAGGTTGAAGCGGTTGTCAATTAACCACTGGTTGTGAAACTGATGGGATGAAATAAAAAAGACAAGTTCTGCACTCCAGCAGGAAAATCAAATGAACAATTACAAAGTAGAAAAAAGCAAGTTAGCTACAAAGCTGTAGAAAAATCTTTAATACAACCATATGGAAACTATGTTAAAATATGATTCTCTTGCAAATATGGTTTTCTATGACAGGTAACTAATCCACACCTTTTGACACTTGTGATACCTCAAATCAAAAATGAAGTCCCATTTTGAACTGTATGTTTCAAGATTTATGCAGACAATCTGAGCAGTCCAGAGAAGAACAACAAAAAAAATCCACACACCAGGTTGGAATATACAATCTAGGAAGAAAAGCTGAAAGATTTGGGTTTGTTTAGTCTAGAAAAGAGACTGAGGGAAGATGTAAGTCTTCAAATATGCAAGATGCTGTAATAAATATGACAGTGATCAACTGTTCTTCAGGTTCAGCAAGGTTAGAAGAATAGTTCCGCTTACCGTGTGGTAAAAGAAGATTTGTTAGCTATTAGGACAAAATAACTAACAAAAACAGCCATACACTGGAACAGCTCACTGAAGCTGGTCATAGAATCCTCATCACTGGAGTCCATTATGGAAAAGTTAGACAAATCACTGTCAAAAATAGTCCTTGGCTCAGCCACAAAACAGAGAGATTGACTGGCTGCCTGAGCTCCCTCCCATTCCTACACTTCTATGATTTACTAGGGAATATGCAGTTTCTTGCACAAGCCACTCTTTTTAGGGGTTTAGTAAGTCACATTGACTAATATATTGCATGCAAAAACCTCTATCCTGATGCCAAGTATTTCAAACTCTATTTAAAACTTTACCACTGTAAAAACTGTTATGTTCTAGTAGGAAAATCCAGGAAGTAGTACTCTGCAATATTATCGTACCAAGGGAGAAGCCAAGTAATTTCAAAAGATCTTTCAAAATCTCATGTGTGACCACAAGGCAAGGTCAGAAAAGGCCAATGACATTTCTCTCAGAAGGTAAGAAAACCCCAACACAGTTGGGGTTGTCACAGCCTGACAAAAGCCAACACACAGCAGTGGTTGAAGGCTACATGGAAATTGATTGAACACACTGCTACAGCAGGAACTCTCTGGTGTCCAGCACATCTTGAGTACAAAAACTAACATCTAGCTAGCTGACACATTTCAGCAGCTTTCATCCTAAAGCTACCTGGGGATAAACCTGGTGAATTTATTAAGCATGTCAGACACTTAATAAGGAATCCCTGAATTAGAAAAGGTACTACTATTCTCTGCATCAAACTACAATCAGTCCTCTGTGGAAGGGCATATAAAGCACTTGTCGATTATAAGACTCAGCAATGAATCCACTACAGACCCATTGACAAAGGCATTGCTTCATACCATGTGTGACACATCTACTACAGAGAACCAAATTCCTGTCTCAGACCTTACATGCTACTGAGTAAAACCAAGAAAAAGGAAAGGAAGACTACTCCTTTGACAAGAATGAGAAGAAATATTAAAGACAGCCATACTACTGGCTCTGGCAGGAAATTCTCTTGGAGGAAGTGTGGTGACTCCACTCCACTTTAACAACTGATGAAAACATCAAGCCCAGCAAAGGCCTATGCAGGTACAATAGCATACTGCTAAATTCTAGGACAAAAATAAAGTTAAAATCTTCAACTCTCGAGAGATGTTATCAGCTCCACAAATGATCTACTGGAATATCTATAATGATCTGACAAGGCATAATTCAGAAAAGCAATTCTGAAGTCTTGCAAACTTCAGTGGTATCCAGGCAATTGGTGTATGCTGTGTTGGTCAGAAAGAGTGTCCTGAATTATTTCCCCTCAGTAGCATTTCACAAAAGTGTCTGATGACAGCATGGAAGAATGCAAGCTACCTGCTTGGATAATTCATAAAAACAATAGCCAAGGGCCTGAAGGAGCCCAGTTTTCTTGCTAAAATGTTTCAGGCAAGCTTCTGCAAAACATCTTTCTGTTCTAGAACATTTCTACATACAGATTCTGTTTTTCAGAGATCCCATTCCTGCATTCCTTGCAAACCCAAAAACACCCGCTGACATCATTGGGCAATGCACTGGCATCAGGAATACGGGACTAAGCCAACAGAGGTTGTGGGTAGCCAAAACTGTGCTGGAAACAGTTCATCCCGGTTCGGTCAAACCAACTTTTGAAATCACAGCTGGTTCAAAAATTGTGACCCTCCTAGGGTCCTAGCAGATCCCACTCCCTGCCATGCTCAGCACAGATGACAGCACCTCTCACCTCCTCAACCCTCACAAGCTTGGACCAAGAAGTCCTTTTTCCTACACTTAGGGAAGCAGTTATTCCTGCTTCCTGGCCCGCCCCATTCCCTTACTCCCTGGCCCCACTCCCGGAACCAATTCATATGCAATGGGCTATGCATCCTGCTGGTGAAGAAGGGCTAGGAGGAACTGTCTCAAAAAGATTTAAAATCTTATTAATGAATACAATATGAACTTCAAAGTCCTACTGGGGAGCACTATTTATGTAATGGCAAGAAAGAAAAACAAATGTATCTTGAATCCTGACACTACTAAAGGCAGTGGAGAGAAGCACCCAGGGAACCAAGATTTCAATCAACAATTGATTTGAGACTTATTCTTGTAGTGGATGGAAGGAATCTGCCTGAGAGAAGCATAGAAAAGGAAATTCTGGATGGAAAGAAAACAGAGATCACAAAGGCGAAGTGCAAGGGCTGAAAAAAAGCCAGAGTGAATTACAACAAAAGCAGCTAAAACAAACAAAACCGTGTTAGTTAAAATGGGAAAAAAAAGCTTTGTTGGTATTAGCTAAATAGGCTTCCCGTAAAGAGTCAATGGGCCCTTAATTTTCTGTTATTAGTACTCTGCTTAAAGAAGCTTAATCATCTTTTGTCCGCTTGTGCCCTTCTGGATGGCTCGATGGAAGCCCTCCGGAAGGAGCGCTCTGGGCCACGGGCCGTGCCGGGCAGCCGGGGCAGCTGCCTCGAGGGGTGCGGGTGTGCTCGCAGACACGCGCCGGAGGAATGGAGGCGAAGAGAGAGGAAGATTTCGGGATAATCCAACGGCGTATAATGGCAGACCAGGGGAAAGGGAAATCTTCAAGGGTACACAGTCCGGGTTCAAGGTTTTAAAGGAAGGAAAAAAAGGCGGGGGAAGCCCCCACAACCAATTGGAAGTGAACACATGGGAGGTACCAGCAGCACAGTGCCAATAACAGGCAAGTAACAGGGAGGGTCCTTGTCCATTAACCAGCCATAGCCCAGGATGAACCGACCTCTCCAGAATAGGGGAGGCTCCTGCTCTGTCCCTCCGCCCCAAGGTCCACCCCAGGGGTGGCTCTTATTCTGCTTCTCCGCCCAAGGAGACGCCCTCTGAATCGGATTCATTGAGCCATTGAATGGCTAGGGCTTGATTGATGGGGACTGGCCACATCTCAGCCGGCTTGATGGGCGGGGACACCACTACAATCTTTTTACAACCCAGGCATATGACCACCATATAACCCCATGAATATAAAGAGTAGGGATGCTGCAGATTCAGGACTGCTCTCAACCTGGCAAACTAATTTTGGCCATGATCTCGCAGGGGAGAGAACAAATCCAGACCTTGAAGTGAAAATCTCTTATTCACATAATCAGGGTCAGTTGCTCCCATGCAGCTGTCAAAATCTTGGGAAGGTTAACCACCTCTCTTGTCCTGAGCTTGTTATGATCTACTACATTTCTGAAAAAAAACCCAATTCTTGGATTTAACAGGTCTCATCCAGCTACTTACTGCTGAAGGTTGTCAATGTGTGACCCCTTTGACAAACCTTGAGGAAAACACAGAATCTCAAACACAAAACTGTTGAGAAAATCCCTTTTATGTAGGGGGATTATTCTAAAGCAAAAGTCCTTTTCCCTTTCTATATTAGAAAGGAGCTGGTAGTTCATTATTATGTTGTAAACTTGGTTTCTCCCTACTCAGCACAGCACTGCACCAGTCTTTTGACTTTAGCACACTCCTACCCAGTGAAGCAGGAAGATAGAACTGTGACTATTATTTTCTTTACTTTACAGGCAATGGCAGTATACAGGGAGAAAAGAGAAGAAGATAGGACAATGTCGGTATGACTAAGACCTTTAAATAGATCAATTACAGTTCTGAGTATTCTTTCTGCAAAACTGCCACTCAAATACAAAGACCAGTTCTTGGTAATACTTGTTTTCCCAGACAGCATATCACTGGTACAAACTCTGTCAGACTACCTGCCAGTCTCCTCAGATTTTGGATGATGTTCAGAGATTGAATCCTCTTGATTACAAATATCCACAGAAAGAAATCCCATTTTGAAGTTTTCCTCCTATTTCCCTTCTCTGCAATTAAACATCTTCTGCTACTCAGTCTCTTCTCTACCTCCAGCAGAACATTCGTTTTCCTGCTGCAGTAGAGCCAGTGTTCAGATGGTCCAAAGAAAGAAGTTAAGAGCTCTAAAACCTCTCCAAATTTCTCTATTGTACTGTTTGACAGACAAGGAAAATAACTTTTGACACTATGGGTGTTTTTCATTATGATGGGGAGAAAAGACCTGAAACTACATTTCCCAACAGGCATGATAAATTGATTTTGATGGTGCAGAAGACTGTCATTAGCTGGCCACTACATTATTGTACTCATGTCATAATAACCATTATTACTACTGGATCAAAAATAAATCACCTGAAAACTAACTAAATAAAAAACCTTCACACCTCAAAAGCCAAACCAAAATCAGCAGAAATATTACCATATTCCGGTAGCCTTGCTTTCCATGAATAATTTTTATGCTTAATATTCCATTTTGGGAATTATTTTTAACTTGGTTGCTATATTCACTTGCAGCTGAAGAATGGGAAATAATTCTTCAAGCCCTCTTAAAGTCTAAAACAAATTGTTCAGCCAGGCCAGATTGTTTCAAGCTTTACTTTTAACCTTATATTTGGCTTTGGAGGAAAAAAAAATCAAAACACCACAGTGTTTTCTTCAATCTTTTCATTAATTTCACAGAATTTCTAAAAACATGTAAGCTACATATCAAAACTTTAAATTACAATGTCCCATCTTTGGATCTGGAGGACTCTGCAGTAAATATTCACTGCAATTAGAGTTCTTTTTTGTGCAGTGAAATCTGTGTTTAATGGCATCGAAACATGGTTCAGTTAGAAAGCACTTTTACATAGACTAAGACAAAATCTTCATGAAGTATTTGATAGTCAGAGAAAAATGTTTTTTGAATTAAGCAATACATATAAAATTTCACAACCTTCTTTGACAGCAGATGAAACTCACTGTGTGCATCCTTGACCAAATCTGAAGTAAATCGGTCGATACCAATCGGTTGAAACTGCTGTCAAAACACTTGGGGCAGTCCTACTTCTTTTGAAATTAGTTGCAAAACTCCCAGTGACTTCAGATCCCATACATGTAGCTCACAGGCACCGTGCTGCTCTTGGCTGGCCTACTAACCTTAGTGACTTTACACATGCTACGCTTCCCCTTCCAGTCTCTGAGGAAAACCCTCTGTGCTGTTGAAGGTTCCTGGCCTAAGGTATCATTTTCTTTGTTTACTGTCTGGCTGCATAGATGTCTGGCACAGATTTCAAAGTACAGTAGCTCAAAAATATGCTCTGTGCATATGTGCATAAACCCTGTAGTGGATTGCATCACACATCCTGCATCTGAAACTAAAAACCCTTACCTGGCTCTTTCTGCTATTTGTGGTTTACAAAGCAGGTAATAAAATGCAGCTGTATCAGTAACACATCTCAGTAGTTTAACATCATTGATTAAAGTGGATTTATTCCAGAATGACCTCAAGTAAATGAGTTCGTTATATTTTTCTTTATGTGTGCAAGAAAAAAATCCAAAATACTCTGAGTTCAGCACTGTTCACCTAATCCAGCTTCCATCTGTGCCAACATTCACAGTACATACAAGAAATTCTATACTAGTACAGTTCAGTACAGTTCCTGAATTACATTTCTTCCAGTTTTGCAGAGCTTGGCACAGTCAAATGCTCCAAATAATTTCAAAAGCACATTAAAAAGTACCAACTTAGTATCAACAAAACAAGTCCCTCAGATCAGTAAGAAAACTGTTCTATAAGCTTCCAGGGAGGTTGCTTAATGTATTGAATGTAGTGGATTGCACTGAACTTGCTGAAGTCAAGCATTTAAGCAATATTTAATTTACATAACTTAGTGACACAGAATCAGAATTAAACTGCCCAAATGAATGAAGGCAGCAATGGGCAAACAGCAAGTTAGATTCCAGCCCACCCTTTATATATCCCTTTTATATATGACATATATATATATATCTCTCTCTATGTACAGCTTCAGTGAAACATTGTAATCCCTCCTGTTACTACTGTCCTGAATTCAGCTGGGATAGAGTTAATTTTCTTCCTAGCAGCTGGTGCAGTGCTGTTTAGGTTCAGTATGAGAATTATGTTGATAACACAGATGTTTTAGGTGCTGCTGAGTAGTGCCCACCTGAAGTCAAGGACTTTTCAGTTTCCCATGCTCTGCCAGCGAGGAGGTGCACAAGAAGCTGGGAGGGAGCATGACCAGGACAGATGAAGCAAACTGGTCAAAGGGATATTCCATATAAGGCTATGGCCAGTATGTAAACCAGGAAAGCTGGCCAGGAAGGGCTGGTCACTGCTGCAGGATGGGCTGGGTATCGGTCAGCGGGTGGTGAGCGACTCTATTATGCATCACTTGTTTCTCTTGGATTTTATTCCCCTTCCTCTCATTTTCATTATTATTATTGTTGTTATTTTTATTATATTTTACTTACTTTTTCAGTTATTAAAGTGTTCTTTTCTCAATCCATAGCTTTTACCTTTTTCCAATTCCTCCCTCACACCAGAGTGAGGGGGAAGTTAATGAGAGGGAAGTTAATGAAGGGGAAGTCAGGTCCATGATACTTAGTTGCCAGCTGGGATTAAACCACAACAACCACAAAAAAGGTTTTTTCCCTTTTCATATTTAATCGCTGTTTTTGTACTCCAGTATACCATTGCTTACCTACCAGCCTTTCTAAAAAGGCTGATGCAGCCATGGCACAACAGCAGTACTGGAGTCACAGTGAATCCTAAGTTGTGATAGACTCTTGGGACAGGTGTCTCTTCTCAGACCTCGAATTTCTCACACATCATGGATCTTGTCAATTTAGACACAGTGAGAGGCAAATTCTAGACTGTTTGTTCCAGGAAAAACAGGACAATCAGAGAAAGTAGAAGATCCTGGGAGGATTAATCAACTCCTCCTTTACTGTGGACAGTATGTGCTGGCTTAACAGGAAAAATCTGACCAACAAGACTGAAATCTGGCTTTTACCCACTCCTAGTGAAAACAAAACCATTATGCAGTTTAAATAGAAGAATAAATTTCTTTCAATTTCAAAGCCAATTAATATCAACATCCTTGATCTTAAACTGTTACCACATCATAGATTATTATTACTGTCATTCAAAGAAAGGCAAAAATCTGGTGTAACTTTCACAGAATCACAGAATAGTTGGGGTTGGGAGGGACCCCTGGAGATCATCTAGTCCATCCCCCCTGCAAAAGCAGGTTCGCCTGCAGCAGGTTGCACAGTCCAGGCAAATTTTCAATATCTCCAGAGAAGGAGACTCCACAACCACTGGGAAGACTGTTTCAGTGGTCTGCCACCCACACAGTAAAAAAGCTTTCTTCATATTCAGACAGAACTCCCTGGGTTTCAGTTTTTGCCCTTTGCCCCTTGTCCCATCACTGGGCACCAGTGAAAAGTCTGGCCCCATCCTCTTGACATCCACACTTAAGATATTTCTTTGCACTAAGATCCCCTCGTCTCTTCTCAAGGCTGAACAGGCCCAGCTCCCTCAGCCTTTCCTCAGAGATGCTCCAGTCCCCTCATCATCTTTACTGCTCTCTGCTGGACCCACACCAGTAGTTCGTTGTCTTTCTTGAACAGAGGAGCCCAGAACTGGACACAGAACTCCACGTGCAGCCTCACCAGGGCTGAGCAGAGAGGCAGGATCACCTCCCTTAACCTGCCAGCAATACTCTCCCTAACGTACCCCAGGATACCATTGGCCTTCTTGAGCCTGCACTGCTGGCTCATGGACAGCTTGTTGTCCACCAGAACCTCCAGGTCCTTCTCCTCAGAGCTGCTTTCCAGCAGGTCAGTCCCCAGCCTGTGCTGGTACAGGGGGTTATTCCTCTCCCGCTCCAGACCGGCACTTGCCTTTGTTGAACTTCATCACGTTCTTCTCCACCCAGCTTTCCAGCCTATCCAGGTCTTGCTGGATGGCAGCACAGCTCTCTGGGGTACCAGCCACTCACCCCAGTTTTGCAGCACCAGCAAACTTTCTGAGGCTGCACTCTGTCCTTTCATCCAGGGCACTGATGAGTAAGATGAACGAAATGGGACCTAGTGTGAATGCTGAAAGCATGGGTGCAGAGAGATTTCTCAGTTTTCTGCCAGTGTCTGTGAGAAAGCTTTGCTTTCTCACGGACGCTGCAGGGAAACAGCTAAGAGATTTTGTAAACTATGGCATTGTTATTGATACCAAAGAGAAAATATCTGAAGTAAGTGTTACTGGGTTCAGCCAATCCCTCTGAGGGGTGGCTGGTCAGTGAACCAATGACCTTATTCCAGTCCAGCGTGCTAAGGTATATAAGTGAATTTGTAAGTTAATAAAGCGTCGGTTTTATATCACAATAAGCCATCCATGTCGTTCCTTCCTCGGTCTCTGCCCCCAAGTGACAGCCTAGTCCTGGGTAATACCACAGGCTACAGGCCACCACCTGGACTCTGTGCTGCTGATCACAAAACTCTGAGCTCTGATATGCATTCGGTTCTCAGTCTACACCACTGCCCACTCATTCAACCCACACTTCCTGAGCTTGTCCATGAAGATGTCAGGGGAAACAGTGTTAAAAGCTTCACTGAAGTCAAGGTAGACAACATCCACCACTCTTCTCTCATCTACCCAGCCAGTCAGTCCATCCTAGAAGCCTATCAGACTGGTCAAGCATGATTTCCCCTTAGTGAATCCATGCTGACTACACCTCATGACTTTCTTTACTTCCACGTGTTTCGAAATGACATCTAGAACAAGTTGTTCCATCCCCTCTCCAGAGATGAAGGTGAGGCTGACTGGCCTTTAGCTTCCTGGATCCTCTTTCTTGCCATTTTTGAAGACTGGAGTGACACTGGCTTTGCTCCAGTCCTCATAGGTTTCTCCTGTGCTCCATGACCTTGGATCTCAGGCACCTCTCCTATTCTCCATCACCACAGAGAGTGCCTTAGCAATAACATCTGGCAGCTCCCTCAGCACTGGTGGGTGCATCCCGTCAGGGTCCATGGATTTGCAGGTGTCACATTTGCCTAAATGATCTCCAACCCCATCCCGCTCGACCAAGGGAAAGTCTTCCTTACTCCAGACGTTCTCTCTTGCCTCCATGGTCTGGGGTTCCTGAGAGCTGGCCTCAGCAGCAACAACTGAAGCAAACAAGACATTCAGTAACTCCACATACTCTGTATCCTTCATCACTGTAGCACCCACCCCATTCAGCAGTGGGTCCACATTTCCCCTAGTCTTCCTTTTGCTACTGATGTACTTGAAGAAGCCCTTCTTGTTGTCCTTGGTATCCCTTGCCAGATTTTATTCCAAATGGACCTTTTCATAATCTCTACGACACATCTGAAACTGGACAGAAACACAGTACATGTTTGTGAGTGGACAAGCATGGATTTCTGCAGGTAAAAGAGTTAAGCATGTTCAGTTTCCCATATTTCTTGATCAGCTGATGCTAGAGAGGAGCTCTAAAGCCTGCAGTCCAATTCTGGCTTCAAAACATTGCCAGTTTGCCCTCGCTGTTTGGCAAGAAACAGCAAAATTGTGTTAACAGTTTCTTTCAAGAATACATGTAAGTAAGTGCCAAATGACAGTTGTAATGACCCTGATGCATTTCTCTCCTTAGGGCTTTTTTGTTTAGAAGCCGGTTGCCGCCCACAAAGAAAAAGATCATTCTTTGTCATGAACTCTCCCATCACCCTAAGCTCCCTCCACTGCCACCAACACTATACCTAGTGAGAGTAAAGGAAGAAACCACCTCCCATTTAACGAAGAGCTATTCCCACCTGGGACTATAAACACCAGAGCACGCATTAAAGGCCTGAAACAGAGCCTGCTAAAATCCAAGGAGTCCTTACATCAATTTTAACAGGCTCTTGGTAAGGTCTTGAGAGACTATTTTTATGAAATCACTCATTTCTTCATTTCTTCCCTTGTTTATGTAAAGAACTTTTTTTTTTTTTTTTTTAATCCATGCAGAAAGACTCTATTAGGTCTTGTATCAGGGCAATGGTTTAATCGTAAGTTAAATTAAGAAGTATCACTG
The DNA here is from genome assembly GCA_013399195.1 of Dicrurus megarhynchus. NCBI lineage: Eukaryota > Metazoa > Chordata > Aves > Passeriformes > Dicruridae > Dicrurus > Dicrurus megarhynchus. The sequence goes on from VXAD01008714.1 coordinate 581,265, forward strand.
TCTGCAGCCAAAAGAAAGAAGCTAAGTCTGACACAGCACCTGTGCATTGCTTCTCTGGCTCAGCACTAACCTTGGTTGACAGGAACATGTGCCTGAAAAATGCACCCAAGGGGAAACTCATCACAACATGAACAATCACAGTAGAATGATAAACACCCACACTGCACAAGAAAGCTGCCAAACCCTCACAGCAGCCAGGACTCCAAGTGCATCTGGAAGGAAGTGTACCAAAAGAACACATGTGTGTATGCACAAATATGTACATATGTGTTTGCACATACTCTCTTGCCCCACTTTGTGCCTAGAGCACCACGTTTCATTCTGTAATAAAATGCATGTGTAAAAATACATTTTTGCTCCCTTACGACAGAGACAACTAAGATTACCAGGTTCCCTACATGCAATCACAACAGAAGGTTATGATGTCTTGCAGCAATTTAATCATACTGATCCATTCACATACATTTTTCTCCTTAACAAGATAACTGATGTGCTCAGCTCTGAGCAGCTTAGATTTCCTCTTAATAATTTATGATTACATGCTCCCACAAGATCATCAAAGCTGTGAGAAGGCCATAAAAACACATTCAGTAAGAAATAAGTCTGCATTTCCTCTTAACTAATGGAAGAAACAATGGGTTTTAAATGTTGCATGGATGATTTTCTTGCACATGTGGTCTTACGCAAGATTCCTGCTGTAAAAGTCTAAGGTTGGCAGACATCTCCAAGGATGAACTGAAGAGCCAAAACAGTCTTTATGGGCTCAGATCTGTTCACCCACACAGGTACTTGCACAAGCAGAACTCAATGCATTCATGCAGAGATCACTTAAACCATAAAAGATCAGGTACATTCAGTGTTCCCAGAATAAGCCTTTCTGCAAAAGTGCTTGAAATGCAGAAATAGCCTACTGTGCCAATGAAGACTGAAAACAACTCTTGCTTTCTTCTATCATCTTTCATCTAAAATATTTGCTGTCTCCTGCCACATCTAGCTATCCACAGACCAAGAGCAATAAGGGCAATAAAAAAAGCTGAAGGTGCTTAGTTCTTCAGCATGACAAGTATATTTGAAGCAATACAAGCAAGATTGCAAGAAATCCATTTTTTCTGTACCTGTATGTCAATCACAGGAGATACGTATCACTCTTGTAAGAAGGAGACTTGGAAAAGTGTTGCAACTCTGGTGAAATGTATGGATATTCAGGGCTTAAGCATAGGTGCAATTGCAATCTGCCTGTAAGAATGTCTGATAAACTTCAATTTGGGACGCCAAATCTGACACCTTTTAGGTAGCTTTCACATTGCAAGTGCCAACTCTGCTTAAGATGTGTGAAATCCTTGATGTGGCTAGAAAAAGCTGTGGATCAGCTCAAGAAGCAGATCCTGCAGGGTTCTGAGCCACTAAAGTCCCTTCACTGGTGGAGTGCATTCTTCCCGCTCTTGCCCACATGTGTGCATTGCAGCATTTAGTCATGTAAATGTGGGAAGAAACAGTGCATGGTTTTGTTTTTGTTTCAAGGACTGACTGTGCCTGCAGACTTGCCAGAGCCAGATGCTGTAACACTGCATAGTGCTATTCTGCAGGATGGGCCAGAATCTTCCAGTTGCTGGGTGTGGTGGGTGCGAGGTCGCCTCATTAGCTGTTTGAAGCTGCGTGGGTAGTTTCCATTGTGGTCTAGCAGCCATGCAGGACACACCCAAAGAAGCTGGGTAAACTGCATGCAGGAATTAGCCCACGCTAAATTCCACTCTTCCACAGCTGGATTGCTACCCCTACTCCAGCAAGTTAGTTAAAAGCGGGATAGGTACATCTCCAGAGAGAGGAGATAAATATTCAGATAGGAGGCCCTTCTTTCTGCATCCTAAAGCACAGAACACCACACTGGTGCTGAAGAAAAAGGTGTGAAGTGGCTCACTTGAAATAAAGGTGAGTTTAGTAAGGATACAGGAGGCAGATCTTCTCAAGAGAGTGTCCCAAAGAGAGAAAACACCAAGCTTTCATGGCTTCAGCCACCTAAACTGGAAGTTCTGGAAACCCTGAGCGTAACAGGAGTAACTTCCTACTAAGGGTAGGAAAACACGGAAATCCCAGTATTTTCCAGACTTTCCAACTGCCGAACAGTAAGAACAGATTGCCAGCTGGGAGCTTGGAAGCCCTGCAACAGACTTCCAGTCAGCCCACAGAGCAGGGCTGCCAGAGCACCACTGATAGCTGCGTGTAGCTCTGCAACTACTCTACAGAGCTGATAGTCAGAGTCACCTGTCAAATGCCATTTTAACTGAGAAGCTGCAGGAATCAGAAAACACATTTATTTCAGAAATAAAATGTTTGCTGTTTCCAGGAGGAAATTATCGCAAAATTTCTGGTTGGCAGAAAAATTTCTTTTCATTTCCCAGATCAATTTTGGCCAAAAACCTCCCCCAACCAAAAAAAAAAAAAAAAATTAAAGAAAACAAGATTTCCCATGAACCAGAATTCTCTTCTTCAGCCAATTTAAATCAGTAAGAAGTGAAAGGGAGAAAAGGTAGGAGGAGTACTGTTAACCAGTACTCTAACTTCTTGAGACCTTTATATTGCCTGACTTGTTTCCCATAGTCAGAGATGTTGATACCAGAAGGAACAACAGCAATTTCTTATCTCCACCTTTATATGAGCTGAAATTACCAAAGCTTAACAAGTTACCACATGTCAGCTGAACCAAGCTGTCTTTATGCATCCTCAGCCCTTAAGTATTACAATGTGGTTTAACATAACCATTTTTGTTACTGGCTAAACCAAGTTTCATTGCCCAAAATATGCCTCAGTCTAAATGTATAAGCACTTACCATGTTTTACCTATAGAGTATCTCAAGTTGGAAGGCACTGACACCTCATTACCCTGCATCAATTTGAATATATATATATATATATGAGACATATATAAGAAAAGAAGCATAATTTATTTGCAGCATCATTACTTTGCTGTGGTACTACAGTGCCAGTAGGAGCACAACATAAGACTAAGGCTCACAACTCCCTTATTTAAGGTCCCTTCCCAGGCCATTCTGTGATTCTATGATTGCCTTACACAATAAGCAGGAGCAACAGCTGTTACTCTATCCATTAATAATTACCTGAGATAATTAACTAATAATTAATTATTTATTGGTGCTATTTACCCAACTGTTTCAGATCAAACTTATGTCTGAGTTTTATGAGAAATCTCTCCCAATCACAAAATGTGCCACAGATCACTATCTGAGTACATCTCTCTTTTTAATATAAGGATGTGCTGCTATGCCCAGTTTATAGATTCAAAGGGGAACCATATTACATAATCTAAAGGTCATGCAGGAAATCCGTGGTGTAGCGAAGCCTCAAATCCCACAGACTTCTGATACCTCCTCAATGATATCTCCTTTGAGACTACAGTCTGTCTCAGTTTCCCAAGTTAGTTATCAGCAGTGTTAGCTTATGAATATTGAAAATAAAGAGATTGCTCCTATTGCTATCAACTGGAGCTTTGCAACTAATTTTAACAGGAACAGGCTCTTTGAATTCAGAAATCTAAAAATACCACAATGCTTCCCTTATATTGCAAATAAAGCAGTAGATTAGTTAGTAGTTAGAGGGACTATGTATATATGTATGTATGTATGTAATAATAAAAATATGTATGTTTACAATATGTATGCTGTTGTAACAACAACAGACGTTTTACTTCTCTACCCAGGAACAACCTGCAGACCCGTGAAACATCCTACATCTGACCTCTGCCTTGTTTACTTTCTCAAGGTCTCTGTTAACTTATCTCTCAGTCCATAAGATTCCAAGTGTGATATAGACTTCAAACTGCTACCATTTAAAGGTAACTGCAACCATTTAAAAGGAACAAATAGCCTACATCTATGGAAATTATTCTATTATTTTACCTTAAAATAGAGATGAGGGGGAAAGGTACATGTTTCAACATTGAGGTCAATATATAAGAGTACTAGCCGACCGTACAACAGGACTCTCAAATGTAAGGATCAAATATCCCATGGTTTGCTGTGATTAAGGACATGCTCACTTCCCAGCATTTGCTGCAGTTCTGGCAAGTCGTGAGACAGCAGACTTGAAATCTGTAACATGACTGATAGAAGTGTTGTTTTTAAAGGTTGAAAATGTTTTAGCACAAAATATTAAGTCACTCAGAGATTAGAATATGTATGGGATCAATTTTTCACCACATTTCATCAGACTTTTATGCTGCGAAAAACAGTGGGGTTACTCTGGCATAAAACCAGTGCAATGGAATGGAGACTCATGCCTGCGGTCACTAACATGACCCAGTTGTACATACAAAAGGATATGGGGGAAAAATATTAAGAAAGGGTATCAAAGCCCAAACATGTTCTAAAATGACTTTCCAGTGTGACACTAAGTAAAATCAACATTGTTTTTTGATAAATACTTTGGTAGTACTGAGTGAGTCTATGAGTCTCACTTTTCACTCATCATTTGGACTGCAGAATTTATGTCCATATCAGTTACAGAAAGTTGCACTATCTTGCCACCAAGATGCAGGTGTGCCTGCAGTAGGACAAACTGTGACACAGAGGTCACATGCCATGCAAAGTTACAGATGGAAGCAAATTCCAGCAAAAAGCCTGACATCATTCTAGCTGTTAGGCTGTGCTGTCTCAATTTCAATTCTCTCTCAGACAGTTTCTTACTGAATCCAAGACTATCTTTTGAGTTTTGCCCTGGGTTTATGTTCTCATAATAATTATGCTCATTTAATGTCAGAGAAGATTCATGAAGGCCATGAGAAGATAGGCCAAGCCGTACAGAAGAAATTTCTGTGTTAGACAAGGCTATGAGACACAAATCATGGAAGATGGCAGTCTGGAGAAAAATGGCTTGGCAAGTTTAAATGAAAGCCTTAAAGTCACAGAATTATAAAATCATTTGGGTTGGAAGGACCTTAAAGCTCACAGCCTTCAGTTAGAAAATTCATTTAAACCAACCAAAAAATGAGAAGGTCCACATTGCTCTTTGCTCCTTTGGATTTGTTTTCCTCCGTTTAAATCAGATCTGCCTTTGAGCTCTTTCTGCCAAACTCTTGACAAGTTTCATTTTGAAAACTGACAACAACAAGGAAGCTTTTAACTGTTTTTATATTAATCTACTTCAACTCATTTTTATCTAGCTAGAGGCAGGGTTTAATCAATTACAGGTTCTTTCTCTAAAGAAGGCCTCAGCTCAACTTAACCACAGTTTACACTGTGGCCTACATTACCAAATTCCAATGGCATTTAACTTTTCAAGGTCTTTCTTTAGAGTGGTAACTCTGAGTTTTACATGATACACAGACAAGGGTTTAGGAAATGCCAGATGGTTACTCCTGAAAGGATTTACTGATGGACTACGCCACCACTAATGGAAAACTGAAGAGCACACTTAGCCAGGACATTGTCAGATGTTAGGATTTCTCACCAGTCATCACACACATACAAACAAAAAAAAACCTCTTTCATGCTTACTGGGAAGCTCCTGGAAGAGCCCAGTTCTGCATTCCCTGCAAACCCCCAAATTCCCTTGGATTTCACTAACAATTTTGAGTTGCACAAGCATAATTCCCTCTCCAACTAGTAACTTCTGCCAGAGCCACAAAAGGCATGACTCTCCTACAACTGTTAGCCAGAAGACTTAGTCTTTTTGAGCTCAAATTGTCAAGCTAGTCTCTAGTTCTGGTAGTTCCAGGTTCAATTCCTGGTAATGATTAGGACAACAGTTACTTCATGGGGAACACAGAATCCACCTCTAAGTACTTCAAAAATTCTTAATATAGAGGAACACCTTTAGTTTTATTTTAGTGGGCATAAATGTATACCCAGATGCTCTCTCAAGATATGTTTGGGGGGAAAAAGAGCATTGAAAACTGATTTATAAGAGGAGATGAGGATTAATAGTAAATGGTTATATAACACAAAATGGCACATAATATTAGGAATCATTAACTGCAATAAAAACCAGATGTCACTGTGTCTGTAACAACCCTGCAAAATTCTACTTGTCTGTTACCTCTGGGGTTTTTCTTTTACATATACACTTACATGTTAAAACTTGCAATTCCCATGGCAAAGACGAGTCAAAGAGTTTTCATGTCTGAGCTGATGAGGTTTGATAATTTTCTAAATTTGCCTAGCATAAAACACATAACTTCAAGCAGATGACTCAAAAAATCACATAATGTTATCTGTGTAAGTATTTACAGCTTGTGTTTCGGAGGAAAAACACATTCAGTGAGAGAATGACATCTTTTCAGGGATTTAAACAAAACACCAAAAAATCAGAGTTGAATTAAGGCTTACAAGCAGGAAGATATACAGCAATAATTGCATAACAACCTCCCTGATTTTCTGCATTGGCTCAAGGAAGCTCACTGTATGAGCACACACTCTTTGGTACACTGTAGCTAAACACAGAAACTGCTTAAAATCCCAACTCTGGAAAAACTTCTGAAAAAACTTAATTTGAAATTCTGCTGCAGTCAGTGGGACATGCTTATCCATATTTATATGCTTGGCAGCTGAGGACCCAAAAGATCTACAGCAGGTTCCTCTTTCCACTTGCACATTGAGGTCCTTTCAAATCCCACCAACCATTTACAGAGCTCCAGCTCTCAGCTGAATAAAATGCTTACAATAATCTGGAGGGCACAGTCTAGACAACCCTCATCCTGAGAACATATTTGCTACCACAGGGCACCAAAAGTCTTCAAAAATTTGTAAAGAAATAGAGAATTTCCTTCCCTTTGGAAAGAGTGAGGTCCATTCCATGTGTTAACTTGGACTCACCCTATCAATTGCTTTTTGCTACCTCCACAAAATGTATTAAGGGCATAATATTATACTTCATTCCTACAGTGATCAACTTCTACAGACAAATAAATTATCAAATCTTAGCATGTAAACTGTTACAATCCTTGTTGTCAGGAGCAGTAAAAGTCTACATGTTAACATGTTTAATCTGAAAATTATAATCTAAAGCAATAGGATTACTTAATTTCTGTCTTCATAGAGAAGAAAGTGCAAGCTCTTCTTTTTGCAAAAAAAAGTAACATTTACTGATGATATACAAATTTTAAGAACTAAAAGTATGAACAAGCAAAAGCTGTTTCATCAAATTCTCTAACAGAGACACAAAAAGGAAATGCCAAAATGCCTTACTTTAATAAGATGCAGTTTTTGACAGGCAGTTAACTCTTAAAATTGTAGAATCATAGAATGGGTTGGGTTGGAAAGAACCCTAAAGAACATCCAGTTCCAACCCCCCTGCCATGGGCAGGGACACCTATCACTAGACCAGGGTGCTCAGAGCCCTATCCAACCTGGCTTTGAATACTTCCAGGGATATAGCACCCACAATTTCCTTGAGCAACCAAGGTTACTACCTTCATAGTGAAGAATTTCTTCCCAATATCTAATCTAAACCTGCCTTCTATCAGTTTAAAGCAATTACCCCTTGTCCTATCACTCCATGCCCTTGTAAAAAGTCCCTCTCCAGATCCCTTTTCAGCCCCTTTAGGTACTGAAGGTACCTAGAGGTCCCCCCAGATCCTTCTCCTTTCAAGGCATGAATGATGCTGAAAACCATGAGACTGACTTACCTAATTTCCCTGCATAGTACAATTTGTTTATTCTACAATGGGAAAATCCCTTTTTTTTTAGTCAACTTCAAAGTTTATTTTGGTGCAAGATTCCTCTCAGATACAGCAGTGTGACCACCTGACATAAGCTGGAGCGTGGTAATACACTTCCATACTGCCCTTCCTCCTGCAGCATCTTTTGCAATGTATGCTGTTCACACACCAAACACTCTTTCACTGATAAACTCTTTATTGGGAAATTAGGTAAACTGGCCAACTATGTGTACCAATTAAAGGTAAAAGAGATAAAAACTGGCTAGAGGAACACACAAGCAGGGATTTATAATGAGAGAGGAAGCTTGCTGGAGAGGCAAGAGAAGGGAAAAAGATAAAAATGGTCTCTGAAAATTAGAACTATTAAATTTGTGTCTGTATACATCATGTGTTTACATTTCACCATGATAATAACAGGATCCACCAAGAAACAGTTTTGTTGTATGAGCAGAGGCTCCAAGAGTTTTGCACAGGACTCTGCTGGGAAAACTTGTCCAGGAAAGATCTTCCCCAAGACCCCTACCAGAACAGTTTGTAACCCACTATATGGCAGAGCTCAGATGCTCACAAATTGAGATGACAGCTGGGCATGGTTTTATGGAGCCTAGCAAGGCCCACACAGCGCAGTTGGGTGCCTGTATCCCTTTGCAGACCTATCTGCTAGAATTTTACTCAAGTTTACACAGGCCATCTGTGTAACAGCCCAAGTGACAATGCCGATGCACTGCCACCCACTGCACCAGTGACTGAGCAGCAATGCTGTCTCACTCTTTTCAGCCACCTTCTGCCACAGACCTCTCCACTATGAGCCACTGATTTGGAAACAAAAATCCATACAGGGCCAGTTCTCACATAAAGCAGAGTTAAACACCCTGGGCAGCAATCTGTAAGGCAGTGGGGGTCTGAGAGGCAGATGCCCTAGCAGGGGCAGATCTGGTACTGGTTAGAGAGCCACAGCCTCGAGTACATTTTGAAAGCTTATATATTGCACAGTTCCTTAGCTACTCCACACTGCACTATAAAATCTCCCAGTGCAGTAGGTGGGCTGGCTATTTTTAAAAGTGCTTTGGATGAGTTTAGGCTGATTATTATGCCTCTTTGATTCTCCTCCTTTTTGCAAAAGAGACTGAGTTTTGACTCAGAAATAAATATGTCTGGCAAAAGAAAACAAAGTCAGGCTTTATGTAAAATTTACACTGAACATAAACCTAAGTCTAAGTATGAGGCAAATCATTTTGATAAGTGGTTAATAAGTTAATAAAGATACTATTCACCAAGCCACTGCAGTTGAACATTATAGTGATTTATAATTCTCTGGAATGTTTTTTACTGGTGTATTTATAACTGCTTACACCACATGGTCCTCACATGGCTAACCAGCTCTGCAGGATCTGTTTGTTATTTAAGAAAAGCATATTAATGAAATCTTAACATAAAGTGAGTGACCAGAAAATATAGTGACAGATACTATATTTTATAATGCATACATGAACTAAAAAATTTACCAGACCATTCTTTAAATAGCTGTTAATATATTGAGCTAGCAGCAGTAATTCATGCATATTAAATAAACAAGAAAGTAAAGGTTACAATGGAAAACTGTTCTGTTGCTGTAAAAGTGGAACCCAGTGAGCTCCAAAGCTCACAAGATGCTGCTGAATCCATTCTCAGATTAAAGAGTTTGAAGCTCAGCCTCAGGAAGTGTTTTAATTTGAATTTAATTTAATAATGAAGTGTCTTATTAATTCTTCCTGGCAAAGGTTAGAGAAAGATGTTGTATGCACTGTGTCCTTTGTCATGCAGCTGGCAGCAATGCTCCTAGGGCTCTGCAGGAGCAGCTAAGGAAGACCTCACCACTTCTCGCTACAGCAGGCACTCAGTGTTCAGATTGCACTCCCAGTTGCTGCAACAGAAGGGTTATGAACTCTTGCACTTCCACAAGTCCATGTCAAACAGACTTTCAGTGCCAATAGTCTTGCACAAAAGCTTGTTTACAGATTAGGAAAATGAACAGAAAAATAATGCAGTTGCTCTCATGTCAAAATTTAACTGGACTCTAAATATTTTAGGATCCTAAAGGTCCTACAATTCACATCCAAATATAGATGTAGACGCATAAGGAATAAGGTAATTTTAATATAAAGATAATTCCTAGAATATTTTTTGAGCTTTATTGGCTAGTTAGAAAGACAAACTAAACAGCCAGCTTATCCTGGAAAGTATGAGACCCTTTTTCACAAATGACTGTGATCTGTTTAGTGGGACACAAGATTGGACTCAGCACATCTATACTGCATGCACCTTCTGGGTCTGAACTTTAGTTACCTTCCTCATCTCTGTTCTTTTGAGATCTAGCACTAGCTGTATTAACAGTTTTCCCCAGTTTCATCTAGGTGGCTTAACTTTGAACTGGAACGGAGCAGAGGAGACTTGCTTGCACAGCAATCCCCAACCTTTAACCATACGGCAACAATTAACAGCAACTTCTGCCACCACCTCTTTGCACTGAATAGAGGTCTCTGAACAAACAGACCCTTGCACACTAGCCTCAGGAGCCTGAGAGGCTGCAGAATCATCAGTAAGAAAACCCACAGTCCAGAGTCTGACATGAGCTGTGTGGACTAACACAAAGTTACATCACAAGCCCAAATGAAGTTTGAACAAAGTGCAGCTATAGGCAACCCCTCTGTTCTGTTTCCAGATCAAATAATAAGTTGCTTGTGGGTTTGAACACTTCTGTTTGTTTGTTTTACATCTCTTTCTGAGACCCTCTTTGTCTGACCTGAGTGTACTGCCAAAAGTTCTATCTGGACCATTATATTTCTCACTGCAAGTGCTACATCAGCAACTTAGCACATCGGAGAGCTTCTTTCTAAATTCAAATTTGCCCTTGTACTTGGAGGCGTATAGCATGTACTTGAGAGCATCACTGGCACATCAGTTTTTCTCTCTGTGTATCCAAGGATGACGTTGCAGGGTACCATCTAAATCATCCCACTTGCAGTGTAAATAGTCCAGCACTACTTCCCCTCTGTACACACTAAGTACATCCCTAAGACATGCAGTCATTGCAAAGCTTGCTGCTGGTAAAGATGAAATGCTGACCCACAGTCCTAGAGCTATATGAGAACATGCCCGGTCAAAACCTGGTATTTCTGCAGTACAAACATACCCTGTGTGTTTATACCGTGCTTGGAGCATTTTTATATGGTTCTGCATCATTTTGCAAAGTAGCAAAGTCCTCCAGGACCACATAAAGTCCCTGGAGAAATGGGGAAAAAGGCAGGAATGGGAGGTAGAAAAATTAAGAAATTACTAGCAGTAGTCTGTGAACTTCATGAACCTATTACAGAAACCCCAGATGCCAAATTCAGTATAGAGCTAAATTCCGGCACCCATTACTCACCCTGCTTTTGCAACATGAGTAAGTCATGTGTGGAATAAGATACTGTTCTGCATGAGACATCCACGGTTCAGTATAACCTGGACCACACCGCATGAGGGATTTTCTGTCCCAAAAGCAAAGAAGAAAATTGAGTGAAAAAGAAAGTAGAAAAATATGACAGTGTGAAAGTTCCAGGTAAACAATATCAGAGGGCCAAAATATGAGTTGCAGTTACATATATATATACCCTGAACTCTGATTTCAGAGTAGATACACATACCATGTTGTTGTCAGGCATTTGCCATAGGGTAGATGATTTTGTTGGACCTTCTGGAGGGAGGAGGGAGAAGGAGTGGTCAGATATTTTTTATCATTTTTAAAACTACTGGAATTTCTTTCCAACCTTGTTCCAGCTGCAGCTTAGTTTTTTCCAAGATTCTAAGTGTACCCTACCCAACATGTGGGCTAGGCAGGCTTTAGAAATGGAAAAGAAACAAATTAGGAAATTTCCTCTTGCTTTTTCATTCTGTCTTTACTTTCTCAAACTTTCACCATTCCACACAGATTCCAAGATGTATCCCCACTGAGAAATGCAGGGCATGTTAAATAAGGAGTAGTTTGATCAAATAACAAACTCTGAACACGGCTGTCTCCACAGTCAGTGGTCCTGTCTCCTTCTGTCCCATCCCATCACCAGTCATTCCCATGTAAGCCCCACTTTTCCTATCTTCCTTCTGTGCTCTCCAAACACCCTCTTCTTTCCCTTTTCCTCTTTCACTTGCTTCTTTTCCTCCTGTATACATGAGGACCCTACTCCACTATCATACTCAATCTCTCAATAAAAAAGGTGACATTTTATATCAAAAATAAAAAATAAGCAATTGGGAGTAATGACAAAGGAAGTAAGACTTCAAGCACAATGCACCAAGGAAGTAAAAATGTCTATACTAGGCTAATGTAATCTCTCTGTCCTGGCCTAATGACAAAAAAAAAACCAAACTGAAAACATTGTTTGGAACCTAACATGTTAAGTTCTTAAAATTTCCATCAGTTAGTGGTTTGGGGATTTCCTGTGTGGCAGCTGGCATCCAGACTACCATGCTCCATATCCATACATAAATTTGCTCAATTAATTTTTCATTGCCCTCCCATTTTCTATTTGTGACAAACAGTAATTAATTGTCGTTTGAATCTTTTTACAGAACTAATACACAATGCTTCCATTAGTACCCTGCACGACTGCTGACATATCACATCCAATCCATACAGCCATAAAGTTTTGTTTCACATCCAGTCAGTAGTCACAAGCTGATATTATCTTCCACAATAAAGCCAAAACAACTATCATTATATCACATCTATTTTCTAGCTTCAAGCAAGTGTGTAAGGGCAGCTGTGGAAAATATTCTCAAAATACCTTTTCCAATTCATTACTCTGTAGTGCCAATGGTCATGTAGTGCAAATTAACTTGTATGTTTTTGGATGTAAGCCTGACAGTGAATGCCAACCACTGATTTTCCACAGCCCAGACTACACACATTCACAGATGGTTGTAATACTTATAATAATGCTTTGTTAAATGACAAGTTTTAAAAGAGGGTTAATGTTGCCTTAAGATCAGATGAACAAAGTAGTCACTGTAGCAGTTTTAGCCTACTTTTCAAGAGTTATTGGACAATATGTGGTATACATATATGCAGAACAGTGCTTGTATTTGGAAACATGACTTTCAAGAAATTTCAAGTTTTGTTGACAGTTTTTCAAGAATTTGTGTCATTTCTGCAGCTGCATATCATATGGTTTTCAGAATAGGTTGACTCAGACACACCCAAGTATTCTTGTAGGGCTCTGTTATTTACAAGCCACTCTGTTAAAATGGCAGTTATGATTTGGCTATACTCACTACTTTGTTTTCATTGTCTTCACATACTTTCACATGTCTTTGTCTTGGTATTGCTATGCTTCCTAGCAACATGGAGAAACTTAAGATTTGCTCCTTCAAAGAATACATGGCCCCAACCCAAAGAGTCCCACTGACCACAGTGAATTTTCGTTAAGGTTAAACAGGCAGAACACCATCAAGAGCAACAGCAAAATCTAAATCTGAATTAGGGGGATAATATGGTCTATCCTTGTAATTTTCTGCAACAAAAAAAACTTCACAGTGGCTGAAATTCTGACCTCAATAGCAACACTGACTAACCCTCTATGGATGATTTCACTAATAAGGTTCCTCTAGTACATGCACCTTACAAGTTAGTTCACTTCTGTTATTTCTAATTTGAGAGCCAGATGCCTAGAAAATTATCAGAATGTTTACTCCTTAAAAATAAGTATTAAAGAAAGATATGAGGGACGGAGAATCCTGAATATATAAACTCAAAAGCTTAAGCAGTCAAGTCAAATTTTTCATGTATCTGACACAATTTTCTTAATGGTTGCAGCATAATTTACTAACCGGGCACTTGTCTTTTTCATTTATTTTCTTTCCCTCTTTTTCCTTTAAATTTGCAGCTGCAAATCAATGCAAACTCATTTAGTGATTACCCAGGAGAAACTTCTATTTTGTAAAGTGAACATTGTGCTTTCAGGACCTCTCTGAAAACTTTTAACAATGTTACACCCTTGGGCCTTTCTGTCCTCCAATTCCTAGCTTGAAAGCTTGCATTTACACTAGCTGTCCCTTTTTAATTATGCTTTTGTAAAACTGCACTGAAGTGAAAAATGTTCATGAAGAACTTTGGTTTATTATTTTAAATAGCAAAGGTAGCTCTCCTGCCTCAATCCTGGCATATTATTGATTTTTTTTTTCACATTTTAGCCAAAAATATCAATAAAATAAAGCAATTCCCAGTCTCCTATGTTACAGCCCACAAACTGATTACATTATTACTGGATAACATCACCTCTTTGGAATTAGGCTGCTAGCTGAGGTCTTATTATAGTAGTGAATTCAAACTGTCATGGTTAGCAATATCAGCATTTCAATTATAATAGTCTCTTCCTTCTCCTTCTCCTGTCTTTTCTCAAAGGACTGAAATTTGGACTTAAAACTGAACTTAAGGTTGAAGGACTGACAACATAATCCATGTCACTAAATCCATGGCTTATCATTTTAGCACATTTCTGACAAGTAGCTTTAAAGTATTTTTAAGTACAGGCCCGACTTCATGCCTTCATTCTGTATCCAAAACTTGACCGTGTATGCAGAGTATGTAGCACTCATTACCATTACCTTTGTGGCTTGAGCTTCTCAATAAATGAACTTTTAATAATATCTTCATTTTAGGGAGCCACTGCTTTTAAAACTGTGCATCCAGCTGACAGCTTGGACTGAAAGATGTGTGTTGCTACAGCTTCGCTTCAAAATTCTGTTTCAAAACAAGGATGTCATGCACAAAGTATGTTTCTCAAAAGCACTGCTGGTGCTGAGCTACGCAGTGTAAAGAATCTGAAAAGACTCCACCTGAGAACTCTGAGCAAAAGTGGGAGACCCGCTGCAGGCTCGCCATGAAGACATCTCCCATACGTTTTTGCTGGGACGTGCCAGGAGGACTCCATGGAAACCACAGGCAGCTAAAACCTTGCCGCGTGTTTGCCGAACACGGCAGAGCACAACGGTGATGACACCGACGCTGCCGGTCACTCGGACTCCGGGTCCCTGTCCCGGTGTGCGCCCCGCGTCCCGTCCCCGCCCCGCGTTAAGCGGGCTCTGGGCTGTGTTTGCCTTTGTCCGGGTGCGGGCGGGCGGCCGTCCCCTGGGCACACGCCGGGCGCACCTCTGGGACAGCGCGGGGCACATCGCCGGGGCTGCGCTCGGGGCCACGGCCGGGGGTCGGCCCAGCCCCGGCCCGCCCGCCCGCACCAGCCCTGGCGCCGCAGCG